>OY740773.1:75814893-76516811 GCA_963513935.1 Aphrophora alni
TACGAAGTTGATCGGAGAAAAAATCCTTGTACTTCCTAAGAGTGCTAGCAAGTTTGTTCTCAAAACCAGTTGTGGGGTCTTTATTGGGTAAGGTGTATTTACCAGCATTGAGAGTTTCAATAATTTTATTGTCATAGACGTCCGCGTCTAGAACCACAGTGGCATTACCTTTATCCGCGGGTAAGATTTTCACCGATTTATCGCGTTTTAATTTAGACATGGCCTTTAATTCTTCATTATTTACGTTTGATTTGGGAATTTTAGTTTTTTGAGTAGAATGCTGGCTTCACACCTGAATTGCTCAGCTTGTTCCGGCGATAACCTAGGAACAGCCGATTCAATTCCGGTCATAAACTCCAACAAACCTACTGTTTTAGGCATTATAGAGAAGTTTAGGCCTTTAGATAAGATATCCTTTTCTTGATTATTAAGGGGTCTAGAAGAAAGATTGAGGACAGGATTTAAAGCATCATCAGACTTATTAGAAGAATTTTGTATAGCAGTTTTGCTTTCTGGGATTTTAGATTTGAGATGAGAAAATTAGTGTAGATATATTAATAAGACTTACCGTCACAATAGTCTATATTTGTCTGTAGTTATATCACTACGGCCGTTTCGGCTATTCAGCCATTTTCAAGTGTTATGCGGGTATTACCGTTGCCTTAGTTTAAAATCACAAATTACGAACACACGACACATAACAAACACACAAGTTCTTTAAACATTTAAAACATGATGTAGTAGGCCCACTGTCACAACGCGTACTGTCAATGTTGGTTTCCTGCGCATCGGTGGTAGGCGTGGGGTGGGGTGGTTTAGTTCCTATCTAATTGCTTTATGATTGTGTCATAAATTAGATGCGAGTCAAATTTTAATTTTTCATTTAATAGTGAACTACTGTTGTCTTTTGTTCGTTTATTTATTTCATACTCCTCCAATGCGTTCATAAGTTTCCCTTTCTCACAATGGTGAAGTATTTTCATTGTTTCCTCGATGACTGAGTATTTATGATCTGTTTGGATTATATGTTGGGTAAACTTAGACTCGACTTTTGCTGGATTAGTCAGTTGTGAAGCTGTTGGTATGTGCTCTTTAAATCGTTGTTTAAAGGACCTTCCAGTTTGTCCTATATATGTCTTTACACAATCAGAGCATGATAATTATTCATAGATTCCCGTGCTCTCAAATTTGTTATCATTTATAAAGACCTTATAAAGACCTATTATGCTCTCTTTTTTACACTTAATTAAAAATGTCAGGTGATTGGTATGTTTGGCTAGTTTTATATGGAGTTTTTCTAGAAGACGGATTTTTTGATTAATTCCGGGTCCGTACCGTGAATCTATTCTCTGTTTGAAGTTATTTGTTAATGATGGAAGTTCAATTTTGTTATTATATATTTTTCGGACATTTGCCATCATTTGTGTGTTAAAAATCAAAACACGACGTTTCGGGGATAAGAATCAATTCCCGTTATCAAGTGACTAAAAACTAAAGAAACATGAAACTGAAAACTAAGCCTATGTAACAAGTAAAATTAAATAAGAATACCACCAACCTTAATATCTAAGCATGCATCTCAGAGCTAGAACTGAGAAGTCAAAAACACAATCACGGTAACACACAACTAACGTCAAATACGTGTTGTTGTATCAAAGATACAGCAACAAGTGACGTGGTCCAGAAGGCGTGACAAACTATTAGGGGAGTGGCCTATTGTTAGTTGTATTAAGCTTCCTAGCCCGAGAGCGGGTTACAACCCCTTGTGGTGATTTAACAGGTAAAATTTCAGCTTGTTTTTTAGTTGTAGGGGTATTATAATCACATTTTAGTTCTTTTTTTAGTAATGGGAGCCATAATGGCCTTACTTCTATACTTGATTGACTGATAGGATTGTCCGTTAGTTTTATATATGAGGCTTCAATTTTTTACGTTTGTATAAGTTACTTTCCCGGTGTATGATTTTAACACCATTAGGCAACATCTCGTCCAAACTAAACCTAAAAATGGCACGCAGAATACTAAAAACTGTATTTACAGTATCAAATGTGAGTGTGATAGACAATATATTGGCGAGACAAAAAGACCATTAAACATTAGAATAAAAGAACATAAAAACAATGTGTGGTTAGGCCTAGTCGATAAATCGAAAATTGCAGAACATATATGGTCCGAAAATCACAAATTTAACTGGGAAGAGGCAAAAATCACACACCGGGAAAGTAACTTATACAAACGTAAAATAATTGAAGCCTCATATATAAAACTAACGGACAATCCTATCAGCCAATCAAGTATAGAAGTAAGGCCATTATGGCTCCCATTATTAAAAAAAGAACTAAAATTTGATTATAATACCCCTACAACTAAAAAACAAGCTGAAATTTTACCTGTTAAATCGCCACAAGGGGTTATAACCCGCTCTCGGGCTAGGAAGCTTAATAAAACTAACAATAGGCCACTCCCCTAATAGTTTGTCACGCCTTCTGGACCACGTCACTTGTTGCTGTATCTTTGATACAACAACATGTATTTGACGTTAGTTGTGCTTACCGTGATTATGTTTTTTGACTTCTCAGTTCTAGCTCTGAGATGCATGCTTAGATATTAAGGTTGGTGGTATTCTTATTTAATTTTACTTCTTACATATGCTTAGTTTTTAGTTTCATGTTTCTTTAGTTTTTAGTCACTTGATAAAGAGAATTGATTCTTATCCCCGAAACGTCGTGTTTTGATTTTTAACACACAAATGATGGCAAATGTCCAAAAAATGTGTAATAATAAAATTGAACTTCCATCATTAACAAATCACTTCAAACAGATAGTATTTCAATTGTAGAGTTTGGTTTTTCTTTGAGTGAATGTAATAATTACAGAGTTTTTCCTCTAGCCTAGCCTAAACCACTTGTTTCACAAAAGTTTTCTTATGTAATATTTTGTTGTCTATGTGTGTTGTTGTGAATGTCATACAAAATGTAAGTACACTAAATATATTTTATTTTACCTTATATTTGCTTTTATATTATCATTTACACATGTTAGAAGTATGTAATTGTATTTTGGATCCTACAAATATTCTAAAACCTAACCTCGCCTTTTAGCGACTTTGACTTTTTACATAACAAAATATTTTCCTAATGTAAATTTAAAATTTTTCAAATTAGGCAAAACATTTCCCCTTTTTCCGTAAAACTTTTTTTTTGAAAATATAACAATTTCCCCCCCCCCCCTAAATATATTCACAAATATTATGTGACCGTCTCCACTTCTTTTGACCAGCTGGAAGCTCCGGCTGGCTGGAGACCGCGTACACTTTATCCGAATCTTGTCAGGATGGGCCAAGGAGTCGGGTTAGGACGCTAATGAACGCACGCAACGCAAGTGAAATTAGATGTTATATTTTATTTTAGTGCCGAATTAAAGAACAGAAATTAATTATGATTTATTAAAAAGACATAATGGCAAGATAAAGCCTTAATAGTGGCCGAAAAACATACCGTTTAATTTAGCTAGCACGTGGCCGAAAATGGACTGACCTGACCTCGTCCCGTAGAAAATATAAAATTTGTACCGCTTTTAAAACACTAAACACCATTAGGCAACATCTCGTCCAAACTAAACCTAAAAATGGCACGCAGGATACAAAAAATGTATTTACAGTATCAAATGTGAGTGTGATAGACAATATATTGGAGAGACAAAAAGACCATTAAACATTAGAATAAAAGAACATAAAAACAATGTGCGGTTAGGCCTAGTCGATAAATCGAAAATTGCAGAACATATATGGTCCGAAAATCACAAATTTAACTGGGAAGAGGCAAAACTCATACACCGGGAAAGTAACCTATACAAACGTAAAATAATTGAAGCCTCATATATAAAACTAACAGACAATCCTATCAGCCAATCAAGTATAGAAGTAAGGCCATTATGGCTCCCATTATTAAAAAAATAACTAAAATTTGATTATAATATCCCTACAACTTAAAAACAAGCTGAAATTTTACCTGTTAAATCGCCACAAGGAGTTGTAACCCGCTCTCGGGCTAGGAAGCTTAATAAAACTCACATTAGGCCACTCCCATATCTTTAATACATCAACACGTATTTGACGTTAGTTGTATGTTACCGTGATTGTGTTTTTTGACTTCTCAGTTTTAGCTCTGAGATGCATGCTTAGATATTAAGGTTGGTGGTATTCTTATTTAGTTTACTTCTTACATAGGCTTAGTTTTTAGTTTCATGTTTCTTTAGTTTTTAGTCACTTGATAACGGGAATTGATTCTTATCCGCGAAACGTCGTGTTTTGATTTTTAACACACAAATGATGGCAAATGTATAATAATAAAATTGAAATACGTATTATAAATTGTACGAAATATTATAATAAATAAATTTTGTTACATTACTAAACTCGACACATAACCGTAAAACACTTCACTCAATAAACTGGATAAGGTGCAAGAACGCTTAGGTTTCAAAGAAAACTGGTTGAAAAATGGCCGTCTTGAGATACTAATTGCTCTTCGATTCTTTGTTCTACAATTCATTCAGTTATACCATAAGAAAGACGAGATTGTCGTCTTTCCAATGGTATGACATCTGTCTTACGAAATATGAACTACACTGAGTTATTCAATCCACTATTCATTTTTTTTGTCACGTCGTTGAAGAATACATATATCTCAAAAACTACTACAGTTGGAAAAATTTTGAATACATAGTTCGAAAGAAGAAGAAAAATTTATAAGATATTGTGAACAATACTTATACTTATGGCAATACTTATGGCATTTGGACAAGTATTACCATTTCGTAAAATCATATGAACACAGAGTGTAATAAATATAAAATATACACTTGTTGAACTTGAAGAGTTCTTTTTCTTTCACAAAAAAATTGAAAATAAATTTTTAATATTATTATTTATAAAGATATGCCAAGCTTTATGGGCGCCAGGTAGCGTTAGCTTACCAATTTTGAAAAAAGGAAGTTAATTGTTATTATTAAAATTTCTCAGGGTCGCAAATCCTTTTGAAAGTGTACTTACAGTGGTTCTCGGTGAAATAAAGAAAATCTTATTTTGTTGTGCTGAAAGTGAACATAATTTATTAAATTAAGATTATACATTTATACAAGGTTATACATACATATTCATAAAGCATATCTTACTATTATTTGAAATCTCAGTGTCCTTTGACTTTAAATTCTGCCTTAGAGGCTTAAATCCTTTTTTATAATTCTAAAATTAATAGTTGCAACTTGAAAGAAAACTATTTTTTTTATGGTGAGCTTTAAAACTCTCACGTAGCAAAGATGATTATTATTATTATTATTAACATGAAATTAAGTTCTATGACTAATTATTAAACAAAGATTATACATTTGAATAAATTTATAAAGTTCATATAAAAAGTTCTTTTTCTTTTACAAAATTATTTTATTTTAAAATGTCTCTGATTTTTTGTTACCGCATAACCGATCCGGTAGATTGGAAACCTCCACGTGCCAAGTTCCTTTCATTCTGTGTTGCAAAGACCTTGCAGACTCAATCTATACACCTGACGATTAATTATCCTTTTAAATTCATGGTATTGTACAAAGATTATCATCACTTTAACAATAGTTATTGTCCAAAACACAAACTAAGTCTTACCACGTCAAACTGTCTCTAAACTCACTGAATCTTCACCATTAATTTTCTGAAGCTTCTTTTATTTAAAAACATCTCTCCCTGAACTAAATGTCACCATAGGACCTTAACTACTTTTTCTACATTTTGAGAAAGTTTCTATTCACTGAAAACATGTCCTACCACCTCAGACCCCTCTCTAAGACTGACTAACCGCATGGTTATTTTTCACTTCCTTTGCCGTTACCTCTCTTTTCTTGCAACGTATGCGAGAATTATTCTCACATAGCAACACAGACTCTGTTCAAAATATTCGCCTGACGACAAGCTTTGTCTATTATTTTTTACAACACAAACACCACCTAAATTTTTATTACAAATTAGAATTAATATTTTATACATAACATTATTATTCTGGAAACCTATATTTAATTTTTATTACCTTAGTTTTAATAATCTATATATTTGAGTCATCTTTTTGGCTTCTAAAACCCCCTCCCTTATTCAACTTTAACGTTTCCCGGGTTACTTTAAATATTCAAATCTCAATATAACCATTTTTTGGTTATCTAGGTTAAAATTACCATTTTTGGTATTACAGATACCCCATCAAAGCTGTGATTCTATATATAAATATTGAAACACAGATTTCTCTTTTATTCAACAAAAAAAATTTTAATTCCAAAAAAAAAACTTTCAAATTCGGTCCCTATAGATTTCCAAAATTAAAAAGTTTCAGCAAACTAAGAATATTCATATTCCTTTAAAGAAAACAAAACTTTAAAATAAGAAATATTCTCTCTTAATTTACATTAATCATCTTATTATAATATAATCTATTGATTCACTAAATCTACCTAGTTGCATATCATAATCAGTCAAACCACTTATAACCAAATCTTATTCATCATCAAAAAACCTTCATCAACTTCTTATCGTTGAGCTGTCCATCACTCAACTTTTATCTCATGACCTAATTCCGTCAGAGTGTCTACTCCTGATTGCTAAAAGAAAAAAATCTCTATATCTTTTCTCCAAGTCTGCATCAAACTATTCCATAGACTTTCTAGTTATCAATTATACTTTTTAGAATTAACAATTTTCATTTTTTATTTTATAATTTAAAAATCTCTTAATTAATATTTAAAGTTATATTTTTTCACTAAATTGTGTTATTTACCCCATCCAAATTGCATTTCATTTTTTAAAACCTATTTTGTCATTCACCCAAAAAATTTATTACTTAAATTATTATTACTCATTAATCTTCTTTTTATTCAAAAATTCTCAAATTACTTATTTCTCTTGCTGGGACAACGCATAAAATTTCTTCCACAAATCTAATAAAACATTAAAAACTTCATTATCAAATTACAAACACTTCAAATTACAATATTACTTATTCTTCTTTAAAATACTAAAAAAAATCATCTTATTACCTTCAATAAACTTCAACAATCATATTACATCATAGTATCTTATTTCAAAACTCATCTCAATTATAGGCTCTCTATAACTTAATAACTAGATTGCATTAACTCCTTAATCAAAAACTTCCTTAATTATTTATATGTAGCCCCTTAGGTCACTAACATATTTCGTCGCATTAAAAAATATTTCCTCGTAGAAATCATTAAAAACCTCATTTAAACTTCAATAATTCGTCGCAATTCTCGTAGAAACCTCCATAATAAAACATCCTTTTTCCTTCAACATCGTCGTATATCATCATTATTTCACCGTAGATCATAAAAAAAATTCTTCTTAACTTAAAAACTAACTCTTAATGCAATCAAATTACCTTTTTCACAGAAAAACCTCCTTATAGACTTATTTCTCTCTTTGACACCACTTTTCAATATTCTTGTAAACTTTATATCTCCTTCATTAATCTTAAAAATTCTCATTTCATTATTTTCTTTGAAAAATCTCCTCATATTACCTAAAAAAAAATCTAAACTATTTCATCAAAACCTGCTTTTAATTATTTTCCCAGCAAATCACCTTATTTTCGCTAAACATAATCAATCTTTTTAATCAAATTATTCATCTAAAACATTTTATCTTCAAACTTCCTTATTATTCTTTATTTAAATCAATTTACAATTATTTACCCTCAAAATTATTAAACCTACTTCAAATTACTTTACATTATATTACTTATTCTTTATATTAAAAAAACTCAAAACAAAAACTTTAATATTTTAACTTTATTACCCATTTAGTGAAATTATTTTATATCCATTACTCCAATCTACTATTATTTTATCATTTCAAACAAAAACTTTTAATATTTTTAAACTTCTAGCAATCTTAAACAATCAAAATATCTAACTCTCCTTACAATCTTGCCTTCTTTTTTCAAAGTTCCTTTGCCCTTTCCAAATTACATCTTATTTACACAAATTATGACATTATTCTTACTAATTGTTACTTATTTACCTAAACCTTAACATTCTCTAACAAATCTTTCAATACTTTATTACATACAATCAAATTGCATACTAATTACAACTAAATTTATACATTTTTTAAAAAAAGTTCATTTTTCTTCCTTTAAAACTCAAATTAGTCACGTCCAGTTAATTCATTTACAGATTGATCAATTCTGTAAACCTACAATTCGTTTTCTTCTAATTGTGTGGTGAACTCTCTCATTGAATCAAGTAATATGGACTTCTGATATGTAATGGTTATGCATAGCCCTACTCAATTCAAACTATACCCACTACATACCATTATCCCATAAACCCTTTCAATGCTGTTCCTTATGCCTTTTTTATTAAGACATTGTCAACTATTGTTTAACCCAACCTCTTTGCCCTTGGTTTTATTTTAAAACCAAGGAACCCATATGTTAAACTTCCTTATTCATGTATGAGAACAATAAAAAATAAAAATAAAAAAAATTTATCAAAATCCGTTGAGTTGAGTTTGAGATGCGTTGCCCAAATCTGACTGTACCTTTTGTACACTGACTATACTCCTGCAGACATCTGTCTGTGATCAACAAGTCTTATCTTCTTCCTATCTCTATAACTTAAACATTGGCTAGCTCTGTCATTTGTTAGACTCGGTATTACTGCATGATGTAATCTTTCCTCAAGATTTTTTTTCAACTCGACTTGAAATAATTATTTCCCAAAACTATTTTTTATCATTGAACCTAACTCAAAAAATTATATTCCTAATTAATTATTGCATTCGTTTTACATTTTGTTCAATTTTGAGTTATGTGCAAAGAAAAACTTTTAAAACTACCTTTTTTAAAACAAGTAATCAAAATCTGAACCCTGAATTTTGTCACAACTGTATTCTATCTAGATTCCTAAGTTTTGATATTATTCAATCTCCAATGCGATAATATTTTCAATGCACAATATTAATCTCACTGTAAGCGGCATCAACACCCTTCGAAAGTAAACCTGCACCAGCCTTATCTATGTTTATTATACAATCCTAATCTTTGTTATGGTAAACAGTTGATATTACACTTCCATTCTAACTGAAACCTTTTAGTTCCTTCAATATTATTTCTTTATGACACTATCTCTGCTTTACAAAATTTTACTAAACACAACTTATAATTATCCTGAAATCTTAATTATCTACTAATCTTAACCTTAATAACTAACAAAAAATTCTTACCTAATATTATTCTTACTCATGTCCGTTTGCTTTATAAAAAACTTTATACATTATTATTGTCATTCCAAAATTCAATTTATTACAACAATTATAAATTATCTATTTTCTTGCGATGATTTCCCGATTGGTGAAACAATTTATAACATATTGCCTGCTTTCTTAACATAATTGCAATGTTAAATACTGCTTCTAGCTTAGATAATTTTTTTAGGCTAGGTTTTAAATCAGATCCTTCCTCAACACAAGATTCCCCCTTCTTAGACATCTCAAAACACAATGACCTACTTCTGTCATCTGTCAGCTCGGAATACTGAACTCTACTGACTTTGCTTACATTTACATAGATTTCTTCCACAATTGCTTTTTTAAACTCGCACTCAAAATTGTTTTTCTCAAAGAGACTTTTAATCTGTTGTTCTTGCATTTTAAATATATTTCTAAATTTTAATATTGCTATTTTTTCAAAGCCTAAAGTTTTATGATAGCTTTGCTTTCTCACATAAATAGCTAACTCTTTTGTTATTACATCATTTATCTTAATTAAACACTCATTCACTTTAATTTTACCCTTGTTATTTAAATCACTTACAATCTCTCTAACCCCATCAAAATTGGTAACCCCATCATTTTTCTTAATTTCAACATTACCTGTTAACTGTTTTAAATCATTGTTCTCCATAGGCTCATTCTGACACATTTCATCTTTCTTAAGTTCTAATTTCATCTCATTGTTACTTAATCCATTGTTTACTTGTTCAAAAACATAATCATTCATACAAATATTCTCTATTATTTCAGTTTGATCATTTTTAATAAAAACTTTTAATTGGAAGTTAATTTTTTCTTTTACAGCTAATCTATTTAACATTTTATCATAAACTTCATTTCTTACTTTGAGAACAGCATGTAACATTTTAATTATTTCCTTTAACTCTAATTCTTTATTTATTCCATCCCTTCCTAATTCTTTATACCAATATTCATTTAAATCATCCCTACTTATTTCTATACACCATAGTTCAGTTCTATTACCCAAATCATCCAATTTCAAATCTTCCTTCCTAAAACATTTACTAACTTTACCAAAATACTTATCAGCTTCTTTTTTCATAATTTTAAATTCTACCATTACTCTGTCTTTCTCACTTATTAGATTATTATTAATTGTACCCTCCATTTTGATTATTATTATTATTTAAACTTTAAATTTAGAATTGGTTATTTTTAAATTACTTATCTACTTATTATTAAAAAAATTTTTAGAGAGAACATTCTTATTTTTATGTTGACTATGAATATTCTTACCTTTTTTATAAGAATTTCTAATCCACCAAGAAACCACTATTTTTTCGACTTATATTCTTATATTTTTCAATATAAGAATACAGCACCACGTTGGTTCGACAATTGTAATAAATATAAAATATACACTTGTTGAACTTGAAGAGTTCTTTTTCTTTCACAAAAAAATTGAAAATAAATTTTTAATATTATTATTTATAAAGATATGCCAAGCTTTATGGGCGCCAGGTAGCGTTAGCTTACCAATTTTGAAAAAAGGAAGTTAATTGTTATTATTAAAATTTCTCAGGGTCGCAAATCCTTTTGAAAGTGTACTTACAGTGGTTCTCGGTGAAATAAAGAAAATCTTATTTTGTTGTGCTGAAAGTGAACATAATTTATTAAATTAAGATTATACATTTATACAAGGTTATACATACATATTCATAAAGCATATCTTACTATTATTTGAAATCTCAGTGTCCTTTGACTTTAAATTCTGCCTTAGAGGCTTAAATCCTTTTTTATAATTCTAAAATTAATAGTTGCAACTTGAAAGAAAACTATTTTTTTTATGGTGAGCTTTAAAACTCTCACGTAGCAAAGATGATTATTATTATTATTATTAACATGAAATTAAGTTCTATGACTAATTATTAAACAAAGATTATACATTTGAATAAATTTATAAAGTTCATATAAAAAGTTCTTTTTCTTTTACAAAATTATTTTATTTTAAAATGTCTCTGATTTTTTGTTACCGCATAACCGATCCGGTAGATTGGAAACCTCCACGTGCCAAGTTCCTTTCATTCTGTGTTGCAAAGACCTTGCAGACTCAATCTATACACCTGACGATTAATTATCCTTTTAAATTCATGGTATTGTACAAAGATTATCATCACTTTAACAATAGTTATTGTCCAAAACACAAACTAAGTCTTACCACGTCAAACTGTCTCTAAACTCACTGAATCTTCACCATTAATTTTCTGAAGCTTCTTTTATTTAAAAACATCTCTCCCTGAACTAAATGTCACCATAGGACCTTAACTACTTTTTCTACATTTTGAGAAAGTTTCTATTCACTGAAAACATGTCCTACCACCTCAGACCCCTCTCTAAGACTGACTAACCGCATGGTTATTTTTCACTTCCTTTGCCGTTACCTCCCTTTTCTTGCAACGTATGCGAGAATTATTCTCACATAGCAACACAGACTCTGTTCAAAATATTCGCCTGACGACAAGCTTTGTCTATTATTTTTTACAACACAAACACCACCTAAATTTTTATTACAAATTAGAATTAATATTTTATACATAACATTATTATTCTGGAAACCTATATTTAATTTTTATTACCTTAGTTTTAATAATCTATATATTTGAGTCATCTTTTTGGCTTCTAAAACCCCCTCCCTTATTCAACTTTAACGTTTCCCGGGTTACTTTAAATATTCAAATCTCAATATAACCATTTTTTGGTTATCTAGGTTAAAATTACCATTTTTGGTATTACAAGAGTAAAAATTTTCCTTATAAACTCCGTCGCGTCAAGTCAGGCCATCTAGCAGAATAGTCGACATCTTGAATGAATTGTTCAATTTTACTTTTAGTGAAAAGGATTTTGGTATACATGAATATGAAGGATTGAAACATTATCTTTACAGTGATATATAATTCATTTCGATAAAATAATATTTACTAGGATAAAAGTTGAATTGGAAAAAATGTAATTTTTAGCGTGTAAAAGTGAGTTAAAATTCTTGATTTTGTTTAATTTTTATATAATAAAAACTATAACAGATAGAACGATTTGGAAAGCATAGATCGAAAGAGAAAGATGTGATCTACAGAACAGTGTTATGGTCGATCTGTTTGACAGAAAAATAGATTTGTGAACATCTAAGAAAGAATGGTGTCATTTCTGCTTACGACCGCACAGTTCAAATCTTTAATTTTACGCATAAAAATATGCAAACTTTAGCAATTTTAAAAATATTATTTATAACGTTTTGTGGTTTTTTTTTGCATGATTATGCATCTACGGAACATTAGCTTTCCAACACTACTTTTTTATTGCGGTAGGACGATTCTAAATGGGTGAAATGTTGAATTGCAAAAAACATGATTTCTTGTCACATAATTGCTAAAGCTGAGCGACTTAACACTTGTAGGGTTAAGTAAAATACAAATTTACGAAATATGTTAGTGGTTCTATTAGTTTACAAGAGCACTGTTTTGTATTATACAAGTACAGTAGAGCCTCGATTATCCGAGCTAATGTGGACCAGAGGACATTCGGATAACCAGAAACTCGCATAACATGGGCAGACAGACCGGCGAACGAGAGCGTCCCCCGCTGCCATTGAAATCAATGGTAGCGGAGCGGCTGTTGGTCTGTGTTACGGGCATTACAAATACGTTTTGGGGTTGATACAGTAATAAATACAGACGTAAAATTGAATTATAATATTGAGTTCACTTTATTACGAAACCTAAATCAGTATATAATAATAGAACGAAAACTAAGCCTACTTCTTGAAAAAGTTCATCATAGTTTTCTGGTTTATTGAACTGGCCCGCTTCTTTACAGCTGTTTCTCGAAGATCTGTCGAAGTTGTTTCTGCCTGTTGCTCCAAAAAGTCAATAGCACTTTGTTTGGCTTTGAAGCCCTCGGCATGACTTATTTTATTTCCAGCCTGTTCCATCGGCTCATCTTCATCACTCACCTCTTAGGCGTTTTGTGCCTCATCGTTGAATGTTTCAACAATCATATCATCTGTGACTTCATGTTGTTCGTCCGCATTAATCCACTCTTCCACGTCATCTGTAGTGATAGCCTCTTTCAGCAGGGATTCTTTACACTTGGCTTCCGATACAGTCATCAGCATTTTCATTTTCCTAGGTTGCGGCTTCTTGAACATCAACACTATACAGCTTCCTCCAGGATCTTTCAAGGGTAGAGCTTTTAACTTCCTCCCAGGACTCTGCAGACATGTAGACAACATCTTGGTAGACAACATGTGATGGCTTTTAGAGTCTGCAAAACTTCTTTTCCTTCATCAATTTCTCTTATGAGCAATTTAAAAATTTTTCTTTTATAATTTCTCTTAAGGTTTTCCAACACCCCTTGGTCCATGGGTTGGAGAAGTGGGGTTACGTTTGAGGGCAAAAACATTGTCTTGATTTCTTCCCTGTTGGGGTGAGCAGGGCAGTTGTCCATAAGCATAAGAGCTTTGCGAGGGAGATTGTTTTCTTCCAAATATTTTTCGACTTGTGGCACAAAGTTGTCATAAAACCACTCTTTGTCATAACCACTCGGTTAAACTGGAACTCGGTTAGTCGGGGCTCGGATAATCGGGGCAAGTCATTTTCCGGATAGCACTCTTACATCAGTAATAATAGTACTGTATTACAAAAATAATATAACATTAGTGATAGTAATGGTGTAATAATTGTGGTCTGAGGTTTATCTTCAATGCAATGAGGATCTTCTGATCAAGGATTCGATACGGTTTATGCTTTATTGTGGGTTTAACTCGATTATGCCGGTTTCTTGAGCTCATTAGTCTTACAGGTATAAAATATGAACGTTGCAAAATAAATAATAAAACTAGGGATGATGGATTGACTATATTTTTATAAAATATAAATATTACCGGCGCGGAACAGTAGACATAAGTGAAAACTTTAACTATCAATTTTATAAATTAATAAATTTTTAAACTTTCAATAAATGTAATAAAAATATATAATGGTTCATTTCTTAAATGACCATTATTTAACCCTAGAATCGCAATGCATTAACTGGACCATTTTTAATCTTTTTTAATTTAGAAAAAATAGTAATCTTATCTGAAACTCAACTTGTAAAACACCATTTTTTCAGAAAGATGTACAGAATCCACATCAATTATAAAAAAAAAAAAAATCGCTGTTACAAGAGCTAACATTTCTATATAAACGCCTATATATTTTATACAAATACGTTATTATAATTTTTCCCATAAATGTAAAAACGTTTTATCATTTAGTTGACAATAACATTTTGTAAAAAAAATATCAATTTAGTAAAATGATAGACAATACCAGTATTTATGAAAAAACTATAAAATACCTAAAAAATAGGCTTATTAAAAAAATTCCCCCAAAATATAAATGTTATTCGAATAAAACATAAAATACCATTTTTTTTTTTAGAAAGATGTATAGAATTCAAATATGTTATGAAAAAAATGTTTTTTGTAAAATTTGTGGAGTTATTATGACAGGAATCAAAAAAGTCACTGTTAGACTAGGAATCAAAATGATGAACTAGACCTAGCCTAAAAAAAAAACACACAAAAACTAACTTCACTGAGAAATAATATTCACTTGAAACAATATGTATTATATATTGAATTTACTATATATGTTCATAAAAATATATGCATTGACTTGAATTGACTAAATATATTCACACAATTATACTTACAAAATAAGAACAAGCACACCGGCTCTCACGCAAAACACAACAGCAAACTGTGAAATCGGATCTTGGAATTGAATATTCATGTGGTGATTTACTGGCTTTAATGCTTAAGAAATCTAGACTTATAGACGGAAAGAGCAGCATCTATACTATACTACTGTATAAAAATCTTCCAAATATACACATATCGAATAATAAAAATATTATCGATTCATGGATTGTCATAAAACCTCTGCAAAATATTCGGAAATTATCTTTTGACAGAAAACTATATATCTTCCTAAGCATAAATGCTCTAAGGTTTTAAATAATACAGATCGAAAGCGGAAGAATTTATCTATAAAACCGTCCCAAGGTTTAGTAGTAAACAAAAATATGGACTTGTGAAAAATAAACGAAAGTGACGTGTGTTTGACACAAAATGACAACTCTCCAATGCTAATCAAATTGACTAGCGTGTAATGCTAACTTCATCCAATTAAATCGTATATCATATTACGTATTTTAGGCTATTTGTTACATGAAAATGCAAGTTCAAATTTTTAGCTTTCCATTGATGCCAAATTTATTGTGAGTAGACGATTTTTAGTGGGTGAAAGGTGAATGGAAAGTGAGATTTTTTTTCATACTGCCAGCGGTATCACAATGTGCCTTTATATAGCAGTTTCAGAGTTAATATTTTCGTAGATTTTAGTTTTAATATGTATGGGTATGTGAGAAAGTTTGTGCAATATTTCTGCATTGATTATTAGTTTGACTATGTATGTGAGTCTGAGAAAGTTAGTGCAATATTTTTCATAGATTTGTAGTTTTAATATGTATAGGTAATGCAATATTTTTGCATTGATCATTAGTTTGACTATGTATGGTGTCTGAAAATGTTTTAAACAAACAAATAGAGCATAACGATTTTTTGTCGATGTCTGATGGGAATCACATATTTACTCCCGTACCAAGCACGCCAATCGAAGTTTTCACTTCAAAAACTAACACAATTGAGGCATAATTTTTTTGATACAGAAATAATGACAAATGTCCAATATGTATTAATCAGAACATAGGCTTGTACTGGGTGTATGATATTACAACATTTGTATTTAAATAATATAAAAATATGTACTGTAATGAATACAAAATATGCTCTTGTTTATAGATTAACATTTTATTACTTTCTTGTTCATGGCAGGTAAGCGCTCCTTGGTTGAAGAAGTTCTATTATGCTGACAGCGACACATATATTATTCCTCACACGACTGGTATAGTTACTTTAGGAGGTTGCTATAACTTTGGCTCGTATGATACCAATGCACGCAGACACGATACAGTTGGAATTCTTGAGCGATGCTATGATGTGTTACCACGTTTAAAAGAAGCACCTATTTTAAGGGAATGGGTTGGACTTCGACCTTATCGGACAATGATCAGAGTAGAAGCAGAACAATTAGGAAATCTTAAGGTAAAACACCACGTATTATATATTTTGTTAACTATAAAATACACTCTACTTTTATTAGTTTTGTTGTAGCTGTAACTAGTGCAATATAAAATAGGTGTTGTGACTAGCGACTTAATTTCCATTTGCATACATAAGTCTTGTGTTAAATTTGAACTCAAAATCTCAAAAATAAAAATATTTTCAGTTTCATCTAAATAGTCAATAAATACATTTTCATTTATAGTACAAATTGATGACAAAATTTGAAGTAGTATTTTAAAATACAAATTAAAATCGTAGAGCTTCATAAATGGACAAATAATAAATAATAATTTTGTGCCTGCATATTTGTACCAGTGGTGGGCATTAACGTTAAAAACCCGTTAACTGCTAACTTTGATGAAGTTGAACCATTAGCAGACAGAGGACCAAGGAGAGTCTCTAATTTACAAACATTGTCTAACGATATATTACAACTATCGTAATAACATGCACTTTTAATGTAATGTAGGCTATCCGTCATTACATATATTTGTTGATTTTATTTTATCACGCATTGGAATTATTGTAATAATTGATTATAATAACTGATTATTTACAGAAGAATAAGTTTTGGAGTTATTTGTATTACTATTTACTACCATAAACTATATTCTAATGTTTTCGTTACAACAATAAGTTTAAAATTTAGTATATGATCGTTTCAAAGGATAGCAAAAAACCCATACAAATAAATATGAAAAATAGTAGGCTACAGCAGAAACATACGTTGATGAATAAACGTTGACGTTGATTGATTCGTTTTAGTTGCTCAACTAAACTAACAGACAACTGAGAGGAGTACGTGTAGCAGGGTGCGCACGTAACGAGTTGGACCGCTGGCGCTAACCGCTGATGTGTCTCCTGCAAGCAGTTGATCAACCTTAGCAGTTAATGCACTTCTTCGTCAACTTTGTTGAGCGTTAACGATGGTCAACATTGACGGTTATCTGTTACCTGTTATTGGACACAGCACTAATTTGTACCCCCTCACCAAACACACATTAAGTTGCTTTGATCAAAATCATTCATTAGGACATCAACCTCTTATCAAAGTTTATAATTTTGAATCAAATTCGTTCTTAAGCCAATATATAATATTTACTTTTAGCTCATTGCACAGATGCTATAAAGACTATTGGTACACTAAAATTAGCAATGCTGTAACTACAGATGATATTCCAATGAAATTTTTTAAAGCTTTATTCCCACAACGTACCAATTTACTAAATTAAGTAACATGTCTTTAGAAAAGGGTGTCTTTCCAAATGTTTGGAAGGATGCTTTTGTTTGCCTCATCAGCAAAACTACTTCAGTCATGTTGATCATAGCCTTATAAATATTACCATCCTTGTTCAAATCCATAAAACTAATAATTGCGCATCACTATTTTACAAAATAATAAACTTATTTTAGTCAGATAATAGCACTGGACTTAAATTTATATATAATGAACTGTAAATTTAATGTTGGACTGTAGATTTTGTTATTAAATTTTATATTTTATTATTACAATTATTAATATTGATATAAAATATTAGACTACTAATGATAATGTAAACATAGTATTATTTCCAAAAAGTATTTTATTAATAGTTACTAGAAAATCAACATTTCATTCATATAACTAATTTTACTTATCATAAAAATTACTTTATGCTTACTACTTAAACATTAATAAGTTGATATTGTTTTTAATGGTAAACCTTTTCAATTCTTGATACCAGTATTGGAATGAAGCCACTTATACTCGGAGCTAGGTCTAGGTGCATTAGTTTTAAGATAGGGTTTAGAAATTCATCATCCATTTGCTGATATTCTTCTTCATTTTCACTTGGCAATTTCCCGTCCTGAGATCCCCTCAGGAGATCACTTATAGTAAGTATGGGTGTGGTAAAGCAATCTGAGGCCTTTAGCTGGATTTACACCTTTCTTCATCTAGTTTTGTGTTAGGAAATCATCTTTCCTATCATGTCGCTCTTGACTAACCCTTTTTCTCTTCCAACCCTAATGTTATTAGATTATTCAAGGACTAAGATCTATTTTATACTAAAAAAAAAAAAAAAAAAATTAAGACTTACTAGTTACAATATTTTGATTTTATCGTTTATACGTCGGCCGTTTCGGCTATTCCATCATTTTCAAGTTAATTTATTCAGGTTTTCCTTCGTCAAACATAAACACTTACAAATAAGTTATACATAAATACAAACACTGATTTGAACTTATATTTATATAATATTAAAATTTATTAAAACAAACATGATTCATGGGGACTCGATTCTTTGATGTCCCAGTATACACTGCGTGCGGGTGTGTGTGATTTAATAGTCGGGAGTGGATGATGTCTTATCTGTGTCAATACAGTGTCGTATAATGAATTAGAATCAAAGTTTAATTTCGCATTTAGTAATATGCTACTATCTGTTTAATAGTTCTTGTATATTTCGAACGGTTCTAACACATTCATAAACTTTCCCATTTCACAGTGATGTAATATTTTAGGGTCTTATGGCAGGAGTAACCATGGTAATTTTGGATGATGTGTCGGCGAATTTAGATTCCGTTCTTGTGAGGTTCTCACTTTGTTTAGCCAGTCTCACAACAACAATAATCAGATAATTGTGATACAGATAGTAAAAAAACAGAGACATTAACTTTAAAACATTCAAAAACAGTAACATTATATTATAATAGTGATATTGATAAGAAACAGATGCAATAGTCTAAAAACGCAAATGTGACAATCAAAAAACAATGCATTAATAATTATTTGTCTTAAAAACTTTAATATTTTATTTATCTTGTAAATATTTCATATTTATAACAGTTTTCACGAAATTTTGCCTCAAATGCCATCTTGAAACGGCTCAATTTTTAGTTCCGAAGTTGTGTACACTCTTTACAAAATGTCATTTACATAGCTGATTTAACTACTTGACAAATGTGTTGAATCTGAATCAATAAAAAAAAAAAAATAAAAAAATAAAAAAAAAAAAAAAAAAAAAAAAAACACATAAGTAGAATGATTGTTATAGCTCAGTTCATACCTTTTAAATCTTAAGACAGTGGGAAGCATCCGATATCTTCGTCGGAGTCCTCTTCAGAATCATTTTCACTGTCACTTTCATCATCGCCAGGGCATAAGTTTATTATAAACTCCCATACACTTTCATCATTTAATCCTTCACTATTCCAGTCTGCATCCATGGCCTTCTTGACGTGACCAACATACTTTGACCACAACTCTGGTGTAACACGGTTGATTGCTTGAAAGAAAAGCTCCTTTACATCATTCAGAAAGGTTTTATTGTTTCCTTTGACTAATGACTTGATGTTTGACCAAACCATCTCAATCGCATTGTATTGACAATGGTAAGGTGGAAGCCTAATTACTTTAAACCCTAACTCAATGGCTTTGGAGTCAATGATGTATGTTGTGATCGGGGGCTTGTGTAACTTCACCAGTTGATAAAGTTCTGGCTTACGAAGATCTGGAGGAAATGGGATGCACTAAATATACTCTCGCTAATGACTCACGGAAGTAAACAATTAATTACTGGTGACTACTTTTAAAATAAATTAAAATGCAAAAGTTCTGTTGTTAAATGTAAATTAATAATTACTAGTGTAAATCTGTTGTTAATAATTACTTGCAGCGCAAGTCAAATACCTATGGTGAAAGAATTTTTTTTTTTATTATACCATTTAAAGTGTCGTCAACAAAATTAATACTTACGTTTAAATACATATATTGTCATAATCATGCGTTTGGTGTCATTTTCTTTTAAATTTAACAAAGATTTCAAATATGCCATTTAAATTTGTGATTTATCAAATCAGCAATTGCTTACTGGACGCCCCAGTGTATGAGTCATCTGCCTGGCTGGGCTGGTCAGACCAAGGCGCTCGTGAGTGCGCGTGCGAGAGGAAGGGTCTCCTAATCCGTTAGGTGCCACGGCTGGTGGAATAGGGTATAGTTGCCATTCCGAATATTGATATATTAAATAATAAAGGCAAGACTTACCGTCTACAATATTCTGATTTTTTCATTTATATGAAGGCCATTTCTTTCTTTATTTATTTTATTTTTTTTTTTTTTTAATCAAGATGATAATGACTGCAAGGTTTTTCCCTTTAAAACTTTTAGAAAAAATCATCCACATATATTTAATTTTCAATTACACAAACTATCATCATCACTACCAGATTCAAATATTTGATAATATAAAAAAATTGATTTTTTAACTTCAACAAATATTATGGGGTTCTCAAATCATTGATATAGAACAAAAATCAGCTGTAATACATCTTTTTAGAAAGAGATATAAGCCGTGAAAGTACTGGCCGGACTGAATGGACCAACAAAATAATATCAAACTCAGTTCCGGACTGAATGGACCAACAAAATAATATCAAAGTCAGTTTATATATGGAATGTATGAGCTAACTTTCTAACCTGCAAATAGTTTGGAGTTTTTAAATGTCAATCAACTAGATACTCTGACGTCTCTTTTCTAAATACCTAATTGGATAATAAAAGTTACAAAATACAATGTTATTTTTTCTATAATGAACCCTAAATATCAACAGAAATTTCTGTCTGAATGTAGAGATGAAAAAATTGTCTTGTCCAGCTGTGTACATATATCATATATGCAAAATAGTTTTAGTGCTCATTCTAATGTCAAATTTCTAAGCTATTGTTATAAAACTTGGTAAGAAGATCCCAAGTAATATTGTTACTAAGAGGAACACTATTGTTGTACTATAAAGAGTTCAATTTACTGTTTAGCTATAAAATAATTTTATAAATTCAGAAATGGTTTTATTTATATATATTTTTGATGGTACACAATTTTGATGTCGAAAATATTGAAATTGCACTTTTTAAATTTTTTACAAAAAATGAGATGAGATATTACCAAATATTCAAATCAGGTAATTGGATTTAAGACAAAAATTTACCACTAGATTTATTTTAATCGCCACTGGAAAGCTATTTTCCATTACCTTGACAGCAATATTTTTATTTTAAGTTAGAGTCAAAACTTATATAGACAAAGTTTAAAAGTCGGTTAAAATCTCTTTAACAATGTGTGTCATATCAATCAAGAATCAATAGCTATTTATTCTTGAAGGTAGTCAAAATAAAGAGTTCTAAAGATTGTATAGAAATGACGAAGAAATTGGAAAAAAAAATTATAAACAGGGTTTAACATGATAAAGCCTCATTCAAGTAGAAGGGACTTCTATAAAGAAAAATTGTTTGCATTTTATGTACATTATTAATTAGCAATAACTTAATAATTTCAGGTTGTACATAATTACGGGCATGGAGGCTATGGCGTTACATCGGCTCCAGGGACAGCTAAGAACGCAGTACAATTGGTGCGGCAAGCTTTGACAGGCAATTCTAAACTTTAACTTACCTCAAAGAATATACTCAATTAAATCAATAGTTATTAGTTTTTCCATTTTATATTCCTTTACATATTGTGCAGGTAATGTGATAACCTTTCTTTTGAGAAGTTGTAGACTGTAAGACATCGAGCTTAAATTTGTGAAAGTATTGTAACAATCTATGCAGATCAGATATGATAATAATGGATATTTTCACTTTATTTCTTTACTTGTAAATGTAATTATTAAAACTCAAACTTTTATTAGGTGAAAAATGATGTTATTTCATAATGTAAGGATGTGTTTTTCATGCAACTAACAGGGTTCAAAATGTAGCAGATTATTTTTTGTTGTTGATTTATTAGTTTTAATAATTTAGATTATTTTTATACATTTCCAATTTCATAGTTCACAAATATTAAAAACAAATTTTTATTACAATTTTTATTCTATTAAAAATAATAATCTTATTAAGCCTACAAAATATTAAATATATATATAATATCTCCCTTATGAAACAAAACTTATTTATTTACATCATATATCAATTGCTAAGTTAAGAGCATTTTAAGTGTTGATTACAATTTTTAACAACAGAAAAATAAAGTGCTAATTCATCATGATGTAGTTTATTTATTTGTAATGATGTGATTTTCTTTTATTTCCAGCGCTACTACATCAGGCAATAAACATTAAAAACGTTTTTAATTTAGGATCAGCTAAAATCTGAATTTAGTAATTACATTATTCATAAATCCTAAATTGGTTATAATTACATTTATAGACTTAAAGAAATAAAATGAAAATACTATTTTCTATGTACAACTCAATTTTTTTTTTTTTTTTTTTTTTTTTTTTTTTTTAGTTTAAAGTAAACTATAAAAGAGAAAACGATAAAACATATTACCATATTTGAGTAAGTATTTCAATTTAATAAAGATGTCGAAATCTATCAATATTATCCATTTGTTTCTTACGATTCTATTAAAAAGATTGAAACACTTCTAATAATTGTATGTATTTTATTATAGTTCATAGTTCTTATAATGTTCATGGAAGTTACAAAGTGTGACACAGGAAAAACATATTCCAACTGATAGTTAATATGTAACAACCTTCATACTCAATATTATTAAATTCATCAACAGTTGGAAATGAAATGTACATATAGAGTAGAACAGTTTTTTTTGTAAATTTAATGTTGGTAATTCTAGTTTTGTAGCAGTAGGAGAGTTGATTTTTTTGTATAAATATAGTTTTCTAAAATTCTGTCATTGCGATGTAGCAAAACTGTTGATATCAAACATATAGTGCACAATATACGGGCACTATATATATATTTGTAATCATGAGATCGGACACTACATATATTTGTAATCATGAGGTTGTTTTGATTAATTTAATAAAAATTCAAAATACATCTGATAGTTAGTAGGCTCTTACTTACATGTAATGATTTTTACACTTTTTGTGTGTTGAATCTTGGATGTGCAACCTACAAAAATTATAGGATTGATTTCTTATTTTTAGTTCAAAAGTGTTCTAAAATGCACTAGCACATTGTTCAACACTATTTTAATGACCTAAACACTAAACACAGTATTATTGTCAAAATGTTAATTTCCATCTTAATAAAAATGAACTACATAGGCTTTCAATTTTATAAGTATTAAATTAAAGCAATGTTAAACCATTTTGGATTTAGAAAATGTCTTTTTTCATAATGAAAACTGTTGGCTATATGAATTAATTGTATGTACAAATTTCAAACGATTTTTATAATGTTAAAGTTTAGTAATTTTTTACATTTTGAAATAAAATTTTAATCAAAATAAAAATGCAAACTGTAAATTTGCTGCCACGATAAAAATTACAGAGCTTAACTAACAATAACTTATACGCAGGAGAGACAATGCAAAGAATTGATTTGTACATGATATTTTATATAAAATTGAACTTTTGTGGATTATTGTGATTTGTAGGCAAGATATATATATGTTTCTATGGTATATTTGGAAGTTTTAATTCACTATTAAAAATAAGAAGCTAGACAAGATTTCCAAAAGATACAAGATTTTCTAAAAGTTTTTATATATGAAATTGTATTATTTTTTCAAATATAATTGTTTCAATATTTGAAAAAGAACTAATGAAAATGATGACTAAATGTACATTTAAAATAGGAAAACATTGCAATTTAATAAATTTAGAAGTAGAAGAGTTTATCACGATTTAAAATATTTTAGTAATTAGTTCTGTATTATTAAACATTTGGTTTTGATCAAATTCAATAAACGTTTCTTTTTTTTTCTCTAGGCATCAAAAATTTATTTTAATTATAAACTGTTTTGGAAGTTAATATGAATAAATAAAACCTAATTTGTTTATCATATTGTTACAGTAGTTATTATAATAGTATAATTAATCTGTTATTACAGGTTAGATTTGTCTTTTAATTTAACACTTTAGTTTCGTTATATATCTTTTGTGAGTGGAAAATATGAGAAATGTTGTTACAATGTAATTCGTACTTTGTAAAAAATCATTTGTGTAAAATGTTCTAACAAAAATTTCATACTTTGCCACGTATTATAATCGACGGGTTTACCATTATTGATATATTATTTATTTTATTTTGTCTAGATATTGTATTAAAGATATAATAATATTTTATTTATCTAAATATAAAAAATTACATGTTAAATTGTTTTCTAATTACAAAAGAACAAACATATTTTCTTTACATAATACTTTCTTGCAGATTTTAATTCTAATGTAATTGTTTATACCGAGTGTACAAAAAGTCCCACATCGGTTTAATATTTTTTGTTTAAATAACATTGGAAAGCTGAAAACCTGGACTTACACTATGAATCTAAAGAACTATTCTTACACACCAAGAGTGACAGTGTAGGACTGGGGGGGGGGAGTCTCATCAGGAGTACAAAGAAAATTTTAAATGAAACCAAGTTGTACATCATTTTAAAGAGCTTTATTGGCATAGTTTAAGCAGCATTTAAATTGCCTTCTATAAAGAAAAGATCTACCAACTTCATAATGTACTTTTGTAATATGACAGGCATAATGCAGTATTTACAGCAGCATTCTTCTTTTGAATTATTAGTGAGCTAACATTGTGGTTACTAATAAAATGTCTGTCTACAACCAAGTAAAACCTTTGAAGATCTGCCATTTTGTACTGGATCAACCTATTGAAGTGCTGTTTGTATATTAAACTCTGCCAGTAAAGCCCTTTAAAATGATGTACAACTCGGCCTGTGATTTCATTTAAGTTTTCTTTGTACTCTTTATGGGACACCCCCCCCCCCAGTACTACGCTGTCACTAATGGTGTGCAAGAATAGTTCTTTAAGTTCATAGTGTGAAGTCCAGGTTTTCAGTTTTCCAGTTTCATTTAAACAAAAAATATTAAACCGGTGTGGGACTTTTTGTACACCTGCAATATTATATCTATATCTACATTTTTTTTAGTTGAATTATATTTGCGTACCTATATATTAACATTTTACTAGATTATTAAATAACATGGCGTGTGGTCATGGTGGTACTAAAACATATTTCTGAACAATATCTAAGAGGAAGCTGTCTGGTAATCATACAGCTAGCGTATGCGTCCTGTATATAGGATGGAGAAAGTGTGATAGTTTAGAAACATGCAAAGAAAAATAAATAACTTTGGTTATTGTGACTGCTGCTGCTTTAAGAGAGACAAAATCATTGATTTTGAGAATTTTGTTTTTTCTCTAAAATAGCAGAATTTCAAACGAAACAAATACCATTAATTTTTATGCTATGTGCACAGAATGCTAATGAGCCGTTCCATACACATGATAGCAGAAATTAACCATCGTTGTATTCATTAGTGTAGATTTATTTTTATAATAAAAAAGATATTTGTTACCCTTGTTGTGCTTACTTTTATCATTCAATTTAACAAAAACTTACTTTGAAAGGCATTTTAAATACATACTAAACTTGAAAATAAAATTGTATATGCTCATTCAATACATTGTAGTTAATTCGATATAGCATATTGCTTAACACGAAAATATAAACCCTAACAAAAACAATGCACCTCGGTTTAATGCTATTTAAGGTTTATCATAGATTGTATTGTATAAAAGTGTGTTATTAGATTTACAAATTGTCCCTTGATTTTAGATATCCCTTGATAGGCAACATACTTCTCTCTTTCTCTGGAAATTCTTGTGTTGAGTGTACAAATATGCAAATAGAATAAGACCAGTTAGTGACTCCTAATCTAACCTAACAATCAAACACCAACCAGCTATATACTGTGTGATGTTTGAACTATCTTGTCACTGACATCATCCCTGAAGTATATCACTTCATTCATAAAGAGTGAGTTTTATTCCGGTGTGTTTATTTTCTCTTATATAATATTTTAATACACAATTGTGATAGGTTGTAATACAACCATTTTTTAGGTTAACACTTTTTGAGTGACATGTTTACAGTTGTATTCCTAAAAATTCAATCTAACACTTATTTTGATACTGTTTTACACCATACTAAAAGTAATTTTAGAAAGATTACAATATTGTATTTCCTTCGGGTTTCAGTAAATTTGATAAACAAAAATTTAGACTTTATAAAAACTTATATTTAAAACTTTCTTTGTCTATAATAAAACTAGAATAGGAAAGATTTATGAATGACCGACAGCTTTCTAGCTAATAAAAAAAGTCATCTCTTGTTTGTATTGCAGTAGCTCCAGTTTACTAAAAACACATTAAAATGATTTTTTTAAGGTGAGAAATCATTTTGGTCATCCATCACCTCATATTTAGTTGGGGTTTACCAGTTAAGTGATACTTAAATTATTATTAAGAAGGTTAATAATGAACTGTATTCTTTCCATCATAATTTAACTTGACTAAATAGGTTTCCTAAAAGTGTGTAATTATTTATTGATTGGGGTCAAAAAATATTTTTCATCATAACATAATATTTACTCCAACATAAGTAAAAATGCCTTGTCGAAAACATAATTTTTTTTGTATCTATATTTAAAAAAAAAAAATTGTGGATATGTCAGTCATTAGATCTTCGATCTTAGTTATTTCAACCTTTAAATTTATAACAAAGAGGAATATTGTCATATATCTTAACATAATGTTCATTAGTTTTCACCTCAATGTCACTATCCAATTCAATTCTATAATATATCATCAAATCACCTACTCGGAAACGGTGTGGCGTAATTGGTACAGACATGTCTAGCTCAATGTACTCTTCCCCGTTTTCCTTATTCCAATGAGCATAAAATAAAATGGAAACGAGAAAATAACAATTCAATAGATATGTATATTTTTTAAATTGATTATAGTTAAAGTCAATTACATTACATGCCCTAATGCCTCAAACTTTCACAACACCCTTGTGTTGTGTCCATCTATTCCACATAATTTCAACTTCAAAGATTGACTTATTCAATTGTTAATGTTTTCTAAATAATCAGAATTATTTATGTTAAACACTATTGAAATGTAATAGGTATGTATCTTCTGTTTTTTCCCTCCACCCACAACGTTCAATAGGTGGAGGTGTTACGGTTGGTGTGTTTGTGTTTGGAATAACAGATGAGTTTGGACCATCGTCCAAATCTCATTTTAAAAGCAATGATTTACATAGAAAATAGAAACGAAGAACACAGTTATGAAGCACCCTCTAATCGTGTCCAAACAATATCAACGACTGCCGCAAACTAACCCACCTCGCTAAGATAAGGCTGGAAAACTTTGTTTAGATTAAACGCATTAGCCACACACTATGTAGGAGTTGCATGACGCCAATTGGTGTTCTCAGCAATGAATGTATTAAAGGAGTAAATGAAGAATACTCTAGCCTGATAAGGAGAGTGCATAAATAAAGGGGGTTGAAGGAAACAAATTAACATGTGTGGTAGTCTAAATACCAGATAAATACTTTGTTTTTTTAAAAAAATTTTATATGTATAGTTTGATATGTTTATAATTATTGTTATAATAAACATTATATATATATATTTTAATATCCCTTAACATTCCGGTTTCTTGTACATTTAAAAATTCTATTCACCAATATATCTCTCCAAGTGTTTCCATTAACCTGGAAGTACTCTGTGATGAATAAAATACTCCTAAAATAATCACAAAGCATGATCCCCCTAGGCTTTTTTAAGGGATTATTTTTTACATGTACAATTTTTAAGGTACGATTTTTTGATTATTTTTTTAATATACAAATTTTGAATTTAAAAACAAAAGATATTTTTCGAGTAAAAAGAATGTATTTAGTTATTTTTCAAAGAAAATATGAAGAATCATGTTGCTAGTATCCGAGTCACTATTGTTTTAACTAACAATTGAATTATCTTATATGGTTTCCGTGACTTCTTTTATTTTTTTTAAACACTAACGCGTTTCAGAGCATCTGCGCTCCATCTTCAGAGTTTTATTTACTCAGTTGAGATCGTTAACAACATTAAAACATAAAATATAAAAACACACAGACATATATATATATATATAAATTTACACATCACTTATCGTATCGCGACACTTGCGATGTCCTAGTTGTTAACGATCTCAACTGAGTGAATAGATCTATGAAGATGGAGCAGATGCTCTGAAACATGTTAGTGTTTAAAAAAAAGAAGTCACCTGGCGGAAACCATATAAGGTAATTCAATTGTTAGTTAAAATATGAAGTATTGACTTGTATTAAATGAGAATTATGCTATCTATTTAAAACATTTTTAGAAATGGTTTCAAACAATTAAGTCATGGTTGTGAATAAAAAACCATGGGTTAGTTCAGCTCAACTTAAAACAGGATGATTTGTAAATAACCGGCATAGCTTTGGGAGGTGATATGTATGTTCACCCTGTATGTTACCAGACCTTGAAATTCACTATTTTAATCAATTTGCCGGAAAAAATTGTATTGGTTTTTAACCGAAAATCTGATTATTTCAAACTTTATGATAACTAACAAAAAATCCATATTTTAATTTTACGCCACTATAAGACTGGTACTTGTTAGTTATTATAATTTATTTTTACATTTATTAAAACAATTATGTTAATAGAAATGAATTGTTTGTAGTACTTGGTTGGCATTGACCATTCACACTTTGATACTCTATGTCATTCTAGATATCAAGCATATTGTCAACTATTACCAAAATATCAAATCCTTTAGTTAGATGGTAAAAACAAAATGGCAACACCAATGAAAACACTTAATCACTATGTTTAGTCCCTTTAGCACTAACTTTACTATAGCCACTATTAAATGTTAAACAGCTGTTAAAAATAGATAACATACACAACTAAGTAGTTGTTTGTTTCACATTGACAGGCTTGGGTGTATATTGGGACCATTTGTGTGAAACTTGATCAATTTGGTTCCTTAAAAAAAAAAAAAAAATTTTTGGTGCTTGTTTTCTGCCCAAATTGGTAACGAATGAAAATGAAACCAGATAATTCAAGTGAACCAAAACCATACTTGAAAGAGAGCAATAGAGTTTATGTGTGTTAGAAATAAAATAGCCTGTTTGTAATATCCAAACTACTGATATTGATTTGTACATTGAATAGTCTAAATAAATGCATAGTAAAATATGTCACATTTTTATAGTTTATTAACCTGTTGTCTGATCTTTGTTTTATTACAGAGGTTTTATTTTCATTGCCTGTGCTATCACAATTTATTACAAATTTTTGTGTTTTTCTGTCTACATATTGAGACAATTCGGAATCTGTATATAAAGAATGTGCATCAGAAAAGCAGTTCAAGTATTTTATTGAAACTGTAATTGGTGTGTACGACATCTAGCGGTTGTTCACCTAACACACATTAAATAATTTCAACTATCAAGCAAAATCCATATCATATCAGTCTATCCAAGAAAATTAATGCCAGAACACAACCTGACGATTATAAATAAATATCTCAATTTAAAGACGATGGTACTGGCCTAACTTCACAATTCCTACATATCTGGAAAACAAAAGCGTATCAAATAAAAAAAAACATTACCATCATATTAAACAGAACGATTCCAACAAAAAAAAAAAAAAGTTGTCGGCAAAACAATCCCAGGAGGCACTCAAAACTTACTATAAATAAAAACCGTCGACATTAGATAAAAAAATGTAGAATATTGGAAAGACATCCAGCATGCAGAACTCAAAGCCACGTCCACGAACGGCAACTAGCACAATGATTGGAGGAAGGATTCATATTACAAAATAAATCCCATTGCATAATAACAATACTGCTATGTAAATTAGTTAATAAGATGCACAAATAAGTAGAGAAGTTATTTGACTTTTTTATTGCATTTCATGTAACATATTTATCCTTAAAAAACTTTGTTGTTTGATAATTAAACCATAAATTCTCTCTAAAAAAGAATTATTCCATGTTCACTCATCCAACCCACACACACAAGCATAACACCAACATTGATATGATATAGAAGGTGAGTTTTGAAGCATCGAAGATGCTAGTTTTATGGTAGAAGAAGGAGTATTGTTGTTTTGATGGATGCCAGAAAAGTCGACACTCCTAAGATTGAAAGGGTTTGCACCCGATTTTAGCCAGCAAATCCGACCATACCACATCAAGATATTATATACAGTGCGGTATAAAATAGTGATAATTTTTACAATAGATTTCTACACAAATCAGAAGAAATAGCAAAATAAACCTTTTACAATTATTATGGTGACACTTAACCAATTTTCATTTTCATTATCTCTCATGTTTGAGTCAGACACACAGTTGTAAATTGATAATATTCAAGCCTAAGAGGCTATAACTGATATAGATACTTTCAATTGAAGTGATTAATAAATAATTTGAATTACTGAACTTGAACTCTCAACATTAACATATGCTTACATTGGCACACATTCATAATTTCTCATTGTCTGAACTATAATTTTTTTTAAATTTTCATTTTCGTTATGATTACTAGAATACAATCTAGACATTGTTAATTGTTCTAATACCTATATGTGCTTCTTGTTTCCTGCTCCCATTTCAGAAGAGCCTGCACAAATACATTTTATAACAAGATCAAGAGTAAATCAATGAAGGATTTTAAATGCCATTATAACAGAGGATTCCATATTTATTGATGATAAAACCAGGTGTTTTATAATATTATTGAATGCAGTTAGCCAGGACATGTTAACAAATGATGTTTTATCCGTGTTGACGATACAGCCGAGGCCGTAATAACCAATTTCCATTGTATATGCAAATGTAGAAAACAAACTTACAATAATTCTAATAAATGGGTAATTAATTACCTTATTTCTCACCGTCAAGCACTCTAAATACCGGGTGTTCAAAAGTCTGGAAACCCCTTAATATTAATTTTATTAATAAAACGCAGAGCAATGAAACTCTAGGATTACGTTCTCACTGTAGTTACCGACTTTTTGCTCATTTTAACTGTCTTTTGTCACTTTGGGGGGACGTCCTGTGGAGGAAGTCTAAGAAATCTTAAATGTAAGCATAGGTCGAATTATACCTCATTTTAAAGGTCTTTGTTAGATGAACACATTGCCGCAATCCCAACCGAAAAAGGACCATTCATTTGGAAATGGCAGCCTTTTACAATTTGTTAACTTTACGTTGCGAAGATTAAGAGGCAGAAATGAATACTCAACCGTGTTGGTTGTGTTAGTGTTTTAGCTATGAGAATTTAACAGCTGGAGTGTGGAGGGATAGGAAACATCAGTAATGGTAGATTTAATTGTTTAAAAACATTAGGAGTGCACAGATGTAATTGGGGACAATTATCATTATTAATAAAATTTAACAGACAGTATGTCAGTTGTTTATGTTTAAATTACTTACTTTGTAAGACAATAATTATAAAAAAATAAACAAACCTTGGAAGGTATTACAGAAGGTGCTCGAAGTGGTGTCCTTGTGTAGCTGATTGGTCGCATTTTGGCCGTCCGGATCTTGACCGATCTGTTACAGAACCGCGCTGTACGGTCTTCAACACTGTTGATTTTTGAATAGGTGGTCAATTGGGGCAAGTTTCATTGAACAAGCGGCTTACCTCCTCCATATGAACGAGTTCTATCCCCATAACCCCTTATCATCAGAATGGTTATTTGCCCTGTCTCACTAAGTGACATTGTAATCTAAACTTAAAGCTTACTAAAAATTTTCCATTGAATTAGCATTAAAATCCAACACACTTTGAGGCTGCCATTTCCAAACGAATGGTCCTTTTTCAGTCGGGATTGCGGCAATGTGTTCCTCTAACAAAGACCTTTAAAATGAGGTATAATTCGACCTATGCTTACATTTAAGATTTTTTAGACTTCCTCCACAGGACGTCCCCCCAAAGCGAAAAAGTACAGTTAAAATGAGCAAAAAGTCGGTAACTACAGTGAGGACGTAATCCTAGAGTTTCATTATTCTGCGTTTATTAATAAAATTAATATTAAGGGGTTTCCAGACTTTTTGAACACCCTGTATATATCCTGTCGGATTACCGATTCCGGTGGACATGCCACCATCATCAGATCAACCTCAAAAAATGTATTTCATTCCATTGTTAAAACTATACAAAACTAACACATAAAACACTAAACATACATAACCACTCAAAACATGTACACTGTATAACAATAATAAAAAACATTTCAAAGATTAAAATCAATATGTTACGTGAAGACTCAGTTAAAACATATGTTGTTTGTGGAGAGTTTGTATACAACTGGAGTCATACAATATGTTCAATCATGAAGATAGCCGGTTAATATTTTATCTCCCAATTGGGATAGCTGTGTTAAATAATTTGTTAGATGAATAATACAGTTTATCATTTAATACATTCTATGGACCACATTTTGAGGCAGTGTAAATTTCGAATTCCTCCAGGGATGAAATGAAAGGCGCCAGTAAACGGCCTTTTCTCCATGTATAAAGAATTTTTAGGTTGTTATGAACATTGATGTATTTGTGGTCAAAGTCAATAAGGTGTTTGGTGAAATTGGATTTCTGTTCATATAATGAGGGTGTAGGTAGGTCTCCTTAAACCGTTTGATGAAGGAGCGTCCAGTTTGGCCGATATAAAATTCAGGACAATCACTCTGTATGTAATCTTATATACACCTGACACGGTCATTCTATCAAAAGATGAATTATTATTTTTTTGGTTTAAAAAAGTTAGAGATTATTTGCAGTTCTATATGCTAGGATGACATTATTATTATTATAACAATAATTATTGATTATAGAGTCTATTTACAAATCCAAAACTTCTAATCTGATTATAAACCTAAATCTGCACACTACAGGATCCTAAATCAACCTTTAGTGTTATGAACTATTTCATGGTTTTCAAAAAACCTGAGACTGGATTGATAAACAAGAGAGGCATATTCAGGAGAGAAAAAAAGACACTGAACTAACCAACCTTACTTCTTTGTATTCCCCCCTTTTTTAATTAATAAATAATGTTGAATTTAGCTGAACAGTAGTAACGACAAAAATTTAATAAAGCAGTAAAAAATGTTTTAAATAATGCACAGTCTATATGACCAGGTTTGTAAATAACATGAAAACAACACCAGAAACATTAATTTTTATAGCGTGTTTATTATTATTATTATATTAAAACGTTAAATTGTTATAAGACTACAAATAAGAGCAAACTTCACTTTTACAAATAAACATTGTTGCTTAAAAAAACATATAATCAAATTAAGTACTGAAGAAAAGTTACAATATCTTTCAGATGATAGTTTGCTATAAACTAAATAAAAACGTACAAATAGCAAACTACACTTTTATGAAAAAACAATGTTGCTTGGTAAAAACACATGGTCAAATTGAGTACTGAAAAAAAGTTACAATATCTTTTAGATGATACTTTGCTATAAAATAAATCAAAAGGTACAAATATACAAACCAAATAATTTTTTTTAAAGAAACAAATATTTGCTAAGTAAAAATGTACAGAAAATGTTTACTTACAGGTTTAGATATTTAGGTCTACACAATATTTACACTTCTTCGACATCTTCATCGCCTGCATTTTCTGAACAGTTTTTACAAAAGTTTGTTGTGTGTTCCTTGCACAAAGAACACATCACCTTCGTCTTTCGGTTTTATCACCATGAACAATAAGTACAGCGGTCAGCAGCACCTTGCGCTCGAGGTCGTGGATCTTCTTCGATTCCAGCTAGTTCCTTTATCTTGACCTTCAATTGTCTTGGCAGATTTTCAAGTGTTGATCTGTACTTTAAATAGTCCATGCAGAGATCTCTTGAAAGGGTCTTTATAGAACCTCTCATCTAGTCGTTTTTTTTTTTTGTATTTGCCAGGTAGATTATAATGGCGTTGACTCCCCCTGTGTTCATCATGGCGAAGAAGAGACAGAGACCACCTATTTGTTTTCCTGGTAACAGTATAGGTGGCTTTTAATTGGTCCAACATATCAACACCTCCCTTAGTATTGTTGTAATGCGTTAACATTTCTGGTTTCAGTAGATCTCCAGTTTCATTGTCAATAGCATCTGAGCGGTGCAGTGTTGACAGAAGTAAAACTACTTTCTTAGGTTTTGATTTATATGACAGAAGAGTAGCCAATTCCCTATAAACAAATACACTGCTGTGGAGCTCCCTTTCTTTGTAAACCGAGAGAACAGGAATTTCTTTTTTGTTTTTGCGTAAAGTTCCTGTAAGAGATAATTTATGGTCTTTTGCCAGTACGTGAGCAAGAGATACTGAGCAAAAAAAATTATCAACTGTAATTCTTCTTCCTGACCCTGAAATGGGCTCAATAGCTCTCAAAACCACATATTTTACAGTATTACTGAATTGGTACGAACCTTCAGGCTGCTTTCCGCAATAAACTTCCATATTGCAGGTGTAAAATGTTCTGGCATCTGCCAAACAGTACAACTTGATGCCATATTTTGCCGGTTTTGATTTCATAAATTGGCGGAATGGACATCGTCCACAGTTGCATGTTCTCCAATAGAATAATGCTGTTTGCAGTTATTGTTGAACTGTTGAAAGAAGTCACGAATTGGTGCTAACTTGACCAAACAGCGTCTCTCAATCCTTGTGTTCTTGTCATCGAATCGTATGGAGCTCAAGAGAAATCTGAGCCTATTAATACCCATTGCAGTTCTACAAAATTCCACACCCGTGAAATCTGTTTTGTAGAAATCATCCAAATTCGTATGTGATGATTTGAAAACGCCTGCCATATACAAAAGCCCAAACAATGTTTGTATTTCTGGAAGATTTGTATCCTTGGCATCTCGCTCTCGGTCAAAATTAACCCTAATATTTTGTATCTGAATATGGGTATACCTGACAATGTCATTCAACATATCATTTGTAATAAATAACTTCCAGCACTCCAATATTTCTGAGCAATTTCTTGCAGGTCCCCAAACACCTGGTAAATGTATCCTTAGGATGTTATGTGGCGGTCGCTTCACAGCTTGAATTGGGTTGCAACAGTACCATTTTATTTCATTATTTTTCCCCAAGATAAAATTTGTATTTGTACAAGCTGTATCTGTTGCACTGACTAGTACTCGTTGCACCGACTGATCCTGCTCTTCAACGTCCATATCATCTTCATCTACAGATTGCTCCGTATCTGTATTGTGATCACCAGCATATTCTTCATGTTCTTCTCCATCCTCACTATCGTCGGCTGATGGCTCATTATTTTCTGACATGGGTTCCAATAACAAATCACGAATACGTTGTTCACTAATATGATCCATTTTATAAAAAAATAATGTTTAAAAACACAAACACAATTTACAATATCCTCTTGGTAACTTTAAAAAAAAAGAAGTTATTTAGTCCCGCACGGAACTTTAGACCGGGTATAAAGGTTACATAACTACTCGCAAATGGGGATATTAGACTAGGCTGCAAAATATACCTATCTCACTCGGTCACATTGATGACTAACATTGAAAAGCAAGTGGCCCACTTGTAGGGGGGGGGGGAGGAGAGAGGAAGATACTGCTAGGGGGAGGGGTTTTAACACATAAACAAGTAAAGTCAGAACAAAACATAATGTACGTGGTCGAAAAGACCTGTGGCGCGTGTAATCTAGGGTTAAATATGGTATGTCGAAATAATCTTTTGAAGGAAATAATAGTGTATGTTGTAAAATTTCATACTTATGGTATTAACATTTGGTTTCATGCTGGTATTTTACCTCCAAGCTTAAATATTTTCAATGTTACACCTATTTATAAAAAAAGATAATAAATCCATTCCAGATAGCTATTTCTTTTATGCCCATCATTGCTAAAATTGTTCCATTACATCCTTAGTTAAAACATTCTAAGTTTGTAAATTAATAAATAATATCATTAATAATCAGCAGTTTAGTTATCATTCAAGAAAAAATACTGAGGATGTTATTAGAAAATTGGTCAGATAAGTTTTATGTATACTAAAGGATAAGGGTTTTTTTTCTCAAGCCACAAGATAAGGGCTATGATCTTACAGGGTGGCAGACATTACGAAAATGGTCTTGATATTCTTTTGTCTTTAGAATGCGGTAGCCGTAAAGGCTTTCCATACCGTCATCATGATATACAAAATGGTTGTACAGTAGAACCCCTCAAACTCGACATTCCGTCAAACTCGACAGGGCCAGTGACAAGGAGCATGGGATTTCCAAGGTCATTCACTGCATTGTTTTACGCCATGTGCGCCTGCCAGATGCCCGGAGGTTGAGGCTTGTTACTTTTGTTTATACAGCTGTGAGGGATGCTCCTTTGTCTAGCCACTTTCTAATCCTACTGTAGAGTAGAGGCCAAAGTTAAAGATAAAGGGTCCAGGTAGACCAGGACAGCCCTAAACATTTGTTGTCAAAACATTCATATTGTTGTGAACCCAAGCGCCTAACCACCCGGATGCTAGCGGTCATTAGCACCGATTCCATTAAAGTAAGTGGCAAGTCTTTTGTCATAACAATTCAACGGAGCGTCGTAGAACTATGATTCAAGTTTTGTAATAAAGGTCTTAACCATGTGAGAAAAATGATCCGACTCTTAATTATATGCGATCAGCAGTTCAATTTATAGCATTTGTATTGGACTGTGTTTGGTATGGACATTCTTTTTCTTCGGCGACTTCGAGATGAAGCTGCCAGACGTCCAGTCGAAAATGAAAAACAAAGATCAATCAAAAGTTTTTTCAAACAATGCTAACTTTGCTCTGTTTTTTTTTTTTTTTATATATATAAAATTGTTTTAATCTTTAAAAATATTTAATGGACTGTCTGTTTTTTACTGTAGACTTTACTGTAAATTTTATTACAGCATATTAGGATATGTCTTTTTAGTTCACTAAACCTATTGTACAAGGCCAACACTTTTTAAATCTCATTTGACCGATCGATAAATTTAATTTTAATGTGTGATTGAACACACTATTTTTTTGTTATCAGGCAGGGACTTTTTTGCAATAAACGTTTAATCATTGATAATCAATAAATGTACAGTTATTTAAAATAATTTTGAGTATTTGTTGCAAACCTAACCATTAAATACCAAAGTTCCCTAAAACTCGACAACCTTAAAGTTAACATTGTGTCGAGTTTGAGGGGTTCTACTGTATATTATCTGGACAGACTTATACAGTACACCATACTCCAAGTATTATTTAGATTGAATGAAGCAATGAACCTTATAGTCATTTCGTTTAATGATTTAAAGTTCACTTAGAGTAATTAATTTGTACAACAAAGGTATAATATGAAGAAATAAATATAAAACTCTATAGCAAAAATAAAATTACATAAAGTCAAAAATAACATTTTATTAGCTGACCACATTTATTTCATTTATTAGTAGAATACAGAATTTTAACGTTACAATTTAATTTTAAACATTAATTTATTGCACTACATCTCCAATTAAAAATACTAAAAATGTGTATTCTGATGAACTTTCTATCTATGATCTTTCTAAACGAACACCAAAAAAATAAGCTCATTTCTTCTTCCCTTTATTGCCAAAGAAGCTTAAACAATGACCGAGTTAAAAATTATGAAAATTTTAGATTGTGTGAAACTTCTTAAAATTCTATTGGACTAGAAAAAAAATTAAATTTTTTTTTATTTATATGGACAGCATTTACACAAATGAATAAATACAATGAAATTTTATTTCATTTAATAACATAATTATTCCCAGTAAAGAACAGATATGAATAACTAATACACATAATTCTTTCATTCGATGTTTTACTATAAAATAATTTATTTAAAAATGCCAAAAAACCTATCAGGTTGAAAGGAATGTCTTTTGATTTTAAAAGCATGTCTCGTGTTTTAGGTTAGTTTTTACGCCAAGGAAACTGCAGATTGTCTTTCCTATATTCTCTACTAAATATAGTAATACTGTAAATACTATTAGGGTTAACTAAACCATTCACAACCTGCGTGCTTTGCTTCGGATATTTGACATTTCAATGAATTCTTGAAGTGTGTAGAGCACACACAATTGGATTACTTGTCGGGTAAAACTTTCTCCACAAATGACTTCACATCATTCATTTCCTGAAAATAAAACAGATATTAGTTGTTTACTCTTATTTATTGTAATAGAAATTAATACTGACAGAAATAAAAATTTCATAGTAACACAGGAAATTCATAACAGAATCTGTGAATATATCTCTACATTTTAAATATGCATCATTTATCTTGTCTTTCTATTTTAAGTTCATAAATCAGAACTACTAATCTAATTTTATTTTCTTTGTAGGTACAATACCTGATCCTGTTTTAGTCTTTATCTGGACAAATAATATGAAAACCAGACTTTTCAATATATCTTGCACATTTTCTTAAAATTTTCAGCATCAACATATTTTTGGTCAATTTCAGAGTTGATATATTATTGCAACTGAAACATTTTTTAAACTGGTGCAGTCGCTAATAAGTTTTAGCAAATTTTTGCTAACGATTAAGATGAAATCCCTATATTCTAGTATATTTTTGACAAATTATCATTAACTTACTTTTGATCAACAACTAAGTTGGTACATAATTAAAACATTGTTTAAGATTGAAAGACTGATAAAAAACATTTTTGAGGTTTCAAAATTAAGGAGGTTTTAGTTGAATGCTGTTGTGAAGAGTATCTCACTATGTGAGATGTAGCTTGATCTGTAATCGCTAGATACACTGAGGTACTGAGTCTATGGGATTGGTTAGGGAAAAACATGGTTAAGTTTGTTGGCTTTGTTTAAGAAATATATTTAAAAAGGAAATAAAAATTGTTTGCAAATTAAGTAGTCTTAACAAACAAAACAAAAACAACACAACAGGCATCCACAAAATCTCCTTCTCACATCTTAATGCTTGAAATGAAAAACCACATTTGAAAAATCAAACTATAAACAATTTTAACGATATCCCCATAACATACCGGCCAAGTCAAATTTATAAGGACCGCCATTCCTGTAATATTGCTATATGTGAAGTAAATGAGTTCTTTTGGCTGTTTCTTTTAACTTTTAAAACAATCAAGGCGGTCTCATCTTTAGTAATAACCTATTTGTTTATAGTTTATTGTTTATGTTTCCATCTGGGGGAGGGGCTTTAATGTAAAGGGAATTTACAGACCTACTGATAGGTAATTAATACGTCAATGGTATCACCATTACTGTTTGAGATCTTGTGAGAAGAATAAAATTATTAGAAAACTTAATTTTCAAGATAATGATAAATTTGTATATCAATATATTCTACTTTGTTTCTAATTATATAAATAAATGAACTGTTAATAATCTCAAACATATCCTGAGAGCCTTAACCTGTTATAGGCCTAATAAAAATGTTGAATCAAGAAGCCTAGAAGTTACAACCAACTAAATTATCATTTTCTTTAATTTTTCATTGTACATAATTGACGATTTTCAAAAAATATAAAAAAAATTTATATTTAATTTAAATTTTTATTTATATTATAACTTATTTTTCAATTATCATTAAAATTGTTTTGATGAAAATATGTAATAACAGAACTGTTTCTTAGAATAATAGGCAATGTTAGATGACAATGCATTTTATAAAGCAATAACATTAAAAAATAAAATTATGTTTTTTGTACATATTATATACATATTATGTTTTTTGTCTGTTAAACAAAACATATGGTTGTAAAAACAAAATTACAACCTTCATGTTGTATCAAAATAATAAATTTACCTACTACTACTTTTTTAATATAAATTATGAAAATATGTTAAATATGGTATTGGGCGCATTGATTAGTAGTTGACGCTAGGTAAACATTTGTAACTTGAGCCCCTGCACTCGGTGTTAATGAAGATGTCATTTATAAAAAAATATATATTAATTACTTTGAGAAAAATTCATTAATTTTGGAATATCAAACCATGCTACTACAGTACTTAAGACAATACATTCTAATTTAACAATAATAATAGTATAAAATTTCAAGTTACAGTATATATATTTTTTAAATATATATTATATTATAAAGTTGTGATCATTGTAATAATATTTAAAAAATATTTTCTTCTAATTATAAAATTTATTAAAATGTTTCCACAATGTACATTTATAAATTAAGTTTATAAAATAAACAATACTGTTCTACAAAAATTTAAAAAATGAATTCTAATCACAACTAATTAAAGAAAGATAAACGAATTAACTGAAATAATTACACTGCTCAATATAACCTCACTGGTAGCTTGTACTTTGAAGAAGGAAATAATATCATCAGGGAAAAGACAGCTGGGAAGCACACATCTCCAGTATATGGAAAACATAGAAAAGGATTTTAATATAATAAATATTAAAAACTGGATGTTTGTTTGGCAGATATGAGCCTCCATAACATTCAAAGCTTCTATTGATAGTAATTGTAGTTTAAAATTAAGTTTAATTTTTCAGATTTGAATTTCTGTGAGAGTCCTCTAACTATATGACTTGGCTCCTAGTGCTAGAGGAACTCCTGCTAAATGCAAATTGTAACTGTTTATTAATGGCATCTTAACCTAATAACTAATTTGTATTGTCATAATTATATACAATAATTTAAATTACTTTGAATAGAGAGAAATATAAAACTTTATAAGGAAATACAAAGTTTCAATATTAATAATCATTATTAAAGATAAAACAAATTAGAGGTTGTTAATAAAATTATAAATATCAAGTAGATAAAAGAATGTAATATAATATTATCATCCTGCACTACACTGGTGACAATGTGACAACATTCCAGGAAGGTAGCCATCATGGGACTCTTTTCGTTTATTCACTAATACTAATGAAATACTTACCTCTTCAGAAGAACTGTGCATCATACCCCTATAGGACCTGAACTCACTGTTCTTTACTAGAGTCTTAAGTACAGAAGCAGTTAGCTGTCCCCATTTGTATGGCACTATTGGGTCACAGTCACCGTGACATTGGAGAATTGGGATTTCTTTGTTCCCCACCAAAGCCTATGACAAATTTAAATACTTACGAACTCATTTTATCAACATAAAACTTTATGTAATAACAATTTATTAAGAGTCTAAAATTATTGTAAATTTAACGTACACTAGATACTAAACAAGTTAACAAATTAATTAATAATGTTTTATAATTATGTACAAAGAAAAAAAATGTACCATCCAAAACTTTCTACGAGTGAAAAATAACAAAAAATTAAAATATTCAAAACTATACCAAAACCTCGGGTTTTGTGATTTAAAAAAAGGTAAATAACTACAAATACACTCAGTAAATTTTAATAAAATTATGTTTTTAATGATAATATAATTCATGTTATAAATAAACTATCAATAGTGTTTTACTATTGTATTCGGTAGTGTTCATTATGACCAAAGAAAGAAAGTGAATGATAATTGTGTAATCATAACCAAAGCAGACAAAGGTAATTCATTGGTCATAATGAACACTACCGAATACAATAGTAAAACACTAGATTTCTTCACTACCAATAATATTACCAGTCTAGACAGAGACCCTACGACAAAATACCACAAAGAAATTAATAAGAAAATTAATGAAAGCAAACATTTGATTGACCAAAGGATTAAAAATTAGGAAACCTACAGCACCAAAATTAAAATCACTACCGTACCTAAAATCCACAAACCTAACATCCCCATAAGACCCTTAGTAAATTTCACAACAGCACCTTCATATAAAATATCCAAGTTTCTTGAAAGAACTATTAAAAACGAAATTAATCTTGAACCTAATTATTATAATATTATAATACCATAGACCTGGTAAATAAAATTAGTGATGTCAAAATTAAACATGATTATAACTTAGTTTCCTTCGACGTAACAAACCGCTTTGATAGCAAGATATATTTACAAAATGATGGCTTAGCAATAGGATCTCCTCTATCAGGAATACTGGCTGAAATATTTCTACATGAAATAGAAACCCAATTCATTATGAACACTAACAACAAATATTATAAGCAAATAATATATTACCATAGATACATTGACAACATTGTCTGTATGTTCAACGGCACCAAAAGACAACTGATCAATTTTAATAATTACTTAAACAATATTCATCCGTCACTTACATTTACCTCCGAATTAGAATATGATTTCCAATTGAATTATTTAGATCTCACCATCACCAAAATAGAAACCAACACAACTTCAAGATATTCAGGAAACAGACCCAAACAAACCACACCATTCATTCCACATCTAACCAGCCACAATCGGATAAAATGGCAGCTTTTTACAGTTATGTGCACAGAGCACTCTCAATACCCATGAACACTACAGACCTCAACAATGAACTCAATATAATTAAACAAATAGCAATAGTTAATGGTTACAAAGCTAATATTGTGGACAATTGTATTCGAAAACACAAATTGAAAACCTTAAGAAACCTAAAACCCTTGAACACAATACAAATTCCACCCAAAACAAAATTTGTGTCCATGAAATACAGTAGCTACCTTGAACACTCTATCCGTAACCTTTTCAGAGAAATTGGATATACATAGCACACCGAACTTCTGGGAGCCTAAACCACATTTTTCATCCCATTACCAATATTGTTGCCAACAATCCATTCACAAAATGTGGTGTATACAGATTACATTGTGACAATTGCAATAAGAAATATATGTCAAACTGGAAGGAGTTTTAAAACCAGGTTCAAAGAACATTTACTACATAATAACTTATCTAAAATAAGCTCTAATTACGCTGAACACTTGATAGACAACGACCATAAATACACGGACATTGCTAGTAATCTGGAAATCATTTACATTCTAAACAAAAGCAGAACAGATACTAGAAGAGTACCAAATATATAAACAATTCAAAACCAACCCAGACAGTTTAATGATAAATTGAATTTTGCATCCAACTGTCTATATGATACGCTTGCTACATTAGATAAGAATGTCAAGGATTATGAGTTTTAGACTATCAACAAGATATATTATATAATCCCTCAGTGAACAGTTGACCACTACATTAGCAAGATGTGGCTATATTATCTCAACTTAATTTTATATTATTTTCGACCTGTACTGCAGTACCAAACATTTTATGTTTATTTATTTTTGTGAAATGTGTATCAGTGTGTTGTGTAAACGTGTTGTTTCATCTGATGATGTTATATGTTGTACCGAAACAACTGTTATGAAATATTAATAAATACTAAACACAAGATTGCTAAGACGTAAGTAATTTAGTAATAAACTTGTAAAGCATTTATAAGGCTATATGGAATTTATTAAATTTTAGTACTTTGATACACATCATTAGAATTATGAAATATATATATACTATAAGTATATATATATATATATTTGTGTTCTTGATGTCAAAGTGTACATATATATTCATGATGTAATACTTATATATAAACATTAAATTTTAGTACTTTGATACACATCACTAGAATTATGAAGTGGAACCAGTTAATATCTAACCATATTGCATAAACTTAGTACAATTTTATATTCAATAATATATACCAAAGTACTTGAGCTTATTATTGTTATACACTGTATTTGTGATGAGTTTTTGTTATATTATACCATCAGTACAATAGTAAAACATGTAGGTGAAAAATTAAGAAATAGTGAACTGCCAAAGACGTAACTTATTTATTAATTATCACTAATAAAAAAAAAAAAAAGTTTTATATAATGAAACAGATCATACAAATGATAATTTGAACTGTCAATCCATGGAAAATGATTTAACAAAAATTAATGACCACAGTGTTTTTTAAGAAGATAATTTGGAAATCACTCCAACAAGAAACAAATTTCACTAGGTTTATAATATCTACATAAAAAAAAAATTTTTAAAAAAGTATAAATCTAGTTACATTTTATACAAAATTAGCGAATTACAACAATATTTTCAAGGTATGGGAGCTCAGTTTATCTGCTGTAGAAATCATTAAAAATATTGGTCAATAAATTAAAGTGGTTGTAAAGTTCTTTTGTATACTTTAAATTTTTTTAAAATGATTGAATGTCATATAAAAACTATACATACTCCAGGAAAAGATTTATGTAATGGCAACCAACAAGACAAGCAGACGATACCGGCAAGGTTCTTGCGGTAAGTCAGTGCTGAATATAATGCAAGAGCTCCACCTTGCGAAAAGCCTCCAATTACAATACGATTAGCAGGAATTCCTTCCTTTTCCTCGGCTTCTATCATACCGTGTATCGATTCCGCTGCTTTCTTAATACCAGCTTCATCTTCAGGACCACTGGCTTCCAGAGATTTAAGATCAAACCAAGATGGCATTCGAAAGCCATTGTTTAATGTAACAGGCATAGTGGGTCTAAGGAAACAAAAACACAAAAGATATAACTTTGAATTGTCTGTAGGCCTACAGATTAACATAGATAATAGTCTATAATATAAATTTTAAGATGGCACAATATTTGAGTGTTTTAAAACCAACATACCATATAAAGATTTTTATAAAGTAATAAATATTGAAAATAATTCATTTTGTATTTACAAGTATCTCACAAGTTAAATAACATAAGATTAAAATTAGTTGGAAACACAATTAAAATGAATACTCTTTAATATATAAAAATGATTAATAACAACATTACAAAAGATGTTAGTCTTCGAAAGGAATAGAAAGCAGGTGTTCTGCATTTCATTTTTCCTGGATCAGCAAACTTTTTAAACAAATATGAGTTGAGTATCAATAAATGTACAATTTCACGATGATTTGTTAACATAACACCATCCTGCTGTTCACCTCTCCCACAGTCTAAGAATATGTAATCTAAACATCACTCTGATTACTAACATATTCCTGAGATTGGTTTAGGGGATGTCAAATATTTCGATTGTTTTGTGAGAGTCAAATTATCTTATACGAGATATTTTCTTTACAGTTATGTATATGTTTTTTGAACTAGAGTAGAAAGAATCTCATGTTTTACTTGTGTTCTTCTCTGTATTAGAAATATATACCTTTACAACTAATATAATGATAACCATTATAAACCTCAAAGTTTAAAATTATTTTTAAATGTCTTTAATGTATAAATAAAACCGTAAAATTTAAAGTTTAGGTATCAAATATATAATAGCAAATACTACAGAGTAAAATTTGAAATTTATTGCCTAAAGTTATTTAATCAGCAAGTGTTCATTTTGAGGATTCTTATTCACTACAGTTTCGACTATTCAGCTAAAGATTATCCTGGTTTTTCGAATTATATGGGTTGATTTTTATGAAAATAACTTTAATTGAGTATGATATTAAAAAAAATACCGTGAGGGCTTTTCACATATTGAGCTGTAAAACCTGGAATTCACAAGTGATGTGCATATAGTAATCCCAACCAATGGTGTACACAAAGGGGAGCATAGGAGGCACGTATCTCCCAAGGGCCTGAATCAGTATTAGAAATTTTTAAATAATGGTAAGCAGCTAAAAAAATATATAGACTATTTGTCATGACTAACAGATTGTGCAACTGGCAGTTTAAAAAATTATAAAAGTTTCTGAACACGTTTGTGTTAGCACTGTACTGTAAACGCGCACCAAACCTACAAAACTTCCACGATTTGTAACTGTAATCGACAGCAGTTGTCGTTGTCATGAGGTTTCAAGTGAGTTGTTGTTGATCCTGTGCAAGTCGTTATCATTGTTGTAATTTCACTAACTTGTATTAATTATAATTCGTGTGTATAAGTAACTTTAAAGTAATTGTCTCGCCATGGCTAACCTAACCAAGATACAATGAAAGTGAAAGGTGTTAATCATAAACTTGGGACATTAGATGCATTTTCGTCAAAAATCTCCAGGTCTTTCCCTAACAATAACTGTGCAAGTTCAGCAACTAACCCAAATAACTACATGTTATGAGACTATTGATGTAAATATTGTAAATAGCATTTCATCACCAGTTCTAGCATAGGCCTACTCTATAAGTAGTAATAATAACTTCAGCATTCTGTCACTTTTGTTTTCAAATATAGAAGTTAAATTTAAATTAAGAATACTATCAGAAAATATTAGCAAAGATCTGGAGAGATATTATTTTCCATAAAAAAAAAGAAAGAAAGCGACAAAACCAGATCGTTTCAATTAACATGGCTGACAAAGTATAAATGGTTGATGTACCCAAAGAAAATTGATGAGGAATTTTCCAAGCATTGTATTTTATTTGGGAAGAGTAATTCCCACAATGCTGCTGTAAACACAACAGTATGGAAGTGAAACTGAGGGAGCTAGGGAGAACACTAGCCAAATGGGTAAGGGCATAGAGAAAGCAAATATTGGATATACATTTGTAAAAGAGAAAGATGTTGAAAATTGAAAGACAGAAATAAAGAACAAACAAGGAAAATGACACTGGAAGGAAAGGATTCGATACTGTAGATAAGTTCGATTATCAAGGAAGCAAGATCAGCGATTAGATACAAGAGGAGATAGGACACAGGATTTGGAAAAGTGACTAATTTTACAAGATAGTGAAAGATAATAATATGGTGATAGAACACAGGGTAAGGAGCCAAAATAATGATATATAAAGAGTACACATATGGGTTAGAGAGATGGATATGGATAAAGAGAGATCGAGCCAACTGCAGGCAACAGAAATACGATTTTTGAGTATAAAGTGTTACAATAAGGGATGTAATAAGGAATGAAGACATTAGGGACAGGCTAAAAGTAGAATTTCTGAAAGGGACAATCAAGAGGAACGTTTGAAATAATCTGTAGATACAATGAAGATATGAGGAAGGAGGATATTAGAATGCCTAAAAACAGAGGAAGACCACAAACAAAATGGATTGGTTAAATTCAGGACATAAAAGTTATCAGTATTATTACTGAAGATGGTGACATTGTCGTAGAAACACATTTGATTTACAGTAGGATTGAAAGATGAAATGAATGTGTTAACATATTAATAATAAAACAGATTAGGCCAAATGTTTGCATGTTGTAAGCAATTACAACACATTAGAAACATTCCACCCAGCTAGAAATTTTGTTTTATTGAAGAGAAACAAAGGATAAGTGAATCATATTATATTCAGGGCCATTAAGGGACTAAAAACAGAGTAGCTTAAATATTTAAAACTAATAGAAGACTGTTTTATAAATGAGCCAGGAAACTACAAGGATTAAACCATTTTAGAAAATTAATGAGGTGTGTTATGAATTATAGAATACTGTAATAAAAGTAAAACATTAATAATTTAAAACCAATAGAACTAATAAATAGGAAACCCAAGTAATACGAACAGTGGTACTAATAATCAGACATTTCATAAAGGAGGAGGGCATTTTATTTGTTGTAAGATATTTTGTTAGCTGCATAAAGCTAAAACATAATTTTTGCATTACCTTCACATATATGAGTATACTGTATACTGAAAAATGTAATTAGAAAAATGGTAAAAACCGAATTTGCAGACGTAAAATAAAAAAGAAAAGAGAAAAGGTTTCTGTAATTATCTTTTTCCGAACTCACCTAGTCGAAAAGACCAACAAATGTTTATCAAATTTACTACAGGTATAAAAATCTGTTCAAATCATAACTTGTATACCAGGTGTCTCACCCAATGTGCTAAATAGCTAACTTTTTAACAATATACTTGTATATGACAGCTAACTTCAAATGAGGACTCCCCTTACTTTTACGTACATTTTTAGAGTGTATTCAATTTCTAAAAATTTGTCCCCCATTTTTCAATATGTCGATAACTTGAAAATTTCATGTACAAACTCCTATATTTCATGATGATTTCCATATATATGATATATGATTATCTATAGCAATGAATTTGTATGAGCTTGAATGTGCATATTACATTTAACTGGTATGTGAAAATCAAATCTCTGCCTAAAGTGATGTTTTTTAATAATGCATACATCAGCTGTTTTTACTCTGACAAACAAGTTCACTGCCTTTTGTTATTGTTTTTTGGTTATTGTGACTATTTTTTTCATCACCTCAAAGGTTATTTAAAACTTGTATTCATCTTTTTTCTTTTCTATCCAAAATCATCATAAAATATAGGAGTTTCTATCTATATGAAATATTCAAGTTGGGCGGACAAATTTGAAAAATTGAATACACCTCAAAAAAATCATGTAAAACTAAAGGGGAAGTAAGCTGTCAGATATATATAGTTAAAAATTTATCTACTGGTTCACTTTAGATGAGGCACTGTACATTGTAGTTAGTTTCCTCCCCTCCCCAACATTTATACAACTTATTTCATGTCATAGCTTTTAAAAAAGGTTCATATAGAGTAAAATAACATTATTTTGATCTTTTATTTTTTAGTTTTAAACAATAAATAAAAAATATAATTTGTATATGACCTTTTTTAAAAGTTTTAAAATGCAAAGTTTTAACATAAGTCCACAATGGTTAAAATTAATGTATTTTTTTAAACAAATAAATATAACTGGTGAGAAAATTAACATTGTTTAATTTAAAAATGTATGATTTTCACACACAGACCCAATTATACATGATTTTTTCTAAGTTTGAGCTAGAATAAAAAATTATACCGGTTAAGGGTTAATGTTATAAAAGAAATCTACAAATATACTTACGCAGTTGGACAAATGACTTTCATGTATGGTTGTCGTAAGTCACCAATCGCACTTGCCCAGCCATGTCTGAAAAAAAAAAGTGGTAATTTTATACCAGGTTAGGTTAAGTTAATCTATAGTGATACTCAAGTCTACTATTATGGGTGGGTTAGCTATTTGATTTATAGAGTTAAATCCAAGCCTAATGGGCTTTTTTTTATAAATATATATTTGCTTAATATGAGGCAGACAGTTGGTATGAATTTCATGGTGTTTATGAAGTTCCCATAATAATGGTAAATGATGAAACACTGGAAAATAAACTGCATGACCCAAAACCTAGTTTGAACAAATTAACTTTTTTATCCTGTTTAAATTTCTTGAATATTCAATGTGTTCATTTTGTAAATGTGAAATATTTAAAACAAAAACACTTTCTTATAATGAATTAATAAACTTTATTCCACTACCGTTTTTACAGTTAATTAAGCGAAAGTCAAATATGAAATGAAAATAAAGAACAAGGAAATAATTCTCTAAAATTTGAAACAAACATTTTGAAGAAGCAGGATATTTGTGCAAAGGATAAGAGTTAGTGCAACCTCGCACTTCTGATGAAAGTGTGTAAAGAATTCAGCAAGCGTTTGGGCAAAGCCCACAAAAGTCTACTTGCTGTACCAGGAGATAACTTGCAATTCCTCATATGATATTCTGGTGTTTGTCAAGGCAACGTTTGGTCTATACACCGTATCAATTACAATTAGTCCCCCAGCTCTTTGTGTTGGTGATAAAAGGAAACATGTAGTTCAGTAATCCTCTCTTAGAGGACATGGAAGATGAATGATTTTTACAACGGTTGATTTTTAGTGATGAAGCTACGTTTCATGTAAGCAGTAAAGTTAACCATCATAATATGTGCATCTAGGGGCTCCAGAATCCCAAAAAATCATGGAGTATGAGTGAAATTCGTCATAAGTAAATGTTTGTGTGCAATTTCTGATATAAAGATTTATGGCCTATTCTTTTTGGAGGAAAACACCAGTGACGGGAATGAGCTACCTTGATTGAAATGCTCCAGACCTGGCTTTTCCACAACTTCATGAGGACTCTGATGATTTCAGATTCCAACTGGACCTCCCCTCATCACAAAGGCACCACAACATACAACAATTTCTCAATGTTGGATAGGGTTCACGAAACCCTGGCCATACACTCTTTGCTTCCGAGATCTACAGATATGATTCCACACGACTTCCTCTTGTGGGGATATATAAAGTAACACTTTTTTGTTTCACTGTTAGCCTTTGGCCTTACACAAACTCAAAAACAAGATATCAGCAGCAGTGACTACAGTCGAAGATGTTACCTTGATAAAAATGTAGGATGAATTTAGCTATTGTTTTGATGTTGTCTGCACAGTTGTTGGAGGACACATAGCATTATTAACAACATTACTAAAACTATAAGATTTTGTCACTATTTTGCACTTTATTCCATTTTTGTAATGTGTTCTCATCAATAAATACAACATTTTTAAATTGAATCATTTTTTTGAAAAGACCCTGTATTTTGTGAAATTTGATAAAAATCTATACTGATGAAAATGTTGAGATTAAACCAAAATAAGTCAATCTACTAAAAATAAGCAAAACCAGTCCAAGCATTCAGGCTAGTTTTGTCCTCTTTAGATAATCTCTGTATAGGCAGGGAAAGTACCAAGAGTGATTTTCCATGCGCCAAGCTTAGAAGTTCTTTTCATGGTTGATCAGATGACAGTGAAATGGATGATGTACATGTCTGGAACAAGTTGGAATCACTCACATTCACAGACAACTATTTAAAAACAAGTTTGAAGACCAAACACAATGACTTAAAAGTGCTGTTTATTAACAGCACACAAAATTGTTCTCTGTAATTCACCCCTACCTCATTACTAGGCAAATATAACAACAAAGACATCCTTGATATATATATATATGTATATGCCTGAATTTTAATGTATCGTAATCATATGTAAATACTATTCTCCTTACAATTCTATTTATTACTAGCTGTAACTGGCCATGTGTTGCTGTGGCTCTGTCTGGTGCACGTTTCTGCCACTCTACACAATACATCCGACATCCCGTCTCGCCAAACACTTCATGTTTCACAATGAAATCTGTTAAAGATTTCAACTTTTGTTTAAAGACTCTTGCCATAATGTCATGTCGATCAATGGGTCACATTGGCCAGGGAATAATTTATGTTTGATTTCTATCCACTACGGATTGCAAGTGAATGTGATAAATAAATCTGCTGTGCCATAAAAAACATATGGAATGGCATCTTGAGTATATTCATGCAAATGTTGAGGATGTATGTTGCTGGAAGAATTGTCATCTGGCCAACATCCTCTGTATTTCCATCAGTACTAAATGCATCTCGAAGGTGATTATAATCTTCACAACTGAGTTTGGTCCGGTTCAACCTGATGAATGTCAATCGCTCTGTTTCAATTTTGAAATACATATCAACAGCAAATTGGTGAAATAATCGCTGACATTTCAAGATGTGATTAACTTTTTCTCGAACCATCAGGCGGTATGAATAATAGTTCATTGAACTGACCTTTTTTTTGGTTGCAACACCTGTAAGGGGATTTATCATCTTGATTGAGAAGTGATAACCATTTTCACCTTGCTAAAATATGATGGGTAATTGTAGCGCATCATATGAGCTGTGTGTTTCATATCGACACACTGTAAATGATCATACCGACGATGTAAAACAATATCACAGGCTTCCAAATATTCTCCAACTATAACAGTGGCAACTTCACCAATTGTTGGTAAATGTTTTGCATGTTGGCGCACCAGTGTTTTATCAGCTCTAATTACAATTTTGTGATTATCAGATGGCATGAGATCCAGTGCAGTTTTGAACAATGTAATCAACTAACTTACATAAATAAATAAACAGCTGTTTACAATATTTTAAGTTAGTCATCTGATAAAATCAATTTCTATATATCTTGTTTTGTTTCCAGAGATTTTTTCTAAAACTTAATATATTATATACATATTCAGAATACAATTAATTGTCGAATACTTTATGCTGCAAATAAATTGACCCACCCATTACGAAGGTAAAGGATCATTTTCGATTATGAGAGTCAGCATTCCATGGCTTATAAACATTGATGGGAATAGCATAATATTTACTACCACCGTGATACTAATGAATGGTAAATTACAATCACAATGCAAGGAGTAGGCAACCTATAAAGCATTTAACTTTTATTATTTCAACCATGATAGGTTCTATACAGGAACTTTGGTATTATACACTGCCATTTCATAGTCTATGAATATTGTAATACGTCACCTAATACAATAAGCAGTAGCCATATCATGTTTATAAGAGTTGATTTATTGGATCTATTAAAACATCTAACTTCTACTGTCCACAGATCCATGTGTATGTATTATATTACATTAATATCTATCCTATTTAGCATAAATCAAAATACTGCAAAGAATATCCAAACTTAATTATCTTTATAATTAATTACGGAAATGACTATAACAAAATATTAATAAAATTAGATCAGCGAAAAAGTTGGTAAAATGTATGAAAAAAATAATAAATGAAGATTTTAAATTGTGGAAAATAAAATAGCTTTAGAAAAACATATATAGTAACATATAATATGTAAATAACAATTGTGAATGCAACAAACTTGTAATTTTTCATAAAAGCTAATACAGTAATTATAGAATAGGGATGGTGATGGAATCATTTATACATTGATCTTAGTCTACAATCAGGATAATTACCAAAGATCATGAAGTAAAGAGGAGGTAGGAATAATAAGTTTATATTTCCTACACTAATTTATACATTTGAACTGTATAAATTTAATATTTAAGAACTTATTAAGTGTTTTCCATCAGTTTTGGTCCTCTCAAACACCACAATATGCTTTGAAAGTGCTGTCAGTTTTGGTTTATAAAATTGGAGCCATAGTGTGAGCAATTACATTAATATATTTATTCTGTACAATCAAAATAGTTTAAGGGAATGTGGTTGGCACTTGTGTCATTATCGTCGGTCAAAATATAATTTTAAGGATAAATGAATTACACTTTTGAAGTATAACAGAATTGTGTTTTAAGTTTAACATTTTATGATTTTTAAATCTTACATATGAGATCACATTTTAACATATTTTATACAAAAATAAACATGTCACTAAAATTAACACAACTCTTCTTTTTAAAATAGAAATAATATAATGGCTTAGCTCCACTTCAGAACTACGGTATTTCAGCTTGCTGTTGAGCTTCATCAAAATGAATGGTTCATGCTGTCTGTATACTGAAAGTGTATGAATATAATTATGCCATTTCATTGAAATTGTTTCAAGAAAAATCAACCAAAGACAAATGGACAGACGTAAAGTATTTTTTTAAATATAGATGTGATACAAATGTTATAGGAATCGAAACTTTTTGTCTTCTTCATATTAAAAAGCTTCTTTTTTTCATTAAGAATAAATAAAACATTCTTATTCTATAACTCAAAAAAAAAAAACTGGGAAAACGGGGTGTTATTAAAAATATTATAGAAACAACACATTAAAAAATTGTAGTTGATGTACGGAATTTTGAATTGAAAGAGAAAATTCAAAATGTGTGATTCTAGAATATGTTTCTTGGGTCCATATTGATTAACTCCAAAATCTTTTTCACTTGAAAAAAATGTACCAATTAAGAACAATCATTAATATTAGTCAAGTTATGTTGGAGAGTATCATTTGTTTACTTTGACCAAATGTTCCATTTTTTATTATTGAATTTTACCCTTAAAACAGAGGCTATTTTGGTTTTTGGCTAACAACCAAGCCAAAATATTTGATGGACTATACAAAATATGTTAAGTTAGATGTAAACCAATTCAATAGGATTAGAGAATAAACAGTGCAAAAATTATGTACAAACTATAATTAATCATTCACCCATGCTCAAAAACCAAAGCTAAATGTCACCACAAATTTCATTCATATCGGTAGTTGTCAATAAAAAAAGTGAAAAGTACCATGAAAAACAAAATTAAGTAAGGGTCTAAGCTTGCTTCTCTTATGTAATTAAAATCAAGCTTTTAATGACGACCATCAAAGATTATTTTTGTTTTTTGTCAATTATTCCGGAATCATAATATTTTTTTACTTATGATTTTGCTCAAAGGTTTAGTTCATTAATCCTTATATTTCACTAAAATTTGAACGAAAATGGTAGAGCTGATTTTGAAAAATTAAGTATTTTACAACACCCAATCGGCTGATTTTTTAGCAATAATTCATAAACTGGCATTTTTGGAGATACATTTTGTTTCGGGAAAAATTTGGTCGAAACCATTAGAGCCAATTTTGAAAAACAGTCTTATATTTTTTCATATAACAGCTTAACCCCAAATTTTGAGTTGTTACCATAAAATGAAAAAAAACTTTCGAGCTATGACCAAAATATGTCCACAGACCAAATTTTATTAATATTGGACCATAATTTAAGATTCACATAAAGCAGTGGGTAAATGTCAGATGCACATCATTCCAAAAAATTTGGACCTGACACATCAAAACGGATATATATAAAAAAAAAAACTCTATATCCATGTTTTTACCCATCAGATAACATTCTTTATACTCTGTAAAACAACTCCAAATGATGTTGTAAACAAATTTGTTTAATAGAAAATAAATACCAGGAATATTATTCAAACGAACGATTGACTACTACGACGCCTAGCGGCAAATTTGAGAAACAATTTTATAAATTAAAATGGCCTAGATTACAAGATTCCCGACCGAATAATATTAATAACTAAACATTTCGAAATTTAACATTAGCCTAACCTATATCTAATTAAAGCCTAAACTTCCCAGCTATCTGTAAAAATAATAATACTGCGGTAGAATGACGGGAATAAAAGAATTCGACACAAACTAAATTGAATTGTCAAGCCTAGAAATGACGCGTTAGAACAATTAATTAATAGCGTCAGCAATTTCGCAATTATAAGAAAACGGTAATAGCTACGATCAAACCTGGCCTATGTAAGAAACAGATATTTTTTGATATAAAAGGTCACCTGAGATCATATCTAAACCCCAAAATAATTTACAATCAGTATAAAACCAACGAAAGTCCTAGTTAAAATGGCGGCCGAGAGAAAATAAGTGACAGATATTCCAGAAGACACGCCCACCGACAATCAAATAACGTGATTGGAGAATGTTCCATAAACATTGCGATGCGGGAATTTTCAATTAGTTTTAGATTAAAACCAAGATGTGTGTATGTTAGTTGTAAAACGGCCTTTTAGCTTTAAGAAAAGTTATTTGGATCCCTAGTATGTCTTCAACAATTTAATTTATAGAATTAGAGTCAGTAAATGTAAATGAGGTTATTAACAACTTCTTGCTTAGTAAAAAATAGGATCATAATATATCATTTCATTAGTGTCCCAAATCCATTACCAATACAAAGAAATACAAGCACAAATATGAATCTCTATGGATATTCTAACAATGGAATTTTGTAAAAAGTTGTTGAAAAGAGCTGAAGCAGGCAAGACTCTTACAAGTCCTGCTCCTGTTTGAAGAAATTTAAATAATATAAAAGTATATTTTACATATTCTAAAAGATGCTGAGAAGAAGCACAGGAGAATCAGTGTCAAGTGACAGTTTTAATTTTTAAATCTACCAAAAGGTAGATATAATATCAAGCTATTGCCAAAACAACCTCTATGAACTGGTGAGACCTTTCCAATTACATTTCATTTCATTATTTATTCAAACTAACAAGCCTATGTGGCCTAATTTTCATAAACATTAATATCCATAACTTAAAAGTGGAATAAATATAAATCATATAAACTGAATATGAATATCTGTACCAAGAGTACAGTATAAATTTTCTTAACAGTTATAAGCTGCAAATTTCATTCATTTCATTTTCTTTTATGGCATCAGCTAAAACTAATTCTTTAGTCTTTTAATTTCATGTCTTTTGTATTAATTGTGTACAAACCCACTTCCTTGACAAAAGCTGCACTGGCCCGATACCCCGAGATATATTATAGACTCTTGTGCTAAATAAATAATTCCCTGAGATATAGACTCAAATAATTAATTGTGATTTCATTTTTATGTATATGTATGTTAATTCCCAGAGATATATAGACTCATATGTTATAAAACCAATTCCCCGAGATATAGACTCTAATTAATTGTGATTTCATTTATGTATGTGTTATGATAATTCGCCGAGATATATAGACTCTGACGTTATTCAATTGATTCCACGATATAAAACTATAATTACAATTGCTATTTATTTAATTGTTATGTATGTGTAATGACAATTAATTCCTTGAGATATAAACTTTATGCAACCTTGATAATTGTTTCATGAGATGTGAATATTTTAAAATATCATTAATTTTGTGTGTTTCTTTTAACTTTTCAAATATATGTACCGATGATGTATTTAAGACAAAAGTCTTTTCTGATCAACTGATCAACAGATTTCATGGAAGTTTAATAACAATAAATAACTTATGTTATATTGTAATTTGTATTTTTAGTTCTTAAAATAACAGTGTTAAACTAAAAATAGATTAGATGAGTTACATCTGAAAAATGTGAAGAACTAAAAAGAGAAACTTTAGACAAACATAGGCCTACAGGCTGACACCGGAATTTTTTTAATTTTCATTTTTTACTTGCATGAATTTTGTTTTAATAACTAATTAAATTTTGTTAACAACTTAGTGTTAGAAATCTACAGACCAAACTTATGTACTATAAAGTATTTTCTATTTTTATTATAAACTAACTAAATAAGTTAAAAACCGTCCAAATCTTACAGTGAATTGTTTCAGAAGTTATAGATTTAATGACAGTAATGATAAAATCAATAGTAGACCTATTCATCTACTGCGTAAGTCATACATATGGCTTCAGGTTGTTGACGATATCTAAAGTTGGAATACAGCCATTGTGTACATGTTAATGAGCATATCCAAGATAAAACTTAAATGTCAAATTTGTATTCATCGACCCAAAAACTATTAGGAAACATACAAAAAAAGTTGTATTTTTGTCCCCATTTTTATTGATAAATTGGTGTAGAAACCTCTGTAAAAAAATTAACTCTTTTTTGGATTCAGAATAGCAAAAACAGAAGTTGACTGAGGCAATTTGAAGTAGTTATTAAAATCAACTATTTATCATAATTTACAAGACAATTTTTAAAATATAGCCTATTTAATAAAAAAAAAATATAAGATACATTAACATGAATCCAAGTGTACCAATTATAAGATCACGAGTGAAAATACATTTAAGAAATACAACACAATTAGCCTAGAAGGGTACAAATTACAAAACTGACCCAGAGTATAAAGTATTGTTATTTAGCAAATACTTTAAAAAAGTGTAGAAATACTTTTAATAAATCAGTATTTGTTAAAAAAATACATTCAAAGCAGCAGAACTATTAGGAAAAGTATAAATTAAAGAATAGCCTAGTGTAGGCCTAAACTTACAGCATTAATTTGACATGGAAAATCTATCCATCTATACAAATAAATGAAACCATCCAGATTTTGGAGGAGTTTCTACAAATAATAAGGAATTAAATAAAGACAGTTAATGCTTTATCAGCTATATTGCTATAGAATCAATTTAAATTTAATAACACTATATATAAATCAAAAGATGTATTAGGCATGGGAAATCCTCTATCGGGTTAATTAAATGCGGTGTTTATTCAACAGTTAAAAGAGAACTTTATAAAACGAATCTTGAAGAAATATAACTGTTTAGAATATGTCAGATATATAGACATGAATCGCTCATGATAATAAAATTCGTATCCATCAATTCCAACAAAAGAAATCATTTAGATTTTGGAGGAATCTTTAGAAGAACAATGAATTAATAAGGAATTAAAAGAAGATATTTAATATATTTAATGCTTTATCAGTTATTGAAATTTAATAACATCTTATATAAATCAAAAGTTGGTTTAGTCATGAAAATACTGTCATGTCACTATCAGCAATATTAAATGAAGTGTTTATTCAACATTTAGAATAGAAATTTATAAACGATATCTTGAAGGTAACTGTTTAGCAAATGTCAGATATGTAGATGAATCACTAATGATAATAAAAAGATTGGGAAAAATAAAAATGACAGAAAATTGTATTCATTGTATCCAAAAACATTTGACATTGAAAATTGTATCCATCTATTCCAATAAATGAAATAATTTAGATTTTGAAGGAATTTTTAAAAGAACAAGGAATTAATGGAGAATTAAATGAAGATATTTAATATATTTAATGCTTTATCAGTTGTATTGCAACTTAATAATTTAATAACATCTTATATAAATCAAAGTTGGATTTGTCATGGCAATATTATCATGTCACTATCAGTAATATTTAATGAAGTGTAAATTCTACATTTAGAAGAGAAATTTATAAACAATATCTTGAAGAAATATAACTGTTTTGCACATGTCATATACGTAAATAAATCCTTAATTAAAATAATAAATAACATCGGAAATAACTGAAAGAAAAAACAATAAACATTTTTTAGATTTAAATAAAAATAATGTTTTGTTTCGATATTTAGGAGCTATGTTTTAGCAAAATTTGAATCAAATCGGAGCTGATTTGAGAAAATTGTAATATAGGTTTTTTGTCTAGTGACAGGTATCTCCAAATTTAGATTTATAAAGAATAAAGGGGGGAGGGGGAGAATCATAAATATCCCCACATACTTAATTTCATTAAAATTGGTCCACACATTTGGGCTGTAGAGCATTCCACAAACGACAGACAAATGCCATTTCAAAATACACTTTTTTGAACTTAGGGCATCTCAAAATGGATATAGATACCTGTAAAAAAAACTAAACATGGATTTTTTGACCCATCACATAATTTTCTCTATACTACATGAGAAAATACAAACTATGTTTATACCTATTTTTGCAGATTTTGGTGAAAGTAAACTGTCAAAATTAATTTAACTGTCAGTTATTTTTGTAAAATGAAGATCACAACATGCATTACAATTTAACCCTTTATTAATAAATCGGCAAAGTATTTTTGTGTGAAAATTAACATCAATTCATGATAACGTGTATAAATAAGCTCAGTGTTGAGTTATTTACACTGATTTGCAATGATAATAGAAATATAACTCGACATTTGTATTTTCAAAGCCAAAGGTCAGTGATTATAGTACTAAGTTATTTTAATCTTATTCTGAATGCATTCCCCCCGGTCTATTATGATAATTTAACCAAATTTGAATCTATGTAAATGAAACTTAAGTATGTTTTAAATGTTCACAACAATCCAAAGTTTTTTTTGAGTGACACACCGGGTACAAATTTGAAAATCAAAGTACGATATCCCCTCTCCCTACAGAATACATTGATTTGAATACATTCTTTTACCATTGTCTTAACTTCTGCTAATGGGCTGGATAAAATGTTATAGCAAGCCACAAGTAACCTTGTGGCCTCAGTTTTATAACCCCTATGTCAAACCTAGTCCAGGAAGAAATATAATATGCATTAATATTTTACAGATGAGTGAAAATGATTTCCATGCAGCAATATATTACTTAATCAATTATGTATGAAGTATCTTAGATGTAATGTAAGAATATATAACTAGCAGGTATCAAATGATGTGTTTTTACAGAGCTCTAGATAAAAAGACAAAGGAAGATATGAAGTTAAAATTGCATTGATATTAAAATAAAGGGCTTATTGTGCTCCCAAATGAAAATAGAGAGCTTGATATACCCATGAAAACCCATAAGCTTCATGAGCGTTGTAATGCTTACGCTTTTCCAAGATGTAATCAGTGTACCTAAATGGAGGTTTGCGGTCTACCTTCAACGGTGAATAGGGACTGATCACCCTTTCTCGAGACACAGTTGATATGGTGTCTCTTCAACTGGGCGAGATACCATAACATAACTACATTCAACGTTGGACTTAAGCTAGATCTTTGACTAAAACCCATGTTGAAAAAAACATGTGTTCAAGTAGACTGGTCTAGAATAAAGAAGAAAATGTCTGGTGAGGATGTAGTGTAAAACAAAGTGTAGTGAATTTCCTAAAATTTCATAGTTCCTGATTTAATGTTTTGTGAAACTTCTAACTGTGTGGCGCCTCGCTTCTTTCACGATATAATTTCACAGAGCCAAGATATTAAAATAGTAGTTTCTTACAACATAAAAAATCATTAATATAAAAATCTGGCCTATTTTATGGAAATTAAAACCTTATTATTGTACCTGATAATTAATGGAATTATTTCTTTGACTCTACTAATGGCTATTTTATAAGTGATTCATGATTTGAAGATATTATTTCAAAATCAAACTCCTTTTTACCATAAATTATACAATCTGTTATATATTTTTCCAATTTATATATATATTAGATATTATAATATTTGTTTACCATTAATATAAGATGGGCTATGCAAATACAAAAAAAGACAAAACACAAGTTGATGGGTGCCATCATAATACTTTCTCAACCCATCATATTATAATATAATACAAACAGATCCTCTAAATATAATGCCCAAAAGTTGGTCTCCCGAGCCATGCAGGAAATGTTAAATTGCATTGGTATATCAAGGGTTCTTACCGAGTAGAGTATGTTTGTTTAAATAGTTGTTTCATGATCGAGCCTCGGTCATAGTAAGCCTTGTAGTTGTACATATTGACAGAGCCTCTACTTGCTGTGTTAATACTAGTGACTTGACTCAGCCAAATCTCATAACTATTGAAATATCATATTTTCTTGGAAGGTCAGGTTTCAAAATTACATTTTGGGAAATGACTTTGATATTTCTCATCATAAAGAGATTGGTACCATTACATGCAGAATTCAAATCTGCAAATTTTTATCTAATTTAGTGTAAAATAAGTAGAATAATGCATGATATATGAGCAAAAAACTGTTTAAAATAATTACCATATACAAATTTATTAATTAGATTTTTCTGAATTTCAATAGGGTTCTATACTTATACAATATAGCCCCCTATACCAAAATTCAGGTTACTATCTTAATTTATATGGCCGTTATCGTGCTTAGGTACAGAAATGGATGGACTGCATTTTGAAAATCATTTTTTTGGTTTCATCAGGCCATCAAATGTGAACATCAATGAAAAAACGGAGGTCAAAATTTACCAATTTCACCATTATAAATCACTGAATCTCCTACCACAAGCTTACTTGTGGTAGGGGATTCAGTGATTTATATTGTTCACATCACCACAGTGCTCATTGAATATCTATTAATTTGACCATTACCAAAATTAGACTATACTTGGTAAGTAAAACAAAAGAATTCTTTCTTAATCTAGTTGGTTTATACATCCCTGATGTATTTTTAAATAAATAAACTTTGTTAAAATGAGTGATTGTAGAACATTGAGTGATTTTACATTTTAATTAGTTTTATAAATAAATATTGAGCTTGACTTGTGAGATAATATTATATAGAACAAAAACTTGAACACAAGATCTCACAAAAACTACGTTTTCTTCAATCAAACATGTTTTAACAACAAAGTCACCATCCTCAGTGATACATGCTACAATAACAAAACTATAACTGTTATAAGTTTTGTTATTGTAGCTCAAATGTATTACTGAGGATGGCGACTTTCTCGTTGAAACACGGTTGATTGAATAAAAGTAGTTTTGTGAGATCTTGTGTTCAAGTTTTTGTTCTACAATTAGTTTTAGAGCTAGTATTGGACATAAATATAGAAATAATTTTATTTCATGCTACTTTAATTTAAATTGTGTGTGTATTTTGGAATAACTTTGGTAAATTCTATGCGCATATTGGATTGTGTAAGGGATTCAGGTGAGAGTCCAAGATGTTCTTGATAACATGTGTTGTGATGGATTCAACAATTAATAATTAGCTGCCCACAATTTTAGTTACAAAGTTGCTATGTCATATTCTTAGTTTGTAAGTTATATCTTAAGTATTATTGTACTGTATGTACCATGTTTCGGATAGTGGTCACCAGCTTTACACTTGTGTCATATCATGTTGAGATTATACCTGTACAATCTTCATAATTTAATTACTTAGCTCTAGACTGAACTGAAGGGGTAACTTTCATTAGACCACTGTGCTGAATTCCAATGTACAATATAAACATTGAATGATAATCTATTTATATCGACCTTGGACAACTTTTGTTGAGTTGACTAATTTTGTTTAAACATTTATTTTTCTGCCTATGTCCATCATAATTATCTTTCTGTAACAATTGTTAACCAAATTGTGTAACCAATTTAGGCCTTGACTAGTGTCTACTTTTTGGAAAACGTACTGGCTTGGCCTAAGTCAATTTGGAGGTTTAAAACACTCACCCTAGATCTGGTCATGTACCATTAGAGTACCCAGCTTTGAAGAGATTAAGTTAATTTATAATACATTAGCAAATTAAAGATAATTACTAATTAAACACTCACACAAGTTATCAAGAGAGTTGAACTTGGAGTTCTCCTGTGTCAAATTAGACTTATTTAAAAATAAATTAACGTGTCCGTGTTGAGGATTGGACCAGGAAAACCCCCATTAATTAAACAGTCAAAGTTTGTAATTAAAACAAGACAGGCAGTAACACCACATCTAATTGTGTGTATGTAACTGAAAGCTTGTGACCAGTTGATCACCATGGTCAGCTCAACCTACTGGGTTAGGCAAAAATGGACCCTGCTCAAGTGATGCCTTCCTCACTGCACACTGACACACTTCCAATCCAGCAAAATCAGTGTAACTTTAGAAATTGTATGTCTCTTTTTGTTATCCCTTTCTTGATCAAAGAATTCACATTCAAAGATTAGATGCTCTGCCGTTTCCTCGTAAAGGCCACATTTCCTACATAGAGGTGAAATTTCCTACATGGCCCAGTGAATATGCCCATCTTATGCATATGTTTTTCAGTCCGTGTAACGAACCATACCACCTTCCACTTTCATTGCTCCTGGTTCATGAGGGAAGATCAGTTGCAATTTGCTTCAAGGAGGTATAAAGTGAATGTCACCCGAGCTACTCCTCCACCACATCTCATGTTCTTCTTGAGTCCAAGTACTTGCTTCACCAGCCTCTTGGATATGGCTCAGGTCCTGTGAGTTTTTTTGTAATTTGTTAACCTGCACATCTAGACTATTTACACTAATAATTCCAGTATGTCCAGGAATCCAACAAAGTGTAATTAAGGTTGTAATTTCTGACTGAAACACTATTGGGTACATTTTCATCAGGGGACATATTCCTTCTCAGGTTTCCCTCCTCAGATTCCAACTCCTATTCCACTCTTTTAGACCCATCTGTGAACCACTTCAGTTCATAAGTAATGACTATATCTTCTTACAACAAAGACGAAGAAAGATCAAGAAAGTTCAAATAGCATAAATGAGATTTTAAAGAAGAATTAAAAGCCATACAATGTGAGACCAAATATTAAATGAAGATGTATGAGAAGAACTAAAAATATAAATATTAATAATCGGATTTGGGGAAACAGAAATAAATGGTTACAGCACAGAAAATAGATGCAAGAATTGTGAACCAATTCGATTAGTTAAAAATCAGTAGTTAGAAGAAGGAAAATAGGATGATCCGTGGAAAGAAGGCTAGAGTGAAACCAAGAAATACTTGCAGTGAAGACAAAGATCAATAAATTAGACACATAAAAAAAATATAAATAAAAAAAAAAAAAAAAAAACAACGATCTTGATCTGAAAACAATAATAATGAACTGAGCAGGAAAACATGTAAAATAATATTATTATTTGTATATTTTTAAATTAAATGAATCATCTCATTAACCATTTATGTTTATGTCCTCCGTGAATCAACTCTAGTTGATTTCATAGATTTACACCAACTCTACTAGTTTTTTTAATTTTTTTTTTAATTTTATTTATTATTATTATTATTATTTTTTTTTTTTAAATCAATGATTTTGTCCCAATAAGCATTTCAATCTTTCATATTTAAATATAGGTTTCATTTGTTTTGCAGATGTCAGTAATTCAGAGCTATCAATCTTTGAATAAACTAACATTACTATTAAGGACAAAATTACATAATAAAAGACAAGTTGCAGGAGCTGTTTTTCCAGATAATACTTGAAACACAATTCAAACCTAACCGTCAATGTGTAAAAATTACTCATATAAGAATAGGTGAAAAAGGTGATACATTTTTTTTTTCTTTCTTTTTTTCCCCTTAATAAAATGAATAACTAGGCCTTCATACAAAAATGTCATATTTTGTATTTTAAGTTAAAAAAAAACACATGTTTAATTTAATTAGATCAATTCACAATAATAACAACAAAAACTTACAGTCCCAATTACGCAATCTGTTGGTATATTAAATTATCAGAGCTGGGCTTATTGTGAAATAATTAGCTGTTGGTTGAAGTATGTGTTAAATTAAATAATTACCAGTTATATTTAAACTTTAAATAACTAGTTATTAAAATATCAACCAAACCTAAAGTTTCCCCCCTGATTTTACAGTAACTTATCTTTAAAATAACATCAATAACAAGTTGCATTTACTATGCTCTAAAATTTATTCTAAAAATATTTCTATTTTTTTTTTAATTGAAGCCCATTGTGTAACTTTTGCTTTCTAAATTACCCCCCCCCCCCCTGTCAGATCATTGTCCTTTCTGTCACAAATACTAGGCTTTATCAATCCATTCCTATGTCTTGCAATTTTTTGTTATTTAGATTGGTTTTGTTTTCAATTTAGTAGCTTGAAAATGGCAAATGGTGAAGCATATGTCACTCAATAAAGATCTTTTGTGAAATTAAATAATTGTTTCATTATATCCATAAATAAGGAATTTCATCAAGCACCGACTGTTGTCACATTAACTTAAATCAATTAAGATACTCATCCATCTTGTTGCAGTTCAAACCTGTGAGTATTTAAAGGTTGGGCATAGTTTGAATCTGGTTTACTGATATTGGTTTTTGTTGTTAGTCTAATGGACATAAAGTAAAGACATTAAGCTGCAAATAAAAATAATAAATTCATCAAATTGACAGATTTAGTTCATGTTAGAGCTCTGTATAAATAAATATTAAGCTTGACTTGTGAGATAATATTAGATAGAACTTGAACACAAGATCACACAAAGATAAGTTTACTTTAATCAAACATGTTTCAAAGACAAAGCCCTATTCCTTGGTGATACATGAGCTATATGAGCAGGTTAAGTTATAGTTTAGTTATTGTAGCTCATCTATCACTGAGGATGGCAACTTTGTTGTTGAAACACATTTGATTTAGTTAACATAATTTTTATGAGATTTTGTGTTTCAGTTTTAATCTATCTAGACCTCTGTAACAATCAAAACTCTATAAAAATTTTAATCACAAGAAAAATAGAATTACATATGAAAACCAAATCAATATTGTCATGAGGAGAATAAAATACATATCAGGAAATTAAAATTGTATCAAACATTAAACATAACATTCTAGATGATATGTATGTTATCAATCCTTATCAAAAGGTCAATTGTAACAGTTCATATATATCGACAGATGTGTATAGACGTAGAGTAATGAAAAACATTGGAATAAGGGGGTCAATAATGGGATTGGTGATTTGGCAAGTTCAGTTGAAATACCACTGGAAGACTGTAATAACCATGTTCAATGAGAATAAATATTCATACGTAAAAGAAGGAAAATCAATAACTTGGAATGTTTGGAAATCAATAGGTCAATTATTTTAAATAACCAATCTTCAAACTTAAAAGAAATATATCTTAACTCATCATCCCTATTAAAGCCTATTGTGTAACTTTTGCTTTCTAAAATACCCCCCCCCCCCAATCAGATCATTGTCTTTTCTGTCAAATATACTGCCCTTTATCATTTCTCAACTAGGCCCTACTCCAACTTCAACAGAACTTGCCAAATCACCAATCCCAATATCGACCCCCTTATTCCAATGTTTTTCATTACTCTACATCTATACACATCTGTCGATATATATGAACTGTTACAATTGACCCTTTAATTTGTCTTGCAATTTTGGTTATTTAGACCTGTTTTGTTTTCAATTTATTAACTTGAAAATATCTAAAGGTGAAACAATTGATAGATCTCTTGGAATATTTACACTTATTCCATTTAGTTTAAAACTATTGTAAACTACATTATATTTTTTGAAAATCATCTGAGAAAATGGCAAAAGTCATGGTGTTCTTATGCACAAATTTGTGTTTGGTCATAATGATAGCTTCAAATCATTTATTTTTTAAGTAGTTAATAAGTTGAATGTACCAGAAATTAAAGTTTTAATAAATTTAATTTATTATATAGGTAAAATTATAACCATAAGGTTCTCTCTTCCACTTAACCTCAGATCAAAATATATTTAAATAAAATACGTACCTCAGTTTCCGGTGACAGTTCTATAAGTTTAAATGTGACAACCGGTTTTGGAAGTTCCTTAGCCTTCCATTGTCAAGTCATAAATTTAAGATAAAATAACAAACAAACACAGTCAACACATTACCACAAAACATTAAAACTTCATAAAAACACAACACGACACACAAATCAACTGTAACTAATCCCGCACTGCATATGTCGAACCCAACCTGCCCCCACTTGTCTCGTCTACAGATCGCTTATCACATCAACAGAACTTTGCGCTTTTATACATTGAATGGGATTGAACAAAACATTACAATTATACTTAAGTTTTTCATTCAGGGTATTACTAGTGTATTTCTTAAATACATTGTAAATGTGCATTTCCTCCAAACAAGACATGGAAGCAGACTTTTTACACTTGTGTAAAATCTCCTTGTTGGTGTCGATATTGTCAACTATATGGCAACTCTGAACCAAATGCTCGGCAAACTTAGATTTTTGTATCATCGATGTTTAATAATAATAATATCATCACCACATAATAACTTATCTAAAATAAGCTCTAATTACGCTGAACACCTGATAGACAACGACCATAAATACATGGACATTGCTAGTAATCTGGAAATCATTCACAATCTAAACAAAAGCAGAACAGTTACTATGGATGTACTAGAAGAGTACCAAATATATAAACAATTCAAAACCAACCCGGACAGTTTATTAAATGATAAATTGAATTTTGCATCCAACTGTCTATATGATAAGCTTGCTACAATAGATAAGAATGTCAAGGATTATGAATTTTAGACTGTCAACAAGATATATTATATAATCCCTCAGTGAACAGTTGACCACTACATTAGCAAGATGTGGCTATATTATCTCAACTTTATTTTATATTATTTTCGACCTGTACTACAGTACCAAACATTTTATGTTTATTTCTTTTTGTGAAATGTGTATCAGTGTGTTGTATAAACGTGTTGTTTCATCTGATGATGGTATATGTTATACCAAAATAGAGCTGTTATGAAATATTAATAAATACTAAACACAAGATTGCTAAGACGTAAGTAATTCAGTAATAAACTTATTGTAAATAATTCATAAGGCAATATGGAATTTTTATATAATCTTTTCCATACTGCGTGGGATTCTACACCAAATGATATAAAGACATTATCTGACTTCACTGGTAGATTGTTAATAGAAGGATCTAGATTAACTATACATTTACAACAAGAAGTTGAATCAACTGCATTATTGACTAAGAAACAAGGTGTAAATTTAAAAAAAAATAATAATAATATTTATAAAAAAACACAGGACAATGCAACTAGTGTAAAAAGGAAACAAGATTGTTATATAGTTAAAAAGAAAAAGGAAAAATAATCTCTTGATATAAGTTCTGATGCTTTTGTTGGTAATTTCATGAATAATGCCATAAGTATTAATAAAAAAGATTCTAGGTATGTAGATTCTGAGCTAGTGACCATAAATATGTCAAAAAAACTTGATTGATTTGTTAAGTTTAAATATTTTGAAGAATTTTTAGCAGAAGAATTGGAAATGGATTTTTGCAATTGGACAAGGTAATATAAACCATATCAACACATGTTAATGGTGCATCGTTTGAAAAAGTACTTATAAATGTTCTTAATATACCAAAAAATAAAGCTAAATTATTTCCTTGTGGGGCAGCTATGGATAAAGCAAAGGTAGCTATGGTAGCAAATGATAAGACATGTACATTTTTGGAAACTAGTACATTTAAAGTTGTTTTATTTGCTATCTGAGAATCTAAAATGTATAAATTAAATTTTAAGGTTATTCCACCAATTAATTAAAAGAAATTCCTCAAGTTAATTTTGCTTTGAAAAATAGTTTGAAACTGTGGCATGAACATCTAAGTCAAGAAAATAGTTTCTTAAAGCTAGTAACATTGTTGTTCCTAATGAGGATCATGCATTCTTTTATGCTTGGAAAAGAACACAGCTTGTCATTTGTTTCAACTGGAATTAAAACAGATCATCATGAGGAAATTATTCATTTATACGTTTGTGGATCAATGGAGGTATCTTCTACAGGAGGTTTAAAATATTTTTCTTATTTAAAGATTTTTCACATTTCAGAACTGTTCATTTTACATCAAACAAAAATAATATAGCCATAAAATTATATGATTGTTTTTATAGACAGTTAAAACAAATAATTAGTTCTTCTGTTAAAGTAACTTAAAAGAAAATGGGACAGAATTTATTAACAAGGAAGTTAGAGATCTTCTGAAATCAAATGGTATCTCATCAAACTTCTGTTCCATATTCATCAGTACAGAATAGTTTTGCTAAGTGTGAGATCTACAATGTAGTCAAAGTACCAAGAACTATGATTCTGGCAAAGCAATTTAAAAAGGCATCAGTTAATACAGCTGTTTATACAAGGTGGTGAAAAAAGGTTACTTTTGAAATAAATAAAACTTCTAAGATTGTTAACATCATTTTTTTAAATTTACATATATGAATTCAGTAGTTTACCGGATCTCAAATGTTTACCCAAATAATACCGATCATGTACGGAAAATCAACAATTGAATCGGAATACATTTCAGCTAGTGATACAACAAATAATTTAATAAGGCAAATTTTTAAAGAACTCAAATTCTGTTGCCGATACTAAACCTATATATAGGCTACTCTACATCGACAACCGGACTACAATAAAGCTAATAACAGTCCATGATTTCACAAGGTCACTAAACATATTAATATTAGGTATCATTTCATCAAAGAAAAATATGAACATGGTACCAGGACTGTTAGTTATGCAAAAAATCAAGATTAAGTTGCAGATATTCTTACAAAACCAATTAGCCTAAGTCAATCATTGGTGTGACTAATCTCAAATATAAAATTAATAGGGTTTATTTATAAAAAAAAAAATGTTTGTTATTAATGTTAAAGTAAACAATTTCTTAAAGTTATGATTTAAATAAACCTTCTTTGTTAGTAAACATATTACCAAAGTGGGAGTTTAGTTTCGAGATTCATACATACCATACATTGAAATCATCAAACTACATTACTGTATTAATCATCAGGGAGGTTTAGTAAATATGTTATGTGTTGTTATATATTAGTATTATCCTCTGAATCTCTGAATGTTACCTACCTCCTTCTAATAAAAGAAATATAGTAATTACAATTTGTATTTTATTAGTGTGTAACAAATAAATACAATAATTTGATCTAATGATATTTCAATAAATAGATACAAATTTTACAACAGGTTAAAAACAAGTATTATCTTATTCTATTAAACGAGCAAGGAATTGTATGTATGTACCTATTTCCAGTCATTTTATCTCAAAAACTACTCTAACGATTTTCTCCATATTTTGTATATAAAGGGTTTTCAACATCAGGAATCCAAAAAACTTGGTCAAAATTTCGAGAAAAATCATTTTCTATGAGTTTTTACGATTCGAAAATTCTATTAAACGAGCAAGGAATTGTATGTAGCCTATGTACCTATTTCCAGTCATTTTATCTCAAAAACGACTCTAAAGATTTTCTCCATATTTTGTATATAAAGGGTTTTTAACATCAGGAATCCAATGAACTTTGTAAAAATTTCAAGATAAATAACTTTCTATGAGTTTTCACGATTCGAAAAATACGCAGTAAAAAAATATATATTATAACATTTCATGATACTGTAACAGTATTTGCAATCAGCTGGCAGCAGGAATTAAATAATCTCAAATAAGTTAATGTGTAACTTGTATTTAAACTAATTATTTAGATAAAGAGAAGTTATTTGTAGTGTGTTTATGTAAATAATAAAGTTTTTAATAATATCTCTTTATCATATCCAAAATTATATCATTATTGAATAAATAATTCACTGGCTGATTATTCTGTTCAAATACCAAAATATAATTTGGCCTATTATAAAGTAAACCAACACTGAAAAACAAACTCGTTGCCTTGACAACGGATTCACCGCCCAATAAGAATGGACGACTCAAAACAATGCAGTTGTAACCGGCAAGCTTAAAATACCGTAACGTTTTATTGTGGGACTTCTGAAGGAGCTAGATATCTTTTTTTTGTGTGAGGAAAAGTGAATTTCGTAGTCATATTGACCGAAGTTGTATTTAGAACTACACAGGTAACGAAACTAAACATAGCGAACAATTTGAACTAAATTCTTTCCATCATACATCAAAATTTAATAACTTTTCTTTTGAATATAATTTTTCGTAAAAAACGGGATTTCTTAGCCAGCACGAGATCCCATTCACAAATATATTGTATTTTTTAATTTAAAAAAATAAATAAAAAAAAACATTTTGACGTATTCTACCTTTGTAGAAGTAACCAACCAAAGACAATTTAATTTGATATTGTTAACCTAGAATAGAATTTGTATAACCTAGATTTTGTTTACCTAGAATATAATTTGTATAACCTAGAAAGATCAATAAGTATATGTCTATGCAATCCTTAGCGTTGTTGCATGAAAAAATTTTGAAATTTTATTTGGTTTGTTTTGTAGCTGACATTAAAATATTATCTTATTCTATTAAATTAGATACATATTTTTTAAATTTTTAATTTAAACAACATTTAACCGGAGGAATAATGCATTTAATTTTGTGACATCATACTGTTATATACAGTTAGATAGGAGCGTTTTTCACGTGATGATGTCATTTACCCCTTCTACCTCTTTTTAATGGCTCATAACACTATTGTTTTTTAAAAAGTTAAAAATTACGTTTTTCGAAGATTTTAACAATGCATTTTAATTTGTTCTTAGATGCCACGCGGACGTCCTCCAAAACGACGTAAGTTTAATTTTAACAAACATGAGCCACCAATGCCGAATTTCAATGAATCCCTAGATACTAAATTTTTACCTGAACAAACAAGCTATGAAGTTAAATTTGAAATTACAGATTTTGATTCTAACGATGAAATAAATCTTAATGATACTTTGAAAACAACTTCTACAATCAATACTCCAAATAACTGTAAAACTTCTATCAACTTTCTTAATTACGATTTGCCATCAACCTCGGGAGTAACATTCCATAATGTCATCCAAACAACAACTTTTAATCAAGAAAGTAATGATAGTTCTGCTACTGCTAGACCAGTGCGTAAAGCGAAAGTTCTTTGCATAGATAGATTGATAGGAGTTATGATGGATTTGAATGATTCACAGAGTCAAGAATCAACAGAAACAAGAATTCATCGTAAACGTAACAAAAATTTTAATGAAACAGCAGAAGAACGTCAACAACGTTTGAGTGATGATCTTTCAAGAGTCACTCAACGAATCTCTCAAGAAACTTGTGAACAAAGAAGTCAGCGTTTGAGCAATATGCGCCAAAGGGATAATCAACAAAGAAATGAAGAAACTCGTGAAAAAAGAAATCAACGTTTGGATAATATGCGTCAAAGAATTAATCAACAAAGAAATGATGAAACTCCAGAAGAAAGAAGTAAGCGTTTGAATGATATGCGTCAGAGAAATAGTCAACAAAGAAAAGAAGAAACTCCTGAGCAAAGAAGTCAGCGATTAGAAATTTAAAAAATGCGTGCAAATGAAATTCGAGCAGCTGAAACCCATGCTCGTAGGGAACAACGTCTTGAAGAACAGCGACGTCGGAATGCTCGTCGCCAAAGACGTTTGTTAGCTAATCCGCTGAAACCTACTTACAAGTTAGCTGTTCAAAGTGATGTTTCATGTCACCGTTTAGGAGCATTTAATGTATCGTGCGTGCATTGTGGAGCGTTACATTTTCCTGAAGAACGCGTAGGTAATCGAAATAATAATTCATTCGGGGATTGTTGTTTGAAGGGTAAAATTAATATTCAACATGCTGATTTTCCAAATTAATTAGCAAGACTTTTTTCGCATAGGCATCCCTTATCTCCTGAATTTCATCAGAGAATCAAAAGTATAAACTCATCGTATGCAATGGCATCTTATTCATGCGATGATGACCGTACAATAAATAATCGTGGAATATACACTTACATTGCCAACGGTCAGGTTTATCATAAAATAAATGCAGCTGCACAACCAACTCAAACTCCAGAAGGTAATTTCGAAAAACCTCTGTATGGACAAATGTATTTTCTCGACCCAGATGAAGCTGTAACGGAGCGAGGAAAACACCCTTTAAATGTTGGGATTAGTGTACCATTATTTGAGTTAGTAGAGGGAATCATACGTTCTGAAAATCCATTTGCACGGGGATATATGATGATGAGGGAAGTAGCAGAAGATGCTGAACGAGAAGCAGCTATTCAACAGATACCAGTACCAAATGTTAGGCTTTTATTCACTTGCCCAGAAGGACTTGATCCAACAAGATACAATGTTCCGCAAAGCAATGAAGTATGTGCTGTGGTTACTTTGAACGCTGATCAAAGCTTTCCAGATAATCCACTAATAATTAGACAACGCGGAAAATCAGTTCAAATAATGAAAAATATTGATAAACACGCAGAACCATTAACATACCCACTATTTTTTCCTAAAGGAACATTTGGTTATTCACCGGGTATGCTGCTGAGAGAAGGATATCCAAGTAGAGGTCACATGACTAGACTTGAGCTTGCACAATATAGAATAGCTTTTCGACCACATTTAGCAAAATGTATTTCACTCGATGAAACAATAAGGGGATATGATTTACGTAACATTAAATTTAATGCTTTGCATTATGGTGGACGGCTGTTTCAACAGTACCTTGTAGATACTTACATTAGAATAGAATATGATAGAGTTCAATGGATAAAATTGAATCAAAAGAAAATACTTGCAGACAGTTATACATCTGTTACAAATTATCTTAACGAGATGGCAGAAAAAAACAATGCTGTCTTGGGAGAAAAGATTATACTTCCATCGTCTTTTCCTGGCTCCACTAGATATTATTCTGAGCATTTTGAAGATGCTATTGCTCTGGTTAGAAGATTCGGGTCTCCTGAATTTTTTATAACCATGACATGTAACTCGGATTGGCCGGAAATTAAGGAAGCTATTAAGATAATGAATGAAAATGGAAGTGATTGGCAGCAAATAGTTCAAGATAGACCAGACATTATTGCTAGAGTCGCATATTTAAAATTTGTAGAGTTAATTGAGGATTTGGATAAAAAACAAATTTTTGGGCAAGTTGCTGCTTACGTTTATACTGTCGAATTTCAAAAAAGAGGTCTACCTCATATGCAATTGTTAATTATTTTAAAGCAAGAAGATAAGATACATAATCCTGAAGAACTAGATGATCTCGTTTCGGCAGAAATTCCAGACGTAGAAGACGATGCTGAACTACGAGAATTAGTTAAGAAATGGATGATTCATAATGCATGTGGTGAACAAAATCAAATGGCATCATGCATGGTGAATAAAAACGGTAGAATGAGTTGTAGGTTTAAATTTCCTATAGAATTTCAAGATTCAACCTCTTTAATAGACGATGGCAAGCCAAAGTATAGAAGAAGGTATGATCCTAAATTAGATCAAAATAATAGAGATTTTTTTGTTCATGAAGAGGCAATTTATCGTAAAGATGCTCAAGGTCAAAAAATAACTCGAGATAATCGCCATGTAGCTCCTTACAACCCATACTTCCTGAAGAAATTTAACTGTCACATAAATGTTGAATACGTTGGAAGCATTCGGGCTGTTAAGTACCTTTATAAATATATATATAAAGGCCATGATTGCGCTTCTTTAAAAGTTGTCCAAAATCAAACAACTATAAATTACAATGAAGCAGATAAATTTATACAAGGTAGATGCATAACTCCACCTGAAGCTTGCTGGCGACTATTTGGGAATGAGATACAAAAAAAAAGTCATTTTGTTCAACGACTGGATATCCATTTGCCTGGTCAATATCGAATTCAAAATATTGAACAAGCCCAAGAGGATTTACTAAATATAGGTCGAAAGGGTTCTATGTTAGAAGCTTACTTCCGAGAAAACCAAGTTAAAAACAACGAATTGAAAATAATGACAATACAGAAAATAATACTTTTTATTATTACTGGCAAATGCCAGAATTTTATCGATGGGAAGGAAAAGAAAGCAAATGGGTTGAAAGACAACGGAATATACGAGTTATTGGTAGAATACATTTGTTGCACAACCTGAGTTATATTTTTTACGTTTACTTTTGTATCATGTTAACGATGCTGTGAGTTTTGACGATCTGCTTATGGTTAATGGTGTAAAATGTAATTCTTACAAACAGGCTTGCTTAGGTAGAGGTTTAACTTATGATGATAAACAATGGGTTGATTGCTTATGAGAATCATCATTGTCAAAAATGCCAAGAGCAATGAGAACACTTTTTACACAAATACTAATATTTGGAGCTCCCGAAAACCCGAAGAACCTGTGGGATACATTTAAAGAAGATTTGGCTGAAGATTTTATTCATCATGCCATAGAAAAAGGTACTTCTGTTGATGAAGCTATTCAAAAAGCTTACAGAATTATCGCTCATAAGCTCAATAATCAAGCAACTGAAGGTCGAAATTTTCAATTTTGGGTAGATCGATTTCAGATGGATGATATTGATGATATTGATGGTTACGATGTAATTAATGATGCGATAATAAATATTGATCGATCTTTTGCACTTGGCGAAGAGATGAGAAAACAACTTCGTGGCAATCAAATTGAAGTCGTTGATTCCATAATAAATACACTTGATAATAATTTGCAACAGAGATGCTTTTTCATTGATGGACCAGGTGGAACTGGAAAAACATTTATTTATAAAAATATAAAACATTATATCATGTTCTTTCGGCTAAATATTATAAAGTAAAGTGTATGGCTTTTACAGGAATCGCAGCAATGCTTGTGCCAAACGGCCATACATCTCATCAAACTTGTGGCCTTCAGGTACCCTTAACTGCTGAATCTGTTTCGAATATTAAACCTGGATCAGCTAAAGCTAGAGAGCTTGCAAAAATTGATATTTTCCTAATGGATGAAGCTCCTATGCTCCCTAAATACGGACTTAAAAACATAGACGAGTTATTACGAAGTATAGCTAATCCAAATTTACCATTTGGAGGTAAAGTTATGGTTCTAGGAGGAGACTTTCGGCAGTGTTTGCCAGTTCAACCAAGAGCTAATCGAAGTGAACTTGTGGATTTGTCAATAAAAAAGAGCCCTTTGTGGCATAATTTTAAATTTTTTTCATTAACAGAAAATATGCGTGTTGATCCGGATCAACTAGAATTTGCTAATTATCTTCTACAAGTTGGGAATGGTGAACTTCCAAAAAACGAGTTGGATGAAATTAAAATTCCAAGTGATATCATTTCAAATGGTGATTTAATCGATGAAGTTTTTGGCCACTGCCTGATTAACAGACAATATGGAAATATGAAAGACCGAGCAATCTTAGCACCATTAAATAAGGACGTGGCCAAAATTAATGCTGAAATCATTGAAAAGTTAGGTGGTAAAAGTCAGCAATATAAAAGTTATGATTCAATAAAAGATCCAGCAGAAGATACATTGCAATTTACTCCTGAATTTCTAAATTCAATTGAAATTGCAGATTTACCTCCACATGAGCTAAAATTTAAAAAAAACACAATAATTATGCTTTTGAGAAATTTAGATCTTGCGGAAGGCCTCTGTAATGGAGTTAGACTCACTGTTACCCAGTTATGCAACAATATAATTAAAGGGAAAATTATAACTGGTGAACATTCTGGACAAGAAGTACATATTCCCAGAATAACTCTGGAATCAAACAAAAGTCAGCTGGGATGTTCAATGCAAAGACATCAATTTCCAGTCAAACCCGCATTTGCCATGACGATTCATAAATCGCAAGGCCAAACATTTGAGTATGTTGGTGTTGATTTAAGAAGTCCAGTTTTCATGCATGGCATGCTTTATGTAGCATTTTCAAGAGTAAAGAGAAGAAACAGCCTAAAAATTTTGTTACCAGCAGAAAATAATGGCCAAATACATGGTTATACACGAAACGTTGTTTGGACGGAAGTATTAAATTAAAGAGTTTCAAGGAAAAATACACAATTACAAAAAAGGAACGTCCGATCGAAAAAATCCGGTGAATATCATCCTATGAAATCCAAAGACAATACAAAAATAATTTTAAATGATTAACCATATAAAAATAAGTGAGGGAGATGCTTCAAAACTAGCCACAGTCTTCTGACAATAATCAAACCAACCGATGAATAACAAGTCTATTCCAAAAGTAAAATGTGTTAAGAGTAAAAATGTTAAACAAGTTCAAAAATAATTATAATGAGTGTAACTCAAAGCAAGATAAGATATAAAAAGCAACTGTTAACTGTTAAGTGAAAGTTCAGAAATTAAATCAATAACTTTAATAAATTTTATAAATAAACTACCTGAAGAGATTCACAATAAGGGAGGAGGAGTTTTGCAGCCACTGTGGTGATTAGTATGATGATGCAATGCATACGCTCTTCATATGCAAGGCGTGGAAAGGTGTACAGAGTTATTGTAGTCCAAGTGGATGTTAACAACTTCATAAGTCAAATGGTGGAATCCATTGAAAAATGGAAAATAGCTGAGGATTTCGTAATTACCATCATGAAAGGAAGGCAAGCACATAGAGATTAATTAAGGAATAGTACTAAAAAGAAGAACTAGGAAGGAGGGTTTGCCAACACGATGGGTATAGCCGGAAGGTGGTTCCGTGTTTGGCAAAAAAGCCCTGGAAAACAGAGGAGGTTTTTTTAGTCGGTACGAGTCCGGCACAACCTGGGCACAGGGCCCAGGTAAGAAAAGGTCCATGAGGATTTTTTCCTACTCTTAAAAAAAAAAAAAAAAATTATTGATAAAGAAACGTGAAAAGTGAGTAAAGTGAAACTTAAAAGTGCTATAAACGGAAATACAGATAATTGTGTGAGTAGTCAGTAATTTAAAACATTCATGTAAGAGAGATCTCATAACTAAAATCATTTAATTAATAACAAAACTAAAATTAAAATCAAACTAAAGTAAATAAAACAAACCAGATTCACCATAAATGAAATAATCTTTAAATCATTTAATCTTTAAATCTTTAAATTATTTGCCTAACGCTAGGTTTTAAAAATTAAAAAATCCTTTGATATTAATTAGCTGAAATAAGGATCTTACGATACCTTCCAAGAAATTTTAAAGATTATAGAAAAATCAAAAGTGACTCAAAATTTATATAAATATCATATAGAAATTAAAAATGCATAACTTTAAATAATATTAAAATACTTCATTATGTTAGAGTAAGAAATTCTATATTAGATAGTAGGGCCTAGTAAAGGTTTTTAAACAAAATTAATTCTATAATTAAGTGGGGTGTAGGCTATAGAAAACATGGCACAGTTCTATCTACAAATAAAAGTTTTAAAATATATTTTAAAAAAATTTCATAATGTGAGATAATTATTGTACTTATAACAAAACCAAATAACTAATAACATGCCCACATTTTTGTAGATGAGACAATAACCCGATCGGAGATCGGCTTTCCTGGTACTATACATTAAAGATCCAAAAATCAAGTTGTGATTTTGAATAGAAGATTTTAATAAACTTTCTACCTAAAAATAATCAAAGTCGTTTTTTTCCTTCCAAATTTATGTATAATTTTTCATTTATATTGTTCCTGAAATTAAATGTAATTTGTAAAAATTTAGAATAATTTTATTATTAGTAGTAGTATTATGTTTTTAATATATTTTAGGTTAATTAGTACCTAAAAAGTCAAGTTTTATTCCATGAATAATTTTATATTCACTTTGTATTTAAAAATTAAGTTAGTCAAGACTAATTTGTTAGAAAATAGTGTCCATACAATTGTTAGGGTATTCAACCCGATTCCAGGTAGTAGAAGGGACAAGGGCATTGACCCAGGTTAATGACTTGGTTCAATGCCATTGGTTGAACTAACCAAAGGAAGGAGTGGGGTTGAAATCTCACTTTTACAACTTTTTATAAAATTTATAGATTTAGTGTTTGTGTAATACTCAACCTCTGAGGATGGTAACTATGTTACTGAAATGTACATAAGGAAATAAAAGTTTGTTTTATTAAATTGTGGTATTAGGTTTGATTTTAATCTTTAAGTTCACCACAGTGTGCTCATAAAAGTTTATTTCAGCTGAATCGTCAACTTTACTCGTTAAACTTTTACTCGGTAAATTACGGTAAATTCCAATTTCGTCCGCATTGAAAACTTGGTCCGGTAACAAACCCTCAGTCAAAACAAACTCTTTAAATTCTTTTTTGAATTTTTCACTCTCAGCAGTATCACTTGAAAGGCTCTCTCCTGTCACTGTAAGTTGGCGATCACTGAGGCGAGTTTTTCATCGATCTAACCATCCTTGGCTGGCCGTAAAACCCTCATCTCGATATTTAAGTTTTGCGTTTAAACTAAGCTCTTTTTGAGCCAATATTGGCTCAGATATTAGAACTCCGTGTTCACAATGGTAACTATACCAAATAAGCAATGCTTCATCCATTTCTTCAATTTTTGCTTTTCTGATAGTCCCTCTTCCATCTAAACTGTCCTTGCTTATCATTGTAAAACAAAAATGTTTGATTTGTTTTCGGTTCTTTTTCTAGTCGGAGACCATAGAAGTCCTACACCAAATTTACTTGCAATGTTCTTCAAACTTTCTCCTTTCTCCATCCTGTTTAAACTATCCAGTTTCTTGTCCATTGTTATTTCCTTTTCGATGCCACTTTATAAATGACAACTATAAATATTGAACTAGGTAGGCTAAATAACATTATAGTACAGTAAACTGTACATTAAATCACAATAGGCACACTACAAACAGCACTCAACAAAACTACAACAGCAACTGAGACTGACTGAATAGTGAACACTAATGAATGATGACAGTGAGACAGTGTGTGTGAGAGGAATGTGTGCTGCTCTCCACTTCCACTCAGATTGCCTGACTCAATTCCTACTTAGTGAGTCATTACAATAACAAAAATACAATCAGTAGGCTAGCCCTCACCCACAACAACATTTGATATAACGAACTGAGCTTATGGAGATCGGTCGATATAGTGTACTGTATGTATTATGTAATAAATCAACGTTTAACAGCAGTAAGAATTCAATAAATTTAATTTGGATAGTTTCTTCTTTTTTTTTAATAAAACAAACACTAAAAGATAATAAAACAAACACTGTATGTACATACAGCAATTCCCCCCCCCCCCAACCAAAAATCTATCTGGATAATCCGGAGATCCAAATGAACGAGGTCCGGAAAAAATAGGTTCTACTGTATATGACATAATAAAATAAAGCAATGTAAAGGCAACTGTGTACAAAAGATTTGAAGATTTTACGATCATAATATTTAATTTACACAAGAACCCAAATGATATTGATTTTGATAAATATAAATCTATGGTAGGATAATTGTAGACATGATCATAGAATTATTATCCACAATTCTCAGGAAATCCAACAAGTTGCAGATAGCCTAATGCTTAAAATTCTCAGTATCTCAGTTAGTGGCATGTGTGCCATTGGTAAAAACACTAAAAACTCGGAAAAAAGTCAGTCTTGTTACATAAAATATATTAATTACTTACATTTGCTCTCTTTACAATTAAATAGCTTTTAAAAAATATTAAAAACAGGATTTGACTTGAATGGTTTTTAATGTTCAATAATACATAATTTAATTATTATTAAATTATAAAGTAATTGAAAAACTGTTCATATTTTGTTATGTAACCTAATTAGGTTACATGATTTATATGGTTATAATTTAATCTGACTAGTTTTCTTCTGACTCATATTAAGTGGAGAGGAACAACAGATTTTTAAAAATGTTATAAATTAGGCCTATGTTTACTAAAAGTTTGATGAGTACATTTAAAGTAATTAATCAAAAGAAAATATTTCTAAACAGTTTTCAATTGTGTTATAATCTGAAATAAAGATCAGATTAAATAAATAGTTGTTACAGAGAGATAAGGGTTAGATATATCTTTTAACGATACACTGTAAAGTCTGATTTTCAAACAAATGGCTTTATAATTAAGTGATATCAAAGATTAATAGTTGATTAGGGTTATTGTGTTTATTTGTGTATTGCAGAATTACAAATTATATAATCACTGAAAATGACAAATTGACATTGCAAGTTTTGTGTTAGGATAACAATAAAAAATGTAACTGCAAAAAGGTGTTGGTTTAGACAGATATTTATTGCCTTTATTAATGAGCGATGTTAGGACTATTAGGCCCTCTCTTCCACTTCACTTTTCCAATACAAAAATAACACAAATAAAAATAAATACAAAATTAAAATTTCTGTTAATACCAATAAAATATGTACATGACCCATTCTGTATTTAGGAATGATGAGCACTGTGATCCCCCATTTAATGTGCTTTCACAAAATAATTGAGGAGAAGGCAAACTTTTCCCCCAAGTAAACTGGCATTCCAGTTTGAAGTATGGAACATATCATTATTAATAGATATTTAAAAACATTTAAGTTAAAACCAAGTAATTATTTACAGAGAAGGAACTATTGTGTCATTGTGTTTTAAATCAAACTAAAATCGCAACAATAATTTTGTGCATGCTGTAATTTGTTAGCCACATTAAAGTCATTGACTATAGTACCATTGCATGTAAAGTACATACACAGTACTATTAATGATTTGACAAAAATATGAAATGGTAGACTACTTTTCATTTTCTTTAAAGTGTGGAGTCCAGCGAATAGTTTGTTACATGTCAGTACAAGTTAGTGCAATATTGTAAGTCTCAAATTTTTAACATTTCTACAGTATTTAAAATTTTTGACATCGATATTTAGTGTAGGAAGAACACTGAAGTCTATAGTATTTATTAACCCAGAATAACTTGAAATGAACTCATTAACGAAAACCCTAAAATATTTAAACTTCAACACAAACTGTTATCACAAAATATTTAAACAATAACCAAACATTACCCTCCCCTTCCGTCAATAACCAATATTAAACCATCTATAATATATAAATTCCATTTGATTCTAAACGGCCATTTACTAGTCCAGGTTTACGTGAAACAGTAAATTGTACATTACTCGATTTATATTAGAAAATAATTAGGTACTTGGAACATAGATGACAACCAAGTCATATGACTTAAAATGGATCATGACCTAAAAAATCAGTTTTTGTTTTAAATATGAAGTTAGATATCTACTGATTGTAGGGTAGACTTTTTTTCAGGATGGCTAGTAATAAGACCATATGTTATTCTCTGACTTTCCTTGAGCAATCCTAAGAAACATACACACAACCATGATCATTGTACAGTATTTTATTTAGTTAATCGAGCAAATTATACTGATGTGAAAAACAAAATTGATAAAGACATATGCCCCCTTCCCATGTGTTTGGTGCATGAATAGAATAAGGGTAAATCACCACTAATTAATTCCTTGTACTCTGACATTGAATGGTTTGTAGATATTGAAAATAGACCACTTGTAATAATAGAGTTTGTGTTGGCCTAATAGGTTTAGAGTTTATTACATTGTTTTTATTTACAATTCTCCGGAACAACAAACGATGTAATAATGTCATTTTAAATTTAACCTTAGAACCTGAAACTTTATGGTTCCCCTCTCCCCCTAAAATCTATAACTAATGTTTACCCAAACAAAAACCTATTATATTATTTTAAAAATATTTTTTCAGGGTAATATGTACAACTTTTTTTAATAAACTACACATTTTTTCCTGACTTCAAATAATGATTAAAGAATAGGATGAGAGGGTTGAAGAAGCTTGCTTTTACAATGACAAGTGATAATTATTTTGTGAATTATGATGAATCAGCGGGTCAGTAGGTATAATACTAGGAGGAAATACAGTGTGATTCACTTTACTTAGAATAATTAGGCCTAAAGGAATTAGAGAAATTTTACACAACATATTTTTGGGGCATAACTACTAAAGGTCCAATTTTTAGAGGATTGTTTCACAATATTTTAAAATTTCTTCTACACTGTTTGTGTTCTCTATTATTATGAGGAATAGCCTAATAAGTGTCCCATCAGAGAGCGGGGGGGGGGTAACCATTAGTATAAACTAATTGAAAACAGTAATTTAAATACAGTATAAGCAACTTATTAACTCACCCTGTATCTCCCAAACCATGAAGAAATATTAACTGAAACATAAAATACATGTAAATATTAACAAATACATACATAAATACAAATATTAACATGTAAATACATTAACTAAAAATAACACTACAAAGCAGGGTTGGCATATTAAACTGAAAAATACTGAAACTATTTAAGACACTGAAGAGGAAGGGTCCTCCTCGAATATATATATATATATATATATATATATATATATATATAATATATATATATATATATATATTTTAAATACAAATTCAAATGCTGGACATAAACGATGGATACAGGCATTTCGGCTAATTTCTGATTTACAGGTTTTCAACTTATAAAATGGAATAGTAGTGGGCCTACTTTAATTTTAAACAGTTAATTTTTTTAGGAAAAGCGGAGTAGATATTGGTTTTTTCCATATTATAAATGTAGAAATGTCTAAAATTAAATGTCTTGTATTGGTAAATTATCAGTTGCCCGATTATGCCGCAAGGCGAAACAATTGTAGCTCATTTATATTATTAAAATATTTGAAACTTTAAGCTTTTGCTTTATTTTATCCTTTAAAATTAAATGGCTAGTATTCAGGTGTGCATTCTTTTATTTACTTTAAACATTAAATGTAATAATTGTTTACTTTTTGTGTGTTATACCAATAATAAATTATGAATGTTGAAATTATATTTTATCCAATAGGCTAAACATATAAAAATATTAGCTTACGTCTACGTGTAAGTACCTATAGTAGCCTATATAATAAAAACAATTTACACTAAGTTTACATCCACCTTTTGACATAAAGTCAGAATATAGGATTTCATTGCTATTAATGCACAGAATATTAATACAACATATTTTTGTTATCTTGTTAGCCAGGGGAAATTATAAGGAAGGTAGTAGGGTTATAAGAAAACATATGTAAGCTAAAGTATCTCGAGATTGTTCGAGTTGTTTTCTATTGATACACCTGCTTATTTGTCTGTTTGTTGCTTCTTCTTCAATTGGATGTCTACTCAAAAGGGATAAACTACTCATTTGAAGAAGAAGAATCAATAAACAAATTGAGCAGGTGGTTAATTGAAAGCAACTTTAACTTCATAAACATATAACATGTGTATAGAAAATGTTAATGTAGTTATTATATAAATTATAACTATTATTACAGAAAATTATAATGGTATTATATTATACCTGTGCTTTTTTTCAATTTTAGCAATAAGAGCACACTGTTAGCATGAAGAAAGAGTATTCCAAATCCACTTATCTTTTAGTCTATTAGTATTAATAAATGAGAATTAACAAATAGTTTCATAAATACAGAGTATTTCATTCGGTCTATCCTAATTTGATCTAGATCTTTTAACCTAATATTAAGTGTTCAATTAATTTCGAAATAATTCTTAATCATACTGGTTGTTTGTTAATAAATCACCAGTATAGTTAACTGGAGATAGTAGTGAATGTTTTTAAATGAATGGAGACTATGTCATTAATAAGAACATCTTGTATTGACAGTTTTTATATATTTATTAAAGACACAAAATGTCTTTGTATGAAGAGATAAGGTTACAGTTGACTAATCTCGAGCTCCATCTAAAGTACAGTGGCATAGGGCATTGGCAAAGATGTAGGCCTACTATCTATAAATGTATGTTTGTATATTTTTTTAACCTGACAATGAAAAATTTCATGAGCTAATGATGGTACAATAAAATATTTTAAAAATAATAAATAATCTATTTTAGATTAAAAAATAAGTACGCCTAAGTTTATTTAGAACAACACTATTGAAACAAAAAACTCAAAATTCTTGTATTGGTATAAGAAGATTGTATGCATATTATATTACATAATGTAAGTCTCCATTCAACCAAAAATACAAACTGTAGACAAATTGAAATAATACAATATTAAACAACTATAAAATGACAGATTTTTATGTTCAGTAGTGTTAAAATATCAGTCTGTAATTTCAAAGTAATGAACTAATAGCATCAATTTAAGATTAGATTTTAATGTTTGTTGATTTCACATTAATATTAAGACCATTCTAAAGCTTTGGCCGAGTGCAGCCTTTGCTTTTGTTTGTTTATTAATTTTGTTTCATCACATTATGTCAGAATCATTATTGTTTTGGCATACAATTATACTATGGATTTCAAAAATGAATGCACAGTATTACTTAACACATAAAAACAAATTATTATATTTGAATGGTGCATAATTATATGATGTGTACAATATGTCTCAATTTTTAATTTCTTGATGGTTTAGAAGTTTCAGTTTTCATTTGGAGTTGACAAAGTAGTGTGTTGATTTTGTAACTGGAGATTTTTTTTTATATACAAGGAAGGAAAGTCTGGTTACTGAAGCTGATAATTAAAAAATCCTAATTCTTGATAAACTCCTTTTAAAAACTCTTCTTTAATTAGAAATGGAGATAGATACCAAAAGTAGAAATTTTCAAATCAACTTCCAAAATAATAATCTTCTATAAATAATAAAAATTCTATAACTACTTGCGGCATATATTTATGTATATACAGGGTGTCTTGCAACCATATGAACAAACTTTGTCACATTATTCAGCATGTCAAAAAGAAACAAAAAATGTAATATAACATGTGTCCTATCTTATTCCGTTTTCGGTCTATCTGTTTTGTTTTTTTTTTTTTTTTTTTTTTTTTTATTTATTATTTTTTTTTTTTAACCTTAATATCTTTGAAACTATTTGAAAATCATGATACTTGGTATGATTGTTACTGTAGGTAGTTTATAAATGTCAATAAAATTTCGTTTTCATACAACTTTCCGTTTCAAGATGGCGGCAGTTCAAAATATTCAAAGTTAAATAATTAATAAACTACAAATTTTATCAAAAAATGTTTATGACACAAAAAAGTTAGACAATTTTAAGACAAATAAAATGAATTATAATTTATTCTTATTGACTGAAGTATAACTAAGAACATTACATTTTTGTTAACATGAGTTACCATGGTTATTAAAACGCCCATTAGAAAAGAACAAACAAAACAGATGATTACAAGTAAAGTGGTGTCAACGTCTATTAAGTGACTTATTGAACAGAGGGTTATTTGATTTTTTATAATTGTTGCTCAAAATGAGTTAGTTTTTAAAAATAGTATTTGCTTTAAAAATAGTTTTTTAAAGCAAAGAAAGACAATCGCAAACACATTCCGTCTGTTTATTTTTATTTAACCAATTTAGTAATGAAGATTGGTGCAGAACTCTACACTCAGATGCAGAGCCATTTTTGTTTATCAGAGTTTTTGATTGATACATAGATTTTTGAAAAACTAACTGGGAAAGCCATTTACAGAGCACTTCTCTCCCTTGAAAATTTAAATGAAACTTGAGTGACCAAAATTGTTTTTTTGAAAGCCTTTCATTAAGAAATGAGATCATTACAGATGACCGGTTTCTATTTACTGATCCAGATATCTTTGAGTGGATAAAATAATTTGCTTTATCTACTAAATTTCTCCTTGAGTACAGCTTTTGACTGCATGGAATTGTACAAACAATTATATTAGTTTTCTGTGAGCAAGGCAAAACCATGTTTAGATCCTAGTTAATAGTTTGGTAATAGGGACTGCCAAAGCTTACATCATTTGACCCTGCTAAAATTATAATATATTCACTGAAATTAAAATTTTCACATTTCTTTTCAACCCCCATTAACACCCGAATAAATGTAGCACCACGTTTGACATAACTTTGGACTTCATATACAGATGGTTTTTTAAAAGCTCAGCCACACCTCATCCCTGTGAATCAGCCAGTCGCAACACTCTAGTCTTTACCTGTTTTTTAAAAATTTTCTTTGAATTGAAATTGAAACTTGCTTGTATCCTTAAATGATCTAAATTTTGTTTAAAAGCGTCTTATCAGAGAACTCATCGATAAGCATTTTGAGAATGTTTATGGATAAATTTCTCAGCATCATATTGGAGAAATTTAATTAATTCATTACTTCTTTGAACATGACTATTTAAATCATAAATTTTTTGTTTCAATTCATTGTTTTCTCTTTCTAAAAATGAGATTGTAAGTCGTAGTTCACTATCAATACTAACCTGAATCTCAAGCGACTCATTTAAGTTTACTTTTTGAGAAGTGAGTTTTCTCTTTAAGTTTCTAATCACCTTATCTTTATCGGCTGAATAACAGTGAATACTATTTTTCTGAATAACACAATTTAAAACAGTCAAAATTCAAGTCCTCATCCTTGACAATATTTTAAAAAGTCTTAGTTTTTAAGAGATATATTAGAAATGTGGTAAATTAAATTTCATATCAAATTCATCATTTTAAAGTCTAAATCATTTTCAAAGTCAAAATTTGTATTTAGTATTCTATCGATTATAGTTGCCATTTGATCATTTTTTTCACGTCTAGCCTAGCCGTAATTTTAGACTACGGTATCTAAAAAGTAATAGGATTATTTTCAATTAGCACAAAAAAAACAAAAAAACAATGTCAATAAATTTTATCTCTCACTAAAAATAGAGAAGTCAAAATGGTTAGATAACATAACTATTTACACAACACAAAGATGCAACAGCAATATCCACATAGCATGCCATCTAAGAAATCAAATTAAACAGTGGCTCTAAGTACAACTAGAAGCTTACTGTATGTCTGTTCAGCAAACAATTTTAAAGTCAACAGAATAGATCTGTTTCCAATCTTTCCTGGTATATTTTGAATGAATATGTTTGGTTTTGAATATAAAATTGTTTGGTTTCTTTTTTATAAAACAAAAGTAACATACCAATACTTGATTGATCTGGACTAAACTCCCAATTTACAACAAATCAGACTTAAATCAGAACAGTAATTTCACTGTAAAGTCGGAATCTTGCACGAGACACACAACACACACACACAACTTAAACCAGTCTTAAATTCATACATATATGCCACAGTTTAGAAAATACAGATTTTCAATTTTTTGGAAAAAAAAATCATAAACATTGGCCATAGAAAATCCAAAGAATCTTCTAATAAAAAATAGGAACGGGTAAAGCATAACTTCAATTCCTAATTTTCAATTTCTAATGAGATTTTAAGAGGTTGTTCACTTCAGACTCTCAAAATAAATAAAATATGATATAATTTTGTTTGTTTTTATAAACTTACTTCATTAGTTTCCCAACCAATTTATCAAGCCTTTATTGTCACGTATATACAAATGGAATAACATCTAGTTTCAAAATGTTTAAATTATGTTTGGATTTAGCAACTGATGTTAAATTCAGTCATAGCATCTAAGGGTGTCTACTAGGAAATGATTTTAAAATTCCATGTTTTCCAGGTCAATAATTGAACTTTTCCAAGTTCTGTCAGTGTGAAATAAAAATACATAAAGTCCCCAACCAAAAAGGTATGTTGAGAAAATGTGTACTAATCGAAACACAAATTTATTTCTATTTTCTATTTATATAAATATAATATTAATAAAGAAGGAAATTCACCTATGAGGAACAGTAGAACTATTAATTTAATTGTATTTTAACCATGTACGATTGTTAACATTTATTTTTCTTCCTAGTAGGCCTATAGGCCTATGTACATTTTGCCAAGTTAATTTGAACAGATAAAATTTGTAGTACATATTTTTCTTGGATGGGTCATGGCCGGCCACGTTATTAATTCAGAAAAAATAGTATTATACAAATAAATATTAGTACAGGTACTTTCTTTTTTCATAACACTGACATCACAACTGTAACATAACTGTATGACAAAAACTATATATTTAGTAGTTGAGATTAAAAATGTAACACACTATTTATAACCAAAACAAGAATACTATAAAAACACAATATATGGAATGCCTACTCTACATAGAATCTACGCTAAAAAAAGAAAACACTGTCATTTCAACTTTTAATTTTATTTTTCAGCTTTTTTGCCTTTTCTTCAAGTTCATTTGCCTACATTTCAATGTCGATTAAAAGTATTTTCTTAGCTAACTCGAAATTTTGTATTTCTTTTTTCAAATTCTATATCTCTGTTTTTCCTAGGTGCTTTTAAGTACTCATTCTTTTTGTTTGAAGAATTCCTCATATAGCCTAATGTATCATGCCCTTCGTTATGTTTACTTGTCAAATGCATCCAGTAGCTTTTACAACATCAGAAACCTGTCTTTGTGCTAAACTTTGTTCAATAGGTTTTCAACAGCTCCATTGCTGTGAAATAGCACATAAATCTTCCGCAAGAACGTTATTAAAAGATTGAAAACACCATGTTTCAGAAAAGATAATTAAGGAATAAATCTAATTCACCCCCTTATTTGGGGATGATAGTAAGTTCATTGCTTACAACTGAGTTTGAAAAAAATTTTCACCAAAGTATCTGTTCCTCAGTTCACCAACTATTAGTATTAGTATTAGTAAAGTATTAGTAAGTATTTCATCAGGACAATTTTCATAAGAACAATTACTAAGATATATATAATTTTTTTTTTTTTTTTTTAATAATAGGACAAAGAATTCCTTTTTTAAAGGTATTCCAGATTTCGTTATCAAATTCCAGGCTTTTTACAGAACAAAAACAAAATTCCAGGTTTTCCAAGTATTCCAGGTCAGTACGTAGCCTAGACACCCTGCATATTTAAAATCATTAATTTATATTATAAATTTCAGTATAATGAATTTATAATTAAAAATAAATGTTGTGGTAGAATATTGGAGACTGTTAAACAAACTATGTAATTACCATGTCAAATTTGAAATAATCTTCTTTAGAAACATATCTATTAAAAATTTCATTTAAATCAAATGATAGTTACAATTTTAAGGTTATGTTGTGTTTTTAACCATAGGCCTATCTCAGAAACAGTTTGTCATAGAGAGTTGAGCAAAATCTCGATCGATTCAAATTAACAAATATTGATATAAAAATAATAAAAGTTTGGATTGCCGTTTTGGATCAATTCATATTATTCTATTTATTTTAATAAGTTTACAAACTCATTCATTGCAGTGAATAGGAAAGTTTCTAAATAAGACTGAATAATTTTTTTTATATATATTTTTTAAGTGATAGGCTATCATAAAAGTGAATAGGAAAATATGTCTTATTGTACATACTCTACAGTGTGTAATAAAACAAAATATAGAAACAGCTTAATATTTCAAGAACCAACTAGGCCTACTTTAAAGTTGGATAGAAAAATTTTCAACCTCTAATTTTAAAGCTCTTAAACTGAACTATCTACAAGTACAAAAGTTTCGTAGGATATACAGTGTTTGTAATGCTAATTATGTTTACATAGTCTAAGCGTTCAATTTAAAATATTTAAAAGGAGTTTTCAATTTATATTTAATAACAACAGAGTTATGCCGCGGTCTCAGGAGGGCTGAGTGAAGATTTATTATTTGGTTGGTTGAAAAGTAAGCGAATATGTACTGAAAATTACATATCCGTACAGGATGTTCTAAAATGTAAAGTTATTATTAATAATTTCAAATATTATTAAAAATGGTTTTGCATTGTTTTTTCCTACTTTATAAATTTGTTTTATAATTTGGAAAAAAAAATACTGTATTGAAAAATCTAGGTCCAATGGATCTTTCATTTTTAACACATTCTGATTATAAATATTCTTTATTCTACTCAATAAAAAATTTAAAAGTCCACGATTTAGTGCATATAAGTTAACAAGAGTTATTTTTTGAATAATCTAAGAGGTTTACAAAAAAAGTCACGGCTTCTTTTTTGCAATTTTTTTTAACATAACTTATTTTTCAATAATAAAATAAGTTTTCAGCGCAGAGCTAATTTTATCATGAAAAAAAAACATAATTTCAACTTTTCTAGGTTAATGTCCATTAAGTGAGTTACGCGTTAAAATAAGTACGTAAGCAAAATTTAACCTACGTGTAAATTTGTAAAAAAAAAGAAATTGGGCTTATTTCCCAAGTGGTCCTCCATGCAAGTACCACGCTCGATATTGCTTGATTTCCGTGACATATAAATGCATTGAATTTTGTAGTTTTGAAATAGCGATTTTTCGGTGAAAAAATTAGCTCCACATTTTATTATTATTATCATCGGTAAAAAAACTTATTTTATTATTAACAAATAAGGTATGTAGAACATGTTAAAAAAAATTGCAAAAAAGCCATGACTTTCTTTGTAAACAATTACCATCTGAGGTGATCTCCTTCCGCGAGTTAACGGAGGCAGTCATCATCACGTTTTGTATTTTCTGATATAATGTAATGTTTAAGATCCTTGTTAATTTATGTTATATTATTTACTATATATCCTAAGTTAAAAATTACCTTATTTATTGAAACTGGTTATAAATAAAATCATCTGTATAATGTGTGACTTTACAAGGCCTTATGATTTTAAAATCTACCTTATTTAAAATTTTATCTTATTGAATTCGATAAAGAGAATATTTATTGTTTTTTATAGTTGACAATACCTCAATAGAGTTCTGTGTTCATTGTTTTGTCCTATTATTGTTTAAATTTTTTAAATGATGCATCTTATGTAATTTAGTATTGTCTAAAAGGTGAAACGAAATAAAATGAAAGTGATCTAGTGATTGAGTGAAAACAAAAGTCTAGGTCCTATTGTGAAGAATCAAGATCCAGTACTGTAATTTTAGACATCTGTAATGGGTATGTAGATTGTAGATATTACAGCTAACTCTACTAACTTATCCTTACAGTAAGATAAAAATTTAATCCTCTTGTAGGCTATATGAAATTTGACTTAGGCATGGTAACAGTAGGCCCGTGAATTATGATGTGAACTCTACAAAGATAATATACACACACACACGCACACACATTCTTTTTTGTAGGGTCTATGTGGAAAAGAAAAATTTGTCAGACTTTTGGTAAATGTTTTCTAGGTTTTTTAATTGAATTAAGAAATTGCAATGTTTATATTTGTGATTACAGATAAAGGTTATTCCTCTATATATTATTTGATAGGTAATTGTTTACTTAAAGGTGGCACCTTATATTCCGAATTTCTTTAATCGTCTACTACATAGGCTACCTTACTTCTTAAGAATAAATAATGTTTTCCTTGCACTGATTTTATTTTCACTGAAAAATCACAATCTAAAAACTATCAAATCTGATGTAGGCTATTTATATGTTAGAGATAATGCCAGATGTTCACATTTACATCCCATATGATGTTACTAAAGATATTTCAACCTATAATATTCGTGATCACAGATCACGTGATATGCAGTGAATCTTTCATTTTAATAATCTAATTTCAAATTATTAACTTCAATAAACTTAAGAAAGGTTTGGCTAGGTGTTTATATATATATATATCACAACAGGTTTGGCCAGGTAGTTACCTACCTTAGCTGATACTGCTATTTAGGTTATTTTTTGTTGTTAAGGTACTACATACCTTATTTCTTAGAATAATTTTTTTCTTCAATGCAGAATTCACTTTTTCACCAATAAATCATAATTTGAAAACTACGAAAAACACCTTCTTATAGGTTAGACATAATGGCAATTCTTCACATTCATGTCTCATAATGGGAATCACGATTGGTTTGACCCATGCGCATTACATCATTACTATCACAAATATGTTATACAAACGATAGATTTATGCCAGGTGGCCATATATATATATGGCCAAACCTGTCGGAGGTTTTTGCAAAATCAAATAATAATAATTCACAGTGTGCACTCTCCATTTTGGACACTATTCATTACTAATTATTACATTACATTAATTGGTAATTGTTTACTTAAAGGTGACGCCTTATTTTCTGGATTTTTTTTTTATTGTCTACTACATATCTTACTTCTTAAGAATAAATAATGTTTTCCTTGCGTTACACAAAAACAGATCACTATTTTTCACTGAAAAATCACAATCTAAAAACTACCTAATCCGACATATTTATTGATTAAAATATAACGGCAATGTTAATAGCGTACGCATGCCCATTACACAATGACTATGCTAGATCATTATTTTATATCTCAACAGGTTTGTCCAGGTTGCCTTTCGTATGTTTATTGAAGTTAATAATTTGCTTACTTTGCAATATAATTATGTATCACAACAGGTTTAGCCAGCTTAACAACAAAAAATAACCAAAATTAGCAGTATCAGCTAATCTATATAGGCTATATAATTACCAGTCTCTATCATTAACACAACCCAAACAGTATGTAGGCCTATAAACACAATTTTATAAATAAGCATAGTCTAAATATTATTATTTTTAATTATTGGTTAAGGAATTCTAACATTAATCTAATAGCGTTAACAAAATTGAATAGGCCAAAGGCAAAATTTAGCCATATCCTACCTAACCCTAACCCTTTGTAGTTAGCCTACCTAAATTATAGACATTTTAGTTCTACAAGCTGTGATGTAGAAAGGGTCATAGTACAATATATTGATAACTAATTATAACAAATCTATTTGTAGGCTTCAATATGCTAAATATTTTCCTCAAAAAAAAACTTATTTCAAATTAACCTATATTTGACAAATTAATCCTCTCCTCATCCTCCACTTTCTTTCTGTAAAGTAAATTTCTTATTTCCCCAAGAACTTATTGCATTAAAATATTTCATCATAAGTTAAAACTGCTTACGTATTAAACAATATTAATAAAATATATAACCAATAAATTGGTGGTAGTGGTTAATGCTTACCGTAGCAGTGTGTTTTGTAGTAGCAGCTATTACAACTGGAGTTGTTGCCATTGTAGGCAATGTCAATTGAAGTAAAAATATATAATGAACACTACAGACTCCTTCTTTAAAAAAAAAAATACCACAGTTTAATACCTTAAGCTGCAGTTATACTCTCTAAATGGTTGTAACCTCCTCCAACAAAATTTTCCAAGGAACAGATCGTTTAATCAGTTTTATTGGAACAAAAACAATAAATGAAAAATGGCGTACCGTACCGGCTGTGTCAAAATGCACTCGCGCACCATCTAGTAGCTATCGTCTTGCACTAAGTGATCAATCGGTCTATATTGAATATTGAATTTAATATTTTTAATAAGTAGTTCTAAAGTACAAATTTCGCTATTTGGAATTTCAGATACTAGAAGCTATGAAATGTCCACCAATATTACCCATAAGAGTAATTTGACACTATTTTTGTTTCAGTATTGTATATTATTTGCAATAATTATGTCAGAATGAATACTAAACTCCCTAAAATAATGAGTGCTGTATTCTTATATGTGACAATTATTATGAAGGAAAACGCTTGCAGCTTGTTAAGAAAAGCGAGTTTAATTTGTTAAAATAAATATTCCTTGTCCATTTATTATATTTTTAATACCTATCTCATATATACATGGCCTATTTAGGCTAACGTAGTCTATAGAGAAAGGAAAAGGATTGTTGAGTTTTATTGAAATATCCGATTTGAAACACCTAACTAATAAAAAAAAGTTTTTTTTTTTTTTTTAAGTGAAGTTTTACTGTCTATTAGCTTAGTTGGTGGTGTGATGTGTTAATTTTAAAATTAACTCAGAATAGAAAGCTGTTTAACTATGTAAAAGAAGAGCAGTTTTGTAAGATCCTTAAGAGTAACTTGCTCTGAAATTCAACATTATCGCAAAAGAGTCCAAGGTCAATTCTAAAATTGAGGCAGTTTTAACTACTCTAAACAGCTGTTCAGAGAGAGAGAGAGAGAGAGAGAGAGAGAAACCCGGTTTTTGCTTAAATGGAATGTGTTGCTCATAACCAACCAGTTTTCAAACTACCCTTTTAAATTTCGTTTTTGGGAGGCAATTCATAAATTAACAGAGTCTAACCCTACAGATATTGGTTATTTTAAACTGAATAACGTGTAAAAACAAACCATGTGAACCTGAGGTCGCTGTTACTTTTGTTATTCAATTTTTAAATAAGTTTAATGTCCTAAATTAACGGTAGTTCAAGTTAAATACAGTAAATGGTAAAGGTTGCAACCTAACATTTTCTTTACAACAAGTAACTTGAGAAAACAAAACCGTATATCCTATCTATTCGGTTACATAAAATAAATAATAATACAATTAATTGTAATATAGTTTTACAAAATGATATCTATTTATTATTAACTTATCCAGGCTAGGCCTAATTTAGAAGCAGAAGACTCTGAAACACTTGTCATGGTAACACATATAAACTGACTAATAATGATTTTGTCTGTACCTGACACAGTTCAGAGTTAGAAACCAGTTGAGCAGAGAAAGTGAACGTTTCAAACTTGTAACCTTGCGAAACAAAAGTTCCCTTTCATTCTATTTTTGGTAATTGTCAACCGATTTCTGTGAAAAAGTGTTTCAATTTCCTTAAATTAATTTAGATTGTAAATTCCAGTACTGTATATTTCATGGATTCCTAAATCGGTAGATTCTGCCAAACTTTGAAGTACTTTTTCTCCCCTCTCTAATTTTATTATTTTGCACACGAAATGATCCATGAGTAGACTACCTAGTTTATCGATAATATTTCCTCGTTGTTCCATGGTCTTTTGTTCATTTTTTTCGTTAAAAACATTGACAATGTTGTTAATTTTCTACAGTATGACATTATGGACGTGTATACGAAGTATATAGTTAGTTTGGTAATCATCAAACATTTCTATCTCTGTTTTATTCTCGTTTCATGGGATCAGGAAAACGAAAAAGAATTGTTGCTGTCGTAACCACGAAAACGGTTATAAAAAAAATTAGGAAGGAATATGGGATTTGGTGTAGGGGGGGGATTATAGTGTGCTCATAGTGAACCTTATAGATACTTTTGTTTTGTTTATATCTCGTGTTATTAAACTTAACACACTGAATAATTGAAAACAATTTGCTAATTTAAATTCTGCATGTAATGGTACCAACAATGGTAATGTTCCATTGTTCTTTATATTAAATTAATGCATCTAATTCTGCAATGGTAATGATACTATGACAAATAGAGAAGTTATTGTAAAAAATGTAATTTTGAACCCTGACATACAAAGAAAATGTATATTCAAATAGTCAAAATTCGGTAAGGCGTAGATATTTATCTGGTCCTTCACATACGTACAGCTTCGAGGCCCGCAGGGTCGAACACTGACACGAGTGGAAACCATTTTAATATATACATAAGACTTACCGTACAACGAATGTCGTTTCGGCTATTTGGCCATTTTCAACTGTTTTAGCAGATTTTGATTCTTTTATCAAATAAAAAAAACACTTACATTATTAACACAAAACATTAAAAACATAGAAACACTCACAAATATAGTTTATGTTTAGACATCGATACTCGAACAGTAAAGCCCACTGTCTCGATACGTACTGCGGACGATGCTCAGTAGGTTTCTCTTCCACTCTTTTTTTAGTACGATATCATATAACGCAATTTGAGATTTTGATTCTAAACAATAAAAAAGAATATTGAAAACTATAATAATGAAGATTATGTGGCCTGCGGTCTCCTCACTTATCCCGCACAGTCTACACACAAAGTTCATCTTCAGACCACAGTGTCCTGTGAGTTGCCTCCTAGGCAAGGTCAGTACTGTCCTTCCATGTCTATCTAACGGGACAACATATCGAATACTAGCAGCTGTTGTAATTCTAGCTTTCATAATCAGATTTGCTAGCAGTCATAACTCCCCACTTTCACCTAATTTCGAAGTCAACACCATAATTTTTTGAGCACTCATGTGAATTCAAACCAGAACATCTTGTACACAAAGCAAAAGCAAGACCATTAGTCACTAGACCAACCAAAGTCTCAGGTTATTTTAGAATAGGGTATAGATGAGAAATGCAAGCTGAGAAAATAATTTAAAAAGTTAAATCTGGAACGAAACAATATTTTAAAAACTGAAACTTAACCAACCTGAACACAAAATTGATTAAATTGAATTACAGTAGAACCTCTGTTAACCGGCCTCGGATTAACCGGTCCTCGGATTAACCGGCCTATATCATAGTGTACTGGTTGGATGAGAGTTTCCGAAAATAAATTGTAATTGAAACACCAAAGCGGCGGCGATATCAAACGACTTTGATACATTGCTACATTGCTTAGTAGTAGTTTGTCTCCATCTATGCTGGTTGTCTATAAAACCCAAGAGGTCATCTGGTGACCTTGAGATAGGTCAAAAAACTCTTGCCCATATATTAAATTTAATCAAATTGACTGCGTACGACTAGATGACAAGGCAGACAGATTCTACAAAACTACTTTTTATGCCTCAAAACGAATAGACTCCTTTTTTACATTTTATCCAATAACAACTCTCTATTATTTACACATGAAGGACATACAAATCTACATAACATAACATTTATTCTTATTTTTGTGAAATTCCAAATATATTACGATCAGGTGTAGATATGCTTTCTGAAGATGATCAAAGTTTTTGTTTAATGCACTTTGGAAGATTTACTGTATTGGCAAATCCTCTTTTTGCATGTAGTTACTGAACAAGAGCTTTCTGGAATTATTAAATTATTAAAACAACAACAAAATCTTCAGGTTTGAACGGAATAAATTCAACTTTAATGTATGTAGAACCTCGAATTTTATCAGTACTGACATATTTATGCAATTTCAGTTTCATTGTTTGTATATTTCCAAATTGTTAAAAAAATGCAGTTGTGGTATCCTCATTTAAAAGGGTGATAAGCAAGATCCAGGAAATTATAGGCAATAGCTTAGTTGTCTGTCTTTTCAAAAATCATAGTAAAAATAATGAATCAGCGTTTTAGGAGAATAATAATTTTTCACCACAAAGCAGTATGGTTTTAGAGCTGGTTTTAGCTCAGAAAAATCATTTTAACATTTTGTTAGTAACATTTATCATTCTTTAAACAGTGACCTGAAAGTTGCTGCCGTTTTTAATGATATCAGAAGGCATTCGATACGGTAGACAGATTCTATTCTGTTAGACAGATCGTGGTCTACCTCACAAATGGTTCAGAAGTTATTTGAGTGGTAGAACCCAAAGGGTTAGATTTAATGGTGTTGTAGGAAATAGTAGAGAAATAAACTAAGGCGTTCCTTAAGGATCTCTACTTGGAGCGACTTTTGTCATTTATGTAAAAGGAAATTTAAAGGTGAAATTACAGCTTTTGTGGACGATATTGCTTTCTTGTACAAAGCAGATTCAATAACTGAACTGCTGAGCCAAATCAGTGAAGATTTGCCATATTTACGGCCTTGGTTTTCACAAAATTGTATGGTATTAAGTTAAGCTAAAACTAATTATATCTTCTTTCGTTTTGAAAAGAACAAGGAATATATACCAGAGAATGTGGTATACCATTATATTGTGTGTCCAAACAATAATATACAAAGATAAAACAAGTAAATATTGTTTAAAATATGAGTATAGGCTATTAAATAGAAAACATTAAACTAATTTTAAAGTGAGATTCATAGTCTAGGCTTGTAATAGATTTTACTCTGGAGGTTTTGTCTGGTTTGTGTGATTGCTGAGACTGTAGGTATCAGAGTGGTTGTGGGCAATGGGTAATATCTATATTTATATGTTACTTTTTGGCATCCTGAAGCGTTTATTTTCCTCTGGCATCCTGTACACCTGTACATTTTGTTCTAATGATTTATGGTACTACAACTGATCTATTTATTTATTTCCCCTCAAATTTATAGATTTTAAGAAAATGATGGTATATCCTACCCAAGCTTATATGCCTATGGATTATATATTATATTTTGTAATTCAATCACAACTGTATTGAATCTTAATGTGAAGAAATAAAATTAGTATTATAACAATCTATTAATAAAAGTATTCCTCACACAATCTAATTAGAATAAAGAACACCCTAACCTATCTCAACACATCTTGTGATGATACCATATAATTACCAGTAAGTAATACAATAGCGACACGTATATTATGCACGGGGAATTCCCACAGTTCGTTAGCATTTCTTCGTTCCCATATTAGACTACAACATTCCTTTGGTTACAACCTTCCTTCCTATCATAAGGGAAATTATAGTGGTTAATTCTAATAGGCCACTTCTATACTGTATTGAGTTTTCTATTTATAGTTTACTCTATGACAATCTTATTTATAGCCTAACTTGTTTGGGCAGACGTCATAATGTTTGTAGTGACGTATGAACTCTCGTGTCCGTGCTTTGTTGAGTAGAATTAATGATTAGGTTCTGATAATTTCTTGAACAGATGTTGAAATAAAAGAATTCGCAACTGTTACCAACGTTTAGGTGTCAATTATTATATGAAATACGTCATAAGCCTAATGGTTGCCAAAGTAGTCATCACGCGTGAGAATTGTTACCGACGTCAATTTTTTAAATTATGATTAGTAGTCTATCTTATCCTTGTTTCAAAATTTTATTGACATCTTCCTCATAAACAAACCGATGACATATCCACTGATCAAACCAATTGGAATAATTAGGCACCTACACTGGCCCTCTATAAAGCTTCCAAACTAATCGAAGGCTAAAATGTACTATATGTAGGTCTAGTTCTTACGCCCGTTTGACTAACCTTCACTAACCTAACCTAACCTAACCTAATCTAACCTAACCTAACCTAATCTAACCTAAGCTAACCTAACCTAACATAACAAAGTTAGGCATGTGAGCGATGGAAGTATCTGTTTAGCCATTCTGTATATATACTTGCTTACAAACACTTCTGTTTACATAAGTTTGCAAGTAACTTTAAAATAATAGTATATTAAAACCATTTATTGTTGAAACAAATAACAGGATCAATTACATTGCAATTTATCAGTTTTATTTTTAAAGTGTAATATAATATTTCCTGTAGAGAGGAGAACAATTTAAACTAAAATTTGCATTGATGTAAATTATTTTTGTGTCTGCAAAATAAATGACTTTAACAACGTTGAAATTAAACTTGGAGGAACGTCCAGTTATGACATCAAGTTATAGAGTTAGACATGTAAAACAGTGCAAAAACAATGCAATAACTTTCTCAGACTTAAAATCAATTAACCAAAAATAATTAACGTTGCTATCTTCCCAAAAATACACCTAATGCAATTTAAATGTGAGAAGTTTGCGCCACCCCTCCAAGTTGTTTTCTTTAGTAACTTCTTGTGATTAGACTATTATTAATATTTACAATATTTATATATTTAATAAGAACCGAGGCTTGCTTCGCTTATGTCATAAAACGTCCTAAACTTAAATAGTATTAAATTGTAATCGAGTTTTTAATGAATGTTGCTAAGGTTTATTTATTTATTTATTTTTTTTTTGCCTGTTATTCTTGAATCTTAATTTTTTATACTTATGAAATTGCATACGGGTTTGAATATTAATCTTCCATTTTTATCAAAATTTGACTGTAATCAGTACTGCCCAGTGTAAAAATTGAGTTATTTACAGTAGATAACTGTTTTAGAGAGATGGTTGTGAAGAAAAATTTGATTAGCTGAATTTGAGAAAATAAAATTTAGTGTTTTGTCAGTTATTTTAAACTATTCAATATTAAAATCTGATAAAAATCCATAAGTTTGAGATGTAGCCCAACATGGTATATAATTAGACAAGTACACCTCAATCCAAAAAACCACTTTTAATTTATACATAGAGGAATTTATACATATATAAAAACGGAAAATTTAAACCAACTTTGCGTCATTGGTCAATGTTGGCCTTTTAACAAAACCATGGACAATATTTGTTTACGGACAACTCAAAAATCGATACTTTTTAGGAGCCGACGATAAATTCGTTTTGTTTAGGTAGCCAAATTTGAGCTTAATATGATCATTTGTCATAATCATTAGTACAGATTTTGTACCATTAATATAAAAAAATAAGTAATTTATTTCCAATAGTAGTTGTATTGTCCACTGTCAATACTTCACTGGAGTACAAGGTTTTATCAGTGGAGTTTATTTATAGGAACTATTGTTAATAAACACAAGTTGTAGAGTTTACTACAATTTATTAATTTTCCTCACTTTTAAATGACACTTATTCAAAATACACAACCGACACATAAAAATAAAAATAAAAGAAACAACTTCAGTCACTTTTTAAGGGATCTTCGAAGAATTGTGAACTTGTGCGTGTTCACGTGAACCCTGTGTAAAATAAAATTTTTAAAAATACTTAATTCAAATACAATAATTCTTTTACGATTTATACCTGAAATTATAATAATCAACAATAAAACAGAAAAGTAAAATGATTATCGTATTCAACCTACTTCAAAACTAATGAAGGTCCACACAAAGCAGGAGGAGGCTTCCGTCCAGCATGACATCGGTCGATATAATCCCAAAGATAACGCGTTACCTACCCCCACCTCGGGGGATCCCCCAAACATGTTATTGAACCAGATCAAATCCGTCATTCTACTTTAGCGTATTAACAAAACGAAAATAAATTTACTTTAAAATTATTGAAGTTATAAGCCCACATGGTACAATTTTGACAAATCATAATTTTGAGATTTAGTCTTGGGAACTAATCTCTGTGGCGAAATAAACAATTCGCACTCCTATTGTTTAGGTTTCTTACTTCACACTTGTGTGTGACGGGTCACATACCCTGCTCCCCACTTTCATATGAGATAAGACTGAAGAGTTTCCAAGGTGCGTGAGAACCAACGCGGTCATCCACAGTGCGACGTGCGACTTGGTCGACTTCATGAGAACAAGTCTATCAAGCTTTTAGTCGAGTCGACCTGTGCTCGACTTGAGTATTTCCTTGATGCGAGTCGCGTTACTTGGAACAGTCACTAGTTTACATCAAATCTTCTATTTCCCAAGGTCATGTTACACATAGGCTTTGCTTTTATTCACAAGATTAATTTAGTGCAATATTTCTGTATTTATTAACGTTATATAAGTTGTAATTACGAGAAACGCTTCTGTGATGTGAAAACGTGCTATTTCTGTTACCCCGTTACTTATAATTTTTGAAATAAACAACCACAAGCAGCGATACAAATCCCTAACTTAAGAAACTAACCTAACTTCCTGTACTAGCACTTACCACACAGACACTATTGGATGTTGGATGTAAGATGTAACTAGTCGGGAGTCGACACGTTACTAGCTCTTACCAAGTCAAGTTGATACTGCTACGGTATTGTGAACGTACGTAAACCATGATAATGCGCACGGGAATAGTTTCAATTTGATTTTCTGAATTTCAATAGGGTTCTAATACAGTGAGCACAATACAGTACCTATACCAAATTTCACATTCCTTAATTTTTGTAGCCGCAATGTGCTATCGTATAGATGACAAAGGCAACTCTGACGAAAGGATTGTATATCAAAAATTAATTTTTTCGTTTTCCTGACGCCATGAAATATGAAGATTAGCAAAAAAAAAACTAAGGTCAATTTTTGTTTGTGTTTACCAAACTTACCTTATACTTCGTACACTGGGTAAGTAAAAGATGTGGGTACATTTCTATCATTTGCTAGCATGGCGGATTGAGTAGCCTACTTTCTGGTACATTTCTATCATTTACTAGCATGACGGTTTGAGTAGCTTACTTTCTGGTACATTTCTATTATGTGCTAGCATGGCGGTTTGAGTAGCCTACTTTCTGGTACATTTCTATTATGTGCTAGCATGGCGGTTTGAGTAGCCTACTTTCTGGTACATTTCTATCATTTGCTAGCATGGCGGATTGAGTAGCCTACTTTCTGGTACATTTCTATCATTTACTAGCATGACGGTTTGAGTAGCTTACTTTCTGGTACATTTCTATTATGTGCTAGCATGGCGGTTTGAGTAGCCTACTTTCTGGTACATTTCTATTATGTGCTAGCATGCCGGTTTGAGTAGCCTACTTTCTGGTACATTTCTATCATGGCGGTTTGAGTAGCCTACTTTCTGGTACATTTCTATCATTTACTAACATGGCGGATTGAGTAGCCTACTTTCTGGTACATTTCTATCATGGCGGTTTGAGTAGCCTACTTTCTGGTACATTTCTATCATTTGCTAGCATGGCGGATTGAGTAGCCTACTTTCTGGTACATTTCTATCATTTGCTAGCATGGCGGATTGAGTAGCCTACTTTCTGGTACATTTCTATCATGGCGGTTTGAGTAGCCTACTTTCTGGCTCATTTCTATCATGTGCTAGCATGGCGGTTTGAGTAGCCTACTTTCTGGTACATTTCTATCATTTGCTAGCATGGCGGTTTGAGTAGCCTACTTTGTGGTACATTTCTATCATGTACTAGCATGGCGGATTGAGTAGCCTACTTCCTGGTACATTTCTATCATGTACTAGCATGACGGTTTGAGTAGCCTACTTTCTGGTACATTTCTATTATGTGCTAGAATGGCGGTTTGAGTAGCCTACTTTCTGGTACATTTCTATCATGTGCTAGCATGGCGGTTTGAGTAGCCTACTTTCTGGTACATTTCTATCATGTGCTAGCATGGCGGATTGAGTAGCCTACTTTCTGGTACATTTCTATCGTTTGCTAGCATGGCGGATTGAGTAGCCTACTTTCTGGTACATTTCTATCATTTGCTAGCATGGCGGATTGAGTAGCCTACTTTCTGGTACATTTCTATCATGGCGGTTTGAGTAGCCTACTTTCTGGTACATTTCTATCATTTACTAGCATGACGGTTTGAGTAGCCTACTTTCTGGTACATTTCTATTATGTGCTAGAATGGCGGTTTGAGTAGCCTACTTTCTGGTACATTTCTATCATTTGCTAGCATGGCGGTTTGAGTAGCCTACTTTGTGGTACATTTCTATCATGTACTAGCATGGCGGATTGAGTAGCCTACTTTCTAGTACATTTCTATCATGTACTAGCATGGCGGATTGAGTAGCCTACTTTCTGGTACATTTCTATCATGTGCTAGCATGGCGGTTTGAGTAGCTTACTTTCTGGTACATTTCTATCATGTGCTAGCATGGCGGTTTGAGTAGCCTACTTTCTGGTACATTTGTATCATGTGCTAGCATGACGCTTTGAGTAGCCTACTTTCTGGCTCATTTCTATCATGTACTAGCATGGCGGATTGAGTAGCCTACTTTCTGGTACATTTCTATCATGTGCTAGCATGGCGGTTTGAGTAGCTTACTTTCTGGTACATTTCTATCATGTGCTAGCATGGCGGTTTGAGTAGCCTACTTTCTGGTACATTTGTATCATGTGCTAGCATGACGCTTTGAGTAGCCTACTTTCTGGCTCATTTCTATCATGTGCTAGCATGGCGGTTTGAGTAGCCTACTTTCTGGTACATTTCTATCATGTACTAGCAAGGCGGTTTTAGTAGCCTACTTTCTGGTACATTTCTATTATGTGCTAGAATGGCGGTTTGAGTAGCCTACTTTCTCAAATGAACAAGAGCTACTGTTAATTAGTAATTCCTTAGTTTTTTTGGTAGTTTCGAGAAAATTACACATTACTTTTTTACATTTTTAAGCATTTACTCGTTACGTCGTTATTTAAGACATGGTTTTGTATTTAAGTTATCTACGTTTATCATCAGATTTCCCCACACCATAATTGTTCTCAGATCAAGAAATTTAATGGTACCTACTTTGCTTAGATAAACATACCTACTCATTTCATAACCCCATGTACACCCTTCCACCGACAAACCTTATAGTACAAAGCGTCATTCAAATTCATTATAGTAACTTACAAAAAAATAGTTTAACCACTGGCGTGGGTTGATCCTAATTTCCTTAGTTTCTAATTTATGTTTTCCTTAATATCTCGAAATTAAATCAAACTACAATATTGTATAAGTGCTTAATGTAGGTTTTCTATTTTCACCCCTAAATACCTAAACAATAAAGAACTCTAAAATAAAGGTTGACGAAAATTAAAAAAATCTATTATGAAACTAATTTCTAATTTTAGAATTTTTTAATGTAAAGGTGTTCACCATATATTTTCTTAATTGCAATGTTTTGTAACACTTTTTGAAAATAGGTGGAAAATTGTTACCATTAACCAATTATTGGTAAAATTGGTCAAAAAAAGGTTTCTGATTTTCTTTACTAACGAACTAGTAGAAAGTAATGTTTTTTCGTAATTTGGTGAAATAAAAAAATTTTTAAAATGTGGGCCTAGAGCACTTATACAAGAGTCTTTATTATAATTTTTTTTTTTTTTTAATCATAAAAAGTAGCACCCGTCGTATCTCAGTTGAGAGATTGCACGGTGTTATCTTGCCGCAGTTTGGACTAGTGAACAGCTAAAGTTTTTGCAGTTCGAGTCCGATATTGGCATTACGTTTTCCAGGTGTTACGTATTCCATCATTAGTCTAATGGTCATAAAGTAACCGTTATATATATTTATATGACACCACACATTAATTTGTATTCGTTTTACAACCTCATTCCTGAAATGAACAGTGAGGTAAACAGGTAAACATTTGTTAAAATAATATAAAAAGACAAATTAAAATACACCGATTTTTTTCCAAAAAATATTTGTTAAAATAAAGTAACAGTTTCAAAAACTGTTTTGAAGTAACCCCTTTTTATTCACAGGCATATATAAGAAGAAATTTGACGTTAGCAACAATTGCTTGATATTTTATTCAACAAAAATAAAATAGTTGATATACTGTAATACCTTAGAAGGAGAAACTACTCGATTTTATTAATTTCACTGACGAAAAAAAAGTACCTCTGTATAACGTAATTGGCAAGGACAAGTCAAAGCCCACTGTAACTTGGAATGCCAATAGGCCGCTGGCAATTTTATTTTCTGTGCATTACACTGTTCCTCCGTCATAACTAGCCTTCAAACGTAGAGGAAGTTAATAAATTTTGTTTTAAAATGTTGTTTTCGTTTGTTTTTCGATATATATATATATATATTACTGTGCAGGTCCTATAATGGAGGTGCAAGATGCAAAGAACATACGGCAAAACTGTTTAAAAAGCTGCCATTTTGAAATTGTCTTATTATATATAACGAATAGTATAAAACCTACATTATTCTAAACATGTTATTAAATAAAATTAAATTAATGTTATTTTTACTACATCTATTATTACAGATTTTGATTAATTTTGAGGTTATGTTGTTAAAAATAAATTTTAAAACAATTAGTGGTGTCACTGGATGCAAGTTTTAGGACGTCGTAAGACAGAGGGAAATAGTTATTTTAGAAAATAATAGTAAGATCTTTATTCTTTAATTCCTCTTTTGAATGATATATAGATCGTCACAAAAATCGTAATCGATATTTGATATAGAATGCCACTGGAAATAATAGTTTTAGTCAAGATGTTTTAAAACGTCTATATTTCAGGAACTATGAAAGCGGGGATAATTTGGAAGGAACCATTCGAAAGAGAAAGAAAAATACTACAACACGGTGTAGATTTGTAGTTGTTTGACAGAAAAGTGGACTTGTGACAAATAGACAATTTGACGTAAATGTTGTCTGATGCTGCGACAAACTTTATATTTTTTCCTACTGATTAAATGCATTAACTTTAGCGATTTAATTTACTATTAATATTGTCATTTAGGAACTATTGGTTACAAAAATTTGTAAGTACAGATCATTAGCTTTGTAGTGGTACTTAGATTATTGCAATATGACGAGTTTTAGTGGGTCAAATGTTGATTTTACTTTGTCTATACACTACCGGTATGCAAAGTTTTGACAATAATATTGTCGATTGTCACAGGGTCTAAACAAAGTTAATTTACAATTAATTCAGAAAACTAAATTTGAATTTAGATGGTCTAACTAAATGATCTAACGACGGTCAGAGAGGTTGTCTATAAATTAACACTATCACAAACATATACATACATAAAAGAAAAATTATCAAATTAAATGATTAGTTCAAATCTACTAACTGTAATGAAATTACAGAGAAAAATAATACAAAATTTAAAAGTAACGAAGTTATGTTTCTTTCTTCAAGATTTTATAGTCAGTAATTAAATTCATGTACGGGTTCATATATCTGCGTGACCATGAAAAATTAAATAAAAATGGAGAAAGTCAAAATAGATTTTTATTTCAGTATTTAGTAAATTTCATTAACCTATATGTTTTAAATGGAGTTCACACAAAACAGGACACTCTACTAAAGAGTCTATGACATATTATTCTTAAAATATAACATAATTTTGAATTTCTAGTAATACAATATTTATTTAAATAATTCGGTAAGGCAAATACAGTGGAAAGTTTGTCCTGCTAACCAAGAGCAACTTGCTTTTGAGCCTTATGTTTTGATGAGTGTTTTGCAAATTAGTTCTGATGGTATTTAATATATCATCTATTTTAAAATTCCCCTATTCTAGAAAAATAACATTTCAAAATGTATTAAGTGATTTTTCGTTTCATGGGATTTATACCAGGACGAAATGATAGAAGCAGCCGTATCTTCTCATCGAAATTTAAAGATCAATTGTTGTAAGAGGCGAAAATGTTTAACAATTTCATTTTATTAAGGGTTTATGATTTAGATGTATATCCTACTTTCTAAACTTTATCAACCTTTCTGTAAAGTAAACCTACTATTTCATAATTTTAGGCAGAAATAAAATTTTAATGTAATAGCAGATATTTCTTGTTGAAACTCCATATTCAAGGATAAATAAAGCAAAAGCTTAAAGTTTCAAATATTTTAATAGTATGAATGAGCTACAATTGTTTCGCCTTGCGGCATCTACGCGCAACTGATAATTTACAAGTATAGACAACTATTAAAGATAAGTAACAGGAAACTGAAATACAATAGAGAAATCGGGGAAATCGGGGATGACCTAGCAGGTAGGTAAAGGTTAATGAACTATGTTACGGATGGGTTTTAGAAGAGGTGACGAATTTAATACAATGTGGTCATTTAAGTTGAGAATAGGCCTAAGTGAAATAGATCTATTTATTTCTAAACATTCTAAATTATTTAATCTATTGCTTTTATTTTCTATATGTAAGAGTTTAACATTCGATTTCGGATCAAAACTATGACCCGAGTCCAAAAGGTGGTTAGCAAAGTTAGAGTTTCTATAGCCATGTTTCCAACTATTTACATGTTCTTTAATTCTAACTTTTATAGATCTACCTGATTGACTTATGTACTCAGAGTCACAATCTTGACAAGATATTTTATAAACTCCACTATTTTCTAACATTTCTTTTTTATCTTTATTATTCACCAACATTTTCCCTAGATTTTTATTACAATAAAAGGCAACTTTACGATTACATTTAGTAGAAATAAGGTTACTGATTTTATAACTAGTTCTGTTGATATAAGATAATTTACAATATCTAACTATTTCAATGTTCTCGTTATGGGAAGAGTAGAATAAATTTTCAGCTCTACGCTTTAATTTTTTTCTTAAAATATTATCTATTAAACTAACCTCATATTTATTATTAACAGCAATTTGTTTAACGACATTCAGTTCATCATAAAAGTCATTAGGTGAAAGAGGTATACTAATAAGTCTATGTACCATGCTGTGAAAAGCAGCATGTTTATGGCTGATAGGATGGTTAGAATCAGCAGGTATAACTGTATCTGTATAAGTAGGTTTTCTGAGAATTTTAAATTTATGATAACTATCATTGATATTAATGTTAAGGTCCAATTTATACTGCTATCGTCATACTAGTTTTCCTTAGAATAATAGTTACAGAGGTTGCTAACAGATATCGCTCATTGCTCTATATTATTGTTCCTTATCTTTTAAAGATTCATCAATGTATGCGAGGTTAATTAAAAAATAAATATCCAGTATCAGTTATAGTTTAGGTTTAATACAAGTCTAATATATGGTTTTTAAAAAGTAACTTTATTCCATACAGGACTATTTTTTAATTTACGTTTTGCTTTTGTTTTTCGTTCGAGAAATATTTGCGATGGGCAAAAAATCAATGTTGAATTTCGATGATGGGCAAAAAAATATCCGTTTTGACATGATATAGCACAAAATGTAATTATTGAAATGATAATGTCTGTCCGTCAATCGGTGTCATATGTTACAGGCTAAACGTTGTTTTTACCTTTAGTATATAGGCATATTTGTTTCATTAAAAAAATAATAATTAATTAACAAAACACAAATAACTGAAAATAAAATTTCAAGGAAAAAGTTTCCATACAATATTTGTTAAAGGTGCTTTTCGAGATGCGACTTGAATGTGGTGAAATTTTCCTTAAAAAAAAGAGTTTGCAAATGGTTTTCGGCGAGGAAAAAGCGGTGGACACCAAAGAAAGCTTCTAAAGTTATCATGAATATGAATATTTTTTGTATACCTGTAGCGTGAATACTTTTGGAAATATGGACTCCGAATAACGTTTCCGTTAAAATGTCATGGGTTTTAATGTGAAATATCTCCAAAACAATGGCCTACGTCGAAAATGCTAATATCGTCACTATAAATGTAATTTCCATAATTGTCAGACAAAAGTTAAAATACATTTTTTTTACGCTTTTAAGAAATATTTAATATTTATATAAGGGCCTAAACTTGTTTCGCTTGTGGCATAAACAACGTCCCGGGAATCATTTTGGTCAAAAGGTTGCGTAAATCGAATGAGTCAAGTATGACTGATCGTCTAGGAACACGTTTGACGCTCGAGCCAAGCATTACGGTGAATGATGAAAAGTTTGATTGACGTAAGTGATTGAAGAGGAAATACTACCTGCCATTACGAAAACTCCACTACGAATGAGTTTTTATCAAAAAAATTAAGGGTTGTTTGAAGCACGCGTCAATTGATTGATCGTCTAAGGTTTACTTTACGATTGTGCACACTGGGTTGAGTCATTAATCTTCACATTTCACTCTGTTTGAAGCAAGCGTCAATTGATTGACCGTCTAGGGTTTACTTTACGATTGTGCACAATGTTACTTCGCTTATACGAATTAATTAACGATTGTAAATCATCTATAAAAACAACCGATACTCTCGATTGTAAATAACCGATAAAACAGTTGTTACCATAGATTTGAAGGTTAATAGATAATAATATTTTATTTATTTTTGTTAATTGCTTTTTTGTATTGTTTGCAGTATAACGAAAAATATATTTCATCACTTGGACCAAAAGAAGCCTTACGATCTTCGCTCATTTTCAAGTTAAACTTGAGCTTGTATCGAAAAGCTTCACTTTTGGTCCTAGTGATGAAATATAATATTTTGAAGTCAAATCTGTTGGGGGAGGAGTCAGTATGGCTGATCTTGAAGAGACCAAGAGAGGCCGTGTCGGTTTGCAAACTCGTTTCCCCAATGTGACTGCTTATAAATAAAATGTATTCCCTGCTTCAGCAATGGTTAAACAAGGACAAGCTTCCAGCAGTCGGTATTATCATGCACGATAATGTTAAAGGGATAGTAGGGATGAAACTATACAAGCAGCCAAGAGTCAAATCTGTTGGGGGAGGAGAAACCAAGAGAGGCCGTGTCGGTTTGCAAACTCGTTTCCCCAATGTGACTGCTTATAAATAAAATGTATTCCCTGCTTCAGCAATGGTTAAACAAGGACAAGCTTCCAGCAGTCGGTATTATCATGCACGATAATGTTAAAGGGATAGTAGGGATGAAACTATACAAGCAGCCAAGAGTCAAATCTGTTGAGGGAGGAGCCAGTATGGCTGACCTTGAAGAAACCAAGAGAGGCCGTGTCGGTTTGCCAACTCGTTTCCCCAATGTGACTGCTTATAAATAAAATGTATTCCCTGCTTCAGCAATGGTTAAACAAGGACAAGCTTCCAGCAGTCGGTATTATCATGCACGATAATGTTAAAGGGATAGTAAGGATGAAACTATACAAGCAGCCAAGAGTCAAATCTGTTGAGGGAGGAGCCAGTATGGCTGACCTTGAAGAAACCAAGAGAGGCCGTGCCGGTTTGCCAACTCGTTTCCCCAATGTGACTGCTTATAAATAAAATGTATTCCCTGCTTCAGCAATGGTTAAACAAGGACAAGCTTCCAGCAGTCGGTATTATCATGCACGATAATGTTAAAGGGATAGTAGGGATGAAACTATACAAGCAGCCAAGAGTCAAATCTGTTGAGGGAGGAGCCAGTATGGCTGACCTTGAAGAAACCAAGAGAGGCCGTGCCGGTTTGCAAACTCGTTTCCCCAATGTGACTGCTTATAAATAAAATGTATTCCCTGCTTCAGCAATGGTTAAACAAGGACAAGCTTCCAGCAGTCGGTATTATCATGCACGATAATGTTAAAGGTATAGTAGGGATGAAACTATACAAGCAGCCAAGAGTCAAATCTGTTGGAGGAGGAGAAACCAAGAGAGGCCGTGCCGGTTTGCAAACTCGTTTCCCCAATGTGACTGCTTATAAATAAAATGTATTCCCTGCTTCAGCAATGGTTAAACAAGGACAAGCTTCCAGCAGTCGGTATTATCATGCACGATAATGTTAAAGGTATAGTAGGGATGAAACTATACAAGCAGCCAAGAGTCAAATCTGTTGAGGGAGGAGCCAGAATGGCTGACCTTGAAGAAACCAAGAGAGGCCGTGCCGGTTTGCAAAATCGTTTCCCCAATGTGACTGCTTATAAATAAAATGTATTCCCTGCTTCAGCAATGGTTAAACAAGGACAAGCTTCCAGCAGTCGGTATTATCATGCACGATAATGTTAAAGGTATAGTAGGGATGAAACTATACAAGCAGCCAAGAGTCAAATCTGTTGAGGGAGGAGCCAGAATGGCTGACCTTGAAGAAACCAAGAGAGGCCGTGCCGGTTTGCAAACTCGTTTCCCCAATGTGACTGCTTATAAATAAAATGTATTCCCTGCTTCAGCAATGGTTAAACAAGGACAAGCTTCCAGCAGTCGGTATTATCATGCACGATAATGTTAAAGGTATAGTAGGGATGAAACTATACAAGCAGCCAAGAGTCAAATCTGTTGGAGGAGGAGAAACCAAGAGAGGCCGTGCCGGTTTGCAAACTCGTTTCCCCAATGTGACTGCTTATAAATAAAATGTATTCCCTGCTTCAGCAATGGTTAAACAAGGACAAGCTTCCAGCAGTCGGTATTATCATGCACGATAATGTTAAAGGTATAGTAGGGATGAAACTATACAAGCAGCCAAGAGTCAAATCTGTTGAGGGAGGAGCCAGAATGGCTGACCTTGAAGAAACCAAGAGAGGCCGTGCCGGTTTGCAAAATCGTTTCCCCAATGTGACTGCTTATAAATAAAATGTATTCCCTGCTTCAGCAATGGTTAAACAAGGACAAGCTTCCAGCAGTCGGTATTATCATGCACGATAATGTTAAAGGTATAGTAGGGATGAAACTATACAAGCAGCCAAGAGTCAAATCTGTTGAGGGAGGAGCCAGAATGGCTGACCTTGAAGAAACCAAGAGAGGCCGTGCCGGTTTGCAAACTCGTTTCCCCAATGTGACTGCTTATAAATAAAATGTATTCCCTGCTTCAGCAATGGTTAAACAAGGACAAGCTTCCAGCAGTCGGTATTATCATGCACGATAATGTTAAAGGTATAGTAGGGATGAAACTATACAAGCAGCCAAGAGTCAAATCTGTTGAGGGAGGAGCCAGAATGGCTGACCTTGAAGAAACCAAGAGAGGCCGTGCCGGTTTGCAACCTCGTTTCCCCAATGTGACTGCTTATAAATAAAATGTATTCCCTGCTTCAGCAATGGTTAAACAAGGACAAGCTTCCAGCAGTCGGTATTATCATGCACGATAATGTTAAAGGTATAGTAGGGATGAAACTATACAAGCAGCCAAGAGTCAAATCTGTTGAGGGAGGAGCCAGAATGGCTGACCTTGAAGAAACCAAGAGAGGCCGTGCCGGTTTGCAAACTCGTTTCCCCAATGTGACTGCTTATAAATAAAATGTATTCCCTGCTTCAGCAATGGTTAAACAAGGACAAGCTTCCAGCAGTCGGTATTATCATGCACGATAATGTTAAAGGTATAGTAGGGATGAAACTATACAAGCAGCCAAGAGTCAAATCTGTTGGGGGAGGAGAAACCAAGAGAGGCCGTGTCGGTTTGCCAACTCGTTTCCCCAATGTGACTGCTTATAAATAAAATGTATTCCCTGCTTCAGCAATGGTTAAACAAGGACAAGCTTCCAGCAGTCGGTATTATCATGCACGATAATGTTAAAGGGATAGTAGGGATGAAACTATACAAGCAGCCAAGAGTCAAATCTGTTGAGGGAGGAGCCAGTATGGCTGACCTTGAAGAAACCAAGAGAGGCCGTGCCGGTTTGCAAACTCGTTTCCCCAATGTGACTGCTTATAAATAAAATGTATTCCCTGCTTCAGCAATGGTTAAACAAGGACAAGCTTCCAGCAGTCGGTATTATCATGCACGATAATGTTAAAGGTATAGTAGGGATGAAACTATACAAGCAGCCAAGAGTCAAATCTGTTGGGGGAGGAGAAACCAAGAGAGGCCGTGTCGGTTTGCCAACTCGTTTCCCCAATGTGACTGCTTATAAATAAAATGTATTCCCTGCTTCAGCAATGGTTAAACAAGGACAAGCTTCCAGCAGTCGGTATTATCATGCACGATAATGTTAAAGGTATAGTAGGGATGAAACTATACAAGCAGCCAAGAGTCAAATCTGTTGGGGGAGGAGAAACCAAGAGAGGCCGTGTCGGTTTGCCAACTCGTTTCCCCAATGTGACTGCTTATAAATAAAATGTATTCCCTGCTTCAGCAATGGTTAAACAAGGACAAGCATCCAGCAGTCGGTATTATCATGCACGATAATGTTAAAGGGATAGTAGGGATGAAACTATACAAGCAGCCAAGAGTCAAATCTGTTGGGGGAGGAGAAACCAAGAGAGGCCGTGTCGGTTTGCCAACTCGTTTCCCCAATGTGACTGCTTATAAATAAAATGTATTCCCTGCTTCAGCAATGGTTAAACAAGGACAAGCTTCCAGCAGTCGGTATTATCATGCACGATAATGTTAAAGGGATAGTAGGGATGAAACTATACAAGCAGCCAAGAGTCAAATCTGTTGAGGGAGGAGCCAGTATGGCTGACCTTGAAGAAACCAAGAGAGGCCGTGTCGGTTGGCCAACTCGTTTCCCCAATGTGACTGCTTATAAATAAAATGTATTCCCTGCTTCAGCAATGGTTAAACAAGGACAAGCTTCCAGCAGTCGGTATTATCATGCACGATAATGTTAAAGGGATAGTAGGGATGAAACTATACAAGCAGCCAAGAGTCAAATCTGTTGGGGGAGGAGAAACCAAGAGAGGCCGTGTCGGTTTGCCAACTCGTTTCCCCAATGTGACTGCTTATAAATAAAATGTATTCCCTGCTTCAGCAATGGTTAAACAAGGACAAGCTTCCAGCAGTCGGTATTATCATGCACGATAATGTTAAAGGTATAGTAGGGATGAAACTATACAAGCAGCCAAGAGTCAAATCTGTTGGGGGAGGAGAAACCAAGAGAGGCCGTGTCGGTTTGCCAACTCGTTTCCCCAATGTGACTGCTTATAAATAAAATGTATTCCCTGCTTCAGCAATGGTTAAACAAGGACAAGCTTCCAGCAGTCGGTATTATCATGCACGATAATGTTAAAGGGATAGTAGGGATGAAACTATACAAGCAGCCAAGAGTCAAATCTGTTGAGGGAGGAGCCAGTATGGCTGACCTTGAAGAAACCAAGAGAGGCCGTGTCGGTTTGCCAACTCGTTTCCCCAATGTGACTGCTTATAAATAAAATGTATTCCCTGCTTCAGCAATGGTTAAACAAGGACAAGCTTCCAGCAGTCGGTATTATCATGCACGATAATGTTAAAGGTATAGTAGGGATGAAACTATACAAGCAGCCAAGAATCAAATCTGTTGGGGGAGGAGAAACCAAGAGAGGCCGTGTCGGTTTGCCAACTCGTTTCCCCAATGTGACTGCTTATAAATAAAATGTATTCCCTGCTTCAGCAATGGTTAAACAAGGACAAGCTTCCAGCAGTCGGTATTATCATGCACGAAAATGTTAAAGGGATAGTAGGGATGAAACTATACAAGCAGCCAAGAGTCAAATCTGTTGAGGGAGGAGCCAGTATGGCTGACCTTGAAGAAACCAAGAGAGGCCGTGTCGGTTTGCCAACTCGTTTCCCCAATGTGACTGCTTATAAATAAAATGTATTCCCTGCTTCAGCAATGGTTAAACAAGGACAAGCTTCCAGCAGTCGGTATTATCATGCACGATAATGTTAAAGGGATAGTAGGGATGAAACTATACAAGCAGCCAAGAGTCAAATCTGTTGGGGGAGGAGAAACCAAGAGAGGCCGTGTCGGTTTGCCAACTCGTTTCCCCAATGTGACTGCTTATAAATAAAATGTATTCCCTGCTTCAGCAATGGTTAAACAAGGACAAGCTTCCAGCAGTCGGTATTATCATGCACGATAATGTTAAAGGTATAGTAGGGATGAAACTATACAAGCAGCCAAGAGTCAAATCTGTTGAGGGAGGAGCCAGAATGGCTGACCTTGAAGAAACCAAGAGAGGCCGTGCCGGTTTGCAAACTCGTTTCCCCAATGTGACTGCTTATAAATAAAATGTATTCCCTGCTTCAGCAATGGTTAAACAAGGACAAGCTTCCAGCAGTCGGTATTATCATGCACGATAATGTTAAAGGTATAGTAGGGATGAAACTATACAAGCAGCCAAGAGTAAAATCTGTTGAGGGAGGAGCCAGTATGGCTGACCTTGAAGAAACCAAGAGAGGCCGTGCCGGTTTGCAAACTCGTTTCCCCAATGTGACTGCTTATAAATAAAATGTATTCCCTGCTTCAGCAATGGTTAAACAAGGACAAGCTTCCAGTAGTCGGTATTATCATGCACGATAATGTTAAAGGGATAGTAGGGATGAAACTATACAAGCAGCCAAGAGTCAAATCTGTTGGGGGAGGAGAAACCAAGAGAGGCCGTGTCGGTTTGCCAACTCGTTTCCCCAATGTGACTGCTTATAAATAAAATGTATTCCCTGCTTCAGCAATGGTTAAACAAGGACAAGCTTCCAGCAGTCGGTATTATCATGCACGATAATGTTAAAGGTATAGTAGGGATGAAACTATACAAGCAGCCAAGAGTCAAATCTGTTGAGGGAGGAGCCAGAATGGCTGACCTTGAAGAAACCAAGAGAGGCCGTGCCGGTTTGCAAACTCGTTTCCCCAATGTGACTGCTTATAAATAAAATGTATTCCCTGCTTCAGCAATGGTTAAACAAGGACAAGCTTCCAGCAGTCGGTATTATCATGCACGATAATGTTAAAGGTATAGTAGGGATGAAACTATACAAGCAGCCAAGAGTAAAATCTGTTGAGGGAGGAGCCAGTATGGCTGACCTTGAAGAAACCAAGAGAGGCCGTGCCGGTTTGCAAACTCGTTTCCCCAATGTGACTGCTTATAAATAAAATGTATTCCCTGCTTCAGCAATGGTTAAACAAGGACAAGCTTCCAGTAGTCGGTATTATCATGCACGATAATGTTAAAGGGATAGTAGGGATGAAACTATACAAGCAGCCAAGAGTCAAATCTGTTGAGGGAGGAGTCAGTATAGCTGATCTTGAAGAAACCAAGAGAGGCCGTGTCGGTTTGCAAACTCGTTTCCCCGATGTGACTGCGCTTGGCACCACGATTTTTTTGCAGTTACGTTCATAGGTGGCGGGAAAAGTCATAGATACTGCATTTTATTTTTCATCACAGCTACAAAGAGCATAATTTAATGAACAATTAAAAAAAGACAAAAATAGATCAGTAGCTATTTTCCTCCTTTCTAAACAATTCGTCAGAAATTTCTGAACGAAACAAATATATTATTTAGTAAATAAATAAATGTAAAAGAAATCTTCCCCCTTAACTGACAAGAAACTTCAATTAAAAACTAAGAACTATTTTTGTACTGGGTTATTACTTTTATTACAGGAGAAATAATTATTACTGTTAAAGGAAAAAGTCTTTAATAAGAAACATGCCAGTACTGCTGACGTAAGTTTAATTTATCAGTAGAGAATAAACATGTTTAAATTATTGAGAAAAAAATTATCGTTAAACCCATAAAAAAACTAAACCTACTTATTTTCGCAACTCTATTAACATTGGAAGATGTTATTAGCCTCGCTCGAGGGGTTAGCCTCGTGTAGAGGCTGTTCGAATTGACAACAGCGCTATTCTTGCTCTCCTACTGGCTATTGCCAAACGGACTTGATTTGTGTCACAAAACGTTGATGACATTTTAATTTTCCATCTCCCTCATGGAAACACGGACACATGATACTATGTCATGTCTACCGACCTTACTCTTTGGAGTAATTTGGCACATGTGTGTGTGGTGTGTGTATGTTTTTTATTAAATTTAAAAATGGCGCCCAATTTAAAAATGTTGAGACTAAATTTTTACCTTTAAGTAGTACAATAACTTCCGTTTAAAAAGTTTTTCTTTTATAGTTTTTTTTTATCTACATAAGCCTGTAATATCTCGCTTTATGTAACTGGTGATCTAAAAAATTTGGTTATGTGAGTGTATCACGCATATCGTTCAATTATATTGACGTAATAATAACTCATTGTGAGTGGCGGCATATCAAACATTTGTAGCTTTATCTGTGTGTAAGGAACCACAACTCGTGACGAACTAAATCTATTACGTATAGCATAACCTAAATAGGTCACTCGGTACATGTTTGTCCTTCAATCCTGTACAATATGTGTGATGTGCGTTCTATCCTATGCTAATTACGCACAACAATATCTGTAAGAGAATCCACACATTTGGCAGGTTATATTCTTTCCTATGTCCTCTCGGTCATTATCGCCGTATTAAAACCCCTCGTCAGGATCGGAACATAACAAGAATTGGTCAAGAGAGATCTGATAGGAAGAGAGGAATCTAACTCAAGAGTGCTTTCATAAAGGTGTAGATTCGGTGGAGGACAGACGTATTTTAGTTTATTATTATTTTTTATTGCTCCTATCACTTTTGTAAGTTACGGTTATAGTGAACCGGAAATGGTGTTAAATTTTTCAAACAAATAGGTACGGTATATATTTCATAGTTCCGGGTGTCGCGTATGGCTAGAATAGAAATATCAAAAATTCGCTAATGAAATTGACTAAGAGATTTTATGATTTCGAAAAGGGAAATAATCTTTTAAACAATTTTCATTAGCGAATATTTCTAATTCTAAGTGATGAGCCGACACCCGGGATTAGGAATTGTACGCAGTTTCTATTCATTGCAGTTAATTGACACCATTTTCGGTTCACTGTAAACAAATTCTTCTTAAGGGGATATGGCAGTGAAATTACTAACTTCAATAAGGTCATCACTATGCTATTGAAACTTTTCATGTGTGTTTCATAGGTATAAGAATACACATATTTGGAAAAAAAAAATTTTTTTACATGCATACATATAACATAAATTTTTTTGTAACATTTTTAGGTAATTAACAAAATTTGATATAACTCCAGTTCTATCGATTAGATTTTTACAAATAAACCATCATTTTGTAGCGTATAACTGTCTTGAAATATTTAGGTAGAATTATAACTTTATCTCAATAAATAAAATTTTTGTGTCATTTAAAAAATATTTTTTGTTTAAAAATTTGATTTTACATTTTTTTAAAATCATATTTTTTTCCCTTATGGTCATACATGTATAATTCTACCTAAATATATAGATTACAATACTCTAAACCCTTGGTAAAAATTTGAATCATGTGGTACTAATAGTTTTTGAGTTATATCAATTTTAATATTAAAAATAGTCAAAAATACGATTGTCGGGAATCACGCGTTGAACATTAACTCGGTTTTATGACTATAGTCAAACGTATTTCTTTATATGGACATTTTATTTTATTGTTGGAGTTTGTGGGGAATAAATTAAAGTATTTTAACAACACTTTCAGGTGGTTATAAAATTTTATTTGTACAAACAAAGGAAAGATGTAATTGTGACCCATTGAAAATTATCGTAACTTATAGCCTATACGGTACTGCACTTACATTGCTAAACATGTCTTAAAATTCTCCAGCTCCATAGGTAAGTCCCTCAATTTCTTCTTCTCTCTTCTTCTCGCATTTGGGCTTGTCTCACTTTTCTTTTATACTGTGAATATTTCATGTCTTTACGATATTTAGCTATTCGAAGACGGTGTCGGTCGAAACGCTTGGCTATCTTTGACATATTTGAGCCAGGACTGATGCCTCCAGTTGACTGTATATGATGAACACTTTTATTAACTCCAGTGTTGTACTGGCAAACAGCCTCACAAAGTCCAATATCCAACCTTTTTCTGGAGGAAAAAGAAGTTTTAGGGCATTTCGACCAGACCACTCCATGCAGCGACTCATTCGCATTTTGCGTTTTGCCAGACACACATCTTTAAAACAAAGTGTCAGCAGATAGTCTATTGTACAAAGGAAGGACTTTACTTACAACCTTGTCATTTAGAGGTGTTTTTAACATTACTTCATTGCTTGCAGGCTGTTCATTATTTGATATGGCTCTGTTGTCAGCCATATGATTTATTTTATTTGTCAGCTGACATCAGCTGACTATTGAAGGCAGGCACTAAGATTTTGTTTTTGATTATAATATAATAATACAGTATATGTAAAAAATACATATTTGTGTTTATATTTACATACATATAAAAAATATTTGAATAAATTTTTTTCCAACTACAGATTGAGGCTGTTTTGCAACGCGATCCAAGCAAATCCGATTTATTAAAAATTTGTGTTATATAAATTGATATAACTCAAAAACTATTTGAGCTACATTGTTGAAATTTTTGTTGAAATGAGTGGGCTGTTGTTATCTACAAATTTAGGTAGAATTATTCATGTATGATAATATAAAGATATATAAAAAAAATGATGGACTGTATAATAAATTTTTATATATTTTTTGTAAAATTATCTAAAAAATTTATTTTTTATAGGACTATAGTTGTCTAGCTACCCAAATATTTAGAGGACATTAAATCCTACAATTTAACGTTTAAATCATTAAAATCTAACAATTACAACTGAAGTTATATCAAATTTTAAATAAGTCGACCGACCGGCATTTTCATAAGTCGGTTCCGTATTTCCATAAAAGGCCTAAAAACTTCAAAAAAAATTTATTTTTTATTTTTTGACAGTTGTTTATTGTTTTTAACATTATAAATAATAAAAAAACACCAAATACCAAAAATTAACTTTTTTGGAAAATTTGCATGATTTCACTGCCATATCCCCTTAAAATGGTCAAATGTTTATAACAGGAGATGATAGGAGACAACAAAAGTACAAAAAAGTTTATGTAAACATATGTCCTAAAACGCACTCTTACGTCTATCAGCTATTTAGAGTTTTTTCAATAACCTACCCCCTCCCCTTGTTGTTTAAAAGCAAAAACCTCTCCGTCATAAACGCTTTAAGAATGGCGGCATTTAAAAAAATTTAAAATTAAAATACAGAGAAATCAAAATTTTAAATGGCCGTTATTTTGAAACCGTTAGGTGATCATTTTTTTAAACACTACAAAATTTGGTGTCGGACGAATAGAGATATCGATTCCAAATTTTGCAGAAATTTTTATTTCGTATTAAAAAAACTTATAATTTTTCACCTAACTGTTTCAAAATGACGGCAATTAAATTTTTTTTCTCTGTAATTTAACACAAATTTTTTTAAAATATGTAACTGAAAAAGTAAAAGATTTTTGAGAATCTACAAATAAATAGTATAAAACATTCTGAAACATTTACAATAGATATTTTTAATCGTTTCAAAGTTACGTCTTGTTATTGAAGAAACACAAAATGGTTGAGAGATGAAAAAGGAAGCGATTTAAAACATATGTTTCCATAAAATTTGTTATGTTCCCTACCATCACTCGAAGTTTGGCAAACAAATTTATAAACACCCTCAAATACACGAGGTGTGATAAAAAAATACTGTGTATAATTTTATTACGAACAAAGGAATAAGCTTACATCAAATATGAAATAATCTTCTTCACAGTACTTTCCTTGTCTAGCGATACACTCCCAACGTTGATGCCATTACTGGAAGCATTTCTGGAAGGCTTCTTTGGGAACGGCCTTCAGCTGCACCGTCGTGGACCTCTCAATGCCGGGAATGGCGTCAAAACGTTTCGATTTGTTTTTGGAACAGCCAGCGAGCTGTGGGACAGCGTATTGTTGTGATGATGGAAGAATCCCATTGGTCTCTTTCTCCGTACATCGTTTCTGAAACGTTTCAGTATGCCCTTGTAATATTCAGAGTTTAAGTTATTCTCCTTGGAACGAACTCTGATCGACGTCATTATAAAAAAAAACCCCTATGAGAATGACCTTAACGTTCGACTTTGACTGAAGTGACGTCTTTGGGGGAGGAGAACCACTCGTTTTCCACTGGGAACTCTGAATTTTGGTCTCATTCATACACCCAACTTAGATTTGCTTCAGGACGATCCTTCGTTGCAAACTGACAGAGACGGTAAACACGACTTCACTCTTCAGACTCTAGAAGCGGACTGACAAGTAACATCATCTTCAAAATCGACACTGACTATCTCAAAGGATGTGTTATCGAACTTATTACGTATCATCAGCAGTTGCTGCTACACCATCTTTTTGATCACACCTGGTGTATTGTGAAAAACCAAGTTTCGATATTGATCCAGTGTCGTAGGGAACAACGATTAGTAGCGCATCCTGGTTATGAGAGGTAGAATTACTTTGACGGGAACCTGATAGGCTGACCCAGTGTTTCCCTACTACGTTCCAAAACTTCAAGATGTGATTCCTTGGGTTTCTTAGTTTCTGTCCGCTGTTTTGAGTTTTGTTACGTAAATCATTATATCTTTGGAAATAAATTTGACATTGAGGCCAAATTTGGCATGTAATCTTTTATCAATGTATACAAAATCAGGACTTTGTTTAAAATTTTTACTGTCGAATATATCAAAAACCATTAACTTTACAAGAAATCTACAAAAAACCAAAAAGCTCTCCTTTTTAATGACAAACAACATGAGTTCCCCCCCCCAATTTATCAGTAGCTTAAAGGGTAATCACGTTATTGTAAAAAATATAATTTCTTAGTAATTGTCTATAACACCCACAATTAGACTAAAATCAAAATATTAGTGAATTATAATTTAAAAAAATATTAATAATAAAAATCCCTAGCTTAGTTTACCGGCTAGTCATCATTTTATATTTTTCATAGAAAATTAATATTATAAGAAAGGTTTATTTCAATTAAATGAAAGTTGGTAATACAAAGCTCTGATTATTTAAAACAAACCAACCTAACACGTTTATCCATTTACAAAATGACGACCATTAAAATTTTTCCACATTCAATAGTACCAAAACGGCGGAACTCGGAAAAAAAAACTTTTATTTCATATTGATAGGACGTAAAACCACAAAGTCGGTAAATTCTTCATCCGATCTATTTGAAACAAAAAACAAAAATGTTTAATATTATTATTATTAAAAAACATCACAATTAAAAAATATTCCCTTATCCTTTAACTACTGAAAAATTACAAAACTTTTTTGTCATTAAAAAAGAAAACTTTTTGGTTTCTTATGAATGATTTTGTTATAAAATTATATGTTTTTTATATTTCGATATTACAAATTTTAAACGACCGCCTTTTTTAAACATACAAAAGAATATCCTTGTTTTTTTCTATCTTTTGATAGGTGAACGATTTAGTGAATTTTCTCTCGCCTAATTTATAATAAGCCACTTAATGGTTTTGTTTCTTTTTTAACGATACAGACAAAGTAAGGAGGAAAAGATAGGAGAGAGAAGGAGCGAGTAGGCTATAGTGACGTTACAGAAGAGGGAATGAGTGAGAATAATGATATCACAGAAGAGGGAAATAAATTAATAATAAGCAAAGAATTCTAATTACAATTACAAAATATTGGTGACATCACATAGAAAATTGAATACGTAATTACATAATATGTCTTAACTTGGATTTGGCTAACGTAAAGCAGGCCAATCCTTTATCTGCAGATGAGTGTTTTGATTTACAGGTACTTAGGAATTAATTTAGAGTCGATATAAATAACGTGTTCCTTCCTTATCTCAGGGTTTTATCAAGAGTTTCATTGTTTTTATACTTTACGTCATTAAAAATGTTATATTTTAGTTATGAAGAAATTATGAGTTGTATCTAGAGAGGGTGGGGTTTTTGTTTTTGTAGTTGGGGATTTATTCCTTGTTTTGATTGTATATAGTAACTTTTTGTTTGAAATTTTGTTTGAAAAAGACTCAGATGCAATAGAAAATAATCATATTTTGAGTGTCATTTTATTTATTAAATAAAAATATATAAATAAACCATTCAGTAAAAAACTAGTATTACCACTATAAAGTATACACTTTACATATACGTTGGTTTTAACTGTTTGGTAAATTACGGTAGGTTGAAAACGAAGGTGAACAAATTTATAAATTGATTCCATTTTTTAAATTAATAATACAAGAAATTTGAGTATACTTTTTGAACGAGTGATCATTTAATATGATAAACCCTAAAAGATGTTTTATTTTAACGAATATAAATAATATTTTTTGTGTAAAATTGCATGCTCTTTAACAGCTCAGTCATTAATTTTGTTTTATTGTATCTTTAATATTTATTACAAAAGTTATTACAAAAGATTCAATTGTGACTCCATTAAAAAATTATAAAAAAGCAGACAATGTGCATTCAATTAAATTTTATTCTACAGATTAAGACTTACACCATCCAGTAAAGTTTGGGCTACGAACACTACCAGTGTTTTACTGTCAACGAATACATTGTTAATGGTTGCTCTATAATAACTTCTTCCTTTCCATTTAAAATTAAGTAATAAACCTTACCCAAACTTCGCACAAACTTTCTCACTAAACCACCCCCAAATCCAAATAAAAAGTACCAAAACAAATCGTCACTAAGTTGTAAATCAAAAAGTGAACCTTGGGCTCAGTCTTTAAAAAAAAAAATTAAATTAAAGTCTAAACTTGCTTAGCTTGTGCTATAAACACGTCCTTAGAGTAAGTCAAATAAAGCTTTCAATGAAGGAGGAAGTCAAGGTTATTTTTAGTTTTTTTTTGCCAATTATCATGTACCATATTTTTACTTGCAATTTCGCACACTGGTTGCAAAATCTTCACATTTCATTAAAACTGATCGAAATCGGTGGAATCAATTTTGAGAAATTAAGTATCCTATATTATAACAGCCCTATGACTTGATTAGCGCTCATGAATCGGTATTTTTTTAGAGTTGACGACCATTATATTTTGTTTGGGAATTTAAAGGCTCGACACGAGCAAATTTGATCAAAATCGGTGAAGTCTTATTTGATAAATTAAGTGTTTTATAAAAATTCTATGACTTGGTTGGTATTCATCAACCGGAATTTTTGGAGAGTTGACGACCAATATGTTTTGTTTGGCTACATATGAGAAAATTTGATCAAAATTGGTGGAGTCGATTTTGAGAAAATCGTAATTTGGTGTTTTTCTTATGGCAGTTACCCTCTAATTTTGATAAATACGACATACTAATATCATTCCAAATTTTACTTTTTCAAAATTGATTCATTTCAAAACCGCGAAAACTGCATCAACTTTTTAAAACTCTAACTTTCCTTATTCAACGTATATGTAGGAAAATAAAAAACACATAGCTATATTTTAAATGTTTAGGCGTCTCCCATTTTAAGAATGGGTTGGATAGCAACCTTCGGTTTGTATGGTTTTTCACTAGTCGTTGTTAAGTTATGTATACATTATCATTTAAAAATTTCCAGTTACCCCTAAAAAATCAAATTAAATTACATGTTGGCGAGTATTAATTTAACATTTTCGAGTGAGGGATTTCTCTATTTAAAGGCAAAAATTATTGAGTGGTAATTAAAAATAAAATACGATCAATTAGTGTTCTGGGGCCTGTACTTTTACAATGCCTAATATTTACTAAGAAGTATGTGTTTTGCCGATTGTACATTTCTATTGTTCAGGTTTAAAGATCTGGAGATCAAGGAGTCTAGCGCTAAATATGTGTGGGTGTTTTATTTTGTATTTCTATCTACTTTGCGGGTCATTAGGTAAACAGTTACATCCTCCCAAACTTATTTGGCTGGTAGTCTCTGATATTATCGTTATACCAGGTGGCATCTGCTTATAGTTAAGTTCACTAATATTTGCCATCTTGTCTGAGTTTTGGATTAAAGTCGCCCGGAAGGCACACCAATCACTACTTCCCCCCCTCCTCCACCGAGGTATCCAAGGTATAATATTAGGTTAAATCTCTCTCTTTCTTCTTTCCGTCATGTTTCTCTTGATCAACTCATGTTTTCGATCCTGACACTCGGTAGAGGTCTCTATTTCATTCTCTGTTCGTTTTTAAAACGATGATGAACAGTGCGAGGTTGGTCGTGTTTAAAAAACAACAAACAAAAACTCTTTGTCCTTTCCACTAATTTGTTGTGCATTATAAGCAAGGAACCAACCCTAACACTATAACTTTCAAGGCCACTGATTAACACAACTAAATCCACTTGTCCGAGTTTAGTTAGCCGTCCTCACTATAAGATTGCACCTATATCTCTGATTATAGTGTATCTCCTCATGAAAAGACATCTCCAGCTCCATATTTACCGGATTCTGTTGTTTTATTTTCAACCTTCTGTGTAGTATTCCACTTTTCTTTAACTTTTCTCTCATAGTAACCCTGATCTCTGGCGTTTCCAGTCTTACAGTAAATGCAAGTGTAATTATCTTGTTTTTATTGTTAGCATGTCACTGAGTAATGTGGGGACAGCAATCCAATGCACCGTTTTTTTTTTTAAGTGCTTTAATTTCTAAAGTAATTTTTAGATCTTTTTTATAATTGTGGGGGAAAAATCATTCTTATTGTCTTATAAATTTCAAAATACCAAAATGAATCCTGACGGATCTCGTATTAATTTTATTTTAGAAATTACTTTAGAAATTTGTGTAGTTTGGCTTCATATTTAACGAAGATTCGGTCTGAAAATGGCAGTACCGTGTTTGAACTCTTAAACCTCCACCTTTTAACAGATAACTGAGGAACATATAAGTTACTGTTTCGGAAGTGATAGTGGAAAATACTTAAAATAATTATAATACTGTATTTACAATGTTGTAACGATATGGATGTTCAAAGCAAGAGCGAAACTTATTTATCTAAGTAAATATTCTTATAAAACTACTTCGGGGTTGTGTTCATTGTGCAATAAAGAAGATGTAATATATTTTATTAGCGTGTGTATATTTAAAATTAAATTTGTTTAAAGACTTTCCATTAAGTTAAAAGAATGCATTAGAAGTGTTCATTGAATGGCAAGACTGGACCTCTCTTTGAATTAAACTATTGCTTAAACATTCTCTATTAATTTAAAACAGATTGCAACTCTTTGGAGGGTGGTGGATCACAAGAAAAGTGCTTTTAAACTTAGTTAAGACAATTCAATTTAATTCTTTTTAAAGAGTTATTATATTTTTGTATACCTGAGAATTTTTCTGTTTGTTTTATAAAGTTTTATTATTGTAAAAAAGTTTGTGTGACGTTTTTGTACTGCTTATTGTGTACATTTTTACTATATTTAAAGTGTAATATTAAAGAAATAACCATTTAGAAAAAAATGAATGACAACCGATATACATGTGACTCTACGGGTATAAAGTATACAAATTAGCAAGCGAAAACAACAAGAAGAAAAAGTATTAAGATAGTTTAAAAAATGTTAACTAAAATATTAAATTACTAACCCTTTATCTTACAAGGAAAAGACTTCACATATGATTAATAGGGAATATATTAACAGACAGATCGACACCAGAGTGTATTTTTATCTCTTGTGGTAGGCCCTACTATTACTGTAAATACACGGTATGACCAGTATATTCCCCGTACATAAATAGAAATAATTACGACAGATGTTTACATTGTTTATAGCTTTTCCTTTAAACAACAATCCGCGAGATGATCTACTCAAAAGCTTTGTTTTTGGCCAGATATTCAGTTACGTAGTATGGACAATATTATTATAGCCTAGTAGACTATGAAATATTTATTTATTATCGAGATTTTGACTAAGTACGAAATTTTAAAATCTGAAGGTCGCACTTTGACTTTTTTCGGAATACTTAATTTGTGTGTGTATTATTATTGTAGCTCTGGTTTTTTTTGTCACTTATACAGGGTATTCAGAACTCTCTACCAATATTTTAAGGAATTGTTTCTCGACCAAAAGCAAATATAAATATCATATTGAAATCGTCCGAAAGTCCCCAGTTACATAGGCGCCATTTATTTTTTCACCTATTATTTATTTATTCAAAAATCATTAAACGTATAATTTTGAAATTTTTCATACAGTTTTATAACAGTTAGACAAACCTTAAAAATAAAATCGCTATATTTAGAAATCCAAAACCATAATGGCGACCATTTAAAGTTTTTGTACAGGAATAACTCTAAAATGGCTAATTGAATCAAAATTTTATATGAATAACTTTTTTTTAGACTTTTTTATAAAAAAATCTAATGATACCTAATTTTTGAAGATTAAAATTCAAATTAGTACTATATATTAGACATAAATAGAGTACTATAAATTAGACTAAGTCAATTGTATTAAATAAAATAGTGACATTTTCAGAAATGTGCTTTAAAACAGTTTAAAAAATTTGAAATGTAGTTCGGAGTATCCATAAACTTACACTAGGCCTAAATAATCTGTCCTCCTAGCTTTTAAAAGGCAATACCATTTATAAAATGAAATATAGCCAAAGATTGGTTTTTAATCATTTTTTGAGATTAATTCGTTTTGTGTTCTAGAGAAAAATGTCAAGCGAGAAAGGTGGTTAGTTATAAAATTACCTACAACCTGATATGAGTTACGTTTGTTAATTTTTAAAAAGTGAGCAAAACCTATTCAAAAGAAATCTGATAACTGGGCAAAAAATGGTTTGATTGCTGATACAATTTAATTTCTAAAAACAAATAAAAAAATAGTTTCGGGCTAGATTATATTATTTTAAATAGTGGTGTAGAGAACATATAACAAATAAACAAACACTCAGAGAATTTAAAAAGTGAATAGATAAAACGAGCATTCAGGGAATTTTAAAAGTGTGATAAAACGAACTTTGAATGTAAAGGCGCAAATATATATACCAGTAGGTTATGTACCATCGTATTGATTACTTCACTTTTATTATATCTTGAAGAGAAATCAGTTTTACTAGTTCAGTATACGAAGTATATGGTAAGTTTGGTAATCATATAAAAATGTTTTTGGCTGATCTTCAAGTTTCACGGCCACAGGAAACAGGAAAGGTGATTTACAATATGGCGTCCGTCGCACAGTGCTTCCAAATTCCGAAAAGTTGGCCAAAAGTCAAAAAATAAAATTTTTATATAGGGATTTTATTGTTTTTAATTCAATACGTAAGTATTTAGGTTATGAAATTCCGTTGGTAGTTGGGGTTTAGCTAAGGAACCAGTTCAAAAATGATCCCCGAACGGCATTCATCGCATGGCCACAATAGCTGAATTTTTACCGGCTTTACATTTTTCAATAGAAAAGCGTGTTGTGAATTGATTTTCAAGCTGTAAAATGGAATCATCTTCTAAAAGTAAGTAGAATAATAGTGTGCAATGTAAAGTCTAGATAATTAAATTGCAGGAATAATGATTAACAAGCATTGTTAATAAAATTTAACATAAAAATTAAAATATTTTCAAACATCAAAAAAGTTACTTGCACCGTCGTGTTCGGTCACAAATTTATAGTGGTCTAATTTATTACATTAATATTAAAACATATAAAAAAAAATTATCTGCGATTATGTGCTATTGTGTTTGCAGTGCAATTTTTTATATAAAATGGAAACAGTTGAAAAATTTAATCGATGAAGGAAATAACGAATTTATGAATTTAATATTATATAAGAACTGATTTTGATTATACTTTACATGAAATTACTGTAAAAGACATGAAATAAATAATTTTTAATAATAACAATAATTAAAATTTAAAATATACTTAATTATAATAATTAGTAAGTCAATAAACGATTTAAAAAATATAAAAATAACATAAAACGTAACATACAAATTGCGTATACCAAATCTGAATTTAATATATTTTCTATTTCCAAAGTTATAATGTTTTTTTGTAAAAAAGAACAAAATGGAGGATATCTAGAAAAACAAGGGTTTTCGGGAAAAAAATATTATAAATTTCATTTTAATTGCGATTTTGTGCAAGGGTTTGAGTCATTAATTACCACTAATTCTCTCCGTTGAATTTTTGCCTGTCCAAGAATTGATAAAATATTTGTTCAAAAATTTTACGTTTGGTACGGGATTAGTGTCCTAGGAATGATTATATTTTAGACGAAATCATTTTATAAGTTAGAAAAGTTACTATCACGAAATGTCTAAATCGTCACCAAAAACGAATTATCCAAATGCCTCAAAATTCTGGAATTTTCTCTTGATGAGGTGAAACAATGGAGGCTTCGATTACAATAGTACTAAATAAATAACTTTTTTAGTTTTTTGATTTAATTTATTTTGGAGCGCTAATTTGACCTTCAAATACTTCAAAACGTTTAATAAATATAACATTTAAAAAATTAATTAATTGACAGATTTTTATGAAACTTTAATTCACCATTATGGTCAAAAGTCATCGAAAGATAAAAATAAAATGGGATTCAAAATGAAATTGATCAGATATTGTAAAAAAAAAAAAAAAAAAAAAAAAAAAAAAAAAAAAAAAAAAAAAAAAAAAAATCACGCATACATCAAATATAAACGCATACCATAAATCTCTGCTAAGAATCTCCAGATGTCGGCAATTATGTTTTTTGAAATTTCTCAATAAAAAATAAGAATGATTTTCCAACCCAAAACAAGCACAGCATTGTCAGTTCATTTAGACAAATCATAGATATATACAATAAGCAAAATGTTTTCCTCAACTCGAAATGGAAAAGTAAATAGTCTTTAATTTCAGCAAGACGAAGGTCTCCAAATTACAAAACCATTCTTCGATGTGCCTAAAATATAAAGTTACCAAATAGGTGGATTGGGAGAGGTGACCCTATATCATGGCCTCCAAGGAGCCCAGAGTTGAATCCGTGTAATTTTTATTTAAGGAGAATGTCGAAAACATAGTTTATTTGCAAAAAATCAAAATTTGGCTCATATGAGACATGCAGTATCCACTGAAACAAGAGAAATGTTGTACAACGTGAGGTCTGAAATAGACCATCGTCTGGATGTCTGTAGAGTTTTATGGCCACATTGAAGTCTATTAGTTATTTATAAAATCTTGTTAATGAATAATTTAAAAAATATAAATGCTTTTGTTGTAACTTTCTCGTTTTAAACCGCGCCATTATTTTATGTAAACCCTGTATAAGTACAGTATCACTATAATATAGTGTTAATTACTGTGTAATATGTATTAATTAAACAATAAGTAATATTATATTAACTATGTTTTGTTAAAGTAACTACAGTATTCATTATTATTACTTGTGGATTTGAAATGAATTGCATCTGTTTCATTAACATTATTACTCTACATGTATACCTGATAAAAAATGCTCATAATAGAATTGCTTTATAGGATATAAATAACGTTAGTCATGAAAGTCTCCAGGTTAGTTTACGCGTTAGAAATATTGGATTTCTTGATTGGAAAGCTTATTGATTGATTGAAACAATTTTTTAATAAGTTAAAAATCCAACATAAAGAATTAATTTGTTTTTAGTAATGATGTACTATGAGGTCTGCCTCTACCCCTACCGTCTCTATGGTCCAAACGGTTGGACCAATCAATTTTCATATCTGATAACCTTCTCTTATTGTTCACTATAATCTATGTAAGTTGGGAGAGCGCTGGATCTCTGGTTACATAACTCTATTGACTGTAATAATCCCCGTTTTTGGTTGATTATAATCACCTAGTGGGTTTGTGAAATGATTTTTTTAATTTGCCAAAATAAAATATACTCATTCTATTATTTTTGAAATTCGTAAAAATAATAAAATTTGATACCAAACACGACCTAATAATAAAAATATTTTTTTGTTCATTTTATCTTTAACTTTTTATTATTTCTATAAAAAATTACATTCCGAAATTTAAAATTATTTAAGAAATTTTATTTGTTTTATCACATAAAAACACACAAACAAAAATTTAAAGTTTCAGCCCAAATAGATTTTTTGAATCAAAATGTATAATTTTATAAAGTTTCGAAATTTTTTTAAAGTTTAGGTCCATTATTTTCATTTAAAATTTGGGCTGTTGTTTGTTTTCAATACATTATCCATTATAAAAGCAAAGATTTTAGTAAATTATTTGTAAAGATATAGCAATTTGTTTATGATCGTCTATTTTAAAGAGTTTGTTTATAAACTATCGGATCGACACGCGAATCTATTCTAGAGCTCGTGACACCCGTCTACAAAATCAAAAATAATATTCCGCTCCACCTCCCCCAAAATGTTTCTATTCTATACATATGTGAGGAAAAAATCTTTAATATTGAGTTTTTCTACATGTATTTCTTTGGAGTTGAAAGTTGATATAGAAGGGTCTGTCTATATCAACAAATATTTTAAAAGATTTTAAATTTAACATTGTAGCCAACGGATTAGTAAATTTATGAATAAGTAAATGAATTACCTTATCGGTACGTCAATTAATCCTTCCGTTGATTTACAGATTACTGCAGTTTCGGGCTTCGTGAGTCCATCTTCAGATCGTATAAAGTATTTAGTTTATATTAAATCGTTCCATATGGAGCTTGTCAATAGAATATACTGCAGTAATCTGTAAATCAACGGAAGGATTAGTTGACGTACCGATAAGGTAATTCATTTACTTATTTTAAAAGATATTTATCCTATAACTATTTAATGTCTGCCGTCAGGGTTCATTTTTGTTTTATTCCTCAACAATAATAATTGTCTTTTATTTTTAATTTGGCATACCGGTCTGGCACTTTAATCTTCACATTACATAAATTGTAACGTAATCTATACAGTCAATGTCGATAAATTACGTCTCTTATAAAGCTCAAACCACAAAAGGGATATTTTCGCGACAAGTTAGACATCAGTTATTTTTAGCATCATACAACTTGCTCCATACAACGTAGGCCTACATTCATATGACAACATAGATATGAGTACTACAAGTTGACTTTTAACGTAATTTCCCTTAGTCATTGTTGTTGGATGAATAAGTTTTTTTTAAATTCATCTACTAATTATGTTTCCTTATTTTAATCACATTTATAATTCAGATAAAAATCTTCCTTATACTCAGGAAGATACAGACAGTTATCTATGAAAGCGTATTTTCCGAAGATTTTGGCGAAGTTTTACGAGACTCCACGAATCGTGAAATATCTATTATTAGAGCTGTGTATTTTTGAAGTTTTTTTTACATTAGTATAGTATAAATTCTGCTCTTTCTGTCTTTATATTATAAGTCTAGGTTTCGTGAGTATAAAGACATTAAATTACCACATGAAAATCCCCTTATATGGTCCGATTTAACAGTTAGCTATTGTTGTGCGTCTACTTGTTCTTATTTTGTAAGTGTAATTATGGAAATATATTAAGTGAATTCAAGTCATTATATATATTTTTATGAAAATATTTAGTAAATTCAATTTATAATACCTAGTTTATTATTTCAAGTGAATATTACTTCTCAGTGAAGTTACTTTTGTGCTTTTTTGATAAATCTATAAATGGCTTTTATAAGACCAAAACTCAGAATTAAGATTTTCTCAAATACGGATGTACACATTTTGATAGAACTTTCTTAAAACTTAGCTTTTTGACCTAAATAAAACACATTGTTCGCCATTCAATATTTCAGTTTAGGAGTTATTGCCAGTAAATTGGAGTTGATAAAAGAGACGTAATTTATAAAATTGCCATTACCGATATTGTTCAACGTTAGAGAACGAAAATTACTATTTGGGAATAATTGACAAAAAACGAAAATTAACATTGATTTCAGTCGTTAACAATCAAATACGACCTAATTTTGAGAAGAGTTTGTACGCGTGAAGTAAGCTTCTTGTTCTGTTTAGCCGAATAATTAACTTCGCTGTCATTCAATGTTCGACTCGCATGTGCAATAGGTAAATCGGCGCTATTCTTTTTTTTTTTGACTGAGTATAGCTCCGATGCGAAATTACTGGCATCTGTAGTTAAATTAAATTCTTTTTCGAAGTCTGGATATTGTAGCAAGGGTTCATTTGATAATATATTTTTACAGGTTTCAAAACAATGAATTTAGCACCTTTCTTTAAATAGTTGGTAAAACGTTTTGTTATATTATCAAAGCTTTTAATAAATTTCCTATAATACCCTAGTAGTCCCAAAAATCCTTTAATGTCTTTAGTTGTTCTAGTAATCGGGTAACATTTTATAGTTTTAACCTTATCTGGATTAGGTTTAACACCTTCTGCGGTTACTATATGCCCTAAATACGCTACTTCTTTTCTAAGGAATTCTGTTTTGTTTAGTTGAATTTTAAAGTTTGCATTCTGTAATCTCTCAAAAACATCTCTAAGTCTTTCTGTGTGTTCTTGAAGACTGGTTGAATATATTATGATGTCATCTAAATATACTAGGCATGTTTCGTTTTGAATTCCCCTTAGAATGTTATTCATAATTCTTTACAAAGTAGGAGGACTATTCTTAAAACCAAACGCCATGCGTAAAAATTCGTAATGTCCTGTTTCCGTTGAGAATGCAGTTTTTTCAACGCTTGAAGGATCCATTACTACCTGGTGAAACCTGAAGTTAAATCTAATGTTGTAAAGTATTGAGATCTACCTAATTTGTCTAGGATATCTGTAATATTTAGCAATAGAAACCTGTCGTCTATGTTTTAGAATTTAGGCCCCTAAAGTCTATTACAAGTCGAAATTTTTGCTTTCCAGAAGCATCTTGTTTTTTTGGTACGATCCAAACTGGAGATTTCTATGGGGAATGAGAAGATTGGATGATTTTTTGTTTTAACATATCGTCGATTTGATTGTTTACTTCGTTTTTATAAATTTCTGGGTATCGATAATTTTTGGTATAAACGGGAATGTCATCAGTGGTCCTAATTACATGTTTAATTTGATTGGTAAAAGTCAAATTATCTCCTTTAACATAAAATATATCAGAATATTCTTCTACTAGTTTAATTATTGCTTTTCTTTCTTCTGAATTCATGTGGTCCACTCTAATTTTGGACAGATCTAGTCTAGGTTTTTCGTTCTTGTGATCAATTATATTTAAATTTACTTTATTTTCTTGGTTTTTTGTGAAAGTATTTTTTGAAAAATGTTGTAATTATTTAAAGTTTCTAGTTCAAGTGGTTTTAGCGACAATCTCTTGTTTTCCGTTGTGTTATTTATTATTGGACAATAGGCTTCCCCTTCACGTACTGTGACTTGACATTGGGGAATTTCTAATCCGTATTTTTATAAGATAGCAATCCTTCATCATTATTTTTATTTTCACTATTTGGCTGGTACGAGCCTGGATATGATATCTTGACATTTCTTTGACTGATACGTCCTTAGTTTTTGTGTTTAGATAAAGAATTGGGATCCTTTCATTGCAACATATTAGTTTATTATTTATGAAGTTTAAGTTTATTTTTAAATCTTTAATACTATCCAGTCCTAATAGTAGATCAAAGCTTTTGTCAAAGTCAAATAGGTAGAATTTAGTTAATTATTGACCTAATATGGGGTAGTTTACAACTGTAATTTTCTTTTGAAACTCCGTTTGTAGTGGCTACATCAAATGGTTCTTTAATTAGGATTGTTTTAAAACTTTTGAATCCTAATGATTTCTTTATGAAAGATCTTGTGCTACCGGTGTCTATTAAAATTTATAAATTAGTTTTCGGGTCGTATATATGTAAGGTAGTTCATTATAGTCATTTTGAATATTCATAATTGAAAAATTGTTCTTAGGTTCTGTTATCCTAAAAAATTATTCTCTTCTGTCTGAGTATTTGTCTCTTGTACACAACAGTCTGATGGAAGTCAGGAAAAGTGTCGTCATAACTTGGTTTTCTTGGATCGGTGTTTGATACATAGTATAATCGTCGTTATTTTCCATACTTCGTCCCGTCATCTGGTAGAGTTTAGAATTTTGCCTAGATATTCCATCCGATTGTCTGGTTGACGTACTCATAGGAATGGGTTGGTACGTTTGTTTTAGATTTAATTGTGGTTATTATTAAACTGTCCACGTTGAAGTTGACCAGATGTAGTAGGTTAAGGTTTATAGTACGGGTTTGGTTGTTAGTACATTTGTCTGGGATTTTGGTTAAATGTGACATTAATTGCTCTGTTAACAAAATCATTATGGCTTTTAGGAACAACATTTTGCTTATTAGAATAAGTTATCATTTTATTATTTTTAAATTTAAAATCATTAGTTAACATGCTAAGGGCTTCCCCAAGAGTTGTGGGATTTTTCGTTCTCATAAGGGAGCCAAATGGTTCATATAACCCTCTTAACAAAATTCGTAAAGCTAAATTTTGTGTATAACTGCACAATACACCTTGTGCCGCTGGTTCTTTGTTAATAAAATATGCTATCTGAAGATTTAACTATTTTTGTATTTTCTCATAAAATTTAAATGGTGTGCCGGCTTTTTGCTTTAGTTCCGACATTTCAAGATAATGTATAACAATCTCTTTTGTCTAAATAACTTGATAAAAGTGTTTTTCTAAAATATAACTATTTGAGCTTACAACTAATTCCAAAGCTACACCTTTTAATTTTGTCAAAATGGTAGAAGGCAAATATTCATTTTGAAAATCATCTGGATTAGCAGATACATAAAATTTACTGACTATTTTGTCAAAAATCGAGATGAATCTATTAAGCATTGTGGGTTCACCCGAAAATTCCGGGATCATGTCTAGGTACTCTTTCTTTAAGACTGGAGTCGTCATTTTGTATAATAAAAGCTTAAATAATCTAATACAATTTTAATAACGAAATAACTAACAGCTAAAGTTTTTCAAATTAAAATATTGGTTACACAATATATTTTTACAAATTATCTTATTTTAATTACTCACAAAATCCAAAATTTTATGCTCATTGCGTTGTTATTCACTACACTAATTCTTAATAATATCCGTTTATTAATTATTGTTCGCACTTCATTAACGGTTAAAACTGAAAATAATTATTTTCACTAATTTCTTGGAGAGTCCTACCGACTGCGCCAGTTACGAAGTTGCTCCTTAAAATTCTCTTTTTAAAAAAACAACAACTTTATTTCATTATAATAATTTTATTTGAATGATTTAAATTGAATTACAATAATATGGAAAGTACAATACTCTTATTCACAGAGCGAACTGTCCTGAGCGACTGGCTAACAAGGCTAGGAAATACAAAATGCTTACTCTATCTTATTCTAGGAAAACTACCTCTACTTATGCTAAATACGTGTTCATATAACTTATAACTTATATATATATATATATATATATATATATATATATATTGACATAGATATTTATATTTTTAACTGTTGAGATAGATATTGTAAATCAATAGTTAGCAGTGTGTCTAATCACACCACCTTTTCACTTTCCAGTATACGAAGTATAGTAAGTTGTCAATATTTTCTACTTCCGTTTTTGTCGAAATTATTTTCGACGTGCCGTCCGTCCGTCGTAGTTGTCGTCTATATTCCAGTCCGTACGATAGCGGTCACAAAAATTAAGATAGGACCATAAAATTTGGTATAGGGGACTATAGTGTACTTACTACATAGAAACCTATGAAATTCAAAAAAATAAAATTGTAAATGTTAAAATGGTGGTTATTATAATTTTTGTTGATCATATCTTCTATGTTATTAAACTTAAAACGCACTAAATTAGATAAAATTTGTCATATTTTAATTCTGCATGTAACATTATCAACTACATATATTTACAGTATCCTCAAGGTAGGAATGTGTCGGGGGTGGAGAGGTAAAAAGGGGCCCCCACACTTCGTTTGTTGCGTTTGCTTTCAGCGGTACAACCCCAATAAAAAAATATAGACGGAAAATGCTTCCGTGTAAACGCCTACCCTACTTTCGTTTCTTTTATCGGTATAAATAAGAATAAAACGTTTACAAAATTAAACTTTTAAGAATTAACTTGTACTTAAACTTTAAATGTAGGTAAGCAGTTATTTGTGACTAGTTTTCATGGAATGGGTTGTACCGTCAAGTCAGGTTAGGGAAGCAAGTAGAAGGGAAGACACCAGACATTACACCAGACACACTTCTAGTTTGACTGTACTGTACGGTGGTAGATAGCGTAGTTATTGTCAACAATTTAATATAGCCTCCCAAGAAAATGTGATATTCGTATAATTATGAGATCCGGCGGGGCGATTCACCGACGCGAGCTTAGCGAATGGAGACTACTACACAACCTAAAGGGGCGAGACCATGACACGAGCGTGTGAAAGCTTTTAATATATACACATCCTTGAGGCACGTTACGACTTAGAAAGAAATAGTGAAATTCATATTTTTACAAGATTCAGAACACCTGTGTAACAATGGTTTTAAAAAACGTACTCCACTGGATAAGACCTCTTGACTTATACAATTTAATTTAATATTAGTTGAGAATTTTGATGAATACGATCAGAAGACTGGATAAAGTCGGCACGTTACCCTACCCTGAGGTTGTTATGTACACATAAAAGGGAAAGACAATATAATTTTCACTCTTGTTCTTATCAAACAATTATATTTCGATTAATATTTAACTTATATTTGTTTCTAATTCTTGATCGTTTGTTTGTATTTTTTTTTTTTTTTTTTTTTTTGATATAATAAAATTTAATTTGATTGTTTACTTTGTAAACCCATGTGTGTGTTCATTAACCATTGAGAGTAAAACGCATAATAAATATAGATATAGGTATATAGTGTAAACTTCAACTCGGATAACCTCGATTAGTACATCCGTTTTGTGGTGACAGTTTACCACATTTTGATAAAGTCTGACCTCATAGGTTTTCCCTCCAAACATCACTACTTTAAAGGCGCCAGGATACCAGGATGTCTTATCTAAATGTAAAATAAACTAATGTCATTAATAGGCTAAATTTGGTTATAAACATCCAAACGGTCATGTGTAGGAAACAAATTTTAATTTGGCAATATTACATAAGGGTATTTATATCAAAACATTGGGGGAGGGGGTATTTTTGAAACTGAAGTATTTGAAATAATCCCGGTGTATTATAGATCCTGAAGGATCATAATATAGATCGTCGGTGTCCGAGTACTACGAATTATAAATTGCAGTTTCTTCAAAATTTGCCTTTACATATAAAATATTAAGAGTTTTTTTAACAGGGGAAAGTCGCTATCATCTCAGCCCCTAAAAAATTAAACTAAATCATAATTCTTCGTTGTTGTTTAAAGGCGAAAAACCTCTCAATTATCATCGCAATACAAGAAAAAGAAAAAAAAATTAAATAAAAAACACCTAGTTCTTGAATACTCTAATAGCTTTAGTGTCGAAGAGAACAAGAGACCGGGTAGGAAAGATAAAAGAGAGGAATAAAAACGTATAGATCCAATAAACATCTTCTAGCCTTCGTGTTTGCTACTCCTGTACATACTATAATCGAATCCCTAAAAGTAAATGAAAACTAAAGTCATCTGAAGAATGAAGGACTTCTGTCTAAGCGGATAACATGGAGAGCTAAGTACATTCTATCAACTAAACCTATTTATGTCACCGACTCATCCCCTGTAGGAATTGCACCACAAAAGTTTAATAATTTAAAAATAATTGTACTATTATAGTATTTCGTACAAATAGAATAAAATCGTGGATTAAGCCCTAACATAAATAGATTAGTACCTATGATATATTATGTGATGATTGTTATGTTATGGGGTATTTTTAGAGACCATTTTCAGATAAGTTTTTTATAAAAATTACAAACATTTAAATATTCATCTGGTAGATGTAGTGCGTCAGAAGTACGTTTAACATAATACTGCATATAATAAAATAACAGGTTGTATGATGAGCAGCGATTAAAGATTTTCTTCCCAATAATGTAAAACTATTTTCGGAAGAACAGTCAATTTAGTTTGAATATTGATAAAATATCTAACAAATTTTTGTAGATTCATTTTTTTATTTCACATTTAAAATATTTATTTTAAAGAGGATTACAAATTTAAAGATATTAGATACTAACTAAAATGGAAAGAATTAAAAGTTAAAAAGGAAGGACATTTTACTTTCTCTCACGCGAGTAGTATAGAAAAAGTTATTAGATATGTCAAAAATTGATTGTCCGAGACCAAATTGTGGGCTTTGGAAGGATATCTGTCGTCGACAGTGCTTTACAATACAAACTATTAGACCTATTTTGAAATGTTAACATACTTTGGTCGTATTTCAAAGAGCTTTTGTTTTGTATATTTGTGGTAACTCTAAATTTGGGGTTTGCTGCCATAAGACAAACCCTCAATTTCAATAATCGACTCTACTAATTTCGTTCCAATTTGAAGTAAAATTGAAGTTTAATAACTTAAACCAGTAAATCAAAACTCAAGGAAAAGGAGATTACGGTTAAAATAGGCAAAACTATGAAAATAAACTTTGATCAATCAAAACTCGACTTCAATCAAATACGGTTTACGCTTTAAGGTATAAGCAAAGAAAATTTAGAAATATATAGTTCGTTTTTCAAAGCAGTTATTGGTGGGGAAAGGGAGGTAACAGTGGCGAGGACAGAGCAGGTGGAACAGATAAGGTTCGAGTGCGGTGGGTAGTAGGTGACGCAGGTTGAAAAGTATGGGAACATCATACAGGAAAGCTGCAGGGGGGACTGATATGATTGCCGAAATATAAACTCTAAATCTTCAATCAATATATTATCTACTTAAAGATATAATGTTTTTGTAAAGACACAAAATGGCAGACAGACCGTAAACGAATAGTTTCAGGACTTATTTTTATATAAACTTTACTTCTTATTTTTAGCTCTAAAATCATCTCCCAAACATTTCCATGTAATCTTGAATCAGCCTGTACTATTTTTTAACTGTATTTTAGATACTACTAAATAAAATGATACTTATAAATATTAGTTATATGTTATAAACATTAATTATTTTTTAATGTTTTCCTGTATAAAAAAAAATTACTTTTCACATTTTTACATACTATCAAATAAAAACTAATGCATTTACATTACTTAATAAATTTTACATTTCCAAAATAATCATACAAATTTTTTTTTAAATATTCTGGATTTATTCAATTTTTTTAGATACATTAAAATTTAAAACATATGCTTTAATACAAAATTTGTTGATATTAACTCAATTTACCCCGTTAAATCTAGAGTTTTCAATTTTATTATTGATTTACATTTATCCCGAAGAAAATATTGCGCGTAGACTTATGCAAATACAATTCTATAGAATTTCGTTGTCTATAAGGAAAGACAACTTATTAACATGCATTAAGTGACTCATTAATTACAGATTTACGTGTTCGGATTAAGTCTGTTGCTTTTTTTATTAGAAGACTAAATCAAATGATCTATGCAAAAAAATTGCACTAACTTTCACACAGGCCCATCTACAAAACGAAACACAAGCTAAAAACATTATTCATCGTCATCTACCTAATAAACCCTAAAGTCCATCTACTTATTTTTTAATTGGAACCTCTCTTATATAAATTTATGAATTTGAAACAAAAATTGCAATATATTTGATTTAAAAGTTTAAATTTCTTCGCTTGTGCCATAATCTCGCCCTAAGTAAAAAATCTCATTTAATTGAAATCGACTTTTTAATGGCAAGAAAAAAAATTTCCTTTTCAACCAGTTATTCATGAAATATTCTTTATTTTCACTTCCGATTTTGTATACTCATTTGTGTCATATTTGGCTAGGATATCTTATTAACTATCTCATTTATCGACAGATATTTATATATTCTTATGAGGAGTCAGCTTGCTTCGTATCTCGCCCTAAGCGTAAATTGTCTTGATTGAGATTGAGGTTTAAATTCACTTTCAATGTTAAGGTTCACTTTCGATGTTCGTCTATTATCCCTTTTTTCTTTACTTTAAATTTGTTTTAACATTTTACAATAATTTGAACGAAATCGGTAGATCCGTTTATGAAAAAATACTGCTATGCTCTGTGACAATTATTAGGAGTTTTTTCACCTATAACCATTGAACCAGCATTTATAGAATGTGGCGGCAATAAATTTTGTTTAAATACTTAGAAATATTTTATCAAAATCGTAAGAGAAAGTTTTGAGAAAACAATAATTTATTTAATTTAATTTTGTGACAACTACCTCTAAATTTGATTTTTCCTAAGAAAAAACCTTCCTGATATGACTTATGTACCCACAAAATTTGCTTAAGATTTATCAACTCGTTCGGATTTAAGAGCAGTGTACTAATCACAGATGACAGACAGACATAATTTCAAAACAGTTTTTTGAGCTCAAGGGGGCTTGAAAATGTCGCGAAAACTCAACACAGATTTTGTTTATACATGACATAATCTCTATACTAAAATTGTAACAATCTAGGCTCTGACTTTTCTTAGCTCTCTCTTTGTCCATATAATGATTACGAAATTTTACGTCCTAAACATTTGAAATTCAATAAACATATTTAAAAGTAACCTGAGAGTACAAAACAGTAGTGCTGAGGGAAAAGTATGAAATTTAGCCTCCAACCGAAGTTGTGCAAAGTGAGCAACGTAATGGAACTTATATATAGTCTGTTAAAATTAGATTGTTTAAAGCCTATAGGAACTTCTACAAGTCAGCCTGGTCGTCTGTAGTACAAAAATTAAAATTTGTTTGTCCCTTACCCACAATGGTAATACCGTACTGTAGAATTTGAAAAATAAATCAAAGTACAGTATCTTTACAAGGATTTACAAGAGATACCTTGTTTACACAACAAAATTAGGTTTATTTCTTAATTTCTATTTATTGTTGTACGTACTATAAAGAATGTTACGTGATGAGTCCAAAAGCCGATTTTGAGTTTCAGAGAATTTTAAGTTGCAAACGAACCTAGCTGAAAACCGTTAATAATCGTCTATAAAGCTACTATAAAGATCTAATTTACCGAAATTAGCACTACTGCTTTCGTTCCAAATTTTTAAGAAATAAGAAGCACACTCAAACCCATGTGCAAAATCGAAATTAAAGGATGTTTCAACTTCAGGAATAATTGACAAAAAAAACAAAAATAATCTTGACTGTCGACATTAAAAACCAATCGAAGTAAGCGTATGATCTAGTTTTTATTATTATTTATTATTTTTTCAAATTGAAAAGCGAGGACTGAATTATCTCCCAAAGTATGACTGAAGAAAAGTAGAGCAATTTCTTACGTGGCAAGAGGACCTTATTAAGTGGATCAGTAGACGTATTATCTACAGATGAATTAATAAGACTAAGATTTGGGATCTGTTGTGGTTAGTTTTTTAGTTAAACGTAACCAATTACTTACTGTAATACTTACTCTATATCTATCACATTGTTTTAAATAAATAAGACTATGATTTGGGATCTGTTGTACTTCGTTGTTTAGTTAACGGTAACCAATTACGTTTAATAAAATGCTTATAATGCAGTACAACTACTTAAAGTGCACAACCTTGTCGCTCGCAATTCTGTTTTGTTAGCTGTTATTAGACCGAGTATTTCTTGTGTTATTCCAAGTAAATATTAGCCCTCAAATTGTAGCTTCTCTAACTTATATACAGGGTGAGGCAGACCACCAGTGCAGTATTTATAGCTGTCTTACTAACTTACTTTAACACTTTTTCTTTCTCATTTCTCCCTAATTTGGCCTCAGAGAATCCAATAAAATTATTTTCAATTTTGAAAAATGCCCCATAAGGGCCCAATTTGGGGGGTAGGAATGCTTTTTGAGGAATTTTCAAATGTAAACATGAGTTGTGTGATGCATCAATTTAAAGGTCTAATTACCCTGAACATTTTGGTGCAAACAAAAGTTAATTATCTTTAACTGTATGTACAGGGAGTACCACAACTTTTTGAAATAGGACTTTAAAATAAAGTACCGTGTTACCCTACCTACAATACGGAACAGCACCAGATTTTTGAATACCTACCTACAATACTTGAACAGCACCAGAAATGAATCATATTATATATATATATATTTGTGGCATGTAATATAGATATTCGAGTGTTGAAAAACACTCTAATAGTATTTTGGTTCAAGTTCGTTTAATTTTCACTCAAGTTTTAAGCAAGATAAATGGGTGTTTATTGTATGGGCGACGTGCCGATATTATTTAACAATAAACCTTTTAATAATGTGCTCTTGTTTATTTAAGGTTAATAAATTCATAATTAGTTGAAAATATTATTTATGAATAAAAGTTATGAGTGTTTGTTTATTTTATCTGTTAACCAGGCAACATAGTATGGACGAAAAATACAAAGTTATCATTCAAAATTCATTCATTGGAGACCAAGCATCCCCATGTATGATTCGTATATGTTCTGCATATTTTAAAAATTTATTTTATAATTTTTTGTTTTGTATATTTGCTTATGTAGCCGGAGTGTTACTCATATTGAAGGAAGTGTGTTGTAATGAGTGAATATTTGAATATAGGTTTTTATAGATCATAAAATATTTAAACCAAGAGTTCAAAATAATTTATCTGAAAAACTAAAGGATGAGGTGATAGAAAATTGTTGAAGCGTATGTTGTACGGAATGATTCAATTTTGGACCAAATCTCGTACAAACTGGGAGTGAAAATAAAGAGGGTTAAAAATAAATGTGATATATTACCTAAAACACGGGTAGTTTGATTGAGCCAAAATTCTAAAGTTAAATGAAAATAATGGTTTAACATGGAATTGTTAAATATTAATCAATATATCTTTCAAGGGAAAATTGTAAGTAGTGAAACAATTTGTAAAGTTTATACTATTGGTCTTATTTTTATACAATTCTAATATTATGGTTTTATGATCGCAAATTTCCAATTTAAATGGGTTTTCCATAATAGGAAGTTATATCTCCTGAATTTTAATATAATAATAATAATTTTTGTTTAAAGAAATTTACAAAAAACTTTTAACATTTATGTTTTAAGGATGAAAGTAAAATTTAATCTAATTTTAAATCAAACATAGGTTTTTGAAAGTCATGTGGTGTACTGCTTGTTGAATTCTTATAACCAGGACCACGATAAAAGCAGCAGGTTACTGTGAAACTTTGCGGAGGGTAATTCACTTCTGGAGTTATGATGCCCGTCCTCACGCTGCTGATGTAATAGCTCCGACCTAACTCCGAGCGACTTCCACCAGTTTCCTGAACTGAAGAAGTTCCTAGGACGGAAGAGCTTCCGAACACAGTGCAGACCAATCTCAACTCTCTGGCAGCAACGTTTCATAAAGAGGCTATTGAAAAACCGGTATGACAAATACCTCAATCTATATGGTGATTATGTTAAAAAGTAACAAAAGATGTCATACATTTATTCCAAAACAAACTTGTGAGATTTTTGTTTTTTGTTAATTAACCATTTCGGAACTTTTGGATACTCTGTATATAGCCATATTCGAAAGTTCTCTACTAGGTGATTCTGTTAACATGCTTTCAATTGATTACCTTTTAAATATAAAATGTTATTTAGATGTACATTCCTTATGATATTGAAAATTATAAATCTGTTTATGATCACCACGAAAATATAGATTTCCATAAATATAATATAGTTTAATAATCATAAGGAAATATTTCATGTAAACTTGTTTGAACATTTATTCATAAACAACACGTGTAACTCGCGTGCCAGGAAGTACAAGTAATCTCCATCCTAGGAATTACATGAAAAACATGCGGTCCCGTGTGAAACAACGTTCGGATGTCTAATACAATCATTGTAATTTTTATAGACAAGGAAACTATAGGATCTTACGTCACAAACTCTTATACGGAGAGTTAAATAACAATTCACTACGCTGAGCCGATCATTCATTCGTGTTCAGTTAATTTCCTCAGCAAACTGACAATAATACTTATCAAAATCTTAATTTTAATAGTAATCAATATTTTGATATTGTAAAGTGTATTAGTCTTATTAAGATGGCGTTTAATATAGTGAATATTTTAGTCGTGACCATTTTTGCTCAAATAGTGTTCGGAGGTGTTTTAAACAAGGGTGGTGTAAGGCCAAGTTACGGAAGGAACGCTGCAATCAAACGAAAATGTTTGTTCAAACCATCCGAAATTCGGGTGAATCTACTTCAAGATAATACTGTATGTGCTTTTAAAATTAGAAACGATACCATATTCAGCATGTTGAGTGTGTAAAGCCAAATACAGGAGCTTGTAATCCTTGTCCTGAAAAATACACATGTACTCAGATGATGATTGAAATGGAGACGATGTCGCCCCAAAATGTATCAACAACTGTGTCTGTTGCTTCAGGGTGTGTCTGTGCTAGGATTATGGAGAATACTCCGAAAACATATAAGTTTCCTTCTGTTCCCTGAAGGTATGTTTAAACAATTTCGAAATATAAAGTACAAAAAAACTTTCAAGAAATCATACAAACAAAAATAGAAATAGGATGTTACATAATTTTATTATTATTATTTTTGTACAATAAAATTCTAATTATTTTAAAAATTCTGATATTAGCCAATGCATTATACAAACATAATTCCACTAGATTTAAGTTATATTTTGAAATGTAATAATTACAAACTTAACATATTTGAAATTGAGTTGTTAATATATTTTATAATAATACCATTGTTGACAATGAAGCTTTTAAATTCTTACAGTAAATAAATACCTTTTGATAATTTTTTTTTCAGGAATAGCATGTTACATAACTTTATTATTTTTTTTTGTACAGTAAAATTCTAATTATTTCGAAAATTCTGATATTAGCCAATGCATTATACAAAAACAAGTTCACATAAATGTAGTTATATTTTGAAAAGGAATAATTGAAAATTTTAAAACATATTTGCAATTGAATCGTTAATATATTTTAGATTGATACCATTGTTTGACTATGAAGCATTTAAATTTGTACAGAAAATACCTTTTTTTCTGTATTTGTTTAAAGTACTATAAATCTATTAATATTATGTTTTACTGTAATTTAAATAGTATCTGTGATAAGATTAAATGATTGTGATTTCTAAATGAGAAAATTGTCCAGCAATAATATTACTAGCTGATACATTAACAAGTCTGTAGATTATTCATTAAATTACACTTTAATTTAAAACAGCAAATATTTTTACTAAAGAAATTATGTTAATATTTAATGAGTAGTCTCTTTTATTTAAGTTGGTACCAAAATATATAAAATTATTATAAATTTATATTATTTACCAGTATAGATGGATGTCGCTTAATTTTATAAATTATGTCATTTCAAATACTTAAAGTACAAAAGAAGCCTAACGGAGAGAAAGTAAAGACTGAACTTTTATCTCTTTAAAGTAAGTAATACTTTGGTTCTACAAACACATAAATATGACGCTATTTGTACTTTATTCTTATAAATTTCATTGTCCTAAATTAATTATCACCAGTAAGATTTTCACTTGTTAACCTTTTGAATAAATCTGGCAAACCAAGATATTAGAAGCGGTTTTGTTGTTATAAAGTTTATGTTTTTAATAGAAAGTACTTTATACTCTTTAGTTGTTTTTAATAAATTGGGCGGTAAAATGTATTTAATCTTGTGTAGATTTATATTATCAGTGTGACGACAATGTATGTTTATGTAATTGTGTTATTGATTAAAGTATTGCTAAAATATTTATATTAACGTTATTTATTGTTTTTTAAAAATAAATTATGTATTTACAGCTACGTTCATCGTATAGTAAGCTTTTATGTAAGACTTATAATTATTAATAATTTGTTATATTTAAAATAAGTATTTATTTAATTAATTTTTACATTGTTAGCGTTTTATATTCTATTTAAAAAACGATTATTTACAATTACGTTCATCGTATGTAAGACTGATATTTATTAATAATTTGTTATTTTTACCGTAAGTATTTGTTTATTTAATATTTAAATAGTAAACGTTTTTATTCTATTTAAAAAACAACGACTTACAACTATGTTTATCGTATAGTATTTATTTATTTAATTTTTATGTTGCTAATTTGTTTTTTATTATATATTGTTGTTTATATATTTATAATTATTAGAGATATCTATTTATAGAGATTGGTGTTTAGAATAGAATGAACGCTTTTTGTATATTTTTATAGAGTTTAAAAATAAATAAAACATTTGTTCGTATGATGTGTATATTTTTCCTGTTCCCAATTCAAATCATATTAAAGCACATCTGAAATGAATCATACTAGTTTATAATATTTCGTCTTCATTGCATATAAAAAATATTTATAGCGTGAAAAATATGTGTACTATCTTAGATTTTACCTAGTACATATTGTGTGTTCCAAAGATATGTGATGGGTCATAAAACCAAAGATTATTTTTTCCTTCAAGATATATCTGTTTTGAAACTCTCGAGTCAAAACAAGTTGTTTTGGAAATGATGTCTGTCTGTCTTATGTACAGTTTTCTGCAGCGTAAAGGAATAGACAAATTTTAGTAAAATTTAGAATGCGTGCATAGTTTGTCTATATCGAAAGTTGATATTTCACTTTGTTTAATAACTACAAAATTTAGGGTAATAAAAACTCATCTCATAATTGACTACCAACTTTGTTCAAATTTTTTGAAATTGTAAAAATTAAGTGTCAGACCAACCAGCATGTAAAATATTAAGTAATAGGAAATTACCATTCTGGAATAATTAGAAAAAAACGAACATTTATTGCAGTAATTAAAAGAACGACTTCAACCAAATAGGATTTGAGCTCAGAACGAATTTATGTCAGAAAGAAAGCTAACTTATATTCAATTTACATATAGATAATTTATAATATTTTTTATATTAATAATTTCCAAGTGAGGAACCTATAACATGAACATTTTTGTCATCAATTAATGATGATGATAAACATTATTTTGTTCTCACATAATTAGAGATTTATTTCAGGGAGATGACAACGAATATTTTGTTTTGGTTTTTGTGAAATTAATTGTTTGTGTGAGAAAGTTAGTGCAATAATTTTGCACGGTTTATTTTATTTGATTTTGGATACATCTATAATCTAAAAATAAACTATAAATTTTGTTCTTTTATTCGTAATTTTAATTTATATATAGAAAATTGAAAATCGAAAAGATTAAATGTTTTCCTTTACAAATAATGGTAATACGAATTTCGAAGCAAATATAAATTCACGAATGGCATAACAAATTAAAGATAAAACAACTGAGTTTTTAATAATAACTTTAAAATCTAATAATATTTTTCACTTTTTCTTCCTCCTTTTCTTTTGGTTCATGTAATTTTCTTTATTTTATTAAAATAAAGATTAACACAAAACTGGCTTAGCCAATCGGGTTATTTAATTTTTTGACCGTCCGTTGGACGTAGGTAGTTTGCAACAAAAAATGAATCTATTTATGTATTTTACCTACGATTTTTTATTTTGAAGTAGACTAAGTTATATTTTGTTTTGACAACTTGTTCAATGTTCTTTCATTTGTAATTACAGAAAGTGGTATTTTTTTCTTATTGAGGTATTTTGTTGTTGTAATAAGTTGTACTATGTTTTATTGTTCTATTTAAATTTAAACATTCAATATAAAACAGTGAAACACCTACCACAAATTTGGTACAATAACACCCCCCCCACACACACACACAAATTAAATAAAATAAAATATTTATTTGCCTTATGTTATAATAAAAGGAAACTATTATAACACAAGGCAAATAAGTATTTTATTTTATTTTATTTGTGTATGTTATTGTACCTAACTTGTGGTAGGGATTTCAGTATTTTATGTTGTTCACATTCATCACAGTGCTCATTGAACATCTATTTTCTTACTTCAACACAATCAGTAGCTTTATTTTAAAGCTATTTAAAACATAATGGGTTTTGCTACCCAGAGTTTAGTTTAGATTCTTTAGGATAACTGTGTTATAAACAAAAATATAAATTATATGAAAAATTGTATAAAATCGTTAAAAATAAATTTCATAGAACCTATTTTGTTTTTGATCTTACGGCAGATGCGATAGTTTTGAGTCAAGTCTATTATATGTGCAGATATGAAAAAACCCTAGGTATTTGAAAGACATTAGTCAAATGGTTTCTGAAAAAAGAGTGCTGATGGTTAAACAGGCAGACTTTCATACAATCATTTATTTTCCGGAACCCAGATGGACTTAAAATGTAATAATGACAAACTCTCAATATAAATATTTTCTCCCCATGCCTTTTATTTCTCTCTTTAGAATGTAAAATCATGCTATCCTGGTAGCTGTATAAACTTAATGATTATAATAGATTGTATTTCCTACAAGTACAAGGAGTCGGCTTTTGTGAATCTAACAGATTAGTCTTCCTGTTAACAAATAGGTATTCTGTTTTTGTAAAATAATTGTTTTCCTGTCGCCTCAACTCAAAAATACGTGTTTTTTTGGAATATCTGAAATCTACTATGCAACCAAAAGAAGTGAACCGATGCCATAACATTCAAACACTTTTAAATTTTGTTTTCAAAATTGGCTTTAACAAATTTGATCAAACGTTTGAATGTACACTCTGAAGACTTAATCAAAATGTAATATTCACCATGCACTACTAAAAAAAATGTTGGTTTAATTTTAGTCTTTACTTGACTTAATGTCAAACAGTGAATTTGAACCATAGATGCTGTCCATGGTTATAGAATATCTCAAATCGGGCAAGACGATTTCAATCAAATACCCAAAATCTATACCCCAGATTGTTGTCACATTAAAAAAAAATTATGTTCATTGGTAAATGGAAAAAAAACCTCGAAAACACCGTTAAGCCACCCATATATCAACTTCATCGGACCGGTCCAACTTGTACAGTGGGATATCTAATCTTATATAAGTATATAACATATTTTACAATCCTCGGTGCTGCTATATTTTTTTACCAGAAATAAAAAACTAGGAAGATAGAAGCAAATAATATATTCAAGGTTAAAAATCGTGAATTTCAATATATGTTGTTTTTTCAGCAAAATGATCTCATCTTATGTTGGTTTTTTCCAAAATTCCTAGACAAGATTTAACAATAAAATTCGTAAAAAGTTATTTTTCCACTTTCGCTATGTATGGATCCAGTTGTTTTCAGTTTCCGTGTAATCAATAGAAATTTTAGTTTGCTTGGAACGTTTCAGTCACCAAATATTTCGTTTTTCCCCCTAATAACTCTTTGCAACCAACAAGTTCGAAATGCAGTAGGTTTTCACAATACAAATATGCTGTTCAAGAGTATAGTGCATGATGTCCAACTAACCACCACTAAACAAATAAAGAACACTTATCTCCACAGCAACCGTAACAATGATATCTACAAGCTGTTTTGAATCCACCAAGAGGTTTCTATAGATTTAATGTAAATTTATATAATTTGGGTATAATAATATTTAATGTTAAATTAAAGTTGTAAAGGTTGTCTTGGATTACCCGTAACTGTCTTACAGAGTGTAAGAAAGTTTCAAATTCTTTTGTAACTTCTTTTTAACCACTTTTGGTACTCAAAATAATATCTGTCATTGACAGCGTTGAATAAAACACTTGAAATACACTAATCTTTCTAAAAACGTTCCGCACGATACAACGTTTGGTACATTTAATAAAGTTTTATTGTGTGTTGTAAATACTTATTGTTGTTTCTCATGTTCTAAATTTGTTAACAATTAATGACATTAGTAGAGTGATAGTATTCTTTAAACAACACCTGATGATAAATGATAGACATTTGAAACCGTGGTAGTATCACGTGATCAGGTATTCATTAAAGTTTATGATTTCATTAACGTATTTTCGTCAAGTGATGAAACTTCTGGCTATTTTAAAATGTGAAAATAATCTGGGGAATTGACCTTTACATTAGATTGAAATCGTCTTACCACATTTTGAGATTTTCTATAACCAGAGACAGCATCTATGGTTCAAATTCACTGTTTGACCGTAAGTCAAGTAATGGCTAAAATTAATCCGACATTTTTATTTTGATACATGTATATTTTGGTACAAAACCCATTATGTTTTATATAGCTTTAAATTAAAATACGATACTACTGATTCCGATGAAATTGAGTTGAAATAAGAAGACCACATCAAATTGTTTAAATTTAATTAGAAATTTTGTAGTTATCGAAATATTTGGCTTGGAGGAATGCTAATGCATTCCTAAATGAATTTTTCACCTTCTTTGCTTTTATTGGTAGGTCAGTCCTATGTTTAGTTTATTATTGTTTATTCATCTTTAATTATGTCAGAATTTAATAAGATTTTCTGTATATTAGGTACAAATAAAATTAATTACAATTGTACATATTAACATTATGAACAATAAAACATAGTACAACTTATTACAACAACAAAATACCTCAATAAGAAAAAAATACCACTTTCTCTAATTACAAATGAAAGAACATTAAACAAGTTGTCAAAACAAAATATAACTTAGTCTACTTCAAAATAAAAAATCGTAGTTAAAATACATAAATAGATTCATTTTTTGTTGCAAACTACCTACGTACAACGGACGGTCATAAAATTAAATAACCCAATTGGCTAAGCCAGTTTGTGTTAATCTATATTTTAATAAAATAAAAAAATGCTATGAACGAAAAGAAAAGGTCTGGACTCATTCCTTAAACATATAAAATGATCTTGGAATGGGTAAGCTCCAGATTTTAAAATAATTTATTATAATATGTTATTAAAAAAAGAGTGTTATTAATATTGTAGAGTGAAAAATATTATTAGATTTTAAAGTTATTATAAAAACTCAGTTGTTTTATCTTTAATTTGTTATGCCATTCGTGAATTTATATTTGCTTCGGAATTCGTATTACCGTTTTTATTACCATTATTTGTAAAGGAAAACATTTAATCTTTTCGATTTTCAATTTTCTATATATAAATTAAAATTACGAAAAAGAACAAAATTTATAGTTCATTTTTAGATTATAGATGTATCAAAAATCAAATGAAATAAACAGTGCAAAATTATTGCACTAATTTTCTCACACAAACAATTTCACAAAAACAAAAAAATATTCGTTATCATCACCCTGAAATAAATCTCTAATTATGTGAGAACAAAATAATGTTTATCATCATCATTAATTGATGACAAAAATGTTCATGTTATAGGTTCCTTACTTGGAAATTAATATAACAAAATATTATAAAATATCTATATGTAAATTGAATATAATTTAGCTTTCTTTCTGCCATAAATTCGTTCTAAGATCAAATCTTATTTATTTGAATTAGTTTTTAAATTACTGCAGTAATAACTAGGTTTGTGTTTTCTAGTTATTCCTGAACCGTAATTTTCCATTAATACTTGACATCCTGGTCTGACACTTAATTTTCACAATATCACAAAAATTTGAACAAAGTTTGTAGTCAATTTTGAGATAATAGTAATAATATTATCGGTTTTTGGTTATTAAACCAAGTGATAAATCAATTTTCGATGTGGAAAAATAATGCACGCATGCTAAATTTTACTGAAATCTGACTATTCTTCTGGGCTGCAGAGAACTGCACAGAAAACAAACACATCATTCCCCAAACAACTTCTTTGAACTCGAGAGGCCTCAAAAAAGAGATATTTCTGATAGGAAAAAAAATGATATTTGGCTTTATGACTCATCACATATATGCTACTTTAGGAACAGCGGATATGTAGTAGGTAAAATCTAACTTACAATATATATTATACACGATATAAATATTGTTTTAGATATTTCTTATATGCAATGAATAAGAAAAATATATAAACTAGTAGATTCATTTCAGAGCTGTTTTAATATGATATGAAAAGGTTTCAGGAATAATATACACATCATACAAACAAATATGTTTTTATTTTTAAACTCTATAAAAATATACAATGAAGCGTTCATTCTATGCTGAACACAAATCTCCATAAATAGATCTCTCTACAAATTATAAATAAATAAACAATATATAATAAAAACAAAATATATAATACAACATAAAAATTGAATAAATAAATACTTACGGTAAAAATAATAAATTATTTATAAATATAAGTCTTACATAAAAGCTTGCTATTCGATGAACGAAGCTGTAAATAAATAAATTGGTTTTTAAATACAAATTGTTATTTATAACTACGTTCCTTGTCAGGAATTTCTTAATGATCACCACGAACATATAGATTTCCATATATGTATTTTAATAATCATAAGGAAATATTTCATCTAAAAATAATTGATCATCTATTTATAAACAAAACGTGTAACTCGCTTGCTAGAAGAGTGGGTGGAAATATCAATTCCAGGAATTTCATGAAAAACTTGCGGTCCTGTATGAAACAATGTGTGTGATATCTAATATAAGCTATGTATTTTTTATAGACAAGGAAACTACAGGATCATACGTCACAAACTCTCATGCGGAGAGTTAAATAGTAATTCACATCGCTGAGCCGACCATTCTGTCGTGTTCATTACTTCAGTTAATTTCCTCAGCAAACTGAAAATAATAATATCAAAGTCTTAATCTTTTTATTTTGATATTGTAAAGTGTATTAGTCTTATTAAGATGGCGTTTAATATAGTGAATATTTTAGTCGTAGCCATTATTGCTCAAATAGTGTTCGGAGGTCTTCTAAACAATGGTGGTGTAAGGCCAAGTAACGGAAGGAACGCTGCAATCAAACAAAAATGTTTGTTCAAACCATCCAAAAAACAGGTAAATTTACTTCAAGATAATACTGTATGTGCTTTTAAAATTAGAAACGATACCGTGGACGGTCGAATCCCCAGGACGATTCAGCATGTTGAGTGTGTAAAGCCAGTTACCAAAGGAGCTTGTAATCCTTGTCCTGAAAAATACACATGTACTCAGATGATGATTGAAATGGAGACGATGTCGCCCCAAAATGTATCAACAACTGTGTCTGTTGCTTCAGGGTGTGTCTGTGCTAGGATTATGGAGAATACTCCGAAAACATATGAGTTTCCTTCTGTTCCCTGAAGGTATGTTTAAACAATTTCGAAATATAAAGTACAAAAAAACTTTCAAGAAATCATACAAACAAAAATAGGAATAGGATGTTACATAATTTTATTATTATTATTTTTGTACAGTAAAATTCTAATTATTTTAAAAATTCTGATATTAGCCAATGCATTATACAAACATAATTCCACTAGATTTAAGTTGTATTTTGAAATGTAATAATTACAAACTTAATAACATATATGAAATTGAGTCGTTAATATATATTATAATAATACCATTGTTGACAATGAAGCTTTTAAATTCTTACAGTAAATACCTTTTGATAATTTTTTTTTTCAGTTCATATTAGACAAAGCATTATACAAACATATTTTAACAAAAATGTAGTTATATTTTGAAATGTAATAGTTACAAATTTAAAAACATATTTGAAATTGAATTGTTAATATATATTAGATTGATACCATTGTTGACTATGAAGCATTTAAATTTGTACAGTTAATACCTTTTGATAATTATATTTTTGAATATGTAAAGTATTGTTAAAATAAGTGTCTGTGATAACTTTAAATTATTGTTATTTCAAGGTTCTAAATAAGAAACTTGTCTAGCAATAATATTACTAGCTGATATATTAACAGTCTGTAGATGATTCATTAAATACATTGTTTAATGACATTATGTTAATATTTAAGGATTAGTCTCTTTTATTTAATTTGTTACAAATATATATATATAAATATATATATATATATATATATATATATATAAAGTTATTATTAATTTATATTATTCACCAGTATAGATGGATGTTGTTTAATTTTATAAATTAAGTAATTTCAAATACTTAGAGTACAAAATAAATCTAACGGAGAGAAAGTAAAGACTGAACGTTTCTATCTATAAGGCAGTTGTTTATAAATAACACTTTGATTCTATAAACACATAAATATGACGCTTTTTATGGTATAAATTTATTCTTATAAATTTCAATATCGTAAATTAATTCTAGTTTTATAGGAATTGCCTAAATTAAAGAATAATAATTTCCACATCTTTTCTACCCATCTAAATAATTAAAGTCTCCAGTAAGGAATAGAGTGCTTGTGAGCTAACATTTTGAATAAATCTAGAAAAAAAGTAATGATTAGCGATTTTGTGGTTATAAATTTTATGTTTTTAATAAGAAACTACATAATAGTATTTACTTCACAATAAAAGGCAATCCCAATGAATGAGTTAATTCAAAAATAAATATATTATTGAAAGTTGTTTTTAATAAATATATTTGGGCAATAAAACATAAATTTAGTCATTTGTAGAGTTATATTATCAGTATGACATTGTATGTTCATGCAATTATCGTTATTGAATAAACTATTGCTAAAATATTTATTTAATTTTTACACTGTTAGAGTTGTTTATTGCATTAAAAAAATAAAAAAAAAAGCTACGTTAATTGTATAGCAAGCTTTTATATAAGACTTATATTTATTAATAATTTGTTATTTTTACCATAAATATTTATTTATTTAATTTTTACATTGTTAACTTCTATTTAAAAAAAACAATTATTTTCAACTACGTTCATCGTATTGTAAGCTTTTATGTAAGACTTATATTTATTAATATTTTGTTATTTTCAATTTAAGTACTTATTTATTTAATTTCTACATTGTTGACATTTTCTATTCTATTTAAAAAAAAAAAGAATTATTTACAACTTCGTTTACCGTATAGCAAGCTTTCATGTAAGACTTACATTTATAAATAATTTGTTATTTTTACCATAAGTATTTATTTATTTATTTTTATGTTGCTGATTTGTTTTTATTACATATTGTTAATTTATTTATGATTTATATAGAGAGATCTATGTATGAAGATTTGTGTTAAGGATAAAATGTACGCTTCTTTGTATATTTGTATAGAGAATAAAAAATTTTAAAACATATTTGTTTGTTTATTTTTCCCGAACCCCTTTCGTATCATATTAAAGCAGCTATGAAATGAATCACACTAGTTTATGTATATTTCTCATTTAAAAAGGAGTTAAAATCATTTTGAAGTAGTTTTTTGATGTAATTTGGGTTTTACAATGTTCCATTGAGTTGAAAGTGAAGTGCAGAAAAACAGATCTCAAACAAATAAAACGTTAAATTCACAGTATTCGAAAAATGTAAATTTCATACATATTCAATTGTTTTCGTGAATAATTGGAGATCGGTGATAGATATATAAAAAAATGTTATGCCAGTAAACTAAGTATTAATAACGATGTTAAATCACTTATCAAAAAACCACGTTGACATTAAAACAAATTTACTCAAATACAATATGTCATTTTCAAGATGGTGGCCAAAAATTGTAACATTACAAAACGTAGTATAAGTTTTAAACTTAACTTTAACAAAAACGTTTTAATTTTTTTGTTATTCAACTTATTTTCATTAAGTTATTTATTTTGAGAAGTGACGTCAAACATTATTTTCAATTTATATTTGTTTTTGTGGAACTGCGTGTAATAAAGTTTAGCCTAATGCAATGTTTTTTTCATCATTTACACAGTAACACATAACCAAATTATTATCAGATACTAAACTCGTTAGGTCAGAACGCTGCCGCTATCCTAAACAACGTCTCCGTTCACTTAGCTCATATCGGCAACATCGATCTTGCCTGCCTATCAGTTTTACGATCTCTTAGGGGTTAAGGGATTTAGGATAAATAATCCAGGGGCTAGTAGAGGATGATAATCACATCTACATCAGATGAACTTACCTCCAGGACCCCAGATCTCAAGCGAAAAGCCGCATCTTACTAGAGGTGCCTACTAGAGGATAAACACTCCTCAATCTAAGGTGTAAAGTGTCCTCAGGGTAATCCCAAAGTTCATCTGTGCCGATGGATGAATTGTACAAAAGTAATTGTGCATTAAACGGAGCCTATGGATGACCTGGTGACTGTTCATAGTAGTTACCCAATTTATAAATGATGATACTCGTGGGAACAACTACGGATTCATCACACACACAAAAATACAAACAAACAATTAGTGTAGCGTGCTCAGACATTGCTAGTGATAATGAAGCAGAGACAACTTTAGTTGCTTCGGGGACAAATGATAAGGTGGAAGGATGGCATATGAACCAATACCGAAACCTCATCTGAAAAAGAGAACATTATGCTGGAAACAAACGATTCCACTCAAGACAGCTTCACAACAGAAACAATTGAGAAATTAAAACAGATAAAAGTCATGGTAAAATATACCAGAGCAGAAAAGAAAAAAACTCTTGGAAAGGCATTCAATGGAATCCTAAACTGTGATGAAGAGGCAAAAAGAAAGCCAACGACGGAAAGCTTTCTACGGATAGTACAATAAAAGTTAGCGGCTTAAAAAGAAGTCGCTTTGAGGGTAGTACACCCACAGAGAATGATAGAAAAAACAAAGACGTTAGAAACAAACAAGCCTCCTTCAAATAAATTCTAAGAAACGATATCACCATATAAGATGCCTATTGTTTAAGAAAAATTCCCTGGGTATTGAACCACAAATTGAATAGAGAAAACTTGGAGCAAATCGAGGGTTCCCTAGCTCTGGAGTTTGAGTCTATAACGTGGAGAAATCCTCAATAATTCAGTAACACCTAGCTAGAGGCTGGAGCCTCTATCATGGTCTGTGTAAACTTAGAAACCAAGATGTAACCTTGGTATGCTGCTAAGCTTACGGAAAGGACATCCTGTGAGTGATCTTCAATGCTCGTAAGGTTTACTCAAAGGTAGGATCCTGCCAAAATTCTTGAAGTTCTTAGCAAGCAGAATGACTCCCTCAAACTCGAGTAATTGGTTCAATTGGTTCATAGTAATATGAGTAATTGGTTCAATTAAGACCGAAAAAATACAAACCATAGTGGTCGTAATAAACTGTATCTCTTTCGCAGCTTTAGATGCAGCAGACATAAACGCTTCCATGGGATTTGATAAAGTGTACATCACGATACTCCAGAAAGATAAGTCATTGAAAAATGTCCCTGACGATAATCCAGTACAACCTCCACCGCATTAAAGCTGAGGCAAAGACCAAGCCTTCATCCAAGAACCCTGGATTATTGGAGGAAAGATACGAGGACCGGGATATGCAAGAGGTATGGTCATATAAATAACCTGTGAACCTGTATTGTGGTTAAACATATACTGTAATGTGATGTCTGCCTCTGCTTGATTTCTGTTCCAGAGATATAGCAACAGTGAAGATAACCTTCAGATTCAGGAGAGGTAGAAGAGCTTGATCATCATGATCATCATGAGCTTGATCTACCTACAATATGATGTATATTAGGCTCCACCCTTAAAGGAACTATAGACGGTTATGACTGGGAAAACGAGAACGAACATTTACTTGCGGGATTAGAATCCTACTCTCATCACGTAGCATTGGGCTCAAGTAATACTAATACTAGATGTGAGACCCTCTTAGAATTTCTTAAAAGTAATAGTTTACTGGTAGTTAATGTTTGTTTTGAACCTACATTTAGAAAAAAGTAAGTAAAGAAGTCATTGACAAACAATTTCCACAGAGTGTAAAAATCTTTTGTAACTGACTTGGATGTCTCGGATGAAACTTCAGTATCTGATCACTGTCATATTTTTTTGGAACTTAAATTTTGATTTTGAAATCCAAAAGTTTTAGAAATCCCGGCAACTCTTATCATCAAGAATTAACCTATAGATTAAATTCAAATTCAATCAGTAAGAGAGTTAAAGATATAAATGATATCAATTCAATGGCGGGTAATATAAAAGGATGGGTAGATAAATGGTGAAATAGTGAGTTAGATAGGGGAAAAAATTACAAGATAATTATTTATTAAAGCTAAAAATACAGGTTAGTGAGAAAGTTATCAATATCCTTAACTGAATACTCTATTAAGAAGACATAAAATATCATCTGGTAGAAACTTTTGCCAAGAGATTGACTCAAATAAATCAGTCTCTGGAATACACAATATAACGTCGAAGGAACTTATACATTCAACTGAATCCGCTAATGAACCTAGAGGTGTTCACACACTGGAAGTGTTACTCAAAACACACTTTCCAGATAGCACTGTAATCACAGATAATGATATAATCCATAATCAGAATGAGACAACCTGTAAAAGAGCTTTACGTTTTGACTGGAAAACTGGCAAAGAAGTTATAACTTATCCCGGGTAAAATGGGTCATAAATAAATTTGATTCATTTAAATCCTCAGGAGTAGATGGAATCTTTCCACCCCTAATATAAAGGGCTACTTAGGTACTTTCTCATCCTACTGTGCGAAACCTTCAGGGCCAGCTTGGCCTATGACTATATACCAATAATATGGAAGAGTAGTAGAGTAGTTTTCATACCGAAACCAAGGAAGGGAAATTACACAAATCCCAAAGTGTTGCGACCAATATGATTATCCTCCTATTTACTACAGTGGTCAGCTGTAGCAAATTCAATTATTATAAGTTAGTAGTGGGCATCTTGATCACGTGATTAATTTAAATGTTGTAGACAGTGTTCTAATATTCAACAGTGCATCACTTTAAATTTAGTAGTGTGCAAAAGATATATCATAATAAAAGTGAAATTAGCATCTAGATATTGTAATAAGCATTTAGAAATTCAGGAATTAATTTATAAAATATGATAAGGTGATTAGTGAAGTTAAACAGTGATAACTCGAGCATAAATAACTACGAATATGTATGAGGAGGAGGTATGAGTTATTGTTCCAAAGACAAAGACTAGCCTTCTCTAACAATTAAACGGATTACCATTTTAGATTCCATGCAGGCCAGATGTATAATTTTACTCATCAGAAAAGGATATATTTGAGAAGAAAAAGTTCCTAGTAAATACATGGAAGTGGTAGAAAACTGTTGAACAGAGCGTTAGTAAAAATTTTCAAAGACAATTACAGATATTATAGGCTGTTTGTAACCTAGTAAGGTTAATTTAAATCCACAAGCGAAAAGGTAATAATCCAGCTACTATATTTACTATGCAAGCCTCATGATTAGAGAAAATAAGTTTATGAATATCATTGGGTTTAAATAAACAAATGAATAACTTAAATTACAATGATACAATTTCGGCTTTTTAAACTTTCAAAGATATTCATAATTCACCTTGAACTTGAAACTTTTCTTATTGATTGTCATGATGAGAGATCAAATAAATAAAAAAATATTTAGAGCCCACCACCACCACTGAAATAATTTGTTAGTATTATGATAGCCTTTAGTTTTACCTCAAACTAGTTTTTCTTAATAAATTGATCAATATTAGCTTTATAAACAAAAGGATTAGCCGAGACATTTTAAAGACAATAACCGAGATCAAATAAATGTTTTAATCTTAACATAATTATATTGCACTATATTAACAGAAATATATTACTAAAATTGATCCAGCTGGCGAAACCAGGAACACTCTTTTGGTCTCAAAGGACCTGTAAACTCGACACCTGCTTTTTCACATAACTTTATACTACGTATATATGAAAAGTGAAACATAACTAGAGCAAATTTAAATGTCCATATGTGCACTTTATACAATAATATGGCTATAATATATCATCTTATCATTTTCTTCCAATATTATTCAATGACGTCAATACACTGGTTTTGACTAAGCATGCAACTGGCATGTGCCTCTGAATGAGCCAAATCTTCCGCTCGAGATAATGCTTATTCTTACCAGCTTCAACACAATTTTAGACATTTACGTGACAAGAGTCACGATTCGTATCGACAAAATGTGTCACCGTTTCAGCCTCTCGTGTATCGACTTCTTCGGACCGGATCAACTTGTACAGATGGGTATCTAAAATGAAATATGTAGGCTACATATTTTGACAATCCTTGGTGCTGCTATATTTTTTTACCAGAAATAAAAAACTAGGAAGTTAGAGCTAAATATATATTCAAGGTTAAAAATCATGAATTTCAATATACGTTGTTTTTTTTTTAGCAAAATGTAGATTTAAAAAGACTTGAGATCAGATCTATAAATAAGTTGGAGTTCCGAAACAGAATATATCGTATGTACAGTTTAAAAGGCATAACCGATTTTAAAGCAGTTTTTAAACTAAGAAAACTGTTTTGAAAAGTTATTTTTCCACTTTCGCTAAGTATGGTTCAGGTTATTTTCAGTTTCCGCGTAATCAATACAAATTTTAGGTCGCTTGGAACGTTTTAATCACCAAATATAATATCGTTTAAAAAAATCCAAATAACTATTTGTAACCAACAAGTACGGAATTCAGTAGGTTTTCACAGTAAAAATATGCTGTTCAAGAGTATAGTGCATAATGTCCAACTAACCAACGGTAAACAAATATATAACACTTATCTCCATAGCAACCGTAACAACGATATCTACAAGCTGTTTTGAATCCACCAAGAGGTTTCTATAGATTTGATGTAAATTTATATAACTTGGGTATTTAATAATATTTAAAATTAAACTAAAGTTGTAAAGGTTGTCTTGTATTATCCGTATATATACAGAGTGTAAGAAAGTTTCAAATTATTTTGTAACTTCTGTTTAACGACTTTTGGTTCTCAAAATAATATCTTTCATTGACAGCGTTGAATGAAACACTTGAAATACACTTGTCTTTCTAACAAAGTTCCGGAAATATAAAATTATTTAAAAAAACAGAATTATTAAAAATTTTCATACATACTTATTTAAATTACAGTAAAACAATAATATTAGCAGATTTTTAATACTTTAAACATTTTCAAAAAATATAATAATCAAAAGGGTTTTACTGTAAAAATGTAAAATCAACATAGTTAAAAATGGTACCAGTCTAAAAATACATTACCGACTCAATTTCAAATATGTTATTAAATTTGTAATTATTACATTTCAAAATATAACTTAATTCTTGTGGAATTACTTTTGTATAATGCATTTTCTACTATCACAATTTTAAAATAATTTTAAATTTATTAGTGCACGATCTGAGCTGTGTTAAAGTTTTGTGAGGCCACAGTATTTCGTTCGCAACAAGGACTCTGAATACGATTGGAAATATACACCTCATAGGTGTATAATTCTCATATGTATAAAAATAGTCTAGAATATTGTACTAGACCAAACTAGTAAGATTTTAGTTTTCGATTATTTAACCATTTTGGAACTTTAGGACACTCTGTATGTTGCCTTACGCTAAAGTTCTCTATTTGCTGATTCCGGTAACATGTTTTTAATAGATTGCTTTTTAAACACAAATGTTATTTATAAGGAAATTCCTTGTCATATTGAAATTATAAATTTTAGATGATCATGAAAATATAGATTTACATATACTCGTATATTTAAAAAATCATAATTATAAACGAAACGTGTAACTAGCGTACTAGAGAGAAGAAATATTATCCCTCCCAGGTATACCTGCTGAAACAACGTCTTTACTGTCCAATACAAGTTATGTATTTTTTATAGACAAGGAAACTACAGGATCTTACGTCACAAACTCCCATGCGGAGAGTTAAATAGCAATTCACATCGCAGAGCCGACCATTCTGTCGTGTTCATTACTTCAGTTAATTTCCTCAGCAAACTGAAAATAATAATATCAAAATCTTAATCTTTTTATTTTGATATTGTAAAGTGTATTAGTTTTATTAAGATGGCGTTTATTATAGTGAATATTTTAGTCGTGGCCATTATTGCTCAAATAGTGTTCGGAGGTGTTCTAAACAATGTTGGTGTAAGGCTAAGTTACGAAAGGTACGTTACTAACAAACAAAAATGTTTGTTCAAACCATCCAAAAAACAGGTAAATTTACTTCAAGATAATACTGTATGTGCTTTTAAAATTCGAAACGATACCGTGGACGGTCGAATCCCCAGGACGATTCAGCATGTTGAGTGTGTAAAGCCAGTTACCAAAGGAGCTTGTAATCCTTGTCCTGAAAAATACACATGTACTCAGATGATGATTGAAATGGAGACGATGTCGCCCCAAAGTGTATCAACAACTGTGTCTGTTGCTTCAGGGTGTGTCTGTGCTAGGATTTTGGAGAATACTCCGAAAACATATAAGTTTCCTTCTGTTCACTGAAGGTATGTTTAAACAATTTCGAAATATAAAGTACAAAAAAACTTTCAAGAAATCATACAAACAAAAATAGGAATAGGATGTTACATAATTCTATTATTATTATTTTTCTACAATAAAATTTTAATTATTTTAAAAAAATCTGATATTAGCCAATGCATTATACAAACATAATTCCACAAGATTTAAGTTATATTTATTTTGAAATGTAATAATTACAAACTTAATAACATATTTGAAATTGAGTCGTTAATATATTTTATAATAATACCATTGTTGACAATGAAGCTTTTAAATTCTTACAGTAAATACCTTTTGATAATTTTTTTTTAATGTTTAAAGGATTGTAACTCTGTTAATATTATTGTTTTACTGTAATTGAAATAAGTATCTGTGATAATTTTAAATGATTGTGATTTCAAGGTTTAAAATAAGAAATTAGTCTAGCAATAATATTACTATCTGATACATTTAAGAGTGTGTAGACTATTTTGTTAAATTATACTGTTTAATGAAATTATGTAAATATATAAGGAGTAGTCTCTTTTATTTAATTTAGTACCTATATATATATATATATATATATATATAAAGTTATTATTAATTTATATTATTCAACAGTATAGATGGATGTTGTTTAATTTTATAAATTAAGTCATTTCAAATACTTAGAGTACAAAATAAATCTAACGGGGAGAAAGTAAAGACTGAACGTTTATATCTCTAAGGCAGTTGTTATAAATAACACTTTCATTCTAGAAACACATAAATATGACGCTATTTGTGTTATAAATTTCAATATCTTAAATTAATTCAGGTTTTATAGGAATTGCCTAAATTAAAGAATAATATTTTTTGCTTCTTTTCTAACCATCTAAATCATTAAAGTCTCCAGTAAGGAATAGAAGAACTTGTGAGCTAACATTTTGAATAAATCTGGCAAAACACGTTATTAAAAGCAGTTTCGTGATTAAAAATTTTATGTTTTTAATAAGAAAGTACATAATAGTCTTTACTTCACAATAAAAGGCAATTCAAATATATGATTTAAATCAAACCTAAAAATATTATTTTAAGTTGTTTTTAATAAATATTAATTGGGCAATAAAACGTATTTAATCATGTGTAGATTTATATTATCAGTGTCACATTGTGTGTTAATGTAATTAGCGTTATTGATTAAACTATTGCTAAAATATTTATTTATTGTTTACAGTGTTAAAATTGTTTATTGTATTTACCTAAAAAATACAATATAATAATAATTAATTTACAGCTACCTTCATCGCATAGCAAGCTTTTATATAAGACTTATATTTATTAATAATTTGTTATTTTTACCATAAGTATTTATTTATTTAATTTTTACATTGTTAACGTTTTCTATTCTATTTAAAAAATAATTATTTCAACTACGTTCACCGTATTTCATGTAAGACTTATACTTATAAATAATTTGTTATTTTTATCATAAGTATTTATTTATTTATTTTTATGTTGCTGATTTGTTTTTATTATATATTGTTAATTTATTATAATTTATAAAGAGATCTATTTATGAAGATTTGTGTTAAGCATAGAATGTACACTTCTTTATATATTTGTATAGAGAATAAAAATTTTAAAAACATATTTGTTTGTATGATGTGTATATTTTTCCTGAACCGCTTTCAAATCCTATTAAAGCACCACTGAAATGAATCATACTAGTTTATAACATTTCTTACTCATTGCATATATAAAATATTTAAAACAATAGTTATATCGTGTAAAATATATGTTTTTATTACATACTTTATATTTATCATATACTTTTATTTTACCTCAATGGACATCTGCGGATATGAGTCAGTATAACTGTACAACTTGATACATTATTACAAATAAAAAGTTTATTATATAAAAAGGAGTTTAAAACCATTTTGAAGTTATTTTATGATGTAATTTGAGTTTTACAATGTTCTATTGAGTAGATAGTCTAGTGCAGTAACACGGATTTCAAACAATTTAAATATTAAATTCGCAGTATTCGAAAAAAAGTCAAATTGAAAACGAATTGAAAACAAATTGACTCAAATCCAATATGGCAGATTCAAAATGGCGGACATTACAAAACGTATTATAAATGTAGTATACAAACTGATTTTGTCCGAAATTGATATGACAAAAACTATGGTAACAAGTACGGGAGAAGAGACTTGTATAAATATCTTTAAGGCTTTTTTTATTAAAATAATATTCAGATTAAAATTAATAGTTATAAAACTTTCACAAAAAATGATAAAGGACATGTTTCACGCCAATTTATCTCCTTTAAGGATCATATGAAAACAACTCGGTAATAATTTTTTTTTTTAATTTGGTGTGAATGAAACTTCTAAAGTGAAACTACTCAGAATAGTCCATAAAACACAGTTTTTTTAAAATTCTGGTAGGAAGGGAATCAAATGTGGTTAAAAACCCCGTAAGTGGAAAAATAAAATACTGGTTTAAGAGATGAAAATTAGTTTTACGCTTCAGAATAATATGTTAATGTTCAATTTTCAATATTCTCTGAATTTCGAAGGAAAAGGGTTTTAAACTAACGCCTAAAAGTTTTAATTTTTTTGTTTTTGCAAACTATTTTCTTTAAGTTATTTATTTTGAGAAGTGACGTCAAAATTATTTTGAATTGATTTTTTTTTTGAAACTGTGTTAAAGTTAGGCCTAATGCAATGTTTTTGAATCATTTACACTGAAATACACAACCAAATTATTATCAGATACTAAACTTGTTATGTCAGAACGCTGCCGATATCCTAAACCAAGAATCCGCTCACTCAGCTCATATCGGCAACATGGATCTTGCCAGCCGATCTCTTAGGGGTTTAGGGATTTAGGATAAATAATCCCAGGGGGTAGTAGAGGATGATATTCACATCTACATCAGAGGAAGCTACTCTGAAGACCGATGTGAACGAACGAAAAGCCGTTTCCTGCTAGAGGTGCTCCTGCTTCAACAAAACACAGCGGATCTAATTTGGGAGGTTAATAAACATACGTTAAATCGGGAGGTCTAAACATTAAGTTAATCCTAAAGTTCATCTGTGCCGATGGATGAATTGTACAAGAGTAATTGTGCATTAAATAAACCCTATGGAGGACCAGGCGACTCTTCATAGGAATTACCCAATTTATAAATGTTGATACTCGTGGGAACAACTACGGATTCATCACACACACAAAAATACAAACAAACAATTAGTGTAGCGTGCTCAGACATTGCTAGTGATAATGAAGCAGAGACAACTTTAGTTGCTTCGGGGACAAATGACAAGGTGGAAGGATGGCAATGAACCAATACCAAAATTTCATCTGAAAAAGAGGACATTATGCTAGAAACAAAAGATTCCACTCAAGACAGCTTCACAACAGAAACAATTGAGAAATTTAATTTAATGGCACTTCCACGAAACAGATTAATAGATTCTCCTCAAGCTCCCTTTTATTTTATTTTACAAAAAATCAAGTTTTAAATGTCTACAATTGAAGTTAATTTGGGGTTTTTCTTGTCAATTACTGTAGAAGTTTTTTTTTTCTTTTTGGAATTACGATTTAACACATTGACTTCGATTATTATTCTTTATTTTCACAAATTTTTTATCAAAATTGGTGGAGTTGATTTTGTGGAATTAAGTCTTTTATAACTGTTGCATATTACTCGTGATATTTTTAGCTGGCGTTATTAGAATATTCGATCTTTAGGAGTCTTTATTTTAAACTCAACTTTATTTGTAAATTTGTAACTTAAGTATTTAATAAAGGAAGTTTTATTCACGGGATATCAAAATTAGTTTTTGTATTTTCTAAGACCATGAAATGTAAATATCAGTCAAGAAACAGAGGTCGAATTTTTTTACAATTATCATATTTAACCTGTAGGCCTACTTCATATATAGGTTAAAGTAAAATTGTTTTAGCTGACATCATCATTGGTTATAGCGTTAAATTAAAAAAAAAAATGTATACAATAATTTGTTAGACATTTTAACAGTCAAGTCACAGACTGCAATGTCACAGTATGTAAAATAATGACATTATTAATTATTAAACATGGAGTAATAAAAAATATTTCAATTTCTTTAAAATATGCACTCATAAAAATATTTAATTATACGTTTTAATTACGTATTTAGTCAAAGTTTATTTATTATTAATTGTCAGTCCCAAATTTTCAATATTTCTACTGTATTACAAATTTTAAAATTCAATATTTAGTGCAAGAAGAGTATTCAAGTCTATAGTTTTCATTACCCAGATGTAACCTATAATAGGTTGCGTTTTAAATTTGTTTAGCTCCAAACTATGCTCTTCAGCCTATGTTACTATTAATATATTTGATCGGATTATCGATTTCACTGAGCTTAAATTGTAAGTAAATTTATAGAGCATCAGCATACAAGTCAAGAATACAACATTTTAGTGCATTGCATATGTCATCTATATGATACTAAACAGTAAAGGCCCTAAGACCGATCCTTGCAGTGTAACCAACAAGATAGTGCCTCTCGATTACCTGGTCGAAAACCTGACTAAAAAGGAACTTTACTATCGGCATTTAAAGTATTTTCATAGTTGCTAATGTACGATTCGTTCAAGGTATTTGGATAGAGGTAATAAAATATTTATAGGCCGATAATCAACAGGAGCTATTGTTTTGATGACAGGTCGGACTAAAGCATGATTCCAAACATTTGGAAAGATACCCATTTCTAAATACACTTTTAATGTTACGTAAGAGGTAAAAAGAATAGAATAGAAAATGTCTTTAGCCCTTTCTTCCACTTAACCCATTGAAAATAGAATGAATTTAATGAATAATTTCTTTATTATGAGGTGACCAAGTCATCTCTTCCATTTAACCCTTCAAAATAAAAACATGATTGAAATCATAATTAAACCATTCAAATTAAGACAAAGATAACATAATCATTAGAAGAAAAAAATAACAAAACAAACAAACAAGCCGTAATAAAAATAAAAATTACAAATTAAGTTGGGAAACATAAAATAAGTCACTAATTTTAATGATGTAAATTAACAATTATTTATTTCGATTTTTCTCTCTTTTTTTTTTTTTTAATATAAAGAGAATAATAATTTAAATGGCTATAAAGTACTTTCAAACCTTAACAATAATATTTATACTTCATACATTCAATATACAAAATTCCTTTCCCTGTATACTCCGAGCAAAGATCAGTCCAAGAGGCAAAAACAAATTTATTCTCCAAGAAAGTCGGCACTTCAGTTTGAAGAATAGAATGTAACACAGTTAAAATGTGAAAAGTACTGAATTAAATAAGTTTTAAAAGACATAACTCTTTTTAATAAATTGGACTAACGTGACCATCGCGTTTTAAATACAAATAAATCTTATACGATAATGTTGAGCGCTTTGCGATGAGTTTGCCATTTCAACAGTCATGCCATTGACTACAGTGTCAGTATGAAAACTAGGGGCATATGAAAAATTTGACTAGAAGCACTATAATAAGAAACGGTAAAAACGCTTTAATTTTCGCTAAAGGTTGAATTCCAGCAAATGCTTTATTACATGCCTCAGTTACATATTTTGTCCAATTTAGTCTGTCAATAATTGTCAGATCCCAAAGAGATATTGTCAGAGAGAGAGAGAGGGAGGGGGAGATAGAGAGAGAGAGAGAGAGAGAGAGAGAGAGAGAGAGAGAGAGAGAGAGAGAGAGAAAACCACAACATCATTTAATAAGAGTATTATTATTTTAAACAAGAGTAACAATCTGTGAATTAGAGTATGTTACTTTCCAGGGATATTTAAATCGCCAAATTGTCTGATAAAAATAATTGAGTAATCCGTGAATACATATGATACGCCATGATGGAATACGAATTTGTTTCATGTTTTTTGTGTATGCAATCGTTTTCCGACTTTGACCTTTGTTTTGTGATATGCTGATCAATAAATTTTACAGAAACAGGTAGAATTTATATAAAAAGGAAGTATTGAAAACTCGCTTCAAAATTAGTGCTGATTTTTCACTGAAGTAGCACAAGTAGCAACTGTTAATGATACTTTGTAGGACATAGGCCTATAAAAGAATTGTATATTTTTTTCAGTATTAAAGTGGCTGCTTTAAAAAAATAATGAATAATGTCATAATAATATAATACATTTTTTTTTCAGAATAAAGAATAAAAATGATAAAATAATTAGAACACCCCAGAGGCGATGGAAGCTGCTGTTAAACTGGTTATTGAAGAAGGGAAAGTATACGCCAAGCTATGGTTATAAAGGATGTAAAATTTCAGACATTATCCAGGTACTGTATATTCAAAAATTCAAAATAGATCCTTTATCTAGAATTGGTCCTAACTACAAGGTAAAATCAATATTGCCAACAGAAGTAGAAATAGCGCACCTTGATTACATTGTAAAATGTGCAAAAATATTTTATGGTCTCTCCCTGAAATACTGACGCCAAGTATAATAGCGTGTGAACTTACTGTGAAAAATAATTTAGCCATACCTGAAAGTTGGCACATTGATCAGAGGTAGAGGCTTGGCTTAAGGATTTAGCCAACGTTTCAAAGATCTTTCATTAAGGACTCAAGAAGGATGCAGTATAAAGCGTGACATTGGTTTTAGTCAAACCAATGTATATTTGTTTTTGACCAATTAGAAGAGGCTATGGAACGGCACTGTAGTTTTATTAGTGGTTTGCGTCTTTAAAATTTAGATGAAATTGGAACCATGACAGTTTAATCATCTAAAAATGTTTGGGCACCCAAAGGTGCAAAACAGGTCATTAAAATTATAAGTGCATAAGGTAGCACACTTGTCACAACATGCTGTATTGTTGGTGCATCTAACAAACTACAGCCATGTTAAAATCATTCCATACATTTTATAACACTGTTATAGATTCGTGGATGATGTCTCATCCTGGGGGAAGCGTTTACGATTTACAATGTGTTGGAGAAGCGTATCCACGAACTCCTTTGAATAGCGACGCTGCGTTTCCGAGATCTTCCCTTTTAGTTGCCACATATTTACTGAACTAGAATCTTTATATAGTACAGTCACAGACATGTCTCCTCTTACAGTTGATTATGATAATAAAACTTCAGAGACTTGCAAAACTTACCAAACACCGATGTCAATACGCTACGCCATGTAAACGAGTCAACCATAATATGCCCGGATGATATAAAGCCCCCCCCCCCCCCGAAGCAAAAGAAACAACTCGAAAGGGTATGGGGGGAGAGGAAAAACCATAATAGCGACCGATATACAGGAGAAAAACGAAATAACCAACAGAAAAGCAAAAAAAAGCGTAATATAAAACAATTGTTATAAAGTAAAGAATACGAAATCGAAACAAGTGATGCAAATGAAGTTCCTCTGGAATGTAGAAACTCTTCTAATGAAATTAATTTATCTGACTCGGAACCTAAACTATAAGTCTTCTGTAGTGTAGATCACGTTTCTTCTATCTGTACCTGTAGTACTACCTCTACCTACGTTTTCCCTTACAGGTAGCGCTGGTTACAAAACAACTCAACTTTTGAAGGTTGTGTTCAGATCGTATTGACGTGAACATTAATTCCAAGAACAATACAACTTTTCCTGTTGCAGAAACAATACACAAGAGCAACAATCTATGAATCAGAGTTAGTTTCTAATTTAAATACTCTAATTGCTGGATACATATTAAGTTAACCATGTGTTAACCTATATGTTTCCATGATGGAAAGCGAATTTATTCACGAGATTGATTGTATACAATCGGTTCCCGACTTTGTTTTGTGATGTACTGATCGACAAGTTTTACAGATATATATAGATTATTTATAAAAAATAAAAGGGCTTGGTAAGATATGGAAAATGGCACCAAGTATTTTTTTTTTGGACAGCTGAAATCAAAAAGGCGTTAGTAAACGTTATCGTTCTAGAATTTAATAAGTTGGAAGTTGCACCTTCCTACCATAACTATTTGTCTTTGTAAAGGGCTTGGTAAGTTATGGAAAATGACACGCAATATTTCTTGCTTGGACCGTCGTAACTAAAATAGCAATACTGAACGTTATTTGTTTAAGATGGCTAAGAAGGAAATGCCACCTCCTCTCCTTAACACTGTGTCGTTTTAATGGGCTCTGAAACATTTTGTTTGGACTAGCGAAAATTTCATGTTTATAACTGTAAAAGCGTTAGTAAACATTATTGGTCTTAAGATTGTTATGAAGGAAATTCCACCTCCCTTCCTTAACATTGTGTCGTTGTAATGGGCTCTGAAACATTTTGTTTGGACTAGCGAATATTTCATGTTTATAACTGTAATAGCGTTAGTAAACATTATTGGTCTTAAGATTGTTAAGATGAAGGAAATTTCACCTCCTCTCCTTAACATTATGTCGTTACAGAGGTGTCTCCAAGATATGCAAAATAACGCCGAGAATGTCTTGATTGTATTGTGGTAACTAAAATAACGATGATAATCTTAAGATTGTTAAGAAGGAAGTTGGACCTTCCCACCTTAACTTTTTTGTTATTTGAGAATATTAGAAAGTAAGAGGAATTACCTAAGTTCTATTTATGAGCAGCATGTAACAGTCAAAATGTGAAACTATTCAAATAATTAAGTTTTACAGAAAAAATAAATATGTATGTGATTATAACGTTTTAAATATAAAATACATCTTATAGGATAATGTTGGGCGCTTTGTTGTTTGTTGGCCAGTTCAACAGTGTCAGAGAAACTATGGAGTAATGAAAGATTTGACTAAGAACACTATAATATGAAATTTTAAAAATGCTTTCGTTTTTTGTTAAAGGGCGAATTCCATCAAATACTTTATTACATGTCTCAGTTACACATTCTGTCCAATTTAGTCTGTCATTATTGTCAGTCCCAGAAATCTAGCAATGCCTAGTCTATTCTGTTCATTAGTCGGGAGTAGCCTATAGACCTAATAATGGGTTGAGTTTTTGATTTGTTTAGTCTTAAATTGTGCTCTTCAGCCCAGAAGCAGATATTTTTGTTGCCTTACGTTACATGCTCAACTACACTACCAACTTTATAGATTTTAGAGTGAAAATATATCTATAGCACATCAGTGTACACATGAAGCATACAATATTTTAGAGGGGGGAAGGGAGAGAGAGAGAGAGAGAGAGAGAGAGAGAGAGAGAGAGAGAGAGAGAGAGAGAGAGAGAGAGAGAGAGAGAGAGAGAGAGAGAGAAACAGAAAAAAAGATATATGAAAAATAGCGGGAGAAAAGAGAGATGAAATGACTAACATTTTACAAGTAAATACTCTGTAAAGTAGCTCAGTAAAGTAGCTCTGGTTAAACCACAACTCAAGTTATATGCAGTTAGTATTGACGTGAAGTTTTGTTTCTAAGAATAATTACAACTTTTCCTATTCCAGAAACCACAACATCATTTAATAACAGTATTATTATTTTAAACAAGAATAACAATCTGTGAATTAGAGTATGTTACTTTCCAGGGATATTTAAATCGCCAAATTGTCTGATAAAAATTGAGTAATCCGTGAATACATATGATACGCCATGATGGAACGCGAATTTGTTTCATGTTTTTTGTGTATACAATCGTTTTCCGACTTTGACCTTTGTTTTGTGATATGCTGATATAAATTTTACAGAAACAGGTAGATTTTATATAAAAAGGAAGTATTGAAAACTCGCTTCAAATGTCTGCCATTTTGAAATTATCCTACCCTTTTTTACTTTCTCACATATATGTACTATAGAGAAATTATACGGTAGGTAAAAAAATCAGCGTCAATTTTTAATGTACCTTGAATCCAACTCTTAAAATCGGCTCAATGATATAAGATTTCGTTGCTAAAGTGTAGTCTCTAAGGACTTGATTAATGTGTAAAAAACAAAACAAAATTGACAGTTGTAAATGAAGTACTTTCTCAAAATCGGCTCTACCGATATCGTTCAAATTTTAGTGAAATGGGAAGATTAATGTCAAAGCTGTGTTCCAAGTGACAAGTAAAAAATATAACAGTTCAGGATTAATTGGTAAAAAACCAAAAAACCTTGACCATCGATTTTAATTAAATAATATTTAAGCTGAAGACACGTTTATGGAGTAAGAGAAGAATTAAGTTTAGGTCCTATTTAAATATAAATATGTTTCAAAACCGGCATCCAAGGACATTTTAATTTTATGACTGATAATTAGTATAAAACTGATGAATTTAGTGATGAATAGGTTTGGTTGGTTTTTATTTAACTCTGAGGATGGTTAAATGTTTTTACACCTGTTATTTAACAACACAATACATTTAGATGTAAATTTGAAATGTGTAAGAAATATGCTATTGCGGAATGCTGTAGTATATAAATATGAAAATGTTATGTTTTTTATCAAACTTGAACCATTCATTATCGAATCTAAATATGAGTAAAATCGGATGTAAATTGAGTCTTTTAGAGCGTTTACTAAAACACACATATAGCCAGGGCCTGCTTAAAGGGGAGGGGGGCTACCGTTACCACCGCCTAGATAGGGCGACAAAGGTAAACATATTTATCATTTAGACAAAAACCAGAAGCAATTATGTATGAACAACGTAACATAAAAAACGTTGTTTAAACAGACAATAATTATAATATATGTGTACAGTTTATATGGAAAATACATTACATTTATAGTAAAGTGGCTCATGCAACGTATAATTAAGTCTGCATTTCGTAAACTGGAATGTGTAAAGTTGGCAACACTGGCCTCTCCAACATGACTCAACTGACAGAGACATCACGCCCTACCTCTCCCTTGGTATCTGTGCCACTTGCCACTTGCCAGTGGTGAGATGCCGTAACACCGAATCTTATAGCACAGAAGAGTGAGTTAGTGCCTCCGAATATAAACAAGATAGAATTTTATGACCGCACCACAACACTGAATATGAAAAAAATCCCATAGCTTCGAAAAGTTTTAGGATGTGTTGCACATCTTCACAGTGCCGGAGTAGGGGTACGACGCTCGACATTGCTTGGCGTGTGGGAAGTACTGAAGAAGAGACTCAAAGCTTCGTAACTCAGCGAATCTTTAAAGTAAAACTCAACATTTATAAGAGATTAAGTGGGCGAAATTGGTCAATAAATAAGACTACATTATTTATTCGTGGAGTCATTTACTACCTTCTAAAATAAATCTTGCTTAGACATCAAATTGCCCAGTTAACGTTCAACGTTTGGTTGAAAATATTGTAATCATTCTAGCCTTACCTAACCTAAACCATTCTTCCGTTTCTGCGCCCCTGATATTCAGACTATTTTATAAATGTGAAAAATGATGTAAATGGTAAAAAAGATGGTAAAATTCACGATACAGGGAAAATGACGTACTATTTTTATAAAAAATAATCCGTACAAAATGAATTTGGGATTTCCTTAACTAATTGAGTGAGTAGCGTTTCTAAAGTACCTTTCAACACATAATTCCAATAAAATAATTCATAATAATAATAAAATAACAGTAAGTAAATAAAATAATTCTTTTTATGTTTTGGGTGGTCAGAATTTAATTTAGTTTATTTCATATTTATTACCTCACAGTGAAGTTTAAAATGAGAAATCACAGCCTATACGTGCAAATTGAAATTTTTGAGCAATCTCCACTCCTAGCCCTCCACAATTAAAATAACCTAAACCTTTGATTTTTTAAATTACCCCTTTTAACTAAAGAAAATTGAAAATCGAATTCGAATATCTCAAATTTTAAAAAAATAAGAGGGGTTGTTTATTTATTTTCAGCCACAACTTCAGTTTTACATCTAAAGAGATGTATAAATATTTAAATAATTTACTTTTTCAATAGGATTACAACTATAACTGCTCATTTCATGGTAGATATGGATATGGAAATCGAAACCCCTATAGTTACACCATCTCTCTCACAATATTCTGGTAGGATTTTGTCCATTATACTAAAGTGTCGAATACCTGCCACAAATTCTCATAACTGGTGGAATATTTACGCGTTGTGATTCTGTACACGGAATAAAAACAAAAGTTCAGTGACTGAATAACCTGTGAAGAGCGTAGGCTACTTAGACGCATTTTTAGTTAGGTAGTGTGTGGTTGGCACATCGAAATTTTTGGCAGTACCATGGGAGTTGTTAGTACTTTCAATCAAACGTTCCTTACCAATTCTAGCTTCCCAATAACCTCACGATGGTGGGTCAACACCATAAATGTTTGCGCCCGTGGGAATTTAACCTGACACTCGAAAACGAGAGTACTAAGCATTATATCTGCAGGGTGCATCTATTTAAAGTAGAAATCATAATATATATATATATATATATATATATATATATATATATAACACTAGGTTTGCAAACAGATTATACGATACTTACAATTTGTTAAAATAAATTTGATCATAATTTTCTAAATTATAGCCCTTTATGTCCCAAATAAAATGGTAACTATTTTCTATGCTATTGTTAATGTAACTAACGCTTAGTCATTAAGTTATTTGATTCCTTCTCAAATTGGGGGGGAAAAAAATTGATCATGGTAAATCTTAAGATCACATTCTATAATTTATATAAATATCTAAATAAATAAGTTGTAGGGATAAAATAATCATTTTAAAATAGCTTTTCTAATAATAAATCTTAAATTTGACTGAGGAGCTCTATTTTTTTTATCTCTACTTCCTTAACGCAACTTTTCTGTATGCTATAAAAATACTCTGAATGAATAATCTGTCAATAAAAAAATATATTTAATAAAGCCGCAAAAGGCTAAAGGCTATATAATATCTCCGTAATTACTCCGTTATAACGGAGTAATACTCAGTGATAACAAGATTGGTGTTTTCTCTGCCTGTGTAGGTCGAATCAGTCTAACACGAACATGTATGACGTATTTCCCAAGTTTTTTTTCACACCACGCCACTGACACTTGAAAACAAATTTTAAAGTATAAAATAAACTCAATATAAAAGTAAAATATTAAGACAAAAGTTAAATATCTAAGCGGCAGATTTTCTTGGTTTTTGAATTATCTTCAAAACTAGATATAATTCATAACTATTTATATCTATGTAGAGATTTGAATGTCTGGCACCTCTTTGACTGCTGTTATAAAAGTATAGTGCCCCCTTTCCAAAGGGGCGAAAGGGTGGTAAGTACAAATTTTCAAATGTTAAAGGGGGTCGAATGATACCTCATTTTAAAGATCTATTGAAAATAAGATGATTGGCGAAAAGGCAGTTAAAAAATTTAACCTAGTTTAGAAATGGCGGCAAAAAACGTACCAAATTAGAAACTAATGAGGTTGTACAACTGACAGTGTTCTAATTAATAAAAAAAAATGAGAACAGAATCTCATTTGTATTGGTTCTATTGTTTATTCTTCCTGATATGACTTCACAAAATAAAATCCGTCTCTCAAAATCATCGTCCCATAATTATTGTACAAGGATGACTTTGTATGGATGAAACTTGTAACGTTTAAGAGTTTTGAAAACAGTACAACGGCTTAGATGGTTTCTGCGAGCAAGTTCTCTACCTGACTCCATAGGATTTCCGGCAATTTTTCCAAAATTAAAATTTTGGTTAACTCATCAACTTTAGGAAGACTATACTTTATTTATTATTGCTTCGAACTTGGGACTCGCGTTGGGGGAGGGGAGCTGTTAGCACACTGTTGTCAATTTTGGCGCCGACGGGGGAGGTTTGTTACGTTCATACTCACAAGACAACTTGACACAGCAGATGCCTCCTACGGCACAAGTGTTTTGGCGAGACTGGAAACTTTCTCCCTGTCTGGGAAACGTGACAACATGGCAGGATTGTAAACTCGCCAGCCACCCTCTAATTGGTCGGAGAGCGGGCGAGCCCCTGATGTCCTGCTACCCCGGAAAGAAGGTCAAGTCCGAAGCAATAATAAATTAAGTATAGACTTTTTGTCGTCCTCAAGACTTCCGGTTCGAAGATACTTGTTTACTAGTTTAGATACAATTTGATGGTATTGTTTTTTCAGGATGTAATTCGTTAAAACGATCGGCAGTTGCTCGTGCTGATCTACCCTCTCCCCGTATAATATAGTTAATTACACTCTTTCTTCAATTGTAAATTTCATTTTAATCATTTTTTTTTTATAGATCGTTAATGATGTGAAAATAAAGGACAACTGAAGTACAAGTTACAAAGACACCAACAAAGTATTTCTTATGACTAAGTATGAGTAGTTTCCAGTCTAGTTGGACTTTACCAAAGAGATAACAGTCCAAGTTTATTAGATTACTGATAAGGGAGTACAATGGTTGAATGATAACAATTTCAGCTATTTCCTTGTGAAAGCTCTCCTACCACCCCTCACAAAAATCCAAAAATCACGGTTCACACAAATTTGTTGTGCAGTTCAATTGAAGTTAACATTAAAAATGGGATAATAAAACACAATTTTTTATTTTGTACTATCCACTTTTTATTAGTCTTTGTGTTTTATTATCTTTAAACATGGAATTCCACCAAGAACCATCGGTCTCAACAGTAATGAAAATTTAAAAATGGGAATTAAAAAAAAAAAATTATAACACTGTCAGTTGTACACCCTCATTTGTTTCTAATTTGGTACGTTTTTTCCCGCCATTTCTAAACTAGGTAAGATTTTTAAACTCTATTTTCCCCAATCATTTTATTTTCAATAGATCTTTAAAACGAGGTGTGTAATAGCAGTCAAACAGGTGTCCTACATATTCAAATAAATGCCGCACACCACAGGTGCATATAATCAAAAGAAAATTATAGAGGGTGTCTACTTATTTAAACTGACACCCTGTATAGAGAAACATTTGTTCTAATGAGATTACAAATTCAATATGGCGGGCACCTTATCACCACTTAGGACATTAACGCCAAAAATACCGACTTCCACTGGCATAACTGCGGGCGCAATTGCTTCTCTATAAAAAGTATGTTAAGAAAGTGTACTATTAAGTCACACCAAAGAGTTATTGTAGTGGAATAACCTTTCATTCATAAGACAGCTATTTATATCATGGTTGTTCACCTTGAATCCTTTCTACAGTAGTTCAAGATTATGCTGTAATCTTGAAACCAGTTATCACGCTACAGACTGAAAACATTATCCCTGTAAACTACAACTTTGCAAAGTATATATAGCCGTGCGTATAATGAATGGTATAGACATAATGCTTCATCTTTTCAATTATTCGATTGTTTTATTAGCCTACAGGTCAATAAAATAATTAAGACACTAACTTCCTAACAACTCTGAGACATTAAATGTTCCATGATATAAATATTAACTTTTATGGTTTAAAACCGAGTGATTAGTGTTGTTCATTTTTCAAACTATTCTTAAATATTCTATTTAATATTGTTTATTTTGTACCGTTACCGGTTTATATATATATATATATATATATATATATATATTTGAAATTTCATTCAATATCTTTTAACCGACTTTGAGAGCTATATCCATTAAACATTCTTCGTAAAGTAAACAAAATGTATTTGAATTGTAAGCTGATATAATATTAATAATTAGGTTAACATAATTCACTTATATGACTATATTGATGTCAAACAATCATTGTACACACGTACACATAGTAATACGGGGACAATGCTTCATAGTTGGCATGTTACTAAAGACTGATTAAGAATTCAAAATTTAAACAAAATATTTATTGTAGATAATCTTAACTAAGCAAACAAGTTACATAGATTTAAATAGAGATTGTTGATTACCACCTCTTGTGGATCAATAAGTCATATTTTGCAAAGGGATAAAACAATAACTTGGATAATATAAATGTTATTTTTTCTAGCAATTTATAGAAAACTAGATTTATTGTTTGTTTTAATTTGTGAACTATCCCCAAATTTTTAATTATCAATTCTAATTTATGAATGTGACAATTTGTAAATTATGCCAAGCCAATCATTTAGTTAAAGCACAACTCATTGAAAATACAGACAGAAAAGCGAGCGACTGATTTATATCATTAGATTTATATTATTCTAAAAACCTACTTTAAAGCTGGTTGTCCTCCAAGAGCTAAGCTACGCTTTACTAAGCTAAAGTTGGATGCCCACAAAACACTAAGTGAATGGTAATCAGTTGTTAGTTGTTTGTTGAGTTGGACGGAAGTTTCAACGGCAAGATTGAAGATGAAAGTTCTGATGATGATTTCAACACTCAGCATGACTATAAATTAAACTTACTGTCTGGTATAGTTGGGTCGTTTAATTCCTCCACTATCCATTTCCATATCGCACCCTTTTTATTAGAATCGCGTTAATCTTCTATCTGTCTAGATATAACATATAATGGATTATTTCTAAAAAAAAATAATAATAATGGTGTTATTAAAGTAAAATACCAACCAAAAATTTCAATTTTTATTTAATAACAAAATATTATTTATCTTTACCTATGTGTTACATAGGTAAAGATAAAAAGGTAAAACATAAAAAGGTAAAAGAACATATATATATATATATATATATATATATATATATATATATATATATATATACAGTGTCTTGTGTAAGCCTATCTAAAAAAATTCAAGAACGTTTGTCAGCTTGAGGTGTGTGAAAGAAAAGAAGTAAAGAATGAAGGGGTAGAAGGAGAAATGATATCCGAACCGATGAAGCCAATACAGTTATAAATTGGAAACAAAAGATTATATCTTTTAATTATATAATTTACTAAAATTACTTGTTTCAAATATTTAAAACAAAAGGAATAATTTTTTTTTAATTGTACCATACACATTGGGCTTTTTCTGCCAAGACCCAAACATTTTCGGGACAGTTGTTAGCCTGGTGGGTCTCAGGCAAGAAAATTTTTGCTCCTTTAACCTTGATCTTTTGAAACCTCAAACGTATTTATTAAAAAAACAAAAATCTTCCTTTAGAAGTTTCCCTCTATTTGCAATATTAACACCAAATCTTTTATAAAACTACATGAATCTCTTTTTCATATTATTTTATTAATCTAAAATTTCATTACTATCGTAATTACGTAATAATAAACCTGTACAGTCACTTGCAAAAAAGACTTTTAGAAAACTCATACAACTAGGGGTCGCATGAAATAAATCGTTGCCCAGACAGTTTTGGCAGAGAGAGAGAGAGAGAGAGAGAGAGAGAGAGAGAGAGAGAGAGAGAGAGAGAGAGAGAGAGAGAGAGAGAGAGAGAGAGAGAGAGAGAGAGAGAGAGAGAGAGAGAGAGAGAGAGAGAGAGAGAGAGAGAGAGAGAGAGAGAGAGAGAGAGAGAGAGAGCGAGAGATCACAGCTACCTTTCCGGGCATATTCACTCGTCCTCTAAAGTACTTCTGGAGATGTTGTCCCTTGTGGGGATATCCCCACAAGGGCAAGCGGCCTAAATCAAGTTTATATGTAATATACATATACTTTTAAGCATATTAGGTCGAAAATAAAAATATTTTTAAATATCCCCTAAAATAGCTTTTGGGACGACAGCTTTAGTTTTGAAGAGAAGCCACCAGGGCTGCGCTGAACGCAATACTCTCTCCTATAGAAGAGATTCGGGTTTTTGCCCTAAAGGTGACTTTATGGGGCTCTTGAGTATGATTGGTTCATTCAAATTCGAGAGAAAAGAGCAAGTTGGTTAATGCCTTTGTGAGGATACCAAAATATTTGTATGTAGACTGCAACAAACGTCACTATGCCTTTGGGGACATTGTTGCCAGATGGAACAGATCCAGTGTTGCCGTCAATTGCACCTTTCATAAACTTAGAGTTCAGTCCGTTTGTCCATTTCAATTTCTTAGATGTGGTTGTATACTTGTTGCTTCTTTGCGATATTTGAATGTGTGCAATATATTATAAATTACATAAGTTATTCGCCATTGTAAATAATTACTCCATTTAAAGAGTTCTACCTTTTATAAATGAAATGGAAAAACTATTTATCTGTTTTGACTACGTCGAAAAGTATTTGTATATCAGATATAAATTTGTCTCAGATTTTTAAATAATAAATTATATCACTAGTTTTAAAGAAGAAAATTATCTTTATTAAAAGTTTTGTTACATATTTTATGTATGCATTAATCAATTACGAATTGTTACGTAGTAATTTATCTAGGAGACCAATTTATATTGGAAACTTTGGTTACAAACTGAAATGAAATAAAAGCTGTATTACAAATCCATAATATGGAATAGTTTTGGGTTTTTGGAATAGTAATATATTACTGTTCATATTCTTCCCAGAAACAATGTACAGTTTTATTAAAAATAATAATAATTGTTTTAGAGTAAATTCAACAATCATTACATTTTACTTAGTAGAACTTATTATAAAATTGCATTAGTTTTAATTCAACCCATCCTACTTTTACTCCTTATTTCTAAACATCCAATGAAAATGTATTTCATTTATATTTTTAAATGATATATGAAATGTTTTTATTCCCAGTTATTCTTCACAAGTGGTAATAGAATGTACAAATTCTCTGATTTAAAAAATGAGATGTCTTCGAAGGAAATGTTGTGATGTATTTTTACTTTATACAATTAAATATTATACAGTTCAATTGGCAATGACAATAGAGGGTTGAGATGTTATTTAAAGATTTAGAATGGAAAATTTTATAAATATGTTACACAATTATAACATATATCATGTTTATATATGTTTATTTATACAAATAAATATAATCCATAGTTCAATAATATACTGGATTCTTTTTATTGTTTGTTTTTAGTTATTATGGGGTTGTTATGCAAAAAGGCATGGTTAATAATGTATAACTTGTGTTAACAACTGTTGATGGAATTTAATTCTGAATTCAAAAATGTTTTGATATTTCAAATCCATTCAGTGGTTTTCGAGATACAAATGATTTAATAAAGGCGTGTCATCGCATTTCAATAAAATGCAAACGCTAATGTACGCGGGTTTATTAAATTGTGTATGTTTTGGGAACCGTTGAACGGATGTTAACTTTCCAAGGAAATTTGAATTCACAATTAAAATGTTTATAAATTGGTGTATCAGAATATTACTACAGCGATTAATAAACCAACAAAAATAGCAGTATTGTCCATACTTTTCTATCACAAATACAGCATACAATTAACAGCTGATCAAGTACTTATAAGCACGTAACGTACTCAACAAAAATTGATATATATTTTTAACCGTTTGATGGATTTTTGTTTTGAAAAAATATTTGAATTCACAATAAAATTATCTATAAAATCTTTATGAGTAGGCTACTTGTTAGGTTAATTTGTATTAAAAACCACGATGAATTGTATATAGGCCTAATTCGTTTTAAGTATACATTGGCGTAAATTAATTCAAATAGTTAAACTATAATTGTCCGTACATAAAAACATAAAATGGATAATTTATAGTAAATTTTATGAGGAATCCGAATCCGTTTTAAAAAATAACTACCGATAATTAGTTTTCGAAATATAAGCGTTTTTGAGAGAGAAAGGAAAAGAGAGAAAGGGGGAGAGAGGGAGAGAAGGAGAGAGGGAGAGAGAGAGAGGGAGAGGGAGAGAGAGAGAGAGGGAGAGAGAGAGAGAGGGAGAGAGAGAGGGAGAGAGAGGGAGGGAGAGAGGGAGGGAGAGAGGGAGGGAGAGAGAGAGAGAAGGAGAGAGGGAGAGAGAGTGAGATAGAGAGAGGGAGGGAGAGAGGGAGAGAGAGCGAGGGAGAGAGAGCGAGGGAGAGAGAGGGAGAGGTTTTGGCTTTCCCAGTAGAGATAGGTGATTAGAAATAAGGTGCAAGTCGACTTCAGGAGAACAAGTTGACCAAGTTTAAGGTGTGTTTCTTGGTCAGTTACTTTTGACGGAACACATTTAAGTAGCAACTAAATCGTCTAAACTAGTACATTAGCACTTCAGTATGATTAGTGTGTTATTGCTGCATTACATTGCCTGCTGCATTATAAAAAATAAACTATCTTTTTCTATACAACTCCGGACTAAGTTTTGCCCTCTGCTCTTCCTTTGTGCATTACACTATTTGCACTATTAATTTCTTTTATGTGCTCTACAGGGTTTATGAAATTGATGATCGATAATAAAATAATAAATATACATTACAAAACAGTTATATGTGAGTGCTAGACCATCAGTCACAAATATATCGTCGCACTGCCAAGTCTTCGATTGTACTATTTATATATCTGCGAGTTGCGGTCCACCGCGACGTCTATCGAGCCATAGATAAGCGCGCGCTCACCTTGCTAGTGTTATCTTTCAATATAAATAATCTTTACTTTTAATGTACCTTTCAAAGACAGTGCTGTGTGGAGTGATAGATGGTAGCTTCGATCATTAGAGGAAGCCAGTACAGGCATTAGAGCGAAAGAAGACTAAGAACACAAGTCCCAAGGATGATGAGGGCCAAGGAAATCACTCCCCAGTACTGAAAACCCTAACAGGGTCTTTATCGGGGGCATTATAGGTTCAGGGAATATCTTAGAAGAAGTGGAATAGAAAATAATAAGACCTGTAGATTCTGTCAATAGGTGGACGAGACCACTCACCAGCTATTAGTCAAATCGGGTGCAGTAATGCACAAAAGAGTTAGAAGTCTGGGAGGGTACCAAATTGATGTAGCGGATATACCTACCCTTGACTCGCCTTCATGTCCTCCACTTCCTAAAGGAGTTGGGATTAGAAGGGCTTCTATAGATGGGAGTTCCCAAATTTAGAAGAAGTTGGGAGGGGTAGAAGATCTCGTAGTAAATTTCACCCCTACATACTTATATATAGTAATACAATATCAGTTTTTATAATATGTAGTACACAACCGATCGAAAACATATTTAAGAGTAAATAAATAATGATAAACGCGTTTAATGGGCTAAGTTTCACTTAGTTACAAAGAAAGATGATAAATAGGAAATAAACATCTTCCAAAAAATATTACATTTTAGTTTTAAATTGGCTTGCTTAAAATTATGAATTTAAATTATCATACAGAGGTTGAAACTGAAGTGTAGGAAGATTACTAACGTTGGGTTTGACTCATTACACACCCTATCGCAAATCTACAAGAGACTTCCTGCCAATTTGCCATCACTGATTACGCAATCTTTTAATAATCCTCCCCGGAAAACAATATACTAATTTTTCAAGCTTTACATTTTTTTAGATTAGATATTTTGATCCGATTAGACCTAAACGATATTGCATAATTGGTGAAAATACGTTTTCACCTTTTCACCGCCATCAGTGGTGATCCACTCATCACGCTTAGGGTAACTTTCGCAAGCACAAATATAGTCGGTATATCAAAACATTTATATGAAACAGATTTTAACTCGTTTCGCCACTTAACGGTCGAATTTAGAAAAACAGATTTCCCTTTTAGGAGTTGATTTCGCAAATCTTGATTTGTAATGTTTAATATTGTTTTTAAGCAATGATAACTTTTGTAACCAAATATTGGCATCATATTACACCTAACAGAAATAGAGTAATAAGTAATAACAAAATGTAACGCTTTTTATTCCTTTAGAAATCGAATTTCGAAAAACGTATAAACTATATTTTAATTTGGAATGTGTATTATCACAATTTCATTGCTTTCCGTCCCAGCCCCCTAAGAGTGAAAAAGTATAAAATACACTCTTAACAGAATCCAGATTCACCTCGTATAAAGGTTGATTAGAACAAAATTGTACATTTATACCTAAAACCAAGTAGATATATAATTAGACTTAAGAGATATTGAAAAGTAAGTGTAAACACAATATAACCCTTTTTCATGAGAAGCATTTATAAAACAGCTTAGCTTTCATAAACACCCTATAATGAACAATCACTCCAAATGTTAATTAAGATTCTGACTCTATGAGAAGTAGGATAGTGAAAAGTGGGAGAAATGATGAAAGGATGAGGACTTTTGGCAATATTCTAGCTCTATGTAAATACTTGAGACAGCATTCGAAACCGATTCCCTATAAATGGATTGAGCTGTTTTATTTTGTTGGTTATGGACGTCACTTGACTTCGTTTGGTACAATAGGTTTTTATGTGACTCCAAAGGAAATAGTGAGCTAGCTGGCGATTTCACGGCGCCACTTCTTAGGTTTAATTTACTGATAAAGGAACAAGGAAATTAATGTAATTTACTAATATCCTTATTTATGTTCTTTTTAAAAATCGCTGTACGAAGCAGTTTAATTCAATATTAAATCTTTTCAATAATAAATTTTCCCTTAACGAACGAACGAACCCTTAAACGAATTACCAATATGTCTAAAAATTACAAGTTCTCGTATTGCAGTAACAATTTTGGCCTGTAATTTTGGTTAGGAATGTTTCAGCGATTTTTGCCAGGTGTCATTATTTTTATTCTTAATAGACTTTTCCAATGATACGTATCGACAGGTTCGGGATTTTCAAGAACATAGTATCGTGGGGGGATAAGTAGTGACACAATTGTCACGTAAGATCTTTATCCAAACGATAACATTAATTTATATTCAGATCACTTTGTGTTGAAGTATGAACCCATTGCTTAGATTTTATTAAAGTATGTAAGTTGCATCAGAAGAAGAATAACTGTCCTGGTATATTACAATTTTTATTGCTATGACACATTTTGTGGTTAATATTAATAGTGAATACATGTTTGTGCAATGTTTTTGTGACGTTTATTACGACGTATTTGCTAAAATTGAGTGACGCACAGTGGCTTCATCACAGCACAGGTGTTTGTTTATCCCCTTACAAGAATAAGATAACGTGAGTCACTCGTATCAATTGAAAAAGTAATTTCCCAACTCTTGATTGAATCATAGGATCAATCTTTAACATTATTAAATTAAATACCATTAACAGAGCGATTTCTGAATATTTGTATATTTTTATCTTAAAGACGAAAAACTTTCAAGTTCATTTTGTTGAAATGAGGTAAATTTATAGTTTTCCGGTGAGATAAAGCAAATTAGATAAGTCTCAACTTCAGTGGATTAAATAAAAAAAATTGTTAAAACCTAAAGATTGACCCTTATGAGTGACCAAAAATTGAGAGGTAAAGTAGAGCAACTTCTGACATCTTTGGAATAGTATATTAGGAAGACAAATAATGACATAAAGACTTTAAAACAGTACTATTCAAAAATGTAAATCAAAATTATGACTGCAATCCCAAAACTTGTTCGGCGTATTGAGAATTCTTCTATGGGTTCGTTCGCTGTGAGGGAGGCGGATGTTGGGGAAAAGATTTGAATACTACCAACAGTCATTAAAAAATAATAAAGACGACAGTAAATTACGTTAATTTCCTTGTACATTTATCAGTAAACTAAACCTAAGAAGGGGTGCTATGGAATGGCCAGCAAGGTGTCTTAACTTTAATCCCCTTTATTATTTCCTTTGAGGTCACACTGAAAACTTTTTGTACAAAACGAAGTGAACTGATGTCTATAACTTAAAAGATAGAATTTAACAAACGGCTCAGTTATTCATTCCTTACACGAGGTTAGAACATTGCCAAACCACTCCAGATTAATAATTCGAGTAGCCTACTCGTTACATTAAAACTGGTAAGATAGTATATTTCCCAAATAAAAATATACTTAAGTTTTGGCACTACAGTGATAATTTGGGGCTGTAATATTGTTTAGGGTTGTCTTAGAGACTTTTTAAGGTTTTCTTATTTTTCTATTAAATATACCTTTCCAATGATATGTCACAAAATAGGGGTTGCTATTAAAAAATATAAAGTTGCCTTCTTTACCCCTCCCCCCCAATCTTTAAAAAGGGGGGACGATTTTAAACCCCCATAAATAGTTACAAAACATGTGGTCTCCCGTCGATATAGGGTCAAATCGTTAAAATTTTAGACAGATGTATGGGGAAATATTTTACAGTCCGTAATATGAAATCCTCACCCATCATCACTATTTCCCATAAAGCCAGACTGCTGACATTTGGGGTGATTATTCATTACAGAGTCTTTATGAAAACTAAGCTGTTTTTTAGCTGCTTCTCACGAAAAAGGGTTATATTGAGTTTACATTTTGGTTTTAGCTAAAAAAATTACACTAAAAAATGCTTAAAAAGTAGATTTACAATTTTGATCTAATCAACCCCTTTAGGGGGTGAATCGAGAGTTATTTTTTCATTCGTAAAGGCTTGAATGGATTTCAATGAAATTTTGTATATACTTAATACATATCCCAAATTAAAATATAGTTTATACGTTTAGAAATTAGACCTCTAAAGGAATAAAAAAGTTTCTACTTCCTCAATATCTGTTAAGTATGATATGTTGCCTACATTAATTTTTAATCTTAAGAGCAAGATTGAAGGTTAAAAATTAAGGTTTTGAAAATCAACTACAAAAAGGCCGAATCTGTTTTTAGTAATTCGACCGCTATGAGGTGTGTTTGCATATAGCTATTTTGAGATACCGAATCTATTTTTGCTTATGAAAGTTACCCTTACGAGAAGTTCCAACACCAATCTCAAAATTCTCTCACCCGGTGAAATATTTGTTGAAATGTGAAGATTAATCCCCAAAATACTATAGGATATAGGGGGGGGGGAGCAGAAATAATCTGTAATAAAAAACGAGAATGAACACTGAATTATTGTGAAAATATGAGGGGGGTAACTTGTATAAACTAAAATGTAAAATTACGAATTTTTCAAATTTGTATTGAATTTTGTTAAAATGTCGGTTATGAAATTACCGCTAAAAATCATATCAAAAACTCGTTCAAGTTTATGAAAAATGAAAGAGAAAAAAAAATAAAATCAAAGAAAACAAAAAATAACTACTGTTTAGGAAATAATAGGCAAAAAAAAACAAAAAAACAAAAGTGAACAGCCAATAAAAACATGATCCCAAATTAAATACGATTTGGACCTAAAACGAGTTAACTACAAAAGCAAAGAAATGTAAGCTGTATTTAAATTAACAGATTTAACTGAAAGTTGTAAGGTTTACTTGTGTACTAACTTATCCTCTATTATAAATAGGCTAATGTAGAAACATTTTAGTAATAAAGAAAATGATTATTTTTTTCTCTCGCCTATAAATAGACATTTTAGAGGACACTGAAGAATATTACTTTTGATTAGTACTGCGTTTGCTTTTGTTAATGCGATTGTGAGAAAGTTAGTGCAATTTTTCGCACTATTTATTCTATTATGTATCGACTTTTAAGAAACTATTTGGTTTTTGGATTTTTGGGGTGCTGAACACAGTTTTTTCACTAGTTAAAGTGTAACTTTGGCCAATATTAAAGTTTCAACTATGAAAATGATTCTCCATTACTCATTGTTTTTCAAGAAATACAGTACTAGTTTTGTCAATGCCTGGTTTAAATTGAAATTAATGATTAAAATATACCCCCCCCGCCTCGCTTTGTTTATTTTTATTTTATATCTAAAAAAATCTCTTTATAATTTTATAGCCACACAAATTTGAATTACACGTTAGAACATTAAAAACCCTCTACACCTACAGATCTGGAAATCTCCACAACTTCGAACAATCATCATTTTTATATAATGTTTCAATAAATTAGGGTTAATAATAGAACAATTTAGATATAATATAATCTAAAATTATAATTTCTACGAATGAAAAAAAATTAAGTGCGATGGCCGGGAATCGAACCCGGATCAACTGCTTGGAAGGCAACTATGCTGACCATTACACCACCATCGCACGATGAGGAATTTGGGATGTTTACTTTACATGATGTGACAATATCTAGAGCTTACACATAGAAGACTGATTACGAGATGTTTGCTTTACATGATGTGATAGACGGCTGATTACAAGCATAAATGTATTTATAACATCAAAATAAATTTATAATAGCCAATCAAATAATTTTGTAGTAATTAACATTCTTGTAGATAATGATAACTATCTGACACCACGCAGAAATTATGCCCGTTTCTTTTGAAACATAACCTCAAATTTCATTCGTTGAGATTATTTATATGTTTAAATAGTTATCATTAAGTTAAAATTGTGTTACAGCATATCTCTGTTAATTATTTTAGATATTGTATTTTGATAAACTTTTCCATTTTATAATTTTTGTCCCCAAAAATTTCAAATGAGATTTTTCAGGATATTCAAAAGATACCAGGGCCCATTGTAAAGTACATACAGTAATCAAGAATGTAAATTTCTTTACGATTTATTTTTACATTGTAATAGTGTGTAAGAGAAAAGGTTGATGCTACATTTATTTGTACAATAATGTTTTTAAATTACAAACCTTATTGCATAAATAAATTTTTAGAAGCACTAACAACCTAAACTCAGTTTATGTTGCTCAGTTACGTAAAAGAATAAGAAAAACCTGAAAGACGTCTGCTATTATTAGGCCTACTGTTTTAATAATATGAATGCTTGCAGAGAGCTGTTGCTGCAGCCCATGTAAAAACATAAAATGTATGTACACTATATTGAAGAAAAGAATTTTTAATACCTCACTAAAATACAAAACTAAATCAATTTATAATATAAGTGAAGCAATTATACACACTAGACAAGAAACTAAAAGATATCTACAATACTAACCTTACTCAAGCACACGACGCTGAACGGAATTTGCTTTCCACGAATCGGTATTTCATTTTTGGACCTAAATATACAAACGACCCCCAAAAAACTTCTTTGGAAATGACCTTCTTTGCAGACTTTTGGCTGTTTAATTTGTAAGTTAGCTTGATTTTGAGTTTTATAAAAAGAAATATGGTTTTGTAGTAATATTCCCGTTTGTTAAAAAGCTTTAGGGAAAGGTCGGGGAGTGGGGGGGGGGTATCGGAGACCTAAGCTCTTATTAAATAATATTTTTGTAATGGATTAATCAAAGTTGACTAAATAGTATTTTATAAAACCTTTAATATTATTTAAACATATTACCTAAAACATACTTTTTTAAAAGAGAAATAAAATAATCTAAATTACGGAATCATTACAATTCAGTCTCTTAAAAAATTGTAGGCTGGTTGTCGGACAGCCAGTATTTTCCTTATTAATCTAAACAAAATACAGTACTGCTGAGGTAAATAATAAAGTTGTAAAGTGATCAAATGAATTAATTATAAATAATGAAGCCACTGTTAAAAGTGAATTTTAAATTATCTGTGTATGTGTTTCTATATAAACCAATATGATAAATTGGTTAAATATTTAATGTTAAGCCAACCACTATGTTTTTTTTCTTCTTATGCTGTAGTTGGGCCTAACTAAGGTCAATGTAATCAATGCAACCAAATGATAAAGATACCAAATTGTCTGTATTTAATATTGTAAAATATAAATATTTAATAGCAGGTATTACAGGGGGTGTAACTTCAACAGTTCATTTTCATCCATTGGATTTAATAAAGATTAGATTTCCATTGGATAGTGGAAGATTATCTGTTCCACATTACCATAGTGTTAAGAATGCTGTACAAAAAATATATCAAAATGAAGGTTTGCTTGGATTTTATAAAAGATTAACACCTAGTGTATGTTTATCTGGAATTTCTTGGAGTTTCTATTTCATGTCTTACCATTGCATTAAGGATTCGATTCAAGGTGAATATACAAAAATATCTCTATATCCAATGTGGCACATGATTGTTGCTGCTCAATCTGGCGTTCCTTCACTTATGACAAATCCATGGAGGGTTATAAAAACAAGACTAAGTGTACAACTGGGACATGACACAAAGAATCTTGTTTCAAATGATAAATACTATTATGGGATGATAGATGTATTTCAAAAGATATATAAACTTGAAGGAATTAGAGGTCTTTATTCAGGTTTTGTTCCAGGAATGTTTGGTGTTTCAACCGGGGCTGTCCAATTCATGACATATGAAATACTAAAAATTGTGTATAATAACTATAAGCATTTACCAATTGATGCAAAAATGAGTAGTTTAGAGTATGTTACATCCGCCGCTCTTTCTAAGATGTTTACAGTAGTTTTAATGTATCCTTATCAAGTAATTCGTTCTCGTCTTCAATACCAATATGGAGATTACAAAGGATCATGGGATTGTGTTTATCAGATATGGAAGTATGAAGGCTATCGTGGATTCTATAAAGGACTATATCCTTATCTACTTCATGCTTTACCAAATATCAGTTTAGTCTTTTTTACCTTTGAACAATTTTCAAATACCTGATATTTGTTAAATTTAATGTTGAATTGTATATAGACTATTAAAATGAACTTTTATTAGAACTGATTATCTTCTTCAAAAGCTTGATAATATTTTTTTTTTTTAAATAAAGACTTTTACAATATAAAAATAGAGGCAAGTTAAACTAATCAGGGTTTAACAAATATCAGTTTAGTCCTTTTTACCTATGAACAATTTTCAAATACCTGATATTTGTTAAATTTAAAGTTGAATTGTATATAGACTATTAAAATGACCTTTTATTAGAACTGATTATCTTCTTCAGAAGCTTGATAATAAAAATTATTTAAATAAAGACTTTTAATAATATAGACTTATAAATAATATAAAAATAGAGGCAAGTTAAACTAATCAGGGTTTAACAAATATCAGTTTAGTTCTTTTTTACCTATGAACAATTTTCAAATACCTGATATTTGTTAAATTTAAAGTTGAATTGTATATAGACTATTAAAATGACCTTTTATTAGAACTGATTATCTTCTTCAGAAGCTTGATAATAAAAATTATTTAAATAAAGACTTTTAATAATATAGACTTAAAAATAATATAAAAATAGAGGCAAGTTAAACTAATCAGGGTTTAACAAATATCAGTTTAGTCTTTTTTACCTATGAACAATTTTCAAATACCTGATATTTGTTAAATTTAAGGTTGAATTATATATAGACTATTAAAATGACCTTTTATTAGAACTGATTATCTTCTTCAAAAGCTTGATAATAACTTTTTTTAAGTAAAGACTTTTACAATATAAAAATAGAGGCAAGTTAAACTAATCAGGGTAAAGCATGAAGTAGAGAAGGATATAGTCCTTTATAGAATCCACGATAGCCTTCATACCTCCATATCTGAAAAACACAATCCCATTATCCTTTGTAAACTCCATATTGGTATTGAAGACGAGAACGAATTACTTGATAAGGATTCATTAAAACTACTGTAAACATCTTAGAAAGAGCGGCGCATGTAACATACTCTAAACTACTCATTTTTGCATCAATTGGTAAATGCTTATAGTTATTATACACAATTTTTAGTCTTTCATATGTCATAAATTGGACAGCCCCGGTTGAAACAACAAACATTCCTGGAACAAAACCTGAATAAAGACTTCTAATTCCTTCAAGTTTATATATCTTTTGAAATACATCTATCATCCCATAATAGTATTTATCATTTGAAACAAGATTCTTTGTGTCATGTCCAAGTTGTACACTTAGTCTTGTTTTTATAACCCCCATTGGATTTGTCATAAGTGAAGGAACACCAGATTGAGCAGCAACAATCATGTGCCACATTGGATATAGAGATATTTTTGTATTTTCATCTTGAATCGAATCCTTAATGCAATGGTAAGACATGAAATAGAAACTCCAAGAAATTTCATATCCACATACACTAGGTGATAATCTTTTATAAAATCCAAGCAAACCTTCATTTTGATATATTTTTTGTACAGCATTCTTAACACTATGGTAATGTGGAACAGGCAATCTTCCACTATCCAATGGAAATCTAATCTTTATTAAATCCAATGGATGAAAATGAATTGTTGAAGATACACCCCCTGTAATACCTGCTGTTAAATATTTATATTTTACAATATTAAATACAGACAATTTGGTATCTTTATCATTTGGTTGCATTGATTACATTGACCTTAGTTAGGCCCAACTTCAGCATAAGGAAAAAACATAGAGGTTGGCTTAACATTAAATATTTAACCAATTTATCATATTGGTTTATATAGAAACACATACACAGATAATTTAAAATTTACTTTTAACAGTGGTTTCATTATTTATAATTAATTCATTTGATCACTTTACAACTTTATTATTTACCTCAGCAGTACTGTATTTTGTTTAGATTAATAAGGAAAATACTGGCTGTCCGACAACCAGCCTACAATTTTTTAAGAGACTGAATTGTAATGATTCCGTAATTTAGATTATTTTATTTCTCTTTTAAAAAAGTATGTTTTAGGTAATATTTTTAAATAATATTAAAGGTTTTATAAAATACTATTTAGTCAACTTTGATTAATCCATTACAAAAATATTATTTAATAAGAGCTTAGGTCTCCGATACCCCCCCCCACTCCCCGACCTTACCCTAAAGCATTTTAACAAACGGGAACGTTACTACAAAACCATATTTCTTTTTATAAAACTCAAAATCAAGCTAACTTACAAATTAAACAGCCAAAAGTCTGCAAAGAAGATCATTTACAAAGAAGTTTTTTGGGTGTCGTTTGTATATTTAGGTCCAAAAATGTAATACCGATTCGTGGAAAGCAAATTCCGTTCAGCGTCGTGTGCTTGAGTAAGGTTAGTATTGTAGATATCTTTTAGTTTCTTGTCTAGTGTGTACAATTGCTTCACTTATATTATAAATTGATTTAGTTTTGTATTTAAATGAGGTATTACAAATTCTATTCTTCAATATAGTGTACATATAAATTTGTGTTTTTACATGGGCTGCAGCGACGCCGATTCATTATTTAAGATTAATGCATTTGATCACTATCTATCTTTATTATTTACAAGCAATAAGAAATTCTAAATAGAATAATAGAGTAATTGTAACTATTACTTGATGTTATCTTCTCGGTTAACAAATCAGCTGTTATTTAACACATGAGAAATTTAATAGCCAATGTTCATATTATATTAGCATGTATATGCATTTACTTATTAAACATGTGTTTAATTATTAGAACTAAATCTTTTTATTGGAATATTTTATTTTATTTAAAGAACAAAAATGTTGTTATTCCAACATAGATGTAAGTTTGTTATAATAGTTATTAAAAATTAAGTAGATTTTATGAAAAGTGTAATGTGGTGTTTGTATATTAAATTATGTAATGAATATTGTATTAGTAGTTTTAATTATTTTAATATCTGTCAATCTATGTCAGGATTTGTAAACTCTTCTCAAGACCTTCATTCTTTTATAATAGTTAGCTGTCATCAAATTTTATAGCTGGTACTAAAGTTAATTTCTTTCTTATTATATATTGAAACTCCAAGCTTGACATTCCAGGAGATCTTAGGTGGATCTACACCCTTTTTATGTAGTCTTGGGTTTAGATCCCTTTCATCTTTCCTAATCAGGTCTCACTTGACCAGCTCTTGTTCTATTTCTACCCTGATGTTATTAGAGTATTCAAGTGCTAGGCGTTTTTAATTTAGGATATTTTTTCTTTTCTTTTTTATAATGTAATGATGACAGAGATGCTTTCTCTTTAAGCAAAAGAAAAAAATTAACATTGAAACCTTGACCACTCTTTTCAGAGTGTCATTTAGAAACTTCTGACTTAAAGTAAAAGATAGCTTGATGTAGCTGGATTTATGAGTTATAAGGAAACTTAATAATACTACTATATTACTAATACTTTGGGTCTCATTGTATTAGTACAATATAAGTTAACACTACGTTGTGGAAGCAGTGATTAGGTATGATTTTAAAGTTGTTAATATTATAATCTTATAATTAGTTAACTTTGTACATTAGGCTTAATCAAACTAATAAGTGCAAAAGGATACAAATATACAATCTTTAGTAATTTGCCCACTAATAAATTTTGATTTTCGTAATCTTAATTCATGGTTTAGTGATGTATCTCATCTAAATAAAGAATTAGAAGCTAAACAGATATGTTGTTTAGGTTATGAGGCAGAAGATATTGTACCTTCTTATAATCTCACAAATAAATGAAAATTGTTGGTTGTGTTAAGGAACTATTTTAAAATAAATTTATTGGGGGAAAATGCAATGTATAAAAGAGCATAATTCAGTTCTAGAGTACAGAATCAGGCAGAAAATAAGAAGGTTAGTATTATTGTCTGAATATGGCATATTTAAAGATGATATGATAAAGGATTGTATTGTGTTGGCGTGGCCTTGACTCTTCACTCTCAGAGTCACTACAGTTAGAGTCCAACGTAATGCAATAATTAAAGCTAAGCAAAGGAAGTAGTTCGAAGTCCACAAGGTGTTATTAGACTAAGTGGGTCTTGACAAATAGCTTAAATAATTACACAGAAGTGAATACAATTTCAAAGGATAAAACAATAACGGGTAATGTAGATAATTATTAATTACTAATCGAAAGTGGGTTATTTTAGAAAATTATGTAATTTATAAAGAAAAATTAGAGAAGTTGAAATAGGCCAATATGAAAATGAGACAAGACAATAATTTATTTCTTCAATAAAACCAGTAAAAGTAAAATGTTTAGATGATATATGGCACATTAATCTGAAGTTAAATAAGCAGGCTATCATGTTTAAGATTAATTTGACTGCTGATGTGACTGAACTGGTACCGCCCATTCAAATTCATCGTAGGCTACCGAAAAGCATTCAATTTTATGTAAAAGTAACAAAATACCACTAGCTGCGGAAGGGGCTAGACTAAGTGTAAAAGATCTATTAAAACGTTATTTGTTTACTTTTATACAAGTAAAGAAGTACCGGTAAGTCATTATATTATTAATAATGGGAAAGAACCGTTAAACAAAATTTGATCAAAATCATTACGACAATAAAATTGTTAGAATAAGATATTGTCAAATATACCACATTCAAAATGTGTCTATTTTGTTGTGTTGTAGGGCACTCCACTGGTATGGCTGAGGAGACATAAATTCGACATTGTTTTTTACCATATATATATAAAGTAACTCTTTTTATTTAAAATGCACAATGTGAGGAATTAAACACACAGATTTTCATTTATACCAGTTTAAGAAATCTGTTAGGTTATGTAAGGATTCAAAACACGGTTTATATTGTCATTTTTACTTTCACATTTTTCATAGAGATGTATATAACAAATTAGGTGATGGATCAAAAAAGAAATGTTTGCCCATTGAACAAATTACTTGTTTCCCTTAACAGTGTCAAAATGGCGACTGGTAATCTAATATTAATTTTACAATTTTACAGTTTTTTCACATATGTTGGTAAAACTACATATAAACAAATACAAATTTCAAACTAAATTTGTAGAAAATTAAGTTCTAATACAATTGATACAGTTTATTTGTTAATATGTAACTTTACATTCTTATGGGGAAAAAATATTTAAATTAGTAATAATCACCAGTCGCCATTTTGAAATTGTTAAGAGAAACATTTTCATTTTTGTTACCTTTAATACCAATTATCAGTTCCATAATACATTGGTTTAGGTAATTCTTGGGTGTTTTAGATAATTACTAAAAAGTTATGTTTTTAGTTTTTTGTAGTTAACTAGATTACCTTTTGACTTGTGGGAAAAAAATTAAATTTGATTTTATGAAAAGGGGAAAATACTTTACTCCTTTGTAAATATTTTGTAATGTTAGTGGTTTTCGAGATATTTATTTGACATTAAACGTCCGCCATTTTAAAAATGTACAAAATAAAGTTTTAAGTTTTCTTGTATACTGGTAAATGGTTACATAATGTGTATACAAAATCTTACCCACGTCTAAAGATATAATGTTTTTAGTAAAAACTCAAAAGCATTTCCACAATTACGTTTATATAAACTGCCTTCTCATTTTTTGCGGTAATAACACCTCGCGAAATATTGACGTGCAATTTGAATTATCCTGTATATATTGATATTAAATAAACCAAATGCACAAAACGGAGTACTTAGGTTAACATATAATTAGGTTAATAATTGTTTACCATAAAAAGTTAAATTAACCGTAGAGAATCCAAGTATGAATGTTTTAGAATAATTTGAAATTTATAAACGCTCAAAACTATACCCTAGTGCGTTGTTAAATGAAAAACAAAAATATAATGAATTACAATTTCGAATAAGATAATTAAAATTGAACCCATTCAAAACATGAAGTAGGCTATTCTAATCGTATATTTAAATTTATTTATAACTTGATCTATAAAATGCATCCCTTTTATTTTAATATTTGTGAACGTAATGTACCGAGTACCAAACAAAATTAATATAAAGTTTAACACCGTATCACGTGAACTTTCATACGCAACATGGGCTCACCTCCCACTGTTTACTTTCATCCATACATCTTTATCTTGTAATAAATATTTAATTACAATTTTAACATACAATTAGTGATTCTAATCGTTTATCTCTTGTTTTCTATTAAAAATGCTCCAATGCAGTGTCTAGCCTAGGGCATGCAGTAGAAAGAACAAAATTAGAATAACATCCACAAACTGTAATTAATTTAATGTGAAACTTTTTATTGACGCTCAGAAAGGGCTATTTATGTCTTAACGATTTGATTATTTAACCTCCAAATGAGTTGTCCTAAAGTTCAGACTAAACTAAATTGCTTTGTCGCACCAGAAAACTGTAATTTACCTAATTTCAACAAAACTCTAAACCCAGTCTAAGGATAAAAATAAATGAATATACAAGCATTGCTCATTTAATGATGTTTTTGTCAAGCTTTGGTGCTGACTCAAGTAAGAAGGGGAAATTACAGGTTCACTGATACGCGTGACTCACGCTAATATTCATATACGTGATGAAACCAAAGTAATTTTTGCTAATGCCTCCACAAAATGAAATACAGACCACAAAATGATCCAAGAGACAAACAACAATAATATTATTATATATATATATATATATATATATATATATATATATATATATATATATATGAAATTGGTATTTATTAGTAAAAAAGTGAAAATAAACTATTGATGCCGTTTATAATGTGTTGCAACGAACCATTGTTTCTTTTATCCACTGCAACCGCCTTCTGGCGACAAGACTTCGCGAACTTCTCACTAACAGTGGTCAAGGTCTTAATTACAAATAATAAATCTTTACAACCTACTAGAAGTATTAGGCGTTCTGTATTGTCTGGCCTACCTGTAAGACTTGTTCAATGTGTTCAGCAACCCCAACACACAGTAACCCCCCCATTTTGAAACTTCCATTTATTGTAGTATAACCCACGCTCAGCTCTAAATTTATCCTGTTTTAATTTGTTAATTTAAACTCTGAGTCGTGGGATTTTTTAAGATAATCCTACCATTATGATTTGGTGACACATTAAAAAAAATATATATATATATATATAACTCAAAATAACTTGTTAAAAGAATATAAATTTATTTAAAATATTATTATCTCTAATTTAAATCAATTTATATACAAAACACCATGTAAGTTACTTATCACTATACTTAATCTAAATCAGCAGATTTGTTCCTTATTAAAAACAAACTTTAATTTCATCAATATATCCATTTTTATTTTTCAATAATTTCCAAATTTTTCTTTTGCCTCAGTATAAGATGCAATTTCTTTGTTTAAATTCGTTTTACTTTTAAAATTTGTAAAAAAAAAGTGCTTGCTCAACCTATAAAAATTGTTATCTGAAATTTTAGATTCACCTTCACATTCTAATTAAAATTTATGATTTATGATTCTACTTTTCATATTTAATAAGACATTATAAATTTACTTTTATTTCATTGTTTCTTGACATTTCACATTTTCGCTTATTTATTTAAATATTAGGTTTTTTAACATTTTCTGTATTTCACATTAATTAATCATATTTTTATTTTAACCGATTTTATCTAACGCAAAATTTTCGGATCTTGAGGAATTTTGGATTTTTCTATTGTTTAGAACTTGCAAACCTTTCGATTTGGACCTCAGTATAAATCGGCATGAAGAAGAATTTCAAGTCCACAACTTATGTAACAACTGGAATATATCATATCATCCATTTATACTTAATAATTATTTATACTTCACAATTATCGAAAGCGCCAAGTTTCGGGAGCAGGTTACAAGTTCAGGGTTGCGTGGCGTCATGTGAGATAACGCCAGTCATATAACGTCCAACTCCACTGATTTTGAAAAAAAAAAAAAAAGTATTGGAGAAATTATTTTACTACTCCCTGTACAGTGTGTGATACAATAAATGCTTAAGAGATCACAGGTTTGGTCCTTCTTTGCTTATATTTATTATGTGGGCTAGATTTTTTACGAACAAATTTCAACTTGGCTGCCGATTTTCAAATTTAATACCTACGATTTACGTACCTGTATGTCCTATAACATCCAACAATATATTTAAAAACTGCAGCCAATGACATCCAAATGCGATTTTTATATTTCAAAATAAGAGAGCTGCAATTAAGAAACACAGTTAACCTCAAAAGTTTGGGAACCACTGAGTTAAGTCATCATGTACACAATACATGCGTTCTCTTGCACCAATTAATTAGAATAGGATTTGAAATATATAGAATTAAGTTTTATATAGATCTTGAATTGTATATAATTTACGATATTGTGCAGGAATTAGAGGCATGGTCATGTTACTCCCCAGTTGTTACCTGTGTGAAACCATGGTAGTTCAGGTAAGGAGGTTTTGTGTACATGTCACAACTGAAGATGATAAACACAATAAAAAGTGTTTATTTTGGAAAATTGTGTTATATTTCGTTTTTAGATTGAAGTTAACTCAAACGTAGCTCATTTACATGAACATATAATCAGTCTTTGTTGACTGCCAATAGAATATCTCCCAATATAATATGTTTTATATTACCTCATAGCTTATTTCATATTTTGTTTTTTGTTTACAATGATTCACGTTATTTATTAGCAAATATTTCTTGAATCATCTAAACTTCATATCACTCATTATTTTAATTTATCTTGAATCATACTCCTCCAGGAAAATCTGCGACTTATATACATACGATCACGTGATTAAATCTATTCATGCTTTTAAGAAAATAAGTCTTAGTATCTTTTTATAAAGTAACAGAATACACGCTGAATAACAATGTTTCCAAAAAATCTATGTCTTCTACGATGACCACACAATCAATAGAATTTGGTTAATGTAGTTATCTTTTGTATTTAATAATAGTAACGCATGTTTTACGAGTTTTCACTTTATATTTAGTTACAACCTTTCAGGAATACAAAAATAGTTGTAAGAGAGAAGCGAAGTCCCTTCTGAATAGTGTTAGGAAGCTGAGCCAATCACGGGATGGAAACAATTCTTTGAGGAACCGTTCTTTAAATAATTAAAAGGGAACCTTCTATTCAGTAACCTAAAGAAACTGTTAGTCTCAATAAAAATAAAAAAAGTTATCGCGCACAAATTTAATAATTTCAAAATCATTGGACTAGCCTACACAAATATTTCATATTGCCAATTTTAATATGGGCTGGCTTTCTGGATTTACAACAGAGAATAGGAGGTTGATAACATGTAAATAAAATGGGTAGAGCTGTTTTAGCTAGAGAAAGATATAGAAGAATACCAAAGGAGGAGTGGTTCTATCGAATTTCCTCTCCCAATATTATCTCGGCTTATGTACGTATTAGTATTAAATAGGCCTATACTTCCTTCTTCAGGAGAAAGGTTTACCTTATTAGGAAGGACTCTTGTATTACAAAAAAACCATAAAATTATTCTTAAAATCTAGTGGTACATTCAAGAGCTACAGTAAGGATTCAAGATGAATGACTAAACCACGAAACAAAATTGTTGTAAATCATCTAACAATTTGACAAAACTTCAATAATGAGGGAAATTTAAATAATTTCCTTCTTATTTTATATAGACAATTTCAGAAATGGAAGGGGAAAATATTCTTTGTTTATATTTTTAAAACTCGGTATACGTACTACTGTTAATATAATTTAGTTTACATAGTAAATATTTCATAACTCTTTCAATATTTTAAGTTTTACTGAAAAATATATCTTCATTATTAATTCTTAAAATTCATTCAAGTCATGTTTTTTGTAAAATTTTCCTTGAGTAGTTTGTTTTTATTAAATCTAAGTTTTGTTTCTCTACAGTCTCCTTCTTAAAGTTGATCAAAATTTAGTAGTCATATAAATAAATCAATTCTTAATAAATACCTGATTTTATATCATGTGATCCATTCACACTGTTATATCATTAGAGCAATTTTAAATGAGTTTCCATCTTCAACCATTGTATGTAAGAAATATTATTTTGTAAATTTTAAACGTGAAAACAGATATAAAAGAACAAAATATATACACAATAAAACTTAGTGTAGGTTATTATTAGTTAGGTTCAACATAGTGTCGTACAGTACCGGCGTTGAAACTAGACTGGAGGTCTTTCCTGGTTCCACCCACATTATCCTTATCGTCATCCCATAATGAGCCTAACATTATGTTCCAATCAAATTAGAGGTTTAACAAATAATGGAGAGGGAGGAAGAGTCTAATTTTACAAACTTCACAATACTTGGTCACATTTATTCTTCCGACTTTTATTCAATATTTGTGAGCAAAATTTGTGACAGGTTTAATCACCAGATGAGAGAAACATGATTTTCCATAATAAACAATTTATTTGTGAGTCCACGTCTTCAATGTTACAAGGACACAAACTAAGATGGTTTGTATTTGTACATGTTGAAGTATCAAGAAAGATTACGTATATGTAACAACGAAGATGTTGACTTAGCCATTGAATCATCTTTACAAAATAATCAGTTTTTAAAATATAGTGTGTTTTTTATTTGGTGATTTTAAGTTTGTCGAAATATAACAAATGTGTAGCAAACGTGACCTCAAAGTATTGACATTAAAAAAACAGTTTAGCTAAATTTTGTGAAACTATCTGCCAGTCTGTCCTATGATGTAAAATTGTCAATAATAACTAACATATTGTGCACAACAAAATTTACCAAAAATCCATGAAATCCTGTATTATTACTCCAACCAAAATAAAATATGCTTGTTAACTTAAAACATCACACAGACGTAGGTTGTTTGAAAAGAGCCCTAAATATGCTGGTTCTCTACAATAACTTGCCCCGATATATCAGAACAATACAACAATTCAATAAATTTAAAATTATAATAAAACATTTTTAATTAACAAGGTTTTTATTTATTCAATTGAGGAGTTTATGATACGATGCTAAGAGCCATGTATGCCATATTTAATTATTGTAATTTATTAATATTATTATTATTATTGTTGTTGTTGTATTTTACTACTGAAATTTATTGTTATTTTTGAGATAGATTTGAAAATTTTGTGCATCATATTTGCATATCTTATGATTGTGTATTTGTTAAGATATAGTTTTATAACAATTATTAGAATAATATATTATTAATATAGTGTCCTATATAGTGTTTATATTGTATTTATAGTACTTCCGGACCTTTGGATTGGTCGTTGGCTTCTAGCGACAAACCACGACTCGTCCGATTGATGTCGGGAGCTAACTAGAAAAAGTAGTATGACTAGAGTTGTTACACAAGACGAGTCTAAAGAGATAACACGTGGATTTTTCGCTACGCAATTCCTTTCGCTTCTTTACACGCTATTAACGCAGCAGTTTACTTTTAATTTAAATAAATATCACTTAATTCTTTTTCTATTTTACGTTATTTTTTTTTATTCACTTGTCAGTTGACCGTTTTATGTTACTTTTTATAAAATATTCATCTTTGTGAAAGTCTTAATTGTATTGTATGTGCAATATGGGAACTATATTATTTGTGTGAACTGTGTTTTATTATACAATATATTGTTACAAGTATCGGCCAAGAACAGTTGAAGTGCTATACAACGCCTCCCATGGACATTGGACAACGTGAGTACTCTAACATACAATTATTCTGTAGCTTAGATGAATATTAGAATTTCTTGTTATTTGCTTTCTCATTAAAAGCAGTGGTCCTCCGAGCATATGTAAAACCCAATTTTTTTATTACATTACCGAATATTACATAATTTGTGAACATTTTGGTCCTCCGGGCCCGATATACGATAAAAATGTACCTAGTTCATTTCATTCGTCGTATATGTTGAACCACGCTAGCATTCAGTTTATCAATTTTCAATACTCCATATTGATTTTATCGATCGAATCCAATTTCGTCTGAACTTATTCAACTCTGCGCATGCCACATCAAACGCTACGATTGGCTGAAATTGTAAACAACGTCAGCTGTGTTAAAACATAACCTGATTTCAAAACCAAGCAAAATTTTTGTATCAACACTCATGATATTGAGTTATGAATCAATTTAATTCTGTTTAACTAATTCAATGTGGTTAAACATTTTTCTTTTAAATAAATAAAAATTTAGTTGCTTTTAGAATTAAAATTTACAATTTGAAAAACAAAATTCTTAAATTTGGAATTTCTATCTTTGTTTTTTTAAATTTTTGAATACGCTTCTGGTATTAGGCTTACAACCTAAAATTATTTTCTATCAATTTTAAACAAAAATGATGCGTTACAAAGCTTTTACACGACAAGCTGAACTATTATCTAAAAGATTAGCTAAAATTAATACTGCGATAACGGAGACTCAGCAACGCTCTTGACGTTCAACTTCACGGTTTCAGTGACGCTTCCGAACAAGGATACTCCGCTGTTGTCTACTTACGCACTACTGACGCTAACAACATAATAAAAACCATTATTTTGATCGCCAAATCAAAGGTGGCTCCTCTGAAGAGAATTTCGCTACCCCGCTTAGAATTGTGTGGTGCACATTTGCTCGCAAAATTAATGCACTACTGTATTAATTTAGTACAACCGCATCATCATATCAGTGTGACTCGCTGTTGGACTGATTCATCGGTAACTTTGGCATGGATTCAAACTTCATCATACAAATTAAAAGTCTACGTCGCCAATAGAGTCAGCCAAATACAAGATTGGGTATCACCAGAACATTGGTCTCATGACCCCTCTTGCTACAATCCAGCTGATTGTGCCACGCGTAACATTTCTCCGTCTGCACTCATAAACCATCCTTTGTGGTGGTCGGGGCCAACTTGGCTAACATCTTCTACCCATGAGTGGCCAGAATCACTGTTGCCGGTTATGGACACTTTGCCAGAAATCCGTAGTAACCCCCTCCACATTGGTATTGTTTCAACGACGACAGAATGGGACCTCTTAACACACTACTCTAATTGGACGACTACGAAACGTATACTTGCTTACGTTATCAGATTTATAAACAACTGTAAAGACAAAATTAAAAATACAAAACCATTAACTGTTCAGGAACTAAAAACCGCTGAAATCAAAATTATAAAACTGGTTCAACACCATAACTTTTCGGATGAAATTCAACTACTCAAAAATCATAAATCATGTACGATGAAATTACAACGACTATCACCCTTTTTAGACACTAATCAGATTTTACGAGTTGGAGGAAGACTTCCACAATCTTCTCTTAACTATCACGCAATGCACCCAGTGATACTTCCCAAGAAACATCACATTACAACAATTATAATCCAGTACTATCACATCACGCAGGACCTCAGTTACTGCAATCGCTCATTTCACAACATTTTTGGATTCTGTCTGCCAGAAGTATTATCCGCACTTGCATTTTCAAATGTATAATCTGCTTTCGAGCTAAACCAGCTCAAACAATTCCACTTATGGGAAATCTCCCACGTGAACGCATCACACCTACACCTCCTTTCTTAAAAACCGGTGTTGATTATGCAGGGCCTTTCTTGGTAAAAATTCATACTTTACGTAGAGCCCAAAAGGTCAAAGTTTATTTATGTCTTTTTGTCTGTTTCGCTACTAAAGCGGTCCATCTAGAAGTCGCTATGGACTTATCTACTGAAGCATACATCGATGCTTTAACTAGATTCATCTCTCGCCGAGGGTTATGTTCCGATATTTACTCTGATTGTGGAACTAATTTCACGGGCGCCGCCGCAAAACTTAACAACATTAACTCTTCATTTTGTAAACTCCATAACTTTCAAGCTGATGTCAGCACTTTCGCAACCAACCATCACATAAATTTTCATTTTTTACCGCCAGCTGCACCTCACCAAGGAGGCCTCTGGGAAAGCGCCGTCAAAAGTGCTAAACATCATCTCAAACGCATTCTCCATAATCAGTGTCTAACACTTACGGATTTTATCACCCTTACCATAAGAGTAGAGGCCATTCTGAACTCGCGACCTCTAACTCCGCTTTCTTCTGATCCCACAGAACTCTCTACGCTAACTCCAGGACATTTCCTGATAGGTCGACCTCTTCTATTGCCTCCTGAAGAAGATGTAACGCTTTTATCACCGAACCGCCTAAAGCAATGGCAACAAGTTCAACGCTATACCCAGATGCTCTGGAAACGATGGAACGTAGAGTATCTACACACGCTTCAACAAAGGTCTAAATGGACACGTCCTTCTGACAACCTGTTAATAGGAGATCTTGTGCTCATACTAGAACCTAACACGAAACCCATGACTTGGCCGCTAGGCCGTATTCTTCACACTCATCCTAGCAAGGATGGTGTTGTCCGCGTAGTCACATTACAAACTCAGTCTGGAATTCTTTCTCGCCCCGTCACCAAAATCTTCAAGTTACCCCTTGAAGTCTAAATCTATTTCATTTTAATTTTTCTTACTTTTCAAAATTAGATTAAGTATGGACATAGTTGCACCCATCTTCCTACCGCATACTCTTCGGGTACCTTATAACTCCCAGTCCTTCTCGCACTCACATACCTTTCCTCATGTCAATACTTGTTGAAACATTGTTTCAAGGGCGCCGCTATGTATAGTACTTCCGGACCTTTGGATTGGTCGTTGGCTTCTAGCGACAAACCACGACTCGTCCGATTGATGTCGGGAGCTAACTAGAAAAAGTAGTATGACTAGAGTTGTTACACAAGACGAGTCTAAAGAGATAACACGTGGATTTTTCGCTACGCAATTCCTTTCGCTTCTTTACACGCTATTAACGCAGCAGTTTACTTTTAATTTAAATAAATATCACTTAATTCTTTTTCTATTTTACGTTATTTTTTTTTATTCACTGTCAGTTGACCGTTTTATGTTACTTTTTATAAAATATTCAACTTTGTGAAAGTCTTAATTGTATTGTATGTGCAATATGGGAACTATATTATTTGTGTGAACTGTGTTTTATTATACAATATATTGTTACAAGTATCGGCCAAGAACAGTTGAAGTGCTATACAACGCCTCCCATGGACATTGGACAACGTGAGTACTCTAACATACAATTATTCTGTAGCTTAGATGAATATTAGAATTTCTTGTTATTTGCTTTCTCATTAAAAGCAGTGGTCCTCCGAGCATATGTAAAACCCAATTTTTTTATTACATTACCGAATATTACATAATTTGTGAACATGTATAAATAAATCAAACTGAATTTAATTGATTTATTATACCATTTATTTAAAAAAACACTTTAGGCGCTTGAAATTGAAAAAAACTATTACCTCCCTTTCTAACATCAGTTTTACAAATTGTACAAAATGAATAGATTCCGCATTTTCGATACTGTCTAATACTGTCCCTTAAAAATAATGTCTAATATTCGTTCAGAATGTTACATTTCCACACCCAATGTTCTAATATTTGAAGTATTACTTCTATTATGATTTTATAAACAGCATACAAAATATATTTTTCTTTAAAATTACGAACAATTTCGGTTTACGTTTTTATAATGGATATTTAATTCATTTCTTAAATTCCTTAGGATTTGTCACATTTTAAAATAAATTGGTAAAAAAATCTTAGAATTATTTTGAAAGTCCCTGGCGTTTTTTTTTGTTGTTGTAAATCTAAAAATTTCTGTGTCTTGTTTGTTACTTTTTTTTAACACGGGCTGTAACACCCACCTAACCCATCACATAGCGTGTAAGGTCATATGTTACCACACTCTATTTAATAGGTTAAAATAATTCCCCCAAAATGGTGGCTTAGTAATAAAGCACATATAAAAAGCTTAATAAAAAACCTATTGACTATTACAACAACGCCTATAGCCTAAAAAAACTATTAACTCTATTAATCTGGTGTTTAAAAATTCAAATTAAATTTTTATAAATTTAAATAACCAGTATTGTACTTGTCTTTCTCAATCAGTTTATTAGAAAAGTGACACAAAACTTGTTAAGGTTACTAAATCTTATAATGTATCACAAATAATTTTTCTATTAACTCATATACAAGGCGTGATTTGTTGTGCGTGTTATCGCGTCCGACTTCAGATAATGGAGTCAAATAAAATTGTTTTCTGTCTCTCACTCATATGTGACTTTCCATAGTTGTCATATTATATGACTTTGGATTCATTTTTTACTTTTTCAGTTTTCTTTTTATCTCCTCTGGATGTTATGGATGTTATGCTTGTTTTGTTCTGTACTCCCATATATATTTTTGTATATTGTACATGACTAGTATCATCACCCCCCACCACTATAGAAAATCTTGGTGAAAGTATTGGGGTTATTTGTGCTAAGTTTGCGCTAATTTATGCTAATAACAACGTTTGTGCTAGCACAGGAACGGAGTGAAAGGTGGGGGTGGGGAGCTCGCAACATATTAGCTTTGAAAAATTAAAAAAAAAATTGGTTAGTTTGTGATAAGTTTGTGCTAATTTGTGCCACACATAATTGAGTTTGTGCTAGCACAGGAACGGAGTTATGAAAAGATATAGTATGGGGGGGGCGCTAGCAACATGCTAGCCCCTCCTTAGAAAATTTAAAGATTAAAAGTTTGGTTAGTTTGTACTAAGTTTTTGTTAATTTCTGCCACAAACATCTGAGTTTATGCTAGCACAGGAACGGAGTTTTTAAAGGGTATGATGGGGGAGGGGTTGTCAACATGTTGACCCCCTAACATGGAAAATCTGAAGTTAAAAAATGTGATTTATTTCTGCTAATTTGTCCCAAAAATATCTGAGTTTGTGCTAGCATTAGAATATAGTTAATAAAAGACAAGGTGGGGGAGGGCTGGCAACGTGCTAGTTGCCCAGCATGTAAAATCAAATATAATTATCAAATAAATTTGATATATTGTAAAATCAAAAAAAATTTAAGTGTAGTTAGTTGGTGCTTAAGTTTGCTAATTTGTGGTACTAATATCGGAGTTATTAAAAGATGAAGGTGGGGGAGGGGGCTTGCGACATGTTAATCCCACCTTGGAAAAGTAATAGTTTAAAAGTCAAAAGTCACCATCATTTAAAATCAAAAGTTGCCACAAATATCTCAGTTTTGCTAACACAGGAACGGAATTATTAAATGGTAAAAGTGGGTGGCTGAAACTTGTTACCCCCACCTTGGAAAATCAAAAGTTAACAGTTTGGTTAGTTTGTGCTAATTTGTGCCACAAATATCTGAGTTTGTACTATCACTGGAATGGAGTTTGTAAAGGTAAAGTTGGGGGATAGTGGGCTGACAACACGCTACGCACCTCACCTTGGAAAATTAAAGTTTAAAAGTGTAATTAGTTTGTGCTAAGTTGTGCCACAAATATCTGAGTTTGTACTATCACTGGAATGGAGTTTGTAAAGGTAAAGTTGGGGGATGGTGGGCTGACAACACGCTACGCACCTCACCTTGGAAAACTAAAGTTTAAAAGTGTAAATAGTTTGTGCTAAGTTGTGCCACAAATATCTGAGTTTGTACTATCACTGGAATGGAGTTTGTAAAGGTAAAGTTGGGGGATGGTGGGCTGACAATACGCTAAGCACGTAACCTTGGAAAATTAAAGTTTAAAAGTGTAATTAGTTTGTGCTAAGTTGTGCCACAAATATCTGAGTTTGTACTATCACTGGAATGGAGTTTGTAAAGGTAAAGTTGGGGGATGGTGGGCTGACAATACGCTAAGCACGTAACCTTGAAAAATTAAAGGTTTAAAAGTGTAATTAGTTTGTGCTAAGTTGTGCCACAAATATCTGAGTTTGTACTATCACTGGAATGGAGTTTGTAAAGGTAAAGTTGGGGGATGGTGGGCTGACAATACGCTAAGCACGTAACCTTGGAAAATTAAAGGTTTAAAAGTGTAATTAGTTTGTGCTAAGTTGTGCCACAAATATCTGAGTTTGTACTATCACTGGAATGGAGTTTGTAAAGGTAAAGTTGGGGGATGGTGGGCTGACAATACGCTAAGCACGTAACCTTGGAAAATTAAAGTTTAAAAGTGTAATTAGTTTGTGCTAAGGTGTGCCACAAATATCTGAGTTTGTACTATCACTGGAATGGAGTTTGTAAAGGTAAAGTTGGGGGATGGTGGGCTGACAACACGCTACGCACCTCACCTTGGAAAATTAAAGGTTTAAAGGTGTAATTAGTTTGTGCTAAGTTGTGCCACAAATATCTGAGTTTGTACTATCACTGGAATGGAGTTTGTAAAGGTAAAGTTGGGGGATGGTGGGCTGACAACACGCTACGCACCTCACCTTGGAAAATTAAAGTTTAAAAGTGTAATTAGTTTGTGCTAAGTTGTGCCACAAATATTTCAGTTTGTGCTACCACGCGATCGGAGTTATTGGATAACGATGGGGAAGGGAGGATGGCGAATTTGGAACAAAATTAAGAGAACTATTTGTGTAACAGTGTTGAACGTCAGTAGAGACTAAACTGAATATCCACAAACAAAAGTAAAAAAAAAAAAAAATTTATAAATCTATGCAACAAGCTGAGGAGAAATGTTCACATGGTAGCGTAATTGCGTTTGACTTCATTAAAAATCTCCGTCTACCCTTAATTCCAGTTCAAGAAATTTATGGGCGTCAGTTATGGGTTATTGTCTTTAATATACACAATCTAAAAACTGGTACTTCTGCAGTGTACATCTTTACCGCGAGAGTCAGGTTAGAAAAGGTGCAAATGAAGTGGCTTCTTTTTGTTATATTATGTTAAAAACTGTAGTCCTAATAAAATGGCAGATTTAAATTTATTTTCTAATTCATGCTCAGTACAAATTAGAAACCACACAATATCCCCAATACCTTAGCCCACTTTTACAAAAAAATATTACGGATGGACTATCTTAGCATTGTTAAATTCTTAATTTATATCCATTTTTGTTCTTCCTTTTTTGCTTATGCAGTATACGAAGTACGGGACAATTTGGGAAAGTCAAAATTTCGACCTTTATTTATTTTTTTGATTGATCTTTACCTTCTATGACATCAGGAAATCGGTAAACTGTTTTTCAACTTGCCACCAACAAGTCCGGTGATGTTGTTGTCGCCGTCCCTGTCTTTGTCTGTACGTAAGAATTATAACAACAGCAAAAATTAAAATAGTAACATGAAAGTTGGTTTAGGGGACTATAATGTCCTCTATAGAAAGCCTATTGATATTCAGAAAAATGATTTTAAAATTTTTAAATGGTGACCATTTAAAAACAGTTTTTGTAAATATCTTATAACAAATTAAATACAAATTTACACATTTCAATTCTGCATCTCTTCAATGGCAACTAATGTAGCGAATGGAGGCTTCTTCATATATGTACAGTTTCGAGGCCCGCTATGACCGAGACACTGACTTGACCGAAGCGATTACAACTAAGTCAATACAATTAAATCTCTTAAACAATTGTTGGCTGGTTGTCGGACAGCCAGTATTTTCCTTATTAATCTAAACAAAATACAGTACTGCTGCGGTAAATAATAAAGTTGTATATTGATCAAATGAATTAATCATAAATAATGAAGCCACTGTTAAAAGTGAATTTAAAATTATCTGTGTATGAGTTTTTATATAAACCAATATGATAAATTGGTTAAATATTTAATATTGAGCCAACCACTGTTATTTTCCTTATGCTGTTGTTGGGCCTAACTAAGGTCAATGTAATCAATGCAACCAAATGATAAAGATACCAAATTGTCTGTATTTAATATTGTAAAATATAAATATTTAACAGCAGGTATTACAGGGGGTGTAACTTCAACAATTCATTTTCATCCATTGGATTTAATAAAGATTAGATTTCCACTGGATAGTGGAAGATTGCCTGTTCCACATTACCATAGTGTTAAGAATGCTGTAGAAAAAATATATCAAAATGAAGGTTTGCTTGGATTTTATAAAAGATTATCACCTAGTGTATGGGGATCTGGAATTTCTTGGAGTTTCTATTTCATGTCTTACCATTGCATTAAGGATTCCATTCATGATGAAAATACAAAAATATCTCTATATCCAATGTGGCACATGATTGTTGCTGCTCAATCTGGTGTTCCTTCACTTATGACAAATCCAATGGGGGTTATAAAAACAAGACTAAGTGTACAACTGGGACATGACACAAAGAATCTTGTTTCAAATGATAAATACTATTATGGGATGATAGATGTATTTCAAAAGATATATAAACTTGAAGGAAATAGATGTCTTTATTCAGGTTTTGTTCCAGGAATGTTTGTTGTTTCAACCGGGGCTGTCCAATTCATGACATTATGAAAGACTAAAAATTGTGTATAACAACTATATGCCAATTGATGCAAAAATGAGTAGTTTAGAGTATGTTAAATCCGCCGCTCTTTCTAAGATGTTTACAGTAGTTTTAATGTATCCTTATCAAGTAATTCGTTCTCGTCTTCAATACCAATATGGAGATTACAAAGGATCATGGGATTGTGTTTATCAGATATGAAGGTATGAAGGCTATCGTGGATTCTATAAAGGACTGATTAGTTTCACTTGCCTCTATTTTTATGTTGTAAAAGTCTTTATTTAAAAAAAAAACGTTTATTATCAAGCTTCTGAAGAAGATAATCAGTTGTAATAAAAGGTAATTTTAATAGTCTATATACAATTCAACCTTAAATTTAACAAATATCAGGTATTTGAAAATTGTTCATAGGTAAAAATGACTAAACTGATATTTGTTAAACCCTGATTAGTTTAACTTGCCACTATTTTTATATTGTAAAAGTCTTTATTAAAAAAAAAATTATTATCAAGCTTCTGAAGAAGATAATCAGTTCTAATTAAAGGTCATTTTAATAGTCGATATACAATTCAAACTTAAATTTAACAAATATCAGGTATTTGAAAATTGTTCAAAGGTAAAAAAGACTAAACTGATATTTGGTAAAGCATGAAGTAGATAAGGATATAGTCCTTTATAGAATCCACGATAGCCTTCATACTTCCATATCTGATAAACACAATCCCATGATCCTTTGTAATCTCCATATTGGTATTGAAGACGAGAACGAATTACTTGATAAGGATTCATTAAAACTACTGTAAACATCTTCGAAAGAGCGGCGGATGTAACATACTCTAAACTACTCATTTTTGCATCAATTGGTAAATGCATATAGTTATTATACACAATTTTTAGTCTTTCATATGTCATGAATTGGACAGCCCCGGTTGAAACAACAAACATTCCTGGAACAAAACCTGAATAAAGACATCTATTTCCTTCAAGTTTATATATCTTTTGAAATACATCTATCATCCCATAATAGTATTTATCATTTGAAACAAGATTCTTTGTGTCATGTCCAAGTTGTACACTTAGTCTTGTTTTTATAACCCCCATTGGATTTGTCATAAGTGAAGGAACACCAGATTGAGCGGCAACAATCATGTGCCACATTGGATATAGAGATATTTTTGTATTTTCATCTTGAATCGAATCCTTAATGCAATGGTAAGACATGAAATAGAAACTCCAAGAAATATCATATCCACATACACTAGGTGATAATCTTTTATAAAATCCAAGCAAACCTTCATTTTGATATATTTTTTGTACAACATTCTTAACACTATGGTAATGTGGAACAGGCAATCTTCCACTATCCAATGGAAATCTAATCTTTATTAAATCCAATGGATGAAAATGAATTGTTGAAGTTACACCCCCAGTAATACCTGCTGTTAAATATTTATATTTTACAATATTAAATACAGACAATTTGGTATCTTTATCATTTGGTTGCATTGATTACATTGACCTTAGTTAGGCCCAACAACAGCATAAGGAAAATAACATATTGGTTGGCTCAACATTAAATATTTAAACAATTTATCATATTGGTTTATATAAAAACTCATACACAGATAATTTAAAATTCACTTTTAACAGTGGCTTCATTATTTATGATTAATTCATTTGATCAATTTACAACTTTATTATTTACCTCAGCATTACTGTATTTTGTTTAGATTAATAAGGAAAATACTGGCTGTCCGACAACCAGCCTACAATTTTTTAAGAAACTTAATTGTAATGATACCTTAATTTAGATTATTTTATATTTTATTTCTCTTTTAAAAAAGTGTGTTTTAGGTAATATGTTTAAATAATATTAAAGGTTTAATAAAATACTATTTAGTCAACTTTGATTTATTTATTTATTTTTTTTTTTTTTTTTCCCGAGGAGGGGGGAATGCTTTACGCACCATCAGGAGCCGATCGCGGCTCCCGGTGTGTGGGACTCGCCAAAGTGGCATACCCACTAAACCCTAACCTCCTTACCTAAGGGCTTCACCTGTCACACACGGAACCACCTGTCGGCTTAACTTCTTGTGTGACAACCCTTCCTTCCAAAGCCGCTGTTAGGCTCTCATCATAATTATGTACACCTTATATTTGTTTGGCAGCCATAATCTTATTAATGTACAGTGCCACGGTTTTCCAGCACTTTTCCGAACGCAGCATCAACTTTATCATGTTCTCCACCTTGACCTCGGTTCCTATCGTCTTATTCATTTCCTGCCGCTAATCCTTCCATTTCTCACAGTCAAATAACGTGTGTTTTACGTCGTCATATATTCCATCGCAGTAGTTGCATGCCGCACTTTCTCTGATCTTAAAACGCTGCAAATAGCTACCAAAACTCCCATGACCAGACAAAACCTGGGTGAGAAAGTAACTTACTTCCCCATGTTTCCGGTTTAACCATTCCGCTATCTCCGGAATAAGAGTCCGCGTCCACTGCCCAGACGTCTCCGACTGCCATCTATCTTGCCACATTCTTAAAAGTTTATCCCTGGCTCTGGCTTTAATATCTTTCTTGGTGTTCGAGTCATATGCTCCTATTTTACGTGCTTCGTAAATCTCCAGTCCTTCCCTCGCCTTTAGGTCCCATGGCGGTAAGCCGGCTATTACCAGTAGCGCGCTTGTTGAGATTGTTCTATATGCACAAACTACCCTCAATGCGATGGGCCTCTGAGCCGTTAGCAGAATATTTGTGGCCGTTTTCTTTCCTAATGCACATGCCCAGACCGGGGCTGCGTACAAAACCTTTGCGGCGACGACGTTCGCCAACACTCTCCTCTTGCACTCTCTTGGACCTTCTATATTGGGCATAAGCCGTGAAAGTCGAGCTCCTGCTTCTATACCCTTGTTTACTGCCTTAATAATATGAGGTGTAAAACTCAGTCTTCGATCGATTTCGACCCCTAAATAAGTCAATTGGTTCTTCCATTCTATCTCCACGCTCCCGAGTCTTAACTTTGGCTTCTCGAACTTCCTTCTATCGGTGACCAAAATTGCCTCCTTTTTTTCGACCGCCATCTGGAGCCCAGCTCTGTCTAACCATCCCTTGGCTCTACTCAGGGCTTCATTGATCCTATTTTCCAAAGTTTCCACTTTTTCTGCCCAGCAGACAATGAGAGCGTCATCCGCAAATCCCACGATCGTCGTATCCGGTGGTAACTTCATTTTAATAAAATCGTCGTACATGATGTTCCATATGATTGGACCGATCTTAGAGCCTTGAGGTGCACCACACAGCATTTCCTCCTTCAGGACCCAGCCATCACCAAAATAGAACACCCATCTATTACATAGATAATCCTCCACTATTTTCCGCAGATAGTCCGGAACTTTCCTTTTCTCCAGCGCTTCAATTATCACTCTCCATTTTGCTGAATTAAAGGCATTTCGTACATCTACAGCCACGCGTGCACAAAAACCTTTCATCTTGCCTACTCCGTCCTTACCTCTCCTAGCAATATCTACGACTTTTTGAATGGCATCCACCGTCGATTTTCCCTTCATGAAACCATACTGCCTGTCCGATATCGACATCTCCCCAGTCAAATGTTTCTCCAATCTATCCAATATGAGTCCCTCTAGTAGTTTCCCCATTGTATCTAATAGGCATATGGGTCTATACGATGAGGCCTCTTTCAGGGGCTTTTCGCCTTTCCGTAGAAGAACAACCTTCTGTCTTTTCCAGTTATCATAAAACTTACCCTCTTTTAGGCATAGATTCAACGTTCCTAATATCAAATCACTGTAATGGTTGATTACTACTTTGATAACTTCATTTGGTATCCCATCCATACCTGGGGCTTTCCGAGTTTTTAATTTACTTCCTACTTTCCGGAGTTCTTCGATCTTAAACAAATCTTCATCTCTCGGAACCATAGGCCCGAAATCTGTTTTGCTGCGGGGTTCGTCGCGCGGGAAGAGAGCTAATATTATCTCTTTAACCCATCCCGGATCATTAAGTTCTGGTATTTTTCGCTTTGTAATCAGTTTCTTCATTACTATTTTATACCCCATACCCCAGGGATCGTCCTGGACCTCGTCTATCACCTGACTCCAACATCTTGCCTTGCTCTTTTTGATGCCTCTTTTGAGTACTTTCCTGGCCTCCAGCCATATTTCGCGGAGTTGGGAGTCTCCCTTGGAACGAACGTAATTCCTCCTAGCTCTCAAGCTTACCGTACGGAGGGTGCTCAATTCATCACTCCACCAATATATCTTTCTTCCATCTCCTGAATTGGATTTCCTTCGGGGCATGCTTTTCTTGCAAGCCACTGTAAGTATCCTAGTAGCTCTCTTTGCTGCTTCACCTGCCTCCTTAGGTTGTCCAACCCAGGGCATCTCATTTTCTAATTTGCTCTCTTCCAAGAATTTTTCCAATTTCCCTGCATCTAGCTTCCTCGTATTCCATGCATTGTTGCCCCCCATCTTTCCGCTTATTTTTTTCTCTTTCTTGCGGCCTGTCACTAAGTGAAACTCTATGTATTGGTGGTCGCTAAGCGTCTCTTCATCTAATACTCTCCATGCCGTAACGCCTTCCGACATTTCCTCTGAGCATATTGTCAAGTCGAGTATAGATGTTGCTTCCCCTCGACGGAACGTAGGTTCCTGGCTGCAGTTGACCACCACCAAACCACATCTTGCTACCATATCGCCCACTATTTTCCCCCTTTTATCCCATCTGCTCTCACCCCATTCTAGAGATTTACTATTGAAGACCCCAGTTATTACAAATTTACAACCAGATGTTCTTACGTTGTTCTCCAATTCTTGCATTTCTTCCTCAAATTTCCACCGAGGATCGTTTGGCGAATAGTAACAACTATAAATGCGTATTCCTTCTACCTCTATCCATACGAAACCTTTATTCGTCAACTTTGATTAATCCATTACAAAAATATTTTAATAAGAGCTTAGGTATCCGATAACCCCCCCCCCCGACCTTTCCCTATTGCCCTGCTAAGGAAAAAGGCAGTAACTACAAAATTTTCAATTTTGAGTTTTTGATGTATTCCTATGTTTTTGAGGTCGAGGATTCCGAAAAACACACTAAAAAGGCCGTATCTACAGCCGTTTTTGAGATATGAAGGGGTGTCATTGGCAGTATGTACACCATTTTATACCAAATACTAAGCAAGACAGCAGTATCTGCAAATGCTAAGCAAAAAAGCAGTATCTGCATAGTAGATACTGCTCTTATGCTTAGCATTTAGCACATACTGCCTTTTTGCTTAGTAATCTTGGCACAGCTGTTGCAGTAAGCAGCTAGCAGCTCTGTTTGTTTGTTGTTGTTGTCATTGATTAGAACCATAAAATAGGTTTGTTTTAACGATTTATTGTTTGTATATTATGATTTTAAAACTGTAGTCCTAATAAAATGGCAGATTTAAATTTATTTTTTAATTCATGCTCAGTACAAAGTAGAAACCACACAATGTCCCCAATCCCTTAGCCCACTTTTACAAAAAAATATTACCGATGGACTATCTTACCATTGTTAAATTCTTAATTTATATCCATTTTTGTTTTTCCTTTTTTGCTTATCCTGTATACGAAGTACGGGGCAAATTCGGGAAAGTCAAAATTTCGACCTTTATTATGCTTTTTATTGATCTTTAACTTCTATGACATCAGGAAACCGGTAAACTGTTTTTCAACTTGCCACCAACAAGTCCGGTGATGTTGTCGTCGTCGCTCTCTTTGTCTGTGCGTAAGAATTATAACAACAGCAAAAATTAAAATAGTAACATGAAAGTTGGTTTAGGGGACTATAATGTCCTCTATAGAAAGCCTATTGATATTCAGAAAAATGATTTTAAAATTTTTAAATGGTGACCATTTAAAAACAGTTATTGTAAATATCTTATAACAAATTAAATACAAATTTACATATTTAAATTCTGCATCTCTTCAATGGCAACTAATGTAGCGAATGGAGGCTTCTTCATATATGTACAGTTTCGAGGCCCGCTATGACCGAGACACTGACTTGACCGAAGCGATTGCAACTAAGTCAATACAATTAAATCTCTTAAACAATTGTAGGCTGGTTGTCGGACAGCCAGTATTTTCCTTATTGATCTAAACAAAATACAGTACTGCTGCGGTAAATAATAAAGTTGTAAATTGATCAAATGAATTAATCATAAATAATGAAGCCACTGTTAAAAGTGAATTTTAAATTATCTGTGTATGAGTTTTTATATAAACCAATATGATAAATTGTTTAAATATTAAATGTTGAGCCAACCAATATGTTATTTTCCTTATGCTGTTGTTGGGCCTAACTAAGGTCAATGTAATCAATGCAACCAAATGATAAAGATACCAAATTGTCTGTATTTAATATTGTAAAATATAAATATTTAACAGCAGGTATTACAGGGGGTGTAACTTCAACAGTTCATTTTCATCCATTGCATTTAATAAAGATTAGATTTCCATTGGATAGTGGAAGATTGCCTGTTCCACATTACCATAGTGTTAAGAATGCTGTAGAAAAAATATATCAAAATAAGGTTTGCTTGGATTTTATAAAAGATTATCACCTAGTGTATGGGGATCTGGAATTTCTTGGAGTTTCTATTTCATGTGTTACCATTGCATTAAGAATTCGATTCAAGATGAAAATACAAAAATATCTCTATATCCAATGTGGCACATGATTGTTGCTGCTCAATCTGGTGTTCCTTCACTTATTATGACAAATTTATGGAGGGTTATAAAAACAAGACTAAGTGTACAACTTGGACATGACACAAAGAATCTTGTTTCAAATGATAAATACTATTATGGGATGATAGATGTATTTCAAAAGATATATAAGCTTGAAGGAATTAGAGGTCTTTATTTAGGTTTTGTTCCAGGAATGTTTGGTGTTTCAACTGGGGCTGTCCAATTCATGACATATGAAAGACTAAAAATTGTGTATAATAACTATAAGCATTTACCAATTGATGCAAAAATGAGTAGTTTAGAGTATGTTACATGCGCCGCTCTTTCGAAGATGTTTATAGTAGTTTTAATGTATCCTTATCAAGTAATTCGTTCTCGTCTTCAATACCAATATGGAGATTACAAAGGATAATGGGATTGTGTTTTTCAGATATAGAGGTATGAAGGCTATCGTGGATTCTATAAAAAAGTTAGAAAAGTTGAAACTGGCCAATATGAAAATGAGCCAAGACAATAATTTATTTTTTCAATAAAACCAGCAAAAGTAAAATGTTTAGATGATATATGGCACATTAATCTGAACTTAAATAAGCAGGCTATCATGTTTAAGATTAATTTGACTACTGATGTGACTGTTTTACCACTGAACTGGTACCGCCCATTCAAATTCATCGTAGGCTACCGAAAAGCATTCAATTTTATGTCAAAGTAACAAAATTCCACTAGCTGCGGAAGGGGCTAGACTAAGTGTAAAAGATCTTTTAAAACGTTATTTGTTTAACGTCTCCGATGATGATAACTATGTTATCGAAATGTACATCAGGGCATTAAGTGGATATAATTAATAAAGAACAACTAATCAGATAATTGTGTTTTATTAAGTTCCAGTGATTGTGGTTAGGGGCAAATTCAAATTATTATTGTGAATTTCACCACAGTGCTCAACAAGATTGTATCCAACAATATATTTAAAAAGTAGCAAATATTTCTTCAATCATCTAAAGTTCATACTACTCATTATTTGAATTTATCTTGAATCATACTCCTCCAGGAAAATCTGCGACTTACATACATACCATCACGTGATTAAATCTATCCATGCTTAAGAAAATAAGTGTTATTTTCTTTTTATAAAGTAACAGAAAACACGCTGAATAACAATGTTTTTCAAAAAATCTATGTCTACTACATGCTTCTCTATGATCACCACATAATCAATTGAATTTGGTTAATGTAATTGACTTTTATCCACTTTCTCTAACTTACTTCCTCCTATTACTTCTCACTAACCAATCCGCTCCCGTACTTTTTTCCCCTGTGACAATTTTTGAATGACTTCTCTACTCTCTTGATGTTCGTGTCTGCTATTTACGATCAATTGATCCAAGATGTGTATCGTTCTTGCTGCTGCATTTTCTCTTTTATTTCTATTCTTATCTTAAACAAAATTCCTTTTTTTCTGGTGCGCGCTACAAAATGCTTATGCAAAACGTTTTCTGCACCGTAAAGGTCATTTGTATTTATTCAGAATCTCGATAAATATTCACTAAACTGTGTGTGTGTTGATAACAGACTATTTATGAATAGTCTGTTTTCAACAGACCTATGTATGAATATTTTAACATCTATTTAAAGACGTTAGTACTTAAATCCCTAACAACTAATTTAACATCATTGCCTCATATTTTACACTCTTGTGAAATTGTGTAAACGGTATATGTTTTCTGTAACAATTAATTTAGCTTTCACTACTTCATTTTCTTGTTTTAATTGTTTTAATTCGTCATTCAAAAACATTTTCTGCCGTAGTTTTGTTCAAATTATAGAACACAATTTGTTGCTAGAATTTTAATTTTTTCGTCGAGGAATTTTAATACGACCTTCACAAAAGCATCAGTCTTTTCTCCCTGAATTTGGACTTATCTTTTTTGGAGATGTCTTAACGCGTTGTTAAAGTAATTAAGAAGCACTGTTAATCCTTTCCCGTTTTTTGGACGATTTATCCAGGAGTGAAATATTCCTCAATTCTATTGTGTGACCGTCTCCACTTCTTTTGACCAGCTGGAAGCTCCGGCTGGCTGGAGACCGCGTACACTTTAGCCGAATCTTGTCAGGATGGGCCAAGGAGTCGGGTTAGGACGCTAATGAACGCACGCAACGGAAGTTAAATTAAATGTTATCTTTTCTTTTAGCGCCGAATAAGAAGATTACAGAAATAATTATAATTTATAAAAAAAGACATAACGGCTAGATAAAAGGCCTTAATAGTGGCCGAAAAGCATACCGATTAATTTAGATAGCACATGGCCGAAAATGGACTGACCTCGTCCAGTAGCGGTCTGCCGTTCAACCTTCTTCTCGCGGTTCTCGGAACAAACTCTCTCCCGGCTCGCTGGTTCTAGCCCTCCACTCCTCGTCTCTCTCCCCCCTCCTTCTACGTAATCTTGCACTGCTCAATAAAATTGCAAGTGCTAATTGATATTTTATTATTTAGAATCCCTCCCCATTACATCCTAATTTATACTTATTATAGTTTTTATTTGTTGGGCTCTTTGGCTGGGCCACATCTGCATGGTATTCCTTTTAAACTACAATTTACATTCTTCCAATAACCAAATTAATGAAAACATAATTCTTAAAAAAACACTTGTTCTTAGCAATAAAAATACAAGACGACGTTTCATTGACTAAGTCATCATTTTCAGTTGCTACTTGTCCACAGTAACAACTGCCAGTAGCAACTGACGTTTGGGTGGATTTATAACTGAGGACGATGACTTGGTAATTGAAACATCGTCTTGTATTTGTATTGCACACTTAAAGTGTTTTTTTTGTAAAAAAATTGTTTTGATTCATTTGGTTTTTAAAGTTTCTACTAATATACCTGATTACAGTTGATTCTTCGAATCTACTAATTATAATTTTGTTACAATCCTTTCATATCCATACGAACAGTACAACACGAATTGTTTGTTTTTATGATAAACTTAAAGGAGAAAAAATAACAAACGAATACTATTCAAGCAGACGAATTTAATACTGCGAAAGCCTAACACATCTTCAATTATCTGTAGGACGTAAGTAAATAAACAATACAGAAAATTTGTCCTCATAATGTATTGTAAACTAATCTGATATTGGAGTTCAGTGTGTTTTAATTTCGGTGGAAACTCTCGTCCTATTTTATTGTGAGTTTTATTATTTTTCTGTTTATTAATATATATATATATATATATATATATATATATATTATATATTAATAATATATAAATTTTATTATTATATTATATTTATAATAATATTATTATATTATTATAAATTTAATGTATTTATACTATCTCTATAGCATAAAACTCATTCACACATTTTATCTTATGTATAAATAACAAATGGTTACACTTCGTATAAAATAACACAATAATTGGAAAGCTCACATAAGAGTCAAATTTACCTTCGAACCTGCAAACAACGACTATCATAGTAAAAGGTCAACAACAACTATAAACAAAATCAACAAGGACGGCACAGAAAAATATACTACGACTCTAACTAAAAGTCAACAACGATTATAAAAAAAAAAAATTTACAAAAGTTTTAAAGAAGGTCAACAAAGACTATACAAAAAGATATACATCGACACTATACAAGGAGGTATGCTGCGGATATAAAAACAGATTTATAATGGACATATAAAATATATACAAGGACTATAAAAAGAGGTACAAAACGGCTAAAAATATCAACAATGCTATCCTGAAGATATACAACAACTATAAAGAGAAGCATACAACGACTATAAAAAAACAGACCAACGAGGAATATACAAAATATATACAAGGACTATAAAAAGAGGTACAAAACGGCTAAAAATATCAACAATGCTATCCTGAAGATATACAACAACTATAAAGAGAAGCATAACAACGACTATAAAAAAACAGACCAACGAGGAATATACAAAATATATACAAGGACTATAAAAAGAGGTACAAAACGGCTAAAAATATCAACAATGCTATCCTGAAGATATACAACAACTATAAAGAGAAGCATAACAACGACTATAAAAAAACAGACCAACGAGGAATATACAAAATATATACAAGGACTATAAAAAGAGGTACAAAACGGCTAAAAATATCAACAATGCTATCCTGAAGATATACAACAACTATAAAGAGAAGCATACAACGACTATAAAAAAACAGACCAACGAGGAATATACAAAATATATACAAGGACTATAAAAAGAGGTACAAAACGGCTAAAAATATCAACAATGCTATCCTGAAGATATACAACAACTATAAAGAGAAGCATACAACGACTATAAAAAAACAGACCAACGAGGAATATACAAAATATATACAAGGATTATAAAAAGAAATAAACATTATATATACAACGACTATTCAAAGAGGTATACTGCAGCTATAAGTACTATACGCAATATATACAACAACTATAAAAAGATATACAACGAATATACAAAGAATTATACTACGGCTATAAAAACAGATCAAGAAGGACTATACAAAGCTTGTAATCTTTCCATGTAGTCTTGGGTGATATTCCCGTCTTTCATCTCACCTATCATGTTTCCCTTGATCAACTCTTGTTGTGTACGATCTTGACGCTATGAGAGTATTCGTGGACGTGGGTGTTTATTTTATTCTCTACTCTTTTTTAATAAGACGATGATGACCGAGAGGTTTTTCGCCTTTAAACAAAAAAGGAAATATCTCACATAAGTTCTATACTATATACGATAAATCGATGATTTGATTTATTACTGAATTCTATTCATTGTGAAAGCAGTAGTATACCTCTTTGCTTAGGTGTTCTAAGTCTTTTGTATAGTCGCTGTTGACTTTTAATAACAGGCGTTGTATATATTTTTTTGTATTGGTCGTAGGCATATTTTTATTCCTTGTATATCTTTAAAATACACCATAAAAATGTTAAAACTTTTGCTTTACTAAGTATATTTAAAAGCAATATATTTAAACAATTTTTCATAACTACGACCTTTTAGCAGTTTTTTATAAAGCCTCCAATTAAAAAAAAAATCGTATCTTCTGTTATATATTCAATTTTTAACAATATTTCGATTAAAATTAGCTATTATAGTTTAATTATACTGAACACCTATTTTTAACGTTTACAAAATATCATCAAAAATTACTAATTATTAATCTGTGTTGTAATTATATAAATATGAACAATACTCGAGGAGAGTCTATTGCAGATGGTATGAGTGAAAGTGGAGTGCAGAGTATCTGACGAAATGGGAAGTTAGGGGGGTTGAATGGAAAACCCGATATATTAATATGAATATTTATACAACTAATGCTTTTCTCATGTACAAAGAATGCTAAAGGAAAACTTGAGAATATTCATTATGAATCAGAGTTCGTGATCACAAAAAAAACCCTGAGAATAAAAACCAAACTTGTTTTTGTTGAAAATCGAAATAGGTTATAATATGGATAAGGTGGATTTCATATTTATTAACATTTCATAAACTTGTTGTCTATAACTACAAATGAGGTGAAAACTGTAAACCTATATTTCTTTAAAAAAAAAATTATTAAGCTGATTTTTATTCTTGAAATTGTTCAGAAGCATGCAACCTATAAATTCATAAAGTTAAAAAAATATACATTTTTTTTATTCAAAAAAAAAGAATTATATTAGAGTGTTCTTCTTGTTTTAAATCTGCAATGAATATCAGGTTTTCTTTATGTATGACCTTTTATATAATTCAATCATAAATCAAACAGCTTTGCGTTACACGTTTGCAATTAAATCCTTTGTATAATGTAAGTTTCTGGTAAGTCTCTGTTTCTCTCTCTTTCTTTCTAAAAAAAAGACAAATATAGCTACATAAATAATGTACACTAGAATCAATCTTCTAAAATAATTAGGTCATATGTATAGACTATTTTATCAGAATGTCTTTCTGGCTAAGAATAAGTTTTATTTCTTCACAAACAATATAGTACAATATACAAATACCAAAAAAGTAAACTTTAGGAGAAATCGGTAGGTATACCTGCAACTAGTTTATATCTTGTTCTTAATATGACTATCCAGAAGAGTTTATATTACATCATCATTCAAATCAAACAATTTAAACAATTTCCAGTTATAAACTTACAATCCATATTCTTAATTTTAAACTCATGAGCACCCAGCAGCCAATCTCACTGTGAGTCCACGAGCACAACAAATATAAAAGTAAATAATTAAAACAACAGGCATTCCTCTAAAATAAAGACACCACTCTAACAAATTCTATTAGAAAAATACGACTATTATTATGGAGTTTACACATTTAGATTTTCATTAACAAAAGTAAAAACATATCTTTACATATTTTAGAGATAAAAGTCTTCATTATGGTAAAAACAATTATTTTCAGTACCTGCTAGAGTAGAACTGTTGATGTAAAGTGAATTTTGAATTAGCTACGGGAACTTCAAAAGATTGTCCAAGCTAGTATAAAGGCCAAGACTATGTTACTCTAGATATAATACGTACTATATATTTTTGTATTGTCAAAATTAGTTTGATAGTTAACTTATATATTATTCCCCAACAGATCAATTCCTACCCTAACTAACACGTGTTAAACAGCTATCGAAACCTGAGAAGGACAGTAACCTTTCAAGGAAAAAAACAATGGCGCAATTCCCCTTTAAGTTTATCGGTATATACTTTTACAGTAAGGACAAATCAATTACTATACCATGATAATTTATTTGATCCTAATTATCAATAATTAAAGATGCACAATTATTGTTACTACTGCAAATATTCCTGTGATAGCGAACAACTTGTTTAAGCATTACTTTTCCTTTAAGATTAAAAATCATATATTTCGTTTCCTAATTAAACCCCTACAATTATCAAACCACCATAACTGCTTGTCCATCTGCACAGTCATAAAAATAACCAAAAGATGAATGTGAATATAAAAGAGGATAATTTTACACGAACAACTTTCTTCAGATTAATCATTAATATGCATTAAAACATAAAATCACACTCGGCATAGATCCTTGGAGAATACCAAACTTCAAAACATCTTCATCACTCAAAGAACCATCAATCCCCGCACATTGCTCTTTTTAATTTCTAGAGAGATACCTTTGATATCAGCTCTCCACATTTAATCTTAACAAATTTCACAATCCAAACCTTTTATAATACCGATATACGATGCAGCAGATTTATTATTGTCATTTGAAGTACGAAGTACGTTTTTCAGAAACGCTTCCATAACCTCAATACTGCGTGTATTTCTAATTTTATGTTCACAAATTATGGAAAATTTCAAAATAAACTACATAAGTCATAGACTCTTTATCAGAATGAGTAAGAAATTCTACTTTTAAATTTGATTTGTTAGCATTGTAAAATAATCACTTGTGATGATGAAATCGTTGATATTATTAATTTAGTATGGCATTCTTATAAAATATAAATATTACAAAATTACAAATAAATTACGTAGTTTGTGCAACTGAATTGAATTAAAAGAAGAATAACCATTATTTAGAGGCAACTAGTCCACAACTAGTTTCCTTTTCATTTCAACAAAGAATTAACCAAAACAAATACGTAGCAGGCAACAAATCAAAGAGGAAGAAGAATAATTAGTTTTTAAATTACGATCTATTTGTGTAAATTAGAACCTTGGTAAAATTGTAAAATAATCAATTCATTACAGTAAGTACAATAATAAATTAATTGAGTATAATAGATTCTAATATATTTGTTACAAAAATTTTCAATAAATACATAACTTTTAAAGTTCGACTAAACTGAATGGAAAGGGGAAAACATCATTATAGAAACGGGCAAAAGTATAATAACTTAATTCCTTTTAATAAACAAACAATTCAAAACAAATAGACATAAATTAAAGAGAAATAAGGTGTTTCAAAAAAATTCAAGAAACCAGACAAACAATTACTAAATTAATTGTACTGTAATCAAAAGTGAAAACATTTGAAGGAAAGTATAATGAATACATTTTTTAGTTATTTGTCTATGTTAAAATTTCACATAAATAAATTACAAAAGTATCAAGTTAGTCTAAATAAATTTAAGAAGTCAAACGTTTAACAGAGTACATTATTTAAAATCCATTAATCTCTATTAAATACTTAAAACACTAAATAACCTTAATGAAAAAATATAGAATAACAATATAATTATGAAAGACTTTATACATTCTATTTATAAAAATGTTTTATAATAATAATATTAAACATTAAACCTAAATTCTAAGATGTTAACATAAATGCAATAACAAGAACTTCAAATACTCATAAATATAAACAAATTAATGCGTAACAGTAATAAATAGTACAAGTTAACAAAATAAATACAGGGATAAAATTTGTATTATAATATTTGATTAGTAATATAGTAATAAACAGCGTAATCAACAATGTAATTAAAAATAAGTAAAAAATAAAAATAATTATAAATACATTAGGTTGTTGAAGTTTGAGATCATAATATCTTCAGTCTTACTAAAGTTTATTATTATTTTTTGTGCTTCATATATCCATATTTTATAATATAGGTTCTTTACATTAATATGTTTCTTTAAATTAATTGATTTACCCTTCAAACGTTTAAATTATCTCCTCAAATCTACCTGTTTTGATATCAACACAATATCAAAATATCGTGATTTCATATTTCTTTAATATAACTATATATTCAGAAATTTAAAAATAATATATTAATAATAAATTTATAAACAAATATAAAATGAATGAAATGATAGTAATAGCATAAGAACACAAAACTAGAAATTAATTCAAGTAGGTAAATATCACTAAATAACAACTCACACTAAATAATAAAGTAAAGAACACTACTATACATTATTTACAGAAATACAAAAATATCTACAGAAAGTGTAAACAATTTTAGTTATTTTTTTATAAAAATTTATAAATTATAAACTCACATCCAAAGACATAACCTAATTCTTGTCTTAAGAAGAGAGACTTGATATTCAAAACAAAAAAAAAACTTTAAAATTAATTTATTCTCATACTGTTGAATACTGGATAAGAACCCTACTGTATACCATAAGTACTATAATATGAATAAAACTAAAATAAAAGGTCCCTATACTTCTAAAAAAAGGAACATTCACCTCCAATTGGAACATTCTGTTATAACTACTAATATCTTACTATTTTTTAAAACATTCAAAGAATATCGAAATATCAAATAATAATAAGTTACTTTTTTTAATAAATTCATTTTATTAAAACATTTTGTAAAATATATATATATATTTGAAAATATAAAAAAATCTTTAACAACATATCTTTATTTCAAAGTAATTAAAAAACATGCAAAATTAAAAACCTAAAATAAAAAAGAAATGTTAAAAAAATAATTTAAATCTTTTAGAACTTTCTGTTGAAAATATGTTGCTTAACCAAAGCAATTTATGAATACAATTTTCTGAATAATAAATAAAGAAGAAGAAATTCTATGAAATTATCCATATATATATATATATATATATATATATATATATATATATATAAACTTATTTTTAAAGCAAAATAAATTTTAATACAAAAAACAGTATCTAAAAATAATAATAAAATTTGTTTTAAATTCTCGAGACTAAATAAATTAATAAATTACAACACACAGAAAATCAGAAAAAAAGTAAAAGACATATTTTATATGAATTTAGACAAACTGGAAGAAAAGCAAACTGTCATTTTTCACTATCTCTCACTTTATACACCATTATTTCAAAGAAACAGTACTAACCTAATAATTCCTTGATTTATATCCTCTCTTATATTATATCCTATCTTATTTTTGTACAGTATTTGAGGTTATTAATCTTCCTCCTGGATTATTTGGATAAGGACGGGCTTCACAGCCTATGTAGTTATTATGTACCTCAATAATTTTTCTAGCCGAAATATATACACTGACTTTCTTCACCAGCTCAACACAGGAATTTTTTACTCCGCATTTATCAAACAATCGCGTAGTGTTGTGACATCTTATGTTGATAAATCCAGATATGTTACCATTCGGAATAGATATTGGCTCCAACCAGACAGGACATTCGGTTTTGTTGTATTCTCCTTCCGTGACATGTATCGTAACTGTAGAACCTGATGTAGGAAGAATGATTCCGATGGTGACCAAGAGAGTAACCAGAATAACAAAATGATTTATTGAAGAAGTCATGGTTGTCAGAAGACAAATCAACGTTTTGCGTTATAATATCGCTAAAAAGTTCAGTTTTCAATTTGACAGCTGATAAATGTTTCAAATTTAAAATATATATATATGAAAACAATACTCAACTTACAAGTGAAAGAAAAACACAGTTAAAATAACAGGAAAAATTAAGCGAAGTGCAGTTGTGTTCACTAACACGTTATAAATTCAACTAGCAAATAGCGATTATCAAGTAAGAATAACACTAACCAATGCCTAGATCGTTGGGTAGACCTATATAGGCACTGTATGTATATTTTCCTATCCCCATTCTTTCGTTTATGACGTAACAACACACTATACATAAATTCATTTTCTGAACCTTAACCTTCATCTTATTTTCCACACTTTAGGAAACACAATGTTTAGAACCTCTACTACTTTCTGTTATCAGTGAATGTGATAACTTACAGTGTAGTGAGAGACCTTTTACTAACCGAACCATATCCAGAAATTTTCTTTTTTTATCTATGAATGATTCCCCGACATAGAATTCCATAATTAATTCAAGATGTCGATTAGCTAGAACCCCTACAATATGTAGCGATGCAAATTATATGGTAATTACAGGGTGACAAAGTGAGAGATAGTGAAAAATGATAGAGTTTGCTTTTCTTCCAGTTTGTATAAATTCATATATTATACTAGAAAAAATTAGCTCCCCATAATTTTTATATAAGATAAGAGAATATTCGAAACCAAAAATATTTGACTTTATTTTTTTGTAAAAATAATACTTATCCCGATTGCGGTGATTCGCTACGGATTTCAGACGTGTTACAATGGGACATCTGAGGAGATATGGAGATAAGGAGAGTCAGTAATATTAGCGCAGATTAAAAATTACTTTAACATTTATTTGAATAGCAAAATCTCTTCATTGGAATGTTATGTAAAAATAAAACTCTTTTCCACCTTTTCAATAATTACAATTTTTGCCACTTTATTTTCAAAGTTAACAAATATTTATGATAACAAGTGGCAACATTAAAATTGAACTCATTTATCATTACACCCAGACCTAAAACAATGATGCATTTGAAAATACAATTGGGTTTTTTTTCCCCCTTTCTTTTTCCAATTCACTTCTCTTTACATAAATAAAAGCACACAATTGAATAATTTATTGAAAAAAACCTGCAAAACATTAAACATTTCTTTAGACAAATTTTATAAAAATACTACTAGGAAACATTTGTTTAATTAAAGTTGCAGTTACTTTTCTTACTTTTTAAAAGTTATTTTATAATATTACTAATTTTTTAATGTATACGGAAGTGTTTATGTATATTATGTCTATATGTGTGCGTAGGAATGCGTTTAATTTTTGGGTTTTTCTATTATCTTAGTTACTATTTACTATATGTGTATTGAATTATACTGTACTGGTTTGAAGAGTGATTTTATATTTTCTTATATATAATTATTAGTTATAGATTCCACAGATCAAGTGTTGCAACAATAACGCAATGATTAAATTGTGTTTTTTTCTACAGATTTTTTTTTTTTTTATTTAAAAATTGTAAACAACATACAGGAGAAAGTAGATTAATTAAAGAATTTCAGTTAGTTCAGTGAAAAACTTATAATATACACACACACACACACACACACACATATATATATATATATATATATATATATATATGTGTGTGTGTGTGTGTACAATATACAACACCTATATGGAAGTAACAAAAATATAAAACTCAAGAATAATTATTTATATGAAGTAAAATGTTTGAGAAAGCAAGAATAAAGTTATATAATAATATAAATTTTATATTCAATCTACGATCTAGGACTGTAGGATTGTAATGTTAGTCTAATATCGTTCAGGAAACAGCACCATACTTTTGATTCTCAATTTTTATTGCAACTGCAATGTTTCACATTTTGTCTTCTGATATGTTTATTTACCTATATTGCTTTTAATGAAATACTATTCCCAAGACTAAGATTATTCTAGTGTATAAAACTAAACGGAAACTTCATAAGGTTTGATTCTTGGAAAAGTTGACGTATTAAACGTAAATTATATTAAGTGTTAATCTATTAAATACACGAGAGGGGGGTTAATGCGTCACTAAATTTAATAATTGATCTTACTCTTCTTTACTTTCCGTCAATTTAATCTGTAACCCAGTCAATTTTATATCATCTTATTTCCCCAGTAAACATATTAAGACATGTTCTATAAAGTGTTTGTTAATTTTTCTTACGTTTTGGATAACGATACAAAAATAAAAGGGAGAATTTTGAAGTGTTTTATATTATTTTTGATTAACTATAAACAGTCTGTTATTGGATACAATTCTTGCTTGTTTTGGCTAACTGATTAATAGTGTCTCTTGATTGAATAAATTGTGGTCTCTAATCTTCTATTTCCATTCTCTTTGGTTAACTTAGACATGTCTCTTTTAATCTTTTATCTGGACAATTTAAAAACTTAAAATATAGTTACCAAGTTGATGTTTACTCACAGACTTGTTATTTAACAAATAAACTGATTTTAATTCTAGAATTTTTATCGATCCATATCTCTATCCATTATTAACGATTATTTTATTTTAATATTGTCTAATTTCTCCTTCCATATTACAATTTAAACGATTAATCAAATAACTTGCAAACTCTGCCTTGTTAAAAATAGAAATGTTCTTTCCTTAACTCATTTAGAATATGTGGTAGTTATTTTAAAAGTGTTTTTATCTTCACATCTGCCAAATCTACCTTGCAACTGGATCTTTGTGTTTTTTGCAAATCTCCTCTTATAATTTGTTTTACAACGTTAATAGATTTTATATTGGAATCTAATAGGTTTTGATTTTACTTCTTGCTTAGCTAAATTAAAATTATAAAACCTAAATCTTAAAAAAAAAACTGCTAAAAGAACCGAATGCTGATTTCTTATTTAAAAAAAAACCAATAGTTTTTCTCCTTTACAATCTACGAGTATAAAACTGGTAATTTTAAGTAGTATAATGTTAACTAAAATGGGTTCTGTAATTGGTTTAAATTCTTCTATTTTTAATTCTTCTATGTAGTTTATTATTATTTAAGTTTTGTGTAAGCAACCATAGCCTAAATCTCTTGTTAGTTGATTTAGTTTTTTTCCCAAACAACTCTTTCATAGAATATTTAAAAGTAGATGAAATTGAGTTTTCCACTGCCGTTATAAATAAAAAAGTTTAAAAAGTAGTTGGAATATATCAATTATTAATGAGAGTAATGTGTAGACAGTTGTTTACACATAGAAAAATATAAAGAAAGCTGTAAACTGGGTTAATTAGAGCATAACAAGATGATTTTTTATACCATATTATGAGATTTATAGTGATGAATTAATTACTGTACTTTGTTGAGGTATTGGCAAAATTATATTTTGTCTGAAAGTACGGTATAATATTTTGTTAATTTATTGAAGAATTATTTAAATCTTCAATTAATTATTTCTTAATAGTTTTATAAATACGTAAATCAAAATTACCCAAAGAGCATTAGGATTGCATATATTATCTACTTACATTCGTTATGATGAAAAAGGTTAAAACATTTCTGATGCAACCAACATTCTTAAAAAAGAAAAGATTGTAAATGATACAGGAGTGATAATAACACAAAAAGAGATGTGCTTTATTTATGTTAATTTTTGACAACAAAGAGGTTGTTTTTTAATATTTATAATATAAAACAAATCATTGAGGTTAAAATCGAGCCATTAAAAATTGTACTTTGATACCTCAATGTAAAAGATCGAAGTTTGAAATATGAAACTTTTGACATTTGTCGGCATATTGAGTAAGAATATCTCTTAAAAGTGTGTAAACTACACAATGGTAAACATCCAATAAATTATCTAGTAAATTAATAATGTTGAAATTCCTCAAAAAACTGTTTTATATTTATATATTTATTTAATAATAAATTCTCCGATACCGTTAGTTCAACAAGATATAAAATAAGAACTCTGACGTCTTAAAGTACATAAACCTAAAATAGTAGACTACATTTGTATTTGTAGTTGTAGGTGGCCAAGGAGTTACAGAAGATAAGAAACCAAAGTCAAAGAAATAGCCCCACAAAACTAAAATCAAATTGTACGGCTGGACAGTTAATTCAGCAGGGCACCAACAATCTACGCAAAAGTATTAAGTTAAAATGCTCCAAAGACTTCAACAATAGAATGAATTATAAATAGTTTTGGATAATCTAAATGAACGGAAACATAGATATAATTATATTTTCAGATTATTTCCATAGACTATGTTATAATTTTTTTTTTTTAAACAGCGTTCATGATGGTTCATTTTCACTTCTTTACTAACAACTACAGAACTGACATTTGTGACAAATAGTTTAGCTTGATTTTATTTGGTTTCGGGAAATGGGTGAGAGAAAAAGTTTTCGTCATCTTTTTGCACAGTGTATTAATTTTTCTATCGCGTTGATATTTCTTAATAATTCATTTTGTTACATCATTTAACTCTCTTCGAAAATCTCACTTCAAAGGACTCAATTCTACTCTTTTATCTATAGGTGATAGTTCAAAATCAAAAGCTTATTGTTTAGTATCAGCATTTACATAAGCCATGTTTACAAAATCTGCTACAGACAAAAATAACAACATAAACAAACTCACATGAATGTGAAGAAAAGAAAAGAATCAAATACGTTATAGGAAAAAACTCATTTTCTTTTCTCACACATATAAATTTAAAACCGTGATTTAAATCAGCTGAAGATGTTTTTCCAGTTCTATTTAGAGAAGAAATCATTGTTGTAGTGTACGTTACTAAGACCATTGAAAAGTGCAGAAAACATTATTTACATTGAACCTGTTAACCTGTTCTATAAAAATATACTTCAGAATGACGTAAGTCTTAATACTTTTGTGTAATATTTGACATATTGTAACATTGTAGAGGCGGCTCTAACAGAAAAATAAAAACTGTTTAGAGTTAAGAAGTGCGTCAGTGAATTCAGACGGCGAGACGGCTCTACTACTGTATCTGGAACTGTAAAAATATTAACATTTGCATTCATAAAAACAACGTCATTTTCCTTTTTCACATGTATATAGTACAGAAAAGTATTGCAATGAGCAAAAATAATTTTGTTAATAATTGTCCCATATAAAAAAGATGGAAAGAGCATAAAATAAAGACCACTATATTTTGAATATTATTAGCGTCAGGGTCGGAAAAGAACAGTAGTTGGTCAAACGAGACCTGGTAGGAAAGATGAAAGAGAGGTGAAATAACCCAAGGCTTCATAATAAAGTCTAGATATATTGCTAGGTTCCCCAGCGATTGTCAAGTCCTTACTCACTTAATGTGATCATCTTGAGGATTTTATTATTAAACAACAAACAATAATTTTTTTTTAATGTGCAAAAAAATGTTTCTCACGGAAATAGCATTTAGAAGATCTACAAAGCTTAAAAGCGTAGTTTTAGAAATTATGTATATATGTTGTACTTGTTCTTCAGCACATTTGATATGTGGCTATATTTTTGATGTGCCTAAAGGCAAATTGTACATTTTTTTAAAATATCTAAACATTTAAAAATAACAAAGATCGTGAATCAAAAACACACATTTTTTTATTAAATTTTCGTATAACTTTTCCTATAAATTAAATTTTCCTAACGATCCCCATTAATCAATTTTGAGTAAAATGTGTTGATGATCCAAGTGGCAGATTGCATTAGGAAAAATGAGTAAACACAAACTTTTTCCTTCACTGTTGTCATTAAGTCATTTAAAACTCGATTTTAACTCATACTACAGTATTTAGAATACGGTTTATTTAAGCACAAGCTAAGCAAGTTTTCACCCTATTTAAACAAACAAATGTGTTTTCAAAATTCGCCAAACGTTAATAACATTTAATCTCACATAAGACGCATATGGGGAAAACTAAGTAATGAAGAATAATAACGCTTTTCTTTCCTCATGTATAAATACAACGTGTAGGATTTTTTTTAAAGATATTCTATGCAAGACTGGAGTCGTATATACTGCAAACATTGTCAACAAGTACTGGTTCTGAAGTGACAAAATGCACTATCTTCGGCCTTCGATAGATTACTAAAACATTTCTGAATTTTGGAGTTTATATGCACATAGTTTTTGTGAACTTAAAAATAGAATTTAATTGAAATGTTTAGAACTTTGATAAAGTAAAATTACCAAGAAAGTTGGTAACATTGATCAAAATTACCTTAGACATGGAATGTGTCCAATGGGGTACCTCAGGCGCGTTTAAAGCATGAAAAGGAGTAAGACGAAAGAAAGAAGACCCAAGTAAAAATAAAATATATGGATCAAGTATTGTTATCAGGTAATACAGTTTCGAAGTAGGCCTAGTGGAGAAATTTACATATTTAGGTTTCGTGATTATTAATATAAATGATACTAGAGAAGAAGACTAGCCTCGGCTAACGGTGCTTATTACGAACTACGAAAAAAAAAAAATAAGGTTTCTACAGGTTTCTTACCAGAAAGATAAAATATCTACTACATAAGATTCTACTGAAACATGGGCTATTTCATCATCAAAAATTATAAGAGTACAGTACAATCAAAGAAATATTCTTCGATAGATATTTGGTCCGATGAAAGAAATTAGTGTATTCTGGAGCAGAAGATGAACTGAACCTCTTCGAGGACTAGAAAAAAAACCGTATTAGGCTGAGGTAGTTGGAGATTGTTAGAACACCTGGCTTAAATGAACATTAGAACCAACAAAGCGTCTTTTTCAAGAGTAACCGGACGATAGAAGAAAAATTGAACGTACCATACGTAGGTTGTACTGTGTTGAACAAGACGCCAGAAAGAGCGAGACGCTAAATTGAAGAGTGGCAGCGATAAACCTCTGGGAAAACATCCTTTTGCAGGGTAAGGATCGACCTATGTTGTAGAATCAAGGTTGAATGTATGTATGCATGTATAAGTACTATATATACGTTTAGGGGATCTGACGACAAATATATATTTTTCTTTTGTTAGTATTGCTTGTTATGGATGGGTTTGTGAGAAAGTGAAACTAGAAGCATGTGATACATCTTATGAAGGGCCTTGCTGGCCTCCCGAACAACATCTCTCCAGTATTCTCAATTCTTCATTCATCTACTCCATCTTTAGAATATCTTTTGACGATTTTCTTCAGATCATCTAATCACCCTTTCTAGTCTTTTTTTGATTCTCCCCTCTCCAGGCTCTCTCTGGAATATCTTTTCACTATCCTTTCCGCTAACATTCTTTACAATTGATTATTCCATCTTGTTCTGTATTTATTAATTTGTACTAATATTCCTAACCTCTCCTACTCCTCATTTACTTCACCTTTATTCACTGAATATAACCTTCTCGGAATTACTTCTTTCCATCTCTGTAGCGAGTACTCTTCTCCTATTGTTAGTTTCCATACGCCTCACTACCGTCCTGTAAAATCAAAAATAAAGCTAAGGCTCTTTGACAGAATATTTATTATTTTGGTTCCCGAATATTCTACCAGTCAAGAATATTCAATATTCAACCAGCTGATTTTGTTCTCCAAAATATACTCTCTAAATAAACTGTAAAACTGTAGTCAACCCCTCGGACGGTCTTCAACCACGAGAAAGTGTCTTTAAACAAATTGTATTTATATATATTATTTATTAAATATAGACGTTATTATTATTATTAGTAAATATATATGGTTCTAATAAAATTTGCTCAACATTTTCAAGTTGATGATTTTTTTGGACAATTTTAACTATTTACTTGGACACATTTTTTAAAACAATTCATTTACAAATCCGAGTGTAAATGTAATTTTCCAACGAAGAACAATGTGTATTATATTAAACATACAAAAAAGAAAACAAAAATAGTTGTTTAGGTCACAAAAATAGAAACCAAATAGTAGTGACGACCAATCTTTAAATATTATGTTTTCTAAATGTGGAAAAGGTTACAGGGTTCAAATGAATGGGAGTCAGTCTATACATTCTTATTTTAAATAACCAGTGGGGAAAACGATCCTATATAAACGATAATAATTGTTTATTGTCATTCATACTCGAAAATCGCTGTTCGTTATTGTATTTATTACTGTCACTTGATCATCGTAGTAATCACACTGCACATTGCTTCTTGACATATTTTAACTGTCGTTTTTTTTTAAATATATATTTCTTGATTTAAAGGTTTTAGAAGCCGTTAAATTCGCTCGATAACTTAACATTTTGTTTTATTTGCTTGATTATATCTGGTTAGTTGTCGATTTATCGTCGGAAAACCATGTCTTCTTCAGCAAGATTTTTTCTAGTTCTGGTTTCTCTCATGGTCACCATACATCTGATCATCCCTGCTACATCAGGTTCTACAGTTGCAATCATAGTTACGGAAGAAGAATACAGGAAAACAGAATGTCCTGTCAAGTTAGTAACAGAGAAAATTTCGAATGGAATGATGGTATCTGTATTGATTCACATAAGATGTCAGAACACTACGACATTGTTTAAAAAATGTGAAGAGCTGCATTCTTGCGTGGAGCTGGTGAAGAAAGTTCCGGTATATTGGTTGAAACAAAATATAACTACGAATCATCCTAATTACATAGGCTGTGTTGCCCGACCTTATCCAAGAAATGTGGGAGTAGTATACAAAGCCGATAATTCTACACAGTAAGAAAGAAAACTCCGCTAGTTTAAATGGCAATTGCTTGAAAGCGTGATATCAAAAAAGGAATAGGTATGTAACTAATTCATTGTGGACAATTTATATCTGTATTTTAAAAGTTTTAATTAATTTATGTATTTTTTACTAGAGAAAATATTCTTTAAAGGGTTTAACAATATTTATTATTATTATTTGCTACAGTTTTTTTGTATTAATTAAAATTAGGGTTACAATTTCTTTCGCTTTAAGAACAATTTTAAAAAAAATTGTTTTAATGTATTTATTTTAGTAGATTAGACTATTTTATAATTTTAGATATTTTTATTTTTGAAAAATAAAATTATTTTCTATAGTTTATGGCATATAGCAAAAAGTTTACCAAAACGTTTAAAACATTCTAACATATCAAAAGCTTGATAGTATTTTCTTAAAATTGATTATTTTTCTCAAATTTATTTTCATTTAAAGAGTGTAAGAAACACCCTTTGAACAAGAAGTACTAAAATGATTATTTTTTTAAAGTTTGAGTAATTTTTTTTATTTGATTTTTATTTCGTGAATAATATTTTAATAGGAATAAAATTTGCTCATGTTAAAAATGTGTACCGTTATATATTTTTGTTATAATATTCTTTAATAACTATTATTTTATTTAAAACTGATATATTATTTTTATTAAATTTAAAAACTGAATGTTTCTTAATTGCATAACTGACACCTTAAAATAAAACCAGCAAAAATGCTTGAGTACATAAATGAAAATACTTCAAATAACCTTTGTTTTTAGCAATAAAAAAATCAATCAGCAATTTCAGAACATTCCAATTTGTTTATGTCGGTAATAAATTTCCGCAATTTGTCAAGTTATGATTATTATCAAATACATAATAAGAAGTAAATTATAGTAATAATGGTCGAATATTTTATTTGTTATAAGTTATTTCAACTATTTTATTTTTTATTTAACATTTTTTTTAAATCTGTTAATGATTATATTCTCAACCACGTAGAGTACTGTGCTATTCAATATTGAACTATTTTTCATTAAAAAAATTTAAAAAATGTTATTTTATTTACATTTATGTATAATACATTGCTTTTGCACAACGCACTTGTCCACTCCAATACATTTCAATAATATGTATTATTTTTATTTAAATCTAAAGTCTATACTAATATTAATATTACAAAGTAAGAATTTAAATAATATATGAATTTGATGAAATTGGCTGTGAGTTAGTAAATACTAAATTCAAATTGATTTCAGCGTTTATAATTGATCTTGTGTTTCTAAAAGTGATGTTTATTAGTGTTAATTACTATTTAATTTAGGGTGAGAAGTATAGTTTATTTCCATGCATTGATATTATGTATTTTGAGTTGTTATTATCAGTTTTATTACATTCCATAAATTTTATGTTTGTTTACGAATATATATATAAAAATGATTAGGGTACTTAGTTTAAAATAATATATTTGTAATTTGATAACGTGGTTTTAATTTGACATTGTTTTGTTATAAAGTAATGGTAATTTTGAGGAGATAATGTTCTGCCATATTAGAGTACACATAAATAAAAAGTATCCAGAAATAGGAATATAAAACACAAAAATTAAAATTAAATAATTCAATAATAGGGAAAAACTGAAGTTATTATGATCTCAAATTACAATCGTATGGATTTAAAAACTATTAACTTTTCCTTTCATTTATTACTTTGCTAATTTTCTAAATGTACCTAACCAAATAATATATAACATTTATTAATTAATAAATAATATATAATATTATATTATTTTTATATAATATTAATTTTTTTAACATATTAATTGGGCGTTGTTTTTATTGCATTTATATTAATTTTATATGAGTGGTTCAGAGTTTTATATTTATTATTATGAAATTATTAATTTTCGTAATTACTTATGTTGTGTAAAAACATAAACACGAAAAATATTTCATATAAAAAGCAAATATACTTATACTAGAATTAAATACAAAAAACTAAATAAAAACCATTGCATTGCATAGATAATATAAATTATAGAGATGATAAAATTACAAAGACAGGTTGTTTTAGAATAAGACTTGCTTGATTAGTCAGCGTATAAAGTCTTTCATTCAGTTATTCTATCTTTTCATATTAAAGGTTATTTGTTATTTGAGGTTTTTATTGGTCTACCTACAACTTAGAGGGTAAATGTACTGGGTTAAATAAGTTATAGATGGTTAGAAGGTACTTGTGATAATGTGATACTTGTGATATTTAGTTTAGTAAAATTTTAACATGTATAATATAATTATATATAGTGGCTTATATAAAAATTGTTATAATTTTAATTAAAGTACAAAAATTGTTGTCAATTGTTTATCACGTTTGGTTTAATTTGTTTGCAAACCCCATTTTTCTTTTCTTTTTTTGTACAGTTATCATAAACTTGAATTTTAAGAAATCTGTTATTTAAAACTTTCATTCAAAACTATGTGATTCATTACTAAATTAGATACAAGTTCAATTGTAAGGATGATTTTGTTCTTTGAATACATATTTCTAAATTGTGGATTCTGAATCTCTTAATTTTTAATACATCTCTTCCAAACCCTTTTCCTTTCTGTTAATAGAATAGATTAATTTATTATTGTAAAGAACGATAACAGATTTTTAAGTAAACGTTTTTGGAAAGTGTACAACATGTTTTAATAAATATACAAACGGATGGAATGGAAGGAATATTAAATTAGTGTTCCACCTACACGAAGCTCGTACTTAAGGAAGAGGTTGGGGGAAACGACCAGATTTTTTTTTTTTTTTTTTTGATATTAGTACGATCTGATACGAAAGGTTTTCAAGCTTTAAAATGTCTCCTACAAACTTAAACAAACCATGCAGGAGGCTATTCTGATATTTCATAATACTATTTCTGCAAAATATTTCCTGAGATCTCAGAGAGCTTCAAAGTAAATCATTTTGTAATTAATTTTCACAAAAAAGTCTACTATGGGATCTACTTTTAAGTAGACTATAATGAAATATTTATTTAATGTCACTAAAAATATTATTAACTTTATTGAAAGAATATATTACGTTGAAGTTGACAGCAATAATTACAAATACTTAAGAAATTGTATCTCCAGAAAAGTATTTTATTTTCGTCGTAAATTTCATGTACATAATATTTAAAATAATATTTCTTTGACATGTTCAAATAAAAAAACTTTTATTTTTTATTTGTATCAAAACAAGGATGTTTGTCTTCAGAACAAACAAACGACAAATTATTTAAGTTGGTTTACATTCAAAATCTTACAATATTTAATTTTCTATTTGAACTTACATGATTAAGTTGCTTGTCACCTTATTATTTCAAGTTGATATGTTTCAGAGAACTTTCATTTTCAAAAACATTGTTATAGAGCCATTATAGAACATAAATAGTTTTTTTAAGATTGAGCTACTCCAAAAAACATCAATTACCAAATATTATAATTGCACCCGATGTACAACAAAGTTGTCAGTAGCAACGTAGTAGTGAAAAATTGACATTATTGGATTGTATAGAGTTTTAACTTCTGAAAAATTCAGAATAAACAAATAAATTGTTTGACTTACCACTTTCAGATTGAGTTTAAATATGTATGACGTTGCCTGACACATTCTATATCCTATATATATACAACAAGAAATATTTATGTAAGTTTTTTTTAAATAAAGTAATATTTTGCAACTATTATTATGTTGTTTCGACTGGTTTAAAAATATATGTCTCCTAACCAAAATTCATAAAGACACATATTTGTTTATTCAGCTGGTGGGTGTGTAAATTTAACCCCAAACTACCTGCATTTTTCAAGATATTGGATATAATTCAGGAGGAAATAGGATAATTTGGAGTATGAGCAATTATACAAAACTTTACGAAAATATAAATCAATTTGAATTTTATTCACAATAAATACAATACTAATTTTTTAAATAAATAATATACTCTACAAATAAATAATACACACATTGATTTGTACTCTTTCAAATATTAAAACAAAATACGTATTTTAATACTATTACATTTTGTACTCTATACATTAAGGTAAAACATTATCACTTTAAAATTAAACCTAAAGCTGTATTTTATACTCATTATCACAGTTTTTATTAATAAATATAACCTAAAAACATTTATAATTTTATAAAAAATATATTTTGCAATTCAGTAAAAACAAATTCTCTCAAGATGAAAGACAATGGGTATAATAACCCTGTTTAATACATTAAAATAAATAAATCAATAAAGTGTTATTAAATATTTTTTCTTCTTATTTATACAATAAAACTTTGTAGTATATTTCGTAATAACAAATTAAAAACTTAGACATGCTTTATTATTAATTTCTTAGTTGCATCTTAACGTAACCTCATACTATAATTTTTGAAATAATTGTATTAAATAAAATAACATGACATTAAAGATTTATTAAAATGTCTACAGTTAAAATAACCATAATTGTGTAAAATGAAAAATCATCCAAAAACATAATCAACTACATTGATCCATGTACAATATTGATATAGATTATTGCCTAACTGGAGAGGGTGAAATGATTACAATGATCTACGTACCTCAAAATTTACACACAAATATTCCAAAAATACAAACCACTTCTAAAAAAAATCGATGACGTGATTTGTAACAAAGGAAATAATAACGAACTAGTAAACAACCCTTATATTCAACCCCATCTCTGTATCAAAACAATTAAAACACCTTCATTACAACTCCCGCCCGTTTTGCTCCCCTACATACCTTCTTTAAGGTGTTTTGTGGAGACTTAAACAAGATAGTTTAGAAAATAATGCTTTATCTGTTCTATCGTATCAAAGGTGGATGCAAAATTTATAAAAAACCCCTTTTTGAATCGCCTGTCTTATTTTTAATCATACTTGAGAGGTATTATTATCACACTTTTCTGTCTCGATTGCGCGATTCACCGAGAATTCCATCATCGGTTAACCATTCCTAAGCCAATCAAATAGTGAAACCGTAAATTAGTGTTTAGCTATACAATCTATGAAAGATTATCTTCCATTGTTCAGTTTTATCTACATCCCTCTTTGTGTGTAAAGAAAAATAATATTTATCTTTTTATTAACCAAAAACAAACAACTATGATTTTGTAATTGTGATTTGATATATAAATTTAGAAATGTATTTAATTAATTATTAGTTTATTTCATCTTCGTTTTTTAAAGTTTATAAAGCTCTTTATTTATATAATATAGAAATACTACTTACTTTTTACGTGTTATTATTGAATCGCCCTGATACTTTTAAATAATAAAATGTATGTTAAAGATAAGAAAATACCTTGAATATTTAATATGTAAAAATTAAATTTATTAGACTTTCAACTATTTCGAACGTTTAAAAACCTTACTTTTAAAACATATAGTAGTATTTAAATTACATTCAATTATTTTTATTGACAAGAGCAAAAGCTGTATAATACAGCAACATTTATAACTTTTCTAATCAAACATTTAAACAATAAATAAACAAAATAATTATATACAGTGGTATTAAACTAAATATTTCAGTCAAACGTAAAAAAAAATATAAACATCTTATATAACCTATATAAATAAATATGTTAAAAGCAATACTTCTTTAATACTAATTTTAATTAATCAGCCTTGAAATTTGTACTTTTCATCATGTACAATAATACAAACAGTATAATAAAATACTGTAATACATAAAGTACTAACCCAAATTTCTAACTAAGACACAGTACCAGGGGTCCAACCCTTTCCTCTAATGGTAGGATTTACTGCGCATACACACGCACGCTCCACTTCCATAGTGTAATTCATTTTATTATACCATACTTCAATATTTTCTTTCAACTGAGTACACTGGAAAGCTCCTTTCATCCTACATCTGCATCCTTGCTCCAAACAATACACTCGTTTAATAAGTTTTGGTATCCTATCTTCATCAAAGTCCTTGCAAACTCTGTAATGACATACAGAAAACTTTTCTCCATCCTCTAAGAATAACGTTGCCGATCGTCTTTTCCTACATTTTGTATGGACTTCACTTATCGGCATATCAGACATCCTATTTATACAAAAATCTGAGTCGAGTTTTTTTAAATGTGTTACATCTTGTGGTCGAGCGTTGATAGGAACAAACATAAATAAATATACAAACAGAACACTTAGTAGCGTCATGATGTAAACCGTCCAAAGACACGCTTAGCACTATATCACACCGGTTTATCCCGAAGCTTATATATAGGCTACTACAATAAAATTGTATAAGAACTATTTGCGTGATTATCTATCAGTTAGGTCCTTGTGGCGGGGGGTGTGATTAGTAGGAGGGGATATTACATTTTTTATCTTTTTCCTTAGAAGGAACAGTAGTTATTATCGTCATACGTGGTGACGTTTACATTGTATCCGCTCCGATAGACAGTCTTTGAGGATTCATACACAGTGAACGAAATTAATTAATTTGCGATGAGGAAAAATGTATGCTAGTTAATTTCATTTGTTACTATTACTACTTTCTGTAAATATATGCAAATGAAGAAGTGTCCCTGTGATGGAGTGGATAAGAAATAATCGATTTAAATTATATTTATTTTCCATATGCTGTTTTTTCTATACGAAATTCTACATTATTAAAATATTGTTGTATTATCTCTAGGGTTGGTAAATGTATAACATATTTTAATATTTTTGTACCTCCGAGTTATAAAATTAAAACAAAAGCAAGCAACAGATGAAGTTCATGGTGAAACCTATCAATCGCAGATTCAAATGTTTCTAGTTTTTTATATATATAAAAAAAATGTAACGTTCCTGTAATGTGTTTACAGCTCCTTATCCGGGTGAAGTTTTAATTCGACCATTTGGAATTTCAAATTGTACTGTGTGTTTGATAAGTATTTATGGCTAAACGAGTATTCCAAGCGTTATGAAATCAACGAATAAGATTTTTTACCTCTTGGCCGATCGAAGTATGTACAATGAATTTTTTTCTATATTATTTTTTTATAAATGGCGGCCAATTAAAACAGTTATTGCACGGTTCTAAGACAAAGGATTCGGGTCCTCTGATTAAGAATGCAGTATAATTAGAGATATCACCAATAAAGCTAAATATTATTTTATATTTCACTCTATATCATCATAATCACAATAGTTATTTCACTTCCCCTATATTTTTTTAAAATCAAACAGGAAATTTTTGAGAAAAGTTTTAGTAACGCCTGAAGTGTCAAGGAAGGCTGTCCACCATCAGAATGAATGCTGACTTTAATTTCTTTATACAACTCCCTCTTAGTTTTCAATGAACTTGAGAAAGTTAGTCTTAACTTTACAAATTTCAGCTTTCTATGAGAAGTGATTTTTCTTTATGTAGTTTAACTCTTCTAGGGGTTGAATTAAAAGAAGAAAGAAAAACTTTTCTTAATGAGTACCTAGTGACTAGGATCAATTTTCATGTGAAATTTCAACTTCCTAGGTTTTGTTATTTGTAAGATACAGTGACCCGTAGTATTTAGAAGTATTGAGGTCGTTACGCTGCGATAACAGTTGTAGGGAATCACCGTGATTGTAAACTATTAATCGACGCAACGACCGTAACAAGTAAGTGTGGTGACGTAATGGCTATGCATCATATAACTCGAGTTGACTTTGAACCTTTTAATACATTTGTTAAATCGTTACAAACACGAATATACAGGGTGACTGAAACAAGGGTGGCCGCTGTTTTATTCGATATGTAAAAAATTAAAAAAATTTTTTTTAAATAACTCCAAGATTTTTTTAGTTAAAAAATGGCGGTATTACCAAATATTTCATATCACCCGCCATTTTATGAGGGAGTCTCAGGGGAACAAAACGTTTTCATTAATAAATTTTTCGTCATACTGCTTCAAAAACAGCTGTTTTCAATACATGCATTGAGATGCTAAAGTTGTTCTTTTTAGTCCTAGGACCGAAAAACATCAGCTGAGATTGAGGTCATCAGCTGTTACTTCGTTTATATGAATTAATTAACGATTGTAAAGCATCTATAAAAACAACCATTACTCTCGATTGTAAATAACCGTTAAAACAGCTGTTACCATCGATTTGAAGGCAAATAGGTAATAACATTTTATTTTTATTATATTCTTTGCAGTATAATGAAAAATATAGTTCATCACTTGGACCAATAGAAGCTTTTCGATCCTCGCTCATTTTCCAGCCTCGGCTCCACCTCGTCCGTTAAACTTGAGCTTGTATCGAAAAGCTTCACTTTTGATGCTAGTGATGAAATATACTATTAAAAAAATATTTTTATACACCTACGAAACTTGAAATATTTTAATTCATATAAATGAAAACATTGAAAAAGTAACGTTTGAGAAAGGTTTTGTATTCTATACTCAGGTAAAAACATCTTTGAGGAAGTTTTAGAAACCAGTTAAAATTAAATTTTTCATTTGAAGTTTTTTCACAACTGCCTCGTTTTGGCTTGTTCACATCAATATATTTAATATTTTGAACGCGCCCTCTATTATTAGTGGTACATACATCATCGATCAACCTAGGTGTAAAGTACCTTATTAATGCTAGTTTTATAAAGCGATTATTTTATTTTTATGGTTATTATATACGGGTTTGATTGTAATTGAGTAACAAAGATACAGTACAGTTGAAATGCCGAATGGTCAAGTTAGACTCTCGTGTCACGCAGGTCAACCCTGAAAAGTTATACTTCACCCCCGCCCTGTCCCAATTCGTAACTGGAAACCTAAAGGTTTCGAATAATGTTTATATTTTACTTCAGTTCAGTCATGCAAACAAGATATACTGGGTGATGTTTACAAACTCTCCCACCCTTATTATTTTTAAACCGAGTATTCAAATGATTTGTACAAAACCCAAAATCACCCTCTTCACCCCCAAACAACTCCCAACTCCAAAACTTGTAATCGGTACCTATGATGTGTGATATATCAAATTGAAGGGCAGGGGAAAATATGAGTTTTAACTATAATAAAATAAAAATCGGCCTATGCGTTCACTCACTACGTTTAAAAATACAATTTTATATTTGTTCGTAAAATTACATTAAACTCTTGATTGGAAGTACTGACAAAAATCCAAACTGATTAGTAAACTGTACCAGAAAAATGTTGAGGGTATTTGCAATTTAATTTTAGAATAAAAAAACATGCAAAAAGACAGACATTAAACCTGTTATCTCTCCTCCTGAGGTTAGATTATCAATTTAGAACAAGCAACAACAATAATGCAGCATCCTTGTAAAACTTGCAGTTTGTAGTTCAATATTCATGATTAGACAATGTTATCATTCTTACAAGTAAATGCAACCTCCAAGAACAACAAGTACAAGAATTAACAAAACTAATCACAGGTACAACGAGAACAAAGGAAACAGTTCTTATACTTTTCATCTTGAGTTCAAAGGAAGTGGTAGTCCAGTGCTGTTTGTTATCGTTCCAGTTTTTATTAATATTTCGGTTTTACTTTTCTACTACGATGTGTTTTTACATAATTTTTTTTTACGGTGTAAGTATTACAATGGTTCTTACGCTTCAAGAAAGAGTTGGAATTACGAGGAGATTATCACTCTTTGTGACGGAAATGACAATCAGTTATATAATATTTGTTTTTATAATGAGAGTACATTTTTTAAATTGTTTTGTAGAATTACAACAATTGAATAAATATTATTAAAATATTTTTAATACTTCAAATTAATCCATTGATTTTCTCTTCAAAATGGAATGTATAGTTTTCAAATATTATTCCAGCTTAGAAAGTTGTACATTTTCATTAACAAAAACTTCATAACGGACAAAACATTGACGGAATACTAGATCTTCTATTTGAATGAGGAAACAAATTGTCGAATAGACTTTATATCGCACTGCAATCATGTCGCTCATTCTGATCTGAACTCGTTGCTAATATTTGTTTACATACTCAATATTTTATGATAACTAATTATGGTAACAAAATCATTATGGTAAATAATGTTTTTTAGGAATGGAGGGAAAAATCAAAGAAAGAAAAATCGTTTTATAACAAGGAAGAAACAACAAAATTATTCTTGCCAATTATTAGAAAATCACAAGACAATTATTAGAAAATAAAAAATTCTTTAAATTCAGTTTGGAACCAGTTAATAGGAATTAAAATTTTTTATTTAAATTAAAATTAAAAGTCTTTAATAGTATTAGTCTTTCAATGCTTTGTTTTGGAGCTCAAGTTTGGGGAAATCAATGGTATGTGGACGTGAACAAACTATTTAGATATTTTATTAAAAAGTTGTTTAGATTGTCTAACTATACACGTAATGCATTCGTATATTCTGAACCATAAATAAACCTAACATAGCTTTATACATTGAAATTGCAACATATATACTTACTAAAAGCCATAAATATACCAGATATCGGACTACCTAAGTTAATTGCTTTGGAGGTTGTAAAGAGAGATATGTTACGTTTTTTATAAGTTACATAAGCATGTTTTAAGGAGATTCCTTAAATATTAAAAATATTCAATTATAGAACAAATAGCTAGAGGAAATCATGAATGGACTTAATGTACACTACAAGTTAAACTGTGAATGAAATTGTAGAATCCTGGAGTTATTTGTTGGGGAAAGAACTAAACTATGAATTGACGAATAATTATTTGTACGGTGACTTACCACTTTCTAAAACCATATTATTATTTAAAGATAGATGATAATTATGCCATCTTATCTACACACCATTTATTTATCGATTATTTTGAACAAGATGAATGTTTGACCTATCCAGTGCTCTACATATAATAAAATAAAGAAAAATATGTTTGGAACACATGAAATGGATAGGATTGTTGATACTAGATTAACTAAATGGTTAAAACTGGACATTGTTAGCAAAATGTTGTAGAGGAGTTTTAGATCTGCGAGGTAGATGTTTAAACTCTGGTATAAAAATAAAATATATGTGTTGTTTATGATAGAAGTGTGGTACCTATGAATTTTTTTATAATCTAAAGGGTAAAATGTTTATTGTTTTATATTCTTGATACATGGAAAGTTTTAGCTTAAGTAAATTAATATTCTACTTTCAAGTTAATGTGTTTAATTCGAATTTATTGTTCTTGTATTTGTGGATTTACTATTTTGCTTATATAATATAATTTAAACTAAATTTTGTATAGGTATCGCAATTTCGTTGTAGGAATTGTTTTCTGGTTTTTTATTCTAGGTAACTTTTAAATTAAAGTTAGGTACTATAATACTTAAATATTTAGTAATCACAATATGGCTACTGCACACAACAATATTTATAGATAAAAAATAATATCACAATTACTTCGTTATTTCTTAATAAATCCATTAACAACTGATTTCATTGTAACGTCTGTCCTACAAGACGTCATTGCGGATGACAATAAAATACAACTTTCCTTCTGATAGAAGACAGAAAAAACAATGTAATATCCCCTCCTATTTATTCGCCCACACCAATAAGTGCGTTTTAATTTATACATAATCAGTTTGTAAGGAAGTCCTTAAATCATTACAATAGTTCTGTGTATTCAGTAACAGCAGGTGTAATTTAGAGCCCTCAGTGTGTCTTTGAAAAGGAAAAACCATGGCGTTAGGAAGTATTATGTTCTCGTTTTTATTTATTTCTTTATCGTTTTACGATCGACTACAATTATTATTAAGACATCGGAGACAACTCAACGCCGATTTTTGTCAAAATCCGATGTCTCATATACCTATACGTCAAGGCGCAATATGTAGTAGCAAAAAGGAAAGACAATCTGCAATAATGTCCTTAGAGGTTGGACAAACTTCTTCTCTTTGTCCTTACAAAATTTGCGAGGATATTGATGAAAACCGAATACCAAAACGGATCAACCGAGTATTTTATTTGAATCAAGGGTGCAAGTGTAGGAAGAGAGGAGTGTTCAAGTGTTATCAGCTGATAGAAAAGATTGAAGTTTGGTATGATAAAGTGAACGGATATATTGACGTGGAGCAGGGGTGTGTATGCGCTGTAAAACGTAGTGAACAAGGAAAACTTTGGACCCCCGGACGGTCTGTGACTTAGTTAAAAATTGTATTTGAGTTTGTTACTGCTGAAAAGTACAATTTCAAAGGCCGATTTATTTAAATGAATATTAAAGAAGTATTGTTTTTACCATAGCAGAGTTTATCCTATTTCTTTTTTTATTTTGAAATTTGACCGAATTTTATAGAGTTTGTTCAATTAAGATTCTAACAAGTTTTATTAGAAAAATTGTATATTTTAATGCAATGTGTCAAAAAATAATCGAATATATTTAATTACAAGAAATTAAATTACTTTCACTACAAGTTTTTAAATTAATGAATTTATTTCTTATTTTGTTAGTTATTTATACGAAAAAACTTGTAAATCATATTAAATTTAATCTACATATATTTTTTTTAAGTTTAAAATAAACAGACAATTTATTAAATTTAATTTCTTCATTTTCAACTTTTTATTCTTCTATTTAACATTCATTTGATTGAATTTAAATAGATTAGTGTATTTTAAAATTAATAAATTTAAAAGATTATTACTGTTCTGTAAAAAAATAAATACCTTAAAGTCTACAGAATTAACTTATGATCTTTACAAAAAATATTAATATATATATATATATATATATATATATATATATATATATATATATATATATATGTATACTTGAAGTGTCAAAATCATAGTAATTTGCTTCGTCTGTTTTTGGTTTTTTGATATAATTTACAAATTATTAAAACAAATTTTGAAAATTTATTTATTTTATATTGACCATAGTTATGTAAATATATCATAGTTACTCTTTTTGTATGAATAAAGTTTGTGATTTTATATATTTACCATAATCAAGTTAATTAAGGTTTAACTTTTCGGAATATGTTTTTAAAACAATTATTATATTTTTTAATTATCCACCTTTCTCTCCTGTACGTATTATCGGTCCTATACTTTCATATTTTAATTCTTTTAATCAAGAAAATAAACGACGTTTTATTAAAATAAAATTCCTTAAAAAACAGTAATTAAATTATTACAAGTATTACAGTACAGTTATGTTAAATTTTAAAGAGCAGTTCTAACAGTTTAAATCTAAACGATTTTTAAAATTTCCTATTTTACAAACTTAATTTCTTTTTTAAATTGAATAAAGACAATTTTTGAGTGAAATATTCCTAACAAATTTTGATATAACCGTAATCAACCACTTATAAGGTAGTGTGTAATAAAAATTAATCAAATGTGTTTGTTTTGATTACTCTTGATGGTTCAAATGCCATGGGGTACTAATTCAATGTAGATGATTATACTTTTGGTGAATTTTGCACTTTGCACATTCATGGTTATTTTAACTGTAAACACATTAAAGTCTCTAGTATCAGATGATTCATCAAAATTATTTTAAAAATTACAATTTGAGTTTATGTTTAAGTTAGAATTAAGAAAACAAGAATAAAACTTGGCTATACTTTTTAATTACTAAAATATAACATGTAAAAATATTCATCAATGCATTATAGATGTTTAAATACAATATTTATAAGACAATTATTATGATCATTAGCCTTCAAGTTTAAACATTTATTGTTTTTTTATAAATTCTAAATTTTATAAAATGTTACAAGTTATAGATTGTATTTATTATAAATAATGTGATAAATTCCTATAAAATAAAATCTAATTTAGGTTTATAGTAATAATGCACTAATTAATTTATTCTTTTGTGTAAAAAATATGTTGTAATAAAATATGTATTTAAAACAATTTATTTCGGTAAATTAAGATTACAAATGCAATAATAAGATAAATGGGTGTTTATTTATTTATTTGTAAAATGTTATATTTATGAGATATTAAAAAATTATTGTATTTATTGTGAATAAAATTAACATTTATTTATACCTCATATATGAATTTTTTAAACTCTTGTACTCGTTTTATTCCATTAAACCCAAAAACCCCACACAATTTTAAGCACATCTTTTAATATTTTATACATTTTAATTATAATTGACCATCCATTAAGATTAAAGTTGTGGTATTCTTCGATGTATAAATAAATCCTGAAATGCAGTCTAAAAACCTATCCTTTTTATCCCACCGCCATCACTGATATTCTCGTTGTCTAATGCCCAATTTTGTGTAAGTTTAAAGGACGGTTGTTTATCTATAAATCAAATTCACATCGATATTTCTATAAATTGAAACCTCATTGACACAAATATATTATTATAAACGTTTTGTTTAGAATTTGCTTGTTGGTTAGCGTAAAAAAGGATATAAATAAATAGTTGTTTATGTCAACTTTAACCGCTCTGCAATACATCAAAGTAAAGTGATTTGGCTAAAAGTGCTGCAAAGTTCGAGTTAATTGTCTCGGATGAATGAATAAAGACAGCACTCTCCAATACATGCGGAACAGTAGGAGGTTGATAGCGGTTGGACGATGCTACAGAGCCAGGAACTTCAGGCAGACCTTCCTGTCGTGCTATAAGGAACTCGTGCTAACGACGTTAAAACCTGATCAAAATCATCCATCGTAAAGCCAAAAGTATAAATTCGCTCTTTGAGAGTGAATAATACACCTTATCGGCGTTATTTAGGCAGAGGAATTTAACAATTAATTTTTAAATAGGAGATGATAACTATAAAAGGACAACTGATAAATGAGCATTTTATTTACTCTTAGTGAAATAAATTCAGAATTATAAACCATAAGTAAAAAATATATTAAGAGACACCTGTCTTTTCCGAAACTACTTATAAAACTATTCACGTACCTTAATGTTTCTTCAGTTAACCAATTAGTCGTATTCCATCGATAATTTTAGCCAAAAATAACTTTAGACAAAGCGAAATTATTTTGATAAATAAGTTTTTTTTGCGACCGGATTGTAAATGTTACCCAGGAGTTGTATTGAAATACATGAAGTCTCTTTTCAGATGGTACAAATAGGTCAATGTAAAAAAGATAGAAAAATTGCAAACATTTAAATACATGTTGCATGTTCACAATTATTCATCGCCGAATAAATGTCTCCAAAAAATGATTAATACTATCGCACCTTTCATTTATACATTTGTAATTCTGTTCTTTTAAAGCAGTTAAGTTTTATCGTCCAACAGTATGTTATACAAAGTGACATTTTGTATCATACGCCTGAAACTGATTTTACAAATAAATAATAAGAGGGATTTACTAATATAACTATTTAAACAGATACCATAAACAAAGGACTGCGTGTAGAGCAGCATATGATACAGCATTCCTGCCTTACCATTATAAAACAGGGTATAACATCCTTCACAGAATCTAGCATTTTTTATACAGTGTTAAATGAAGAAAACTACTTACTTAAGGACTTTACAACATTTTTTTTCTTCTTTTTTTTCCTTCTTTCAGTTGCTGAGTTCTGTGTGTTTATGTCGTTTATTAAGGATAAAATTGTCTCTTCAAATTGTACTTAACAAAAAGCCTTCAATAATTTATTTTTTAAAGAAAAACTTAACATAAACAATAATTTTTTACTTTTTTTTACTGTGCTTTCTTTAGACCGTGTAGACATGTTTCGTGCTACGGTAAAGTCAAAGAGATGGAGTATTTTCAGTTGTTAACCACTTATTTCAGAACAAATGACAATTTTGGATAGTAAAGTAACTTTTTATTTATTGTTAACAATGGAATACGAAGCCAGAAGAAACGCCATTGACGGATATTGGGAAATATGTTAATACTGTATTAGAAATGTAGTTGATTAATAGAATATTGTTTAATTAATTCCTCATTATTAATACAAAATTTTTTAAGCTTTCAAAGTAAATTGATTGGAAAGTAAAGAAAAGTGTTTCAAGAAAAGTTAGACAAAATAAGACTAAAAGGACTGTCCAGTACAAAATGAGTACTACCACTTGAGAAGGATGGGAATCCAGGGGTAGAGTTGCTAATAACCAAGGAGAGTGGAGGGCAGAATAGCGGGGATCAGAGTCCTACATGCACTGTAACGCCAAGAAAGTGTTAGGAATTACTTAGCGAGTAAGAGCTTCAGGGGTGTATATTCCTGGAAAGATAACCACACGGAATTGGCGAGTAATAGCTTCCTAGGAGTATAATTGTTGAAGTTAGTCAGACGTACTTGGCGAGTAAGAGCTTCCTAGGAGTATAATTCACGAAGATAGCCAGACAGACTTTGCGAGTAAGAGCTTCCTGGGAGTATAATTCTTGAAATAGACAGACGGACTTGGCGAGAAAGGGCTTCCTGAGATTTTAATTCTTATAGATAGCCAGACGGACATGGCGAGTAAGAGCATCCTGGGAGTATAATTCTTAAAACTAGCCAGACAACATTGGCGAAGTAACAGATTCTTGGGAGTATTATACTTGAAGATAACAAGACGGACTTGGCGAGTAAGAGCTTCCTGGGAGTATCATTCTTGAATAGAGCTAGAAGGACATGGCGAGTAAGGGCGTCCTGGGAGTATAATACTTGAAGATAGACACACAGACTTAGCGAGTATGAGCTTCCTGGGAGTATAATTCTTGAAGGTAGTCAGAGGACTTGGCAATTAGGAGCTTCCTTGGAGTATAATGATTGAAGATAGCCAAACTGATTTTACGAGTAAGAGCTTCCTGGGAGTATCATTCTTGAAAATAGCCTGACGGACTTGGCGAGTAAGAGTTTCCTGGGAGCATAATTCTTGAAGTTAGCCAGACAGACTTAGCGAGTGAGTGCTTCGTGGGAATATAAATCATGAAGATATCCAGAGGACTTGGCGATTAACAGCTTCCTGGGAGTATCATTCTTGAAGATAGCAAGACGGACTTGGCGAGTGTAATCTTCCTGGGAGTAACATTCTTGAAGATAGCCTGATGGACTTGCAAGTGAGAGCTTCCTGGGAGTACAAATCTTGAAGATAGACCGATGGACTTGGCAGGTAAAAGCTTCCTGAGAGTATCATTCTTGAAGATAGTCTGATGGACTTGCGAATAAGAGCTTCCTCGGAGTATATATCTTGTAGTTAGAGAGACGAACGTGGCGACTATGAGCTTCCTTGGAGTTAAATTCTTGAAGATAGCCTGACTGAATTTGCGATTAAGAGCTTTCTGGGAGTATCATTCATTAAGATAGGCTGAAGGACTCTGCGTGTGAGAGCTCCTGGGAGTATAATTCTTGAAGTTAGCCTGACAGACTTCGAGAGTACGAGCTTCCTGAGAGAATAATTCTTGAAGATAGCCAGACGGACTTGGAGAATGAGAGTTTACAGTGAGATAATTCTTGAAGATAACCAGACGGACTTAGCGGGTAAGAGTAAGAGCTACCTGGGAGAATGATTCTTGAAGATAGGCAGACGGACTTGGAGAATGAGAGTTTCCCGAGAGTATAATTATAGAAGATAGCCAGAGGACTTTGCGAAAAACAGCTTCCTGGGAGTATAATTCTTGAAGATAGTCAGACGGACTTTGCGAAAGAGCTCATCCTGAGAGTATAATTTTGAAGATAACCAGACGGATTTTCCGAGTGAAAACTTCCTGGGAGTATAAATCTTGAAGATAGCCAAACGTAATTGCCAAGAATGATCTCCCTGGGAGTATAATTTTTAAAGACAGCCAGACGGACTTGGCTAGTATGAGCTTCCTGGGAGTATAATTCTGAAGATATCCAATGGAATTGGCAAGTAAGAGCTTCCTAGGAGTATAATTATTGAAGATAGCATGACTAATTTTGCGACTAAGCGCTTCCTAGGAGAATCATTCTTGAGGAAAGCCTGACGGACTTGGCGAGTAAGAGCTTCCAGGGAGTATAATTCTTGAAGATGACAAGACGGACTTGGAGAATGAGAGTTTCCAGTAAGTATAATTCTTGAAGATATACAGATGGACTTGGCGAGTGAGTGCTTCCAGGGAGTATTATTCTTGAAGATAGCCAGACTGAATTGATGAGTATGAGCTTCCTGGGAGTATAATTGTTGAAGCTAGCCAGACTAATTTGCCGAGTGAAAACTTCCTTGGAGTATATATCTTGAAGATAGCCAAACGGATTGAGCGAGTATGAGCTCCCAGGGAGTATAATTATTGAAGATAGCCAGACTATTTTGCGAGTAAGAGCTTCCTGGGAATATCATTCTTGAAGATAGCCTGACGGAATTGGCGAGTAAGAGCTTCCAGGGAGAATAATTCTTGACGATAGCCAGACGGACTTGGAGAATAAGATATTCCAGTGAGTATAATTCTTGAAGATAGCCAGACTGACTTGGTGAGTATGAGATTCCTGGGAGAATAATTATTGAAGATAGTTAGAAGATTTTGGCGAGTAAGGGCTTACTGAGAGTATAATTCTTGAACATAGGTAGACGGACTTGGCGAGCAAGGGCTTCCTGAGAGTATAAATCTTGAAGATAGAAATAACGCACTTGGCGAGCATGAGCTCACGGGAGTATAATTTTTAAAGACAGCCAGACGGACTTGGCGAGTATGAGCTTCCTCGGAGTATAATTCTAGAAAATAGCCAAACGGACTTGGAGAATGAGAGCTTCCAGCGAGTATAATTCTTAAAGATAGCCCGAGGACTTGGCGATTAAGAGCTACCTGGGAGTTTAAATCTTCAAGATAGCCAGAGGAATTGGAGAATAACAGTTTCCTGGGAGTATAATTCTTAAAGATAGTCAGACGGACTTGACGAGTAAGTGCTTCCTAGAAGTATATTTCGTGAAGATAGCCAAACGGACTTGGAGGATGAGAGCTTCCAGTGAGAATAATTCTTGAAGTTAACCATACAGACATGACGAGTATGATCTTCCATAGAGTAAATTCTTGAAAATAGACAGATGGACTAGGCAGGTAGAAGCCTACTGGGAGAATCACTCTTTAAGATAGGCTGATGGACTTGCGAGTAAGAGCTTCCTGGGAGTTTATATCTTGTAGATAGAGAGACGTACTTAACGAGTATGAGCTTCTATGGAGTAAAATTCTTGAAGATAGCCAGACTGGTATGCCGAGTGAGAGCTTCCTAGGAATAAAATTCTTTAAGATATGCAAACGGACATAGCGTGTATGAGCTCCCTGGGAGAATAATTGTTGAAGATAGCCAGACGGATATGCCAAGTGAGAGCTTCCTGAGAGTTCAAATTTTGGATTATAGCCAAACGGACTAGACGAGTATGAGCTTCCTGGGAGTATAATTTTGAACAAACCAAACGGAATTGGTGAGTAGGACCTTCTTGTGAGTATATTTCTTGAAGATAACCAGACTGACATGTTGAGTAGGAGCTTCTTGGAAGTATAATTCTTCAAGATAGCCAAACGTACTTGGCGAGTATGAGCTCCTTGGGAGTTTAATTATTGAAGTTAGCCAGACAGACATGGCGAGTGAGTGCTTCCAGTGAGTATCATTTTGGAGATAGCCAGACGGACTTGGCGAGTCTGTGCTTCCTGTGAGTATAATTCATGAAGATAGCCAGACGGAATAGGCGAGTAAGAGCTTCATGTGAGTTTTTTCTTGATGATAGCTGGACGGACATGGCGAGTGAGTGCTTCCTGGGAGTAAAATTATTGAAGATAGCTAGACGGACTTAGCGAGTAAGGGCTTACAGGGAGTATAATTCTTGAAGATAGCCAGACGGACTTGGCGAGTAAGGGCTTCCTGGGATTATCATTCTTAAAGATAGCCAGACGGACTTGGCGAGTAAGAACTTCCTTGGAGTATAATGCTTGAAGATAGACAGACAGACTTATCGAATAAGAGCTTCCTGGGAGTATAATGTCAGATTATAGCAAGATGGACTTAGCGAGTATAATCTTCTTGGGAGTATAATTCTTGAAGATAGCCAGACAGACTTAGCGTGTCTTGGAATATCTTAGCTTCCTTGGAGTAAAATTCTTAAAGATAGTCACAAGACTTGGCGAGTAAGAGCTTCCTGGGAGTATTATTCTTGAAGATAGCCAGACTGACTTGGCGAGTATGAGCATCCTGGGAGTATAATTGTTAAAGATAGCCAGACGGGTTTGCCGAGTGAGAGCTTCCTAGGAAAATAAATATTGGAGATAGCCAAACGGACTTGCTGTGTATGAGCTCCCTGGGAGTATAATTGTTGAAGATAGCCAGACGGATTTGCCGAGTGAGAGCTTCTTCCTGGGAGTATAAATCTTGAAGATAGCCAAACGGACTTGGCGAGGATGAGTCCCTGGGATTATAATTTTTGAAGACAGCCAAACGGACTTGGCGAGTATGAGCTTCCTGGGAGTATAATTATTGAAGATAGCCAGACAGATTTGCCGAGTGAGAGTTTCCTGGGAGTATAAATCTTGAAGATAACCAAATGGACTTGGTGAGTGGGTGTGTCTTGTGAGTATAATTCTTGAAGATAACCAAACAGACTTGGTGAGTAGGAGTTTCTTGTGAGTATCATTCTTGAAGATAGCCAGACAGACATGGCTAGTAAGTGTGCTTCCTGAGAGTATAATTCTTGAAGATAGCCAGACAACTTTAACGAAGTAACATATTCTTGGGAGTATAATTATTGAAGATAGCCGGACGGACTTGGCGAGTAAGAGCTTCCAGGGAGAATAATTTTTGAAGATAGCAAGACGGACTTGGCGAGTAAGGGCTTACAGGGAGTATAATTCTTGAAGATGGCCAGACGGACTTGGCGAGTAAGGGCTTCCTGGGAGTATCATTCTTAAAGATAGCCAGACGGACTTGGCGAGTAAGAACTTTCTTGGAGTATAATGCTTGAAGCTAGACAGACAGACCTATCGAATAAGACCTTCCTGGGAGTATAATGTTTGATTATAGCAAGATGGACTTAGCGAGTATAATCTTCTTGGGAGTATAATTCTTGAAGATAGCCAGACTGACTTGGCGAGTATGAGCTTTCTGGGAGTACCATTCTTGAAGATAGCCAGAAGGACTTGACGAGTCAGTGCTACTTGTGAGTATAATTCTTGAAGATAGCCAGACGGAATTGGCGAGTAAGAGCTCCCTGGGAGTATAATTGTTGAAGATAGCAAGAATGATTTGCCGCGTGAGAGTTTCCAGTGAGAATAATTCTTGATGATAGCCAGAGGATTTGGCGATTGACAACTTTCTGGGAATATAATTCTTGAAGATAGCCAGACGGAATTTTCGAGTAAAAGCTTCTTGGGAGTATAATTTTTGAAGACAGTTAGACGGACTAGGCGAGTATAAGCTTCCTCAGAGTATAATTTTTGAAGATAACCAAACGGACTTGGTGAGTAGGAGCTTCTTGTGAGAATAATTCTTGAAGATAACCAGACGGACATGGTGAGTAAGATCTTCTTGGAAGTATAACTCTTGAAAATAGCCAAACGTACTTGGCGAGTATGAGCTCCTTGGGAATTTAATTATTGAAGACAGCCAGACGGACTTGGTGAGTATGAGCTTCGTGTGATTATAATTCTTAGAGATAACCAAACGGACTTAGTGAGTAGGAGTTTCTTGTGAGTATAAATCTTGAAGATAACCAGACGGACTTGGCGAGTCAGTGCTTCTTTAGAGTATAATTCTTGAATATAGCCAGACAGAATTGGCGAGTAAGAGCTCCCTGGGAGTATAATTGTTGAAGATAGCCAGACCGATTTGCCGCGTGAGAGTTTCCAGTGAGAATAATTCTAGATGATAGCCAGAGGATTTGGCGATTAACAGCTTTCTGGGAGTATAATTCTTGATAGTCTGACGGAATTGGCGAGTAAGAGCTCCCAGGGAGTGTAATTCTTGAAGATAGCCAGACGGAATTTTCGAGTAAAAGCTTCTAGGTGTATCATTCTTGAAGATAGTCAGACAGACATAGCGAGTATGAGCTTCCTTGGAGTAAAATTCTTGAAGATAGCCAGACGGACTTGGCGAGTAAGAGCTTACTGTGGGTTTAATTCTTGAAAATAGCCAGACGGACATGGCGAGTGAGTGCTTCCTTTGGAGTTTAATTCTTTAAGATAACCAGATGGTTTTAGCGAGTGAGATCATTCTGTTAGTATAATTCTTGAAGATAGCCAGACGGACTTGGCAGGTGAGAGCTTCCTGGGAGTATAAATCTTGAAGATAGCCAAACGGACATGGTGAGTAGGAGTTACTTGTGAGTATAATTCTTGAAGATAACTAGACTTACTTGGCGTGTAAGAGTTTCTTGGAAGTATGATTCTTGAAGAAAGCCAGACGGACAGGGCGAGTAAATGCTTCCAGTGAGTATAATTCTTGAAGATAGCCAGAAAGACTTTAAAAGATAGCGAGTGAATGCTTCCTGAGAGTTTAAATCTTGAAGATAGCGAGACAGCCTTGGCGATTTAACAGAATCCTGGGGGTATATTTCTTGAAGATAGCCAGACGGATTTGGCGTGTAAGAGCTTCTTGGGAGTATAATTATTGAAGATAGCCAGACTGATTTAGCGAATAAGAACTTCCTGGGAGTATAATTTTTGAAGATAGCCTGACGGACTTGGCGAGTGAGAGCTACCTGGGAGTATAATTGTTGAAGATAGCCAGACGGATTTGCCTAGTGAAAACTTCCTGGGAGTATAATCTTGAAGATAGCCAAACGGATTTGGCGAGTATGAGCTCCTTGGGAGTATAATTTTTGAAGACAGTTAGACGGACTAGGCGAGTATGAGCTTCCTAGGAGTATAGTTTTGAAGATAACCAAACGGAATTGGTGAGTAGGAGTTTCTTATGAGTATAACTCTTGAAGATAACCAGACGGACTTGGTGAGTCAGTGCTTCCAGTGAGTATCAATCTTGAAGATAGCCAGACGGAATTGGCGAGTAAGAGCTTCATGTGAGTTTATTTCTTGATGATAGCCAGACGGTCATGGCGAGTGAGTGCTTCCTGGGAGTATAATTATTGAAGATAGTAGACGGACTTGGCGAGTAAGGGCTTACAAGGAGTATCATTCTTAAAGAAAGCTAGACAGACTTATCGAATAAGAACTTCCTGGGAGTATAATGTTTGATTATAGCAAGATGGACTTATTGAGTATAATCTTCTTGAAAGTATAATTCTTGAATATAGCCAGACTGACTTAGCGTGTATGAGCTTCCTTGGTGTATAATTGTTGAAGGTAGCCAGACGGGATTGCCGAGTGAGAGCTTCCAAGGAGTAAAATTCTTGAAGATAGCCACAAGACTTGGTGAGTAAGAGCTTCCTGGGAGTATTATTCTTGAAGATAGCCAGACTGACTTGGCGAGTATGAGCTTTCTTGGTGTATAATTGTTGAAGGTAGCCAGACGGGATTGCCGAGTGAGAGCTTCCAAGGAGTATAAATCTTGAAGATAGCCAAACGGAATTGGCGAGGATAAGCTCCCTGGAATTATAATTTTTGAAGACAGCCAAACGGACTTGGCGAATATGAGCTTTCTGGGAGTATAATTTTTGAAGATAGCCAGACTGACTCTGCGAGTATGAGCTTCCTGGGAGTATAATTATTGAACAAAAGCCAGACAGATTTGCCGAGTGAGAGCTTCCTGGGAGTATAAATCTTGAAGATAGCCAAACGGACTTGGCGAGTATGAGCTCCCTGGGATTATAATTTTTGAAGATAACCAAACGGACTTGGTGAGTAGGTGTTCTTGTGAGTATAATTCTTGAAGATAACCAGACGGACTTGGTGAGTAAGAGCTTTTTGGGAGTATAAATCTTGAAAATAGCTAGACGGATTTGGCGTAGAAGATCTCAATGGGAGTATAATTCTTGAAGATAGCCAGAAGGACTTGGAGAATGAGAGCTTCCAGTGAATATAATTCTTGAAGTTAGCCAGACAGACTTGCCGAGTTAGATCTTCATGAGAGTAAATTCTTGAAGATAGACAGATTTACTTGGTAGGTAAAAGTTTCCTGGGAGTATTATTCTTGAAGATAGCCAGACGGACATGGCGAGTGAGAGCTTCATGAGAGTATAATTGTTGAAGATAGCCAGACAACTTTAACGAAGAAACAGACTCTTGAGAGTATAATTATTGAAGATAGCGAGACGGACTTGGCGAGTAAGAGCTTCCTGGGAGAATAATTTTTGAAGATGGCTAGACGGACTTAGCGAGTAAAAGCTTTCCTGTGAGTATAATTCTTGATGATAGCCAGGCGGACTTGGATAATGAGAGTTTCCAGTGAGTATAATCCATGATGATAGCCAGACAACTTGGCAAGTGAGTGCTTCCAGGGAGTATAACTCTTGAAGATAGCCAGAGGACTTGGCAATTAAAAGCATCCTATGAGTATAATTCTTGAAGACAGCTAGACGGAATTGGAGAGTAAGATTCCTGAGAGTATCATTCTTGAAGATAGCCAAACGGGCTTGGAGAATAAGAGCTTCCAGTGAGTATCATTCTTGAAGTGAGCCAGACGAACTTGACAAGTATGATCTTCCTTAGAGCAAATTCTTGAAGATAGACCGATGGACTTGGCAGGTAATAGCTTCCTTGGAAGTATAATTGTTGAAGATAACCAGACGGATTTGCCGAGTTAGAGCTTCATGAGAGTTCAAATCTTAAAGACAGCCAGACGGACTTGGTGAGTACGAGCTTCGTGGGATTATAATTCTTAGAGATAACCAAACGGACTTGGTGAGTAGGAGATTCTTGTGAGTATAACTCTTAAAGATAACTAGACGGACTTGGCGTGTGAGTGCTTCCAGTGAGTATCATTCTTGAAGTGAGCCAGACGAACTTGACAAGTATGATCTTCCTTAGAGCAAATTCTTGAAGATAGACCGATGGACTTGGCAGGTAATAGCTTCCTTGGAAGTATAATTGTTGAAGATAGCCAGACGGATTTGCCGAGTTAGAGCTTCATGAGAGTTCAAATCTTAAAGACAGCCAGACGGACTTGGTGAGTACGAGCTTCGTGGGATTATAATTCTTAGAGATAACCAAACGGACTTGGTGAGTAGGAGATTCTTGTGAGTATAATTCTTGAAGATAATTAGACGGACTTGGCGTATAAGATCTTCTTGGGAGTATGATTCTTGAAGAAAGCCAGACGGACAAGGCGAGTAATTGCTTCCAGTGGTTAAATTCTTAAAGATAGCCAGAAGGCCTTGGCGAGTGAATGCTTCCTGAGAGTTTAAAACGTAAAGATAGCCAGACAGCCTTGGCGATTACACAGATTCCTGAGAGTATAATTCTTGAAGATAGCCAGACGGATTCGGCGTGTAAGAGCTTCTTGGGATTATAATTATTAAAGATAGCTAGACGGACTTGGCAATTAAGAGCTTCCTGGGAGAATAATTATTAAAGTTAGCCAGACGAACTTGGCGAGTAAGAGCTTACTGGGAGAATTCTCTTGAAGATAGCCAGAACGTCTTGGAGAATGAGAGTTTCCAGTGAAAGTAATTCTTAAAGATAGGGTGACAGACTTGGCGATTGAGAGCTTCCTGTAAGTATATATCATGTCGATAGAGAGACGTACTTGGCGAGTATAATCTTCCTGGGAGTATAATTCTTAAAGATAGTCAGACGGATTTATCGAGTATGAACTCCCAGGAGTATAATTGTTGGAGATAGCCAGACGGATTTGCTGAGTGAGAGCTTCCTGGTAGTATAATTCTTGAAGATAGCAAGACGGACTTGGCGAGTAAGAGCTTCCTGGGAGTATAATTCTTGAATATAGCAAGACGATCTTATCGAGTTAGTGATCCTGGGAGTATAATTCTTGAATATAGCCAGAACGACTTGGTAAGTAGGAGCTTCTTGGGAGTATAATTCCTGAAGATAGCCAGACGAACTTGGCGAGTAAGAGCTTCCAGTGTGTATCATTCTTGAATATAGCTAAGACGGACTTGGCGAGAAAAAGCTTCCTGGGAGTTTCAATTATGAAGGTAGCCAGACGGACTCGGAGAGAGAGAGCTTCCTGGGAGTTTAATTCTTGAAGATAACTGACAAACAACAACTCGAGTGAGAACTTCCTGGGAATATAGTTCTTGAAGAGAGCCAGACGGACTTGGTAAATAAGAGCTTGCAGTAAGTATAATACAGCCAGACGGACATGGCGAATGAATGCTTCCTGGGAGTTTCAATTATGAAGATAGCCAGACGGACTTAGAGAGTGAGAGCTTCCTGGGAGTTTAATTCTTGAAGATAGCCAGATGGTTTTAGCGAGTGAGAGCTTCTTGTTTGTATAATTCTTGAAGAAAGCCAGACGGAATTAGTGAGTAAGATCTTCCCGGGAGTATTATTTTTGAAGATAGTCAGACGAACTTGTTGAGTAAGAATTCCTGTGAGTATAATTCTTGAATATAACCAGATGGATTGGTGAAAAAGACCTTTCTAAGAGTAAATAGTTGAAGACTTGGCAGGTAAAAGCTTTATGGGAGTATCATTCTTGAAGATAGCCTGACGGACAAGGCGAGTAATTGCTTCCAGTGGTATAATTCTTAAAGATAGCCAGAAGGACTTGGCGAGTGAATGCTTCCTGAGAGTTTAAAACTTAAACATAGCCAGACAGCCTTGGCGATTTAACAGATTCCTGAGAGAATAATTAATGAAGATAGCCAGTCGAAATTGTCGAGTAAGAGCTTCATGGGAGATTCATTCTTGATGATAGCCAGACGGACTTGGAGTTTGAGTGCTTCCTGAGAGTATAATTCTTGAAGATAGCCAGACGGAGATGGCGAGTGAGTGCATCCTTTGGAGTATAATTCTTGAAGATAGCCAGACGGTTTTAGCGTGTGAGTGCTTCGTGTTAATATAATTCTTGAAGATAGCCAGACTGATTTTGCGAGTAAATGCTTCCTAGCAGTATCAATCTTGAAGATAGCCTAACGGACTTGGCGAGTAAGGGCTTCCTGGGAGAATAATTCTTGATGATAGCCAGAACGTCTTGGAGAATGAGAGTTTCCAGTGAGAGTAATTCTTAAAGATAGTATGACGGACTTGGCGATTGAGTGCTTCCTGAGAGTATAGTTCTTCACTATAGCCAGAGGACTTGGCGATTAACAGCTTCCTGAGAGTATACTTCTTGAAGGTAGTCTGACGGACTTGGCGAGTAAGAGTTTCCTTGGAATAAAATTTTTGAAGATAGCCAAACGTACTTGGCGAGTAAGAACTTCCTGTGAGTATCATTCTTGAATATAGCTAGACGGACGTGGCAAGTAAAAGCTTCCTGGGAGTATAATAATTCTTGACGATAGACAGAGAGACATAGCGAGTATGAGCTTCTTGTGAGTATAATTCTTAAAGATAGCCAGACGAACTGGCGAGTAAGAGCTTCCAGGGAGTATCATTCTTGGAGATCACCTGATAAACTTGGTGAGTAGGAGCTTCTTGGGAGTATAATTCTTGAAGATAGCCAGACGAACTTGGCGAGTAAGAGCTTCCTGGGAGTATAATTCTTAATGTTAGCCAGACGGACTTGGCGAGTAAAAGTTTCCTGGGAGAATAATTATTGAATGTAGCCAGACAGACTTGGCGAGAAAGATCTTCCCCGGAGTATAATTTTTGACGATAGCCAGACGGACTTGGCGAGTATGAGATTCCTGGGAGTAAAATTCTTGAAAAAAGCTAGATGGATTTGGCGTGTAAGATATTCATGGGAGCAAATTCTTGAAGATAGTCAGATGGTCTTGCAGGTAAGAGCTTCCTGGGAGTATCATTCTTGGAGATCACCTGATAAACTTGCAAGTGAGAGCTTCCTGGGAGTATAAATCTTAAAGATAGCCAAACGGACTTGGCGAGTAAGAGCTTCCTGGGAATATAATTCTTGAAGATAACTAGACGGACTTGGTGTGTAAGAGCTTCTTGGGAGTATAATTCTTGAAGAAAGCCAGACGGACAGGGCGATTGAATGCTTCCAGTGAGTATATGTCTTGAAGATAGCCAGAAGGACTTGGCGAGTAAGAGCTACCTAGGAGTATAATTCTTAAAGATAGTCAGACAGACTTAGCGAGTATGAGCTTCCTTGGAGTAAAATTCTTTAAGATAGCCAGAGGACTTGGCAATTAAGAGCTCCCTGGGAGTATAATTATTGAAGATATCAGACTGATTTAGCGAGTAAGAACTTCCTGGGAGTATCATTCTTAAAGATAGCCTGACGGACTTGGCGAGTAAGAGCTACCTGGGAGTATAATTCTTAAAGATAGTCAGACAGACTTAGCGAGTATGAGCTTCCTTGGAGTAAAATTCTTTAAGATAGCCAGACTGGTTTGCCGAGTGAGAGTTTCCTAGGAGTATAATTCTTGAAGATAGCCAGACGGGCTTAGCGAATAAGAGTTTCCTGAGAGTAAATTCTTGAAGATAACCAGACGAACTTGGCACTTGAGAGCTTCCTGGGAGTATAAATCTTTAAGAAAGCTAAACGGACTTGGCGTGTATGAGCTCCATGGGATATTAATACTTGAAGATAGCTTGACAGACTTGGTGAATGAGAGTTTCCAGTGAGTATAATTCTTGATGCTAGCCAGAGGATTTGGCGATTACAGCTTTCTGGGAGTATAATTCTTGAAGATAGTCTGACGGACTTGGCGAGTAAGAGCTCTCTGGGAGTGTAATTCTTAAAGATAGCCAGACGGAATTTTCGAGTAAAAGCTTCCTGGGTGTATCATTCTTGAAGATAGTCAGACAGACTTAGCGAGTATGAACTTCCTTGGAGTAAAATTCACTTGGCGTGTAAGAGCTTCGTGTTAGTATAATTCTTAAAGTTAGCCAGAAGGACTTGGCGTGTAAGATCTTCTTGGGAGTATAATTCTTAAAGATAGCCTGACGGACTTGGCGAGTAAGAGCTACCTGGGAGTATAATTCTTAAAGATAGTCAGACAGACTTAGCGAGTATGAGCTTCCAGGGAGTATTATTTTTGAAAATAGTCAGACGAACTTGGCGAGTAAGAACTTCCTGGGAGTATAATTCTTGAATATAACCAGATAGATTGGCGAAATAGACCTTCCTAAGAGTAAATAGTTGAAGACTTGGCAGGTAAAAGCTTTATGGGAGTATTATTCTTGAAGATAGCCTGCTGGACTTGCGAGTAAAAGCTTCCTTTGAGTATATGTCTTGAAGATAGCAAGACGGACTTGGCGAGTAAGAGCTTCCTGGGAGTATAATTCTTGAATATAGCAAGACGATCTTATCGAGTTAGTGCCACCTGGGAATATAATTCTTGAAGATAGCCAGACAGACTTGGTAAGTAGGAGCTTCTTGGGAGTTTAATTCTTGAAGATAGCCAGACGAACTTGGCGAGTAAGAGCTTCCAGTGAGTATCATTCTTGAAGATAGCCTAACGGACTTGGCGGGTAAGAGCATCTTGGGAGTATAATTCCTAAAAGTAGTCTGACGGACTTAGCGAGTGGGAGCTTCCTGGGAGTATAATTCTTGAATATAGCAAGACAGACTTATCGAGTTAGACCGTCATGGGAGTATAATTCTTGAAGATAGCCAGACGGACTTAGTGAGTAAGAGCTTCTGGGGGTAAAATTCTTGAAGGTAGTCTGATGGACTTGGCGAGTAAGAGCTTCCTGGGAGTATAATACTTGAACTTAGCCAGACGGACTTGGCGAGTGAAAGCTTCCTGAGAGTATAATTCTTGAAGATAGCCAGACTGACTTGGCGAGTATGAGCTTCCTGGGAGTATAATTCTTTGAGATAACCAGACACACTTGGTAAATAGGAGCTTCTTGGAAGTTAGCCAGACGTACTTGGCGGGTTATAGCTTCCTGGGAGAACAATTCTTGAAGATAGCCAGTAGGACTTGGAAAATGAGAGTTTCCAGTGAGTGTAATTCTTAAAGATAGCGTGACAGACTTTGCGAGTGAGTGCTACCTGGGAGTATAATTCTTAAAGATAGCCAGAGGACTTGGCGATTAACAGCTTCCTGGGAGTATCTTTCTTGAAGGTAGTTTGACGGACTTGGCGAGTCAGTGCCTCCTGTGAGTATAATTCACGAAGATAGCCAGACGGAATTGGCGAGTTCGAGCTTCATGTGAGTTTATTTCTTGATGATAGCCATTCGGACATGGCGAGTGAGTGCTTCCTGGGAGTATTATTCTTGAAGATAGCCAGACAGACTTTGAGAGTAAGAACTTCCAGGGAGTTGAATTCGTGAAGATATACAGACACACGTAGCAAGTGTGAGCTTCCTGGGAGTATATTTATTGAAGATAGCCAGTCGGAATTGTCGAGTAGAGCTTCATGGGAGATTCATTCTTGATGATAGCCAGACGGACTTGGAGTTTGAGAGCTTCCTGAGAGTATAATTCTTGAAGATAGCCAGACGGAGATGGCGAGTGAGTGCATCCTTTGGAGTATAATTCTTGAAGATAGCCAGACGGTTTTAGCGTGTGAGTACTTCGTGTTAATAAAATTCTTGAAGATAGCCAGACTGATTTTGCGAGTAAATGCTTCCTAGCAGTATCAATCTTGAAGATAGCCTGACGGACTTGGCAAGTAAGAGCTTCCTGGAAGTATAATTCTTGAAGTTAGCCAGACAGACTTGGCGAGTAAGGGCTTCCAGTGAGAGTAATTCTTAAAGATAGGGTGACAGACTTGGCGATTGAGTGCTTCCTGGGAGTATAGATCTTGACGATAGCCAGAGGACTTGGCGATTAACAGTATCCTGAGAGTATACTTTTTGAAGGTATAATTTTTGAAGATAACCAAACGTACTTGGCGAGTAAGAACTTCCTGTGAGTATCATTCTTGAATATAGCTAGACGGACTTGGCGAGTAAAAGCTTGCTGAGAGTATAATAATTCTTGAAGATAGACAGAGAGACTTAGCGAGTATAAGCTTCTTGGGAGTATAATTCTTGTAGATAGCCACACGAACTTAGCGAGTAAGAGCTTCCTGGGAGTATAATAATTCTTGAATATTGCAAGACAGACTTATCGAGTTGAGCTTCTTGGGAGTATAATTCTTGAAGATAGAAAGACAGACTTATCGAGTTAGAGCTTCCTGGGAGTATAATTCTTGAAGTAAGAAAGACAGACTTATCGAGTTAGAGCTTCTTGGGAGTATAATTCTTGAAGATCGCCAGACGGACTCGGTGTGTAGGAGCTTCTTGGGAGTATAATTCTTGAAGATAGCCTGACGGACTTGGCGTGTAAGAGCTTCGTATTAGTATAATTCATGAAGATAGCCAGACGGACTCGGCGAGTTAGAGCTACCTGGGAGTATAATTCTTAAAGATAGAAAGACGGACTTGGCGAGTAAGAGCTTCCTGGGAGTATAATAATTCTTGAATATAGCAAGACAGACTTATCGAGTTGAGCTTCTTGGGAGTATAATTCTTGAAGATAGAAAGACAGACTTATCGAGTTAGAGCTTCTTGGGAGTATAATTCTTGAAGATCGCCAGACGGACTCAGTGTGTAGGAGGTTCTTGGGAGTATAATTCTTGAAGATAGAAACGCAGACTTATCGAGTTAGAGCTTCTTGGGAGTATAATTCTTGAAGATCGCCAGACGGACTTGGCGTGTAAGAGTTTCGTGTTAGTATAATTCTTAAAGATCGCCAGACGGACTTGGCGTGTAAGAGCTTCGTGTTAGTATAATTCTTGAAGATAGCCTGACGGACTTGGCGTGGAAGAGCTTCGTGTTAGTATAATTCTTGAAGATAGCCTGACGGACTTGGCATGGAAGAGCTTCGTGTTAGTATAATTCTTGAAGATAGCCAGACGGACTTGGCGTGTAAGTATAATTCTTGAAGATAGCCAGTCGGACTTGGCGTGTAAGAGCTTCGTGTTAGTATAATTCTTGAAGAGAGCGTGACGGACTTGGCGTGGAAGAGTTTCGTGTTAGTATAATTCTTGAAGATAGCCAGTCGGACTTGGCGTGTTAGAGCTTCGTATTAGTATAATTCATGAAGATAGCCAGACGGACTCGGCGAGTTAGAGCTACCTGGGAGTATAATTCTTAAAGATAGAAAGACGGACTTGGCGAGTAAGAGCTTCCTGGGAGTATAATAATTCTTGAATATAGCAAGACAGACTTATCGAGTTGAGCTTCTTGGGAGTATAATTCTTGAAGATAGAAAGACAGACTTATCGAGTTAGAGCTTCTTGGGAGTATAATTCTTGAAGATCGCCAGACGGACTCAGTGTGTAGGAGGTTCTTGGGAGTAAAATTCTTGAAGATAGAAACGCAGACTTATCGAGTTAGAGCTTCTTGGGAGTATAATTCTTGAAGATCGCCAGACGGACTTGGCGTGTAAGAGTTTCGTGTTAGTATAATTCTTGAAGATCGCCAGACGGACTTGGCGTGTAAGAGCTTCGTGTTAGTATAATTCTTGAAGATAGCCTGACGGACTTGGCGTGGAAGAGCTTCGTGTTAGTATAATTCTTGAAGATAGCCTGACGGACTTGGCATGGAAGAGCTTCGTGTTAGTATAATTCTTGAAGATAGCCAGACGGACTTGGCGTGTAAGTATAATTCTTGAAGATAGCCAGTCGGACTTGGCGTGTTAGAGCTTCGTGTTAGTATAATTCGTGAAGATAGCGCGACGGACTTTGCGTGGAAGAGCTTCGTGTTAGTATAATTCTTGAAGATAGCCAGTCGGACTTGGCGTGTAAGAGCTTCGTGTTAGTATAATTCTTGAAGAGAGCCAGTCGGACTTGGCGTGTAAGAGCTTCGTGTTAGTATAAATCTTGAAGATAGCCAGTCGGACTTGGCGTGTAAGAGCTTCGTGTTAGTATAATTCTTAAATATAGCCAGACGAACTTGGCCAGTAAGAGCTTCCAGGGAGTATCATTCTTGAAGATAGCCCGACGGACTTGAGGTGTAAGAGCTTCGTGTTAGTATAATTCTTGAAGATAGCCAGTCGGACTTGGCGTGTAAGAGCTTCGTGTTAGTATAATTCTTGAAGATAGCCTGACGGACTTGGCGTGGAAGAGCTTCGTGTTAGTATAATTCTTGAAGATAGCCAGTCGGACTTGGCGTGTAAGAGCTTCGTGTTAGTATAATTCTTGAAGATAGACAGTCGGACTTGGCGTGTAAGAGCTTCGTGTTAGTATAATTCTTGAATAAAGCGTGACGGACTTGGCGTGGATGAGCTTCGTGTTAGTATAATTCTTGAAGATAGCCAGTCGGACTTGGCGTGGAAGAGCTTCGTGTAAGTATAAAATTCTTGAAGATAGCCAGTCGGACTTGGCGTGTTAGAGCTTCGTGTTAGTATAATTCTTGAAGATAGCGTGACGGACTTGGCGTGGAAGAGCTTCGTGTTAGTATAATTCTTGAAGATAGCCAGTCGGACTCAGTGTGTAGGAGGTTCTTGGGAGTATAATTCTTGAAGATAGAAACACAGACTTATCGAGTTAGAGCTTCTTGGGAGTATAATTCTTGAAGATCGCCAGACGGACTTGGCGTGTAAGAGTTTCGTGTTAGTATAATTCTTGAAGATCGCCAGACGGACTTGGCGTGTAAGAGCTTCGTGTTAGTATAATTCTTGAAGATAGCCTGACGGACTTGGCGTGGAAGAGCTTCGTGTTAGTATAATTCTTGAAGATAGCCTGACGGACTTGGCATGGAAGAGCTTCGTGTTAGTATAATTCTTGAAGATAGCCAGACGGACTTGGCGTGTAAGTATAATTCTTGAAGATAGCCAGTCGGACTTGGCGTGTAAGAGCTTCGTGTTAGTATAATTCTTGAAGATAGCGTGACGGACTTGGCGTGGAAGAGTTTCGTGTTAGTATAATTCTTGAAGATAGCCAGTCGGACTTGGCGTGTTAGAGCTTCGTGTTAGTATAATTCGTGAAGATAGCGCGACGGACTTGGCGTGGAAGAGCTTCGTGTTAGTATAATTCTTGAAGATAGCCAGTCGGACTTGGCGTGTAGGAGCTTCGTGTTAGTATAATTCTTGAAGAGAGCCAGTCGGACTTGGCGTGTAAGAGCTTCGTGTTAGTATAAATCTTGAAGATAGCCAGTCGGACTTGGCGTGTAAGAGCTTCGTGTTAGTATAATTCTTAAATATAGCCAGACGAACTTGGCCAGTAAGAGCTTCCAGGGAGTATCATTCTTGAAGATAGCCCGACGAACTTGAGGTGTAAGAGCTTCGTGTTAGTAGAATTCTTGAAGATAGCCAGTCGGACTTGGCGTGTAAGAGCTTCGTGTTAGTATAATTCTTGAAGATAGCCTGACGGACTTGGCGTGGAAGAGCTTCGTGTTAGTATAATTCTTGAAGATAGCCAGTCGGACTTGGCGTGTAAGAGCTTCGTGTTAGTATAATTCTTGAAGATAGACAGTCGGACTTGGCGTGTAAGAGCTTCGTGTTAGTATAATTCTTGAATAAAGCGTGACGGACTTGGCGTGGATGAGCTTCGTGTTAGTATAATTCTTGAAGATAGCCAGTCGGACTTGGCGTGGAAGAGCTTCGTGTTAGTATAAAATTCCTGAAGATAGCCAGTCGGACTTGGCGTGTTAGAGCTTCGTGTTAGTATAATTCTTGAAGATAGCGTGACGGACTTGGCGTGGAAGAGCTTCGTGTTAGTATAATTCTTGAAGATAGCCAGTCGGACTTGGCGTGTAAGAGCTTCGTGTTAGTATAATTCTTGAAGATACCCAGTCGGACTTGGCGTGTAAGAGCTTCGTGTTAGTATAATTCTTGAAGATAGCGTGACGGACTTGGCGTGGAAGAGCTTCGTGTTAGTATAATTCTTGAAGATAGGCAGTCGGACTTGGCGTGTAAGAGCTTCGTGTTAGTATAATTCTTGAAGATAGCCTGACGGACATGGCGTGGAAGAGCTTCGTGTTAGTATAAAATTCTTGAAGATAGCCAGTCGGACTTGACGTGTTAGAGCTTCGTGTTAGTATAATTCTTGAAGAGAGCCAGTCGGACTTGGCGTGTAAGAGCTTCGTGTTAGTATAAATCTTGAAGATAGCCAGTCGGACTTGGCGTGTAAGAGCTTCGTGTTAGTATAATTCTTAAATATAGCCAGACGAACTTGGCCAGTAAGAGCTTCCAGGGAGTATCATTCTTGAAGATAGCCCGACGGACTTGAGGTGTAAGAGCTTCGTGTTAGTATAATTCTTGAAGATAGCCAGTCGGACTTGGCGTGTAAGAGCTTCGTGTTAGTATAATTCTTGAAGATAGACAGTCGGACTTGGCGTGTAAGAGCTTCGTGTTAGTATAATTCTTGAATAAAGCGTGACGGACTTGGCGTGGATGAGCTTCGTGTTAGTATAATTCTTGAAGATAGCCAGTCGGACTTGGCGAGGAAGAGCTTCGTGTTAGTATAAAATTCTTGAAGATAGCCAGTCGGACTTGGCGTGTTAGAGCTTCGTGTTAGTATAATTCTTGAAGATAGCGTGACGGACTTGACGTGTTAGTATAATTCTTGAAGATAGCCTGACGGACTTGGCGTGGAAGAGCTTCGTGTTAGTATAATTCTTGAAGATAGCCAGTCGGACTTGGCGTGTAAGAGCTTCGTGTTAGTATAATTCTTGAAGATAGACAGTCGGACTTGGCGTGTAAGAGCTTCGTGTTAGTATAATTCTTGAATAAAGCGTGACGGACTTGGCGTGGATGAGCTTCGTGTTAGTATAATTCTTGAAGATAGCCAGTCGGACTTGGCGAGGAAGAGCTTCGCGTTAGTATAAAATTCTTGAAGATAGCCAGTCGGACTTGGCGTGTTAGAGCTTCGTGTTAGTATAATTCTTGAAGATAGCGTGACGGACTTGGCGTGGAAGAGCTTCGTGTTAGTATAATTCTTGAAGATAGCCAGTCGGACTTGGCGTGTAAGAGCTTCGTGTTAGTATAATTCTTGAAGATAGCGTGACGGACTTGGCGTGGAAGAGCTTCGTGTTAGTATAATTCTTGAAGATAGGCAGTCGGACTTGGCGTGTAAGAGCTTCGTGTTAGTATAATTCTTGAAGATAGCCTGACGGACATGGCGTGGAAGAGCTTCGTGTTAGTATAATTCTTGAAGATAGCCAGTCGGACTTGGCGTGTAAGAGCTTCGTGTTAGTATAATTCTTGAAGATAGCGTGACGGACTTGGCGTGGAAGAGCTTCGTGTTAGTATAAAATTCTTGAAGATAGCCAGTCGGACTTGACGTGTTAGAGCTTCGTGTTAGTATAAATCTTGAAGATAGCCAGTCGGACTTGGCGTGTAAGAGTATCGTGTTAGTATAATTCTTGAAGATAGCCAGTCGGACTTGGCGTGTAAGAGCTTCGTGTTAGTATAATTCTTGAAGATAGCCTGACGGACTTGGCGTGGAAGAGCTTCGTGTTAGTATATATCTTGAAGATAGCCAGTCGGACTTGGCGTGTAAGAGCTTCGTGTTAGTATAATTCTTGAAGATAGCCTGTCGGACTTGGCGTGTAAGAACTTCGTGTTAGTATAATTCTTGAATATAGCGTGACGGACTTGGCGTGGATGAGCTTCGTGTTAGTATAATTCTTGAAGATAGCCAGTCGGACTTGGCGTGTAAGAGCTTCGTGTTAGTATAATTCTTGAAGATAGCCAGTCGGACTTGGCGTGTAAGAGCTTCGTGTTAGTATAATTCTTTAAGATAGCGTGACGGACTTGGCGTGGAAGAGCTTCGTGTTAGTATAATTCCTTGGAGCTTCGATGTTCCTTGGAATAAAATTTTTGAAGATAGCCAAACGTACTTGGCGAGTAAGAACTTCTTGTAAGTATCATTCTTGAATATAGCTAGACGGACGTGGCAAGTAAAAGCTTCCTGGGAGTATAATAATTCTTGACGATAGACAGAGAGACATAGCGAGTATGAGCTTCTTGTGAGTATAATTCTTAAAGATAGCCAGATGAACTTGGCGAGTAAGAGCTTCCAGGGAGTATCATTCTTGGAGATCACCTGATAAACTTGGTGAGTAGGAGCTTCTTGAGAGTATAATTCTTGAAGATAGCCAGACGAACTTGGCGAGTAAGAGTTTCCTGGGAGTGTAATTCTTAATGTTAGCCAGACGGACTTGGCGAGTAAAAGTTTCCTGGGAGAATAATTATTGAATGTAGCCAGACAGACTTGGCGTGAAAGATCTTCCCCGGAGTATAATTTTTGACGATAGCCAGACGGACTTGGCGAGTATGAGATTCCTGGGAGTAAAATTCTTGAAAAAAGCCAGACGGATTTGGCGTGTAAGATATTCATGGGAGCAAATTCTTGAAGATAGTCAGATGGTCTTGCAGGTAAGAGCTTCCTGGGAGTATCATTCTTGGAGATCACCTGATAAACTTGCAAGTGAGAGCTTCCTGGGAGTATAAATCTTAAAGATAGCCAAACGGACTTGGCGAGTAAGAGCTTCCTGGGAGTGTCATTCTTGAAGATATACAGACAGACTTAGCGAGTATGAGCTTTCTTGGGAATATAATTCTTGAAGATATCCAGAGGACTTGTCAATTAAAAGCTTCCTGGAAATATAATTTTTGAAGACAGTCAGACGGAATTGGTAGTTATGAGCTTCGTGGGAGTATATTTCTTGAAGATAACCAAACGGACTATGAGTAGGAGTTACTTGTGAGTCTAATTCTTAAAGATAACTAGACGGACTTGGTGTGTAAGAGCTTCTTGGGAGTATAATTCTTGAAGAAAGCCAGACGGACAGGGCGATTGAATGCTTCCAGTGAGTATATGTCTTGAAGATAGCCAGAAGGACTTGGCGAGTAAGAGCTACCTGGGAGTATAATTCTTAAAGATAGTCAGACAGACTTAGCGAGTATGAGCTTCCTTGGAGTAAAATTCTTTAAGATAGCCAGAGGACTTGGCAATTAAGAGCTCCCTGGGAGTATAATTATTGAAGATATCAGACTGATTTAGCGAGTAAGAACTTCCTGGGAGTATCATTCTTGAAGATAGCCTGACGGACTTGGCGAGTAAGAGCTAGCTGGGAGTATAATTCTTAAAGATAGTCAGACAGACTTAGCGAGTATGAGCTTCCTTGGAGTAAAATTCTTTAAGATAGCCAGACTGGTTTGCCGAGTGGGAGTTTCCTAGGAGTATAATTCTTTATGAGAGCCAAACGGACTTGGCGTCTATGAGCTCCCTGAGAGTATAATTCTTGAAGATAGCCAGACGGACTTAGCGAATAAGAGTTTCCTGAGAGTAAATTCTTGAAGATAACCAGACGAACTTGGCACGTGAGAGCTTCCTGGGAGTATAAATCTTTAAGAAAGCTAAACGGACTTGGCGTGTATGAGCTCCATGGGATATTAATACTTGAAGATAGCTAGACAGACTTGGTGAATGAGAGTTTCCAGCGAGTATAATTCTTGATGCTAGCCAGAGGATTTGGCGATTAACAGCTTTCTGGGAGTATAATTCTTGAAGATAGTCTGACGGACTTGGCGAGTAAGAGCTCTCTGGGAGTGTAATTCTTAAAGATAGCCAGACGGAATTTTCGAGTAAAAGCTTCCTGGGTGTATCATTCTTGAAGATAGTCAGACAGACTTAGCGAGTATGAACTTCCTTGGAGTAAAATTCTTGAAGATAGTCAGACTGGTTTGCCGAGTGAGAGCTTGCTAGGAGAATAATTCTTTATGAGAGCCAAACGGACTTGGCGTGTATGAGCTCCCTGGGAGTATAATTCTTGAAGATAGCCAGACGGACTTAGCGAATAAAAGTTTCCTGAGAGTAAATTCTTGAAGATAACCAGACGAACTTGGCACGTGAGAGCTTCCTGGGAGTATAAATCATAAAGATAGCCAAACGAACTTGGCGAGTATGAGCTCATTGGGAGTTTAAATTTTGAAGACAGCCAGACGGACTTGGTAAGTATGAGCTTCGTGGGAGTATAATTCTTGAAGATAACAGAACGGACTTGGTGAGTAGGAGTTACATGTGAGTATAATTCTTAAAGATAGCCAGACGGACTTAGCATGTAAGAGCTTCTTGGGAGTATAATTTTTTAAGAAAGCCAGACGGACCGGGCGAGTGAATGCTTCCAGTGAGTATAATTCTTGAAGATAGCCAGAAGGACTTGGCGAGTGAATGCCTCCTTATAATTTAAATCTTGAAGATAGCCAGAGAGCTTAGGCGATTTCACAGATTCCTGGGAATATAATTCTTGAAGATAGCCAGACGGATTGACGTGTAAGAGCTTCTTGATAGTATAATTATTGAAGATAGCTAGACGGACTTGGCGAGTAAGGGCTTCCTGGGAGTAAAATTCTTGAAGATAGCCAGACTGGTTTGCCGAGTGAGAGCTTAATTAGAGTTCAAATCTTGAAGATAGCCAAACGGACTTGGCTTGTATGAGCTATCTGGGAGTATAATTCTTGAAGATAACCAGACGGACTTGGCGAGTGAGTGCTTCCAGTGAGTATCATTCTTGAAGATAGACAGACGGACTTGGCGTGTCGGTGCTTCCTGTGAGTATAATTCTTGAAAATAGCCAGACGGGTTTGCCGAGTGATTACTTCCTGAGAATATAAATCTTCCAAGTATGAGCTCCCTCTGATTATAATTTTTTAATATAACCAAACGGACTTGGTGAGTAAGTTCTTCTTGTCAGTATAATTCTTGAAGATAACCAGACGGACTTGGCGAGTAGTAGCTTCCTGGGATTATAATTTTTGAAGATAAACAGACGGACTTATCGAGTTAGAGCTTAACTTACTTAAATTTTTGACATTAGCCGACGACTTGGCAGGTAGGCGTTTTCTGGGAGTATCATTCTTGAAGATAGCCTGATGGACTTGCGAATGAGAGCTTCCCGGAAGTATAAATCTTGAAGATAGCCAAACGGATTAAACGAGTATGAGCTCCCTGGGCGTTTAAATTTTGAAGACAGCCAGACGGGCTTGTTAAGTATCAGCTTCGTGGGAGTATAATTCTTAAAGATACCCAAACGGACTTGGTGAGTAGGAGTTTCTTGTGAGTATAATTCTTAAAGTTAGCCAGAAGGACTTGGCGGGTGAAAGCTTCCTGTTTGTATAATTCTTGAAGAAAGCCAGACGGAATTAGTGAGTAAGATCTTCCTGGGAGTATTATTTTTGAAAATAGTCAGACGAACTTGGCGAGTAAGAACTTCCTGGGAGTATAATTCTTGAATATAACCAGATAGATTGGCGAAATAGACCTTCCTAAGAGTAAATAGTTGAAGACTTGGCAGGTAAAAGCTTTATGGGAGTATTATTCTTGAAGATAGCCTGCTGGACTTGCGAGTAAAAGCTTCCTTTGAGTATATGTCTTGATTATAGCAAGACGGACTTGGCGAGTAAGAGCTTCCTGGGAGTATAATTCTTGAATATAGCAAGACGAACTTGGCGAGTAAGAGCTTCCAGTGAGTATCATTCTTGAAGATAGCCTAACGGACTTGGCGTGTAAGAGCATCTTGGGAGTATAATTCCTAAAGGTAGTCTGACGGACTTAGCGAGTAGGAGCTTCCTGGGAGTATAATTCTTGAATATAGCCAGACTTACTTGGCGAGTATGAGCTTCCTGGGAGTATAATTCTTTGAGATAACCAGACACACTTGGTAAATAGGAGCTTCTTGGAAGTTAGCCAGACGTACTTGGCGGGTAAGAGCTTCCTGGGAGAACAATTCTTGAAGATAGCCAGTAGGACTTGGAAAATGAGAGTTTCCAGTGAGTGTAATTCTTAAAGATAGCGTGACAGACTTGGTGAATGAGAGTTTCCAGCGAGTATAATTCTTGATGCTAGCCAGAGGATTTGGCGATTAACAGCTTTCTGGGAGTATAATTCTTGAAGATAGCCAGACAGACTTGGTAAGTAGGAGCTTCTTGGGAGTTTAATTCTTGAAGATAGCCAGACGAACTTGGCGAGTAAGAGCTTCCAGTGAGTATCATTCTTGAAGATAGCCTAACGGACTTGGCGGGTAAGAGCATCTTGGGAGTATAATTCCTAAAAGTAGTTGTGACGGACTTAGCGAGTGGGAGCTTCCTGGGAGTATAATTCTTGAATATAGCAAGACAGACTTATCGAGTTAGACCGTCATGGGAGTATAATTCTTGAAGATAGCCAGACGGACTTAGTGAGTAAGAGCTTCTGGGGGTAAAATTCTTGAAGGTAGTCTGATGGACTTGGCGAGTAAGAGCTTCCTGGGAGTATAATACTTGAACTTAGCCAGACGGACTTGGCGAGTGAAAGCTTCCTGAGAGTATAATTCTTGAAGATAGCCAGACTGACTTGGCGAGTATGAGCTTCCTGGGAGTATAATTCTTTGAGATAACCAGACACACTTGGTAAATAGGAGCTTCTTGGAAGTTAGCCAGACGTACTTGGCGGGTAAGAGCTTCCTGGGAGAACAATTCTTGAAGATAGCCAGTAGGACTTGGAAAATGAGAGTTTCCAGTGAGTGTAATTCTTAAAGATAGCGTGACAGACTTTGCGAGTGAGTGCTACCTGGGAGAATAATTCTTAAAGATAGCCAGAGGACTTGGCGATTAACAGCTGGGAGTATCTTTCTTGAAGGTAGTTTGACGGACTTGGCGAGTCAGTGCCTCCTGTGAGTATAATTCATGAAGATAGCCAGACGGAATTGGCGAGTAAGAGCTTCATGTGAGTTTATTTCTTGATGATAGCCATTCGGACATGGCGAGTGAGTGCTTCCTGGGAGTATTATTCTTGAAGATAGCCAGACAGACTTTGAGAGTAAGAACTTCCAGGGAGTTGAATTCGTGAAGATATACAGACACACGTAGCAAGTGTGAGCTTCCTGGGAGTATATTTATTGAAGATAGCCAGTCGGAATTGTCGAGTAGAGCTTCATGGAAGATTCATTCTTGATGATAGCCAGACGGACTTGGAGTTTGAGAGCTTCCTGAGAGTATAATACTTGAAGATAGCCAGACGGAGATGGCGAGTGAGTGCATCGTTTGGAGTATAATTCTTGAAGATAGCCAGACGGTTTTAGCGTGTGAGTACTTCGTGTTAATAAAATTCTTGAAGATAGCCAGACTGATTTTGCGAGTAAATGCTTCCTAGCAGTATCAATCTTGAAGATAGCCTGACGGACTTGGCAAGTAAGAGCTTCCTGGAAGTATAATTCTTGAAGTTAGCCAGACAGACTTGGCGAGTAAGGGCTTCCAGTGAGAGTAATTCTTAAAGATAGGGTGACAGACTTGGCGATTGAGTGCTTCCTGGGAGTATAGTTCTTGACGATAGCCAGAGGACTTGGCGATTAACAGTATCCTGAGAGTATACTTTTTGAAGGTATAATTTTTGAAGATAGCCAAACGTACTTGGCGAGTAAGAACTTCCTGTGAGTATCATTCTTGAATATAGCTAGACGGACTTGGCGAGTAAAAGCTTGCTGGGAGTATAATAATTCTTGAAGATAGACAGAGAGACTTAGCGAGTATAAGCTTCTTGGGAGTATAATTCTTGTAGATAGCCACACGAACTTGGCGAGTAAGAGCTTCCTGGGAGTATAATAATTCTTGAATATAGCAAGACAGACTTATCGAGTTAGAGCTTCCTGGGATTATAATTCTTTAAGATAGAAAGACAGACTTATCGAGTTAGAGCTTCTTGGGAGTATAATTCTTGAAGATCGCCAGACGGACTCGGTGTGTAGGAGCTTCTTGTGAGTATAATTCTTGAAGATAGCCTGACGGACTTGGCGTGTAAGAGCTTCGTGTTAGTATAATTCATGAAGATAGAAAGACGGACTTGGCGAGTAAGAGCTTCCTGGGAGTATAATAATTCTTGAATATAGCAAGACAGACTTATCGAGTTGAGCTTCTTGGGAGTATAATTCTTGAAGATAGAAAGACAGTCTTATCGAGTTAGAGCTTCTTGGGAGTATAATTCTTGAAGATCGCCAGACGGACTCGGTGTGTAGGAGGTTCTTGGGAGTATAATTCTTGAAGATAGAAACACAGACTTATCGAGTTAGAGCTTCTTGGGAGTATAATTCTTGAAGATCGCCAGACGGACTTGGCGTGTAAGAGCTTCGTGTTAGTATAATTCTTGAAGATCGCCAGACGGACTTGGCGTGTAAGAACTTCGTGTTAGTATAATTCTTGAAGATAGCCTGACGGACTTGGCGTGGAAGAGCTTCGTGTTAGTATAATTCTTGAAGATAGCTAGTCGGACTTGGCGAGTAAGAGCTATATGGAGTAAGATTCTTAAATATAGCCAGACGAACTTGGCCAGTAAGAGCTTCCAGGGAGTATCATTCTTGAAGATAGCCCGACGGACTTGGCGTGTAAGAGCTTCGTGTTAGTATAATTCTTGAAGATAGCCAGACGGACTTGGCGAGTAAAAGCTTGCTGGGAGTATAATAATTCTTGAAGATAGACAGAGAGACTTAGCGAGTATAAGCTTCTTGGGAGTATAATTCTTGTAGATAGCCACACGAACTTGGCGAGTAAGAGCTTCCTGGGAGTATAATAATTCTTGAATATAGCAAGACAGACTTATCGAGTTGAGCTTCTTGGGAGTATAATTCTTGAAGATAGAAAGACAGACTTATCGGGTTAGAGCTTCCTGGGAGTATAATTCTTTAAGATAGAAAGACAGACTTATCGAGTTAGAGCTTCTTGGGAGTATAATTCTTGAAGATCGCCAGACGGACTCGGTGTGTAGGAGCTTCTTGTGAGTATAATTCTTGAAGATAGCCTGACGGACTTGGCGTGTAAGAGCTTCGTGTTAGTATAATTCATGAAGATAGAAAGACGGACTTGGCGAGTAAGAGCTTCCTGGGAGTATAATAATTCTTGAATATAGCAAGACAGACTTATCGAGTTGAGCTTCTTGGGAGTATAATTCTTGAAGATAGAAAGACAGTCTTATCGAGTTAGAGCTTCTTGGGAGTATAATTCTTGAAGATCGCCAGACGGACTCGGTGTGTAGGAGGTTCTTGGGAGTATAATTCTTGAAGATAGAAACACAGACTTATCGAGTTAGAGCTTCTTGGGAGTATAATTCTTGAAGATCGCCAGACGGACTTGGCGTGTAAGAGCTTCGTGTTAGTATAATTCTTGAAGATCGCCAGACGGACTTGGCGTGTAAGAACTTCGTGTTAGTATAATTCTTGAAGATAGCCTGACGGACTTGGCGTGGAAGAGCTTCGTGTTAGTATAATTCTTGAAGATAGCTAGTCGGACTTGGCGAGTAAGAGCTATATGGAGTAAGATTCTTAAATATAGCCAGACGAACTTGGCCAGTAAGAGCTTCCAGGGAGTATCATTCTTGAAGATAGCCCGACGGACTTGGCGTGTAAGAGCTTCGTGTTAGTATAATTCTTGAAGATAGCCAGACGGACTTGGCGTGTAAGAGGTTCGTGTTAGTATAATTCTTGAAGATAGCCAGTCGGACTTGGCGTGTAAGAGCTTCGTGTTAGTATAATTCTTGAAGATAGCGTGACGGACTTGGCGTGGAAGAGCTTCGTGTTAGTATAATTCTTGAAGATAGGCAGTCGGACTTGGCGTGTAAGAGCTTTGTGTTAGTATAATTCTTGAAGATAGCCTGACGGACTTGGCGTGGAAGAGCTTCGTGTTAGTATAATTCTTGAAGATAGCCAGACGGACTTGGCGTGTAAGAGGTTCGTGTTAGTATAATTCTTGAAGATAGCCAGTCGGACTTGGCGTGTAAGAGCTTCGTGTTAGTATAATTCTTGAAGATAGCGTGACGGACTTGGCGTGGAAGAGCTTCGTGTTAGTATAATTCTTGAAGATAGGCAGTCGGACTTGGCGTGTAAGAGCTTTGTGTTAGTATAATTCTTGAAGATAGCCTGACGGACTTGGCGTGGAAGAGCTTCGTGTTAGTATAATTCTTGAAGATAGCCAGTCGGACTTGGCGTGTAAGAGCTTCGTGTTAGTATAATTCTTGAAGATAGCGTGACGGACTTGGCGTGGAAGAGCTTCGTGTTAGTATAATTCTTGAATATAGCGTGACGGACTTGGCGTGGTTGAGCTTCGTGTTAGTATAATTCTTGAAGATAGCCAGTCGGACTTGGCGTGTAAGAGCTTCGTGTTAGTATAATTCTTGAAGATAGCGTGACGGACTTGGCGTGGAAGAGCTTCGTGTTAGTATAATTCTTGAAGATAGCCAGTCGGACTTGGCGTGTAAGAGCTTCGTGTTAGTATAATTCTTGAAGATAGCCAGTCGGACTTGGCGTGTAAGAGCTTCGTGTTAGTATAATTCTTGAAGATAGCGTGACGGACTTGGCGTGGAAGAGCTTCGTGTTAGTATAATTCTTGAAGATAGCCAGTCGGACTTGGCGTGTAAGAGCTTCGTGTTAGTATAATTCTTGAAGATAGCGTGACGGACCTGGCGTGTAAGAGTTCGTGTTAGTATAATTCTTGAAGATAGCCTGACGGACTTGGCGTGGAAGAGCTTCGTGTTAGTATAATTCTTGAAGATAGCCTGACGGACTTGGCGTGGAAGAGCTTCGTGTTAGTATAATTCTTGAATATAGCGTGACGGACTTGGCGTGATTGAGCTTCGTGTTAGTATAATTCTTGAAGATAGCCAGTCGGACTTGGCGTGTAAGAGCTTCGTGTTAGTATAATTCTTGAAGATAGCGTGACGGACTTGGCGTGGAAGAGCTTCGTGTTAGTATAATTCTTGAAGATAGCCAGTCGGACTTGGCGTGTAAGAGCTTCGTGTTAGTATAATTCTTGAAGATAGCCAGTCGGACTAGGCGTGTAAGAGATTCGTGTTAGTATAATTCTTGAAGATAGCGTGACGGACTTGGCGTGGAAGAGCTTCGTGTTGGTATAATTCTTGAAGATAGCCTGACGGACTTGGCGTGGAAGAGCTTCGTGTTAGTATAATTCTTGAAGATAGTCAGACGGACTTGGCGTGTAAGAGCTTCGTGTTAGTATAATTATTCTTGAAGATAGCCAGTCGGACTTGGCGTGTAAGAGCTTCGTGTTAGTATAATTCTTGAAGATAGCGTGACGGACTTGGCGTGGAAGAGCTTCGTGTTAGTATAATTCTTGAAGATAGCCAGTCGGACTTGGCGTGTAAGAGCTTCGTGTTAGTATAATTCTTGAAGATAGCGTGACGGACTTGGCGTGGAAGAGCTTCGTGTTAGTATAATTCTTGAATATAGCGTGACGGACTTGGCGTGGTTGAGCTTCGTGTTAGTATAATTCTTGAAGATAGCCAGTCGGACTTGGCGTGTAAGAGCTTCGTGTTAGTATAATTCTTGAAGATAGCGTGACGGACTTGGCGTGGAAGAGCTTCGTGTTAGTATAATTCTTGAAGATAGCCAGTCGGACTTGGCGTGTAAGAGCTTCGTGTTAGTATAATTCTTGAAGATAGCCAGTCGGACTTGGCGTGTAAGAGCTTCGTGTTAGTATAATTCTTGAAGATAGCGTGACGGACTTGGCGTGGAAGAGCTTCGTGTTAGTATAATTCTTGAAGATAGCCAGTCGGACTTGGCGTGTAAGAGCTTCGTGTTAGTATAATTCTTGAAGATAGCGTGACGGACCTGGCGTGTAAGAGTTCGTGTTAGTATAATTCTTGAAGATAGCCTGACGGACTTGGCGTGGAAGAGCTTCGTGTTAGTATAATTCTTGAAGATAGCCTGACGGACTTGGCGTGGAAGAGCTTCGTGTTAGTATAATTCTTGAATATAGCGTGACGGACTTGGCGTGATTGAGCTTCGTGTTAGTATAATTCTTGAAGATAGCCAGTCGGACTTGGCGTGTAAGAGCTTCGTGTTAGTATAATTCTTGAAGATAGCGTGACGGACTTGGCGTGGAAGAGCTTCGTGTTAGTATAATTCTTGAAGATAGCCAGTCGGACTTGGCGTGTAAGAGCTTCGTGTTAGTATAATTCTTGAAGATAGCCAGTCGGACTAGGCGTGTAAGAGATTCGTGTTAGTATAATTCTTGAAGATAGCGTGACGGACTTGGCGTGGAAGAGCTTCGTGTTGGTATAATTCTTGAAGATAGCCTGACGGACTTGGCGTGGAAGAGCTTCGTGTTAGTATAATTCTTGAAGATAGTCAGACGGACTTGGCGTGTAAGAGCTTCGTGTTAGTATAATTATTCTTGAAGATAGCCAGTCGGACTTGGCGTGTAAGAGCTTCGTGTTAGTATAATTCTTGAAGATAGCGTGACGGACTTGGCGTGGAAGAGCTTCGTGTTAGTATAATTCTTGAAGATAGCCAGTCGTACTTGGCGTGTAAGAGCTTCGTGTTAGTATAATTCTTGAAGATAGCCAGTCGGACTTGGCGTGTAAGAGCTTCGTGTTAGTATAATTCTTGAAGATAGCCTGACGGACTTGGCGTGGAAGAGCTTCGTGTTAGTATAATTCTTGAAGATAGCCAGTCGGACTTGGCGTGTAAGAGCTTCGTGTTAGTATAATTCTTGAAGATAGCGTGACGGACCTGGCGTGTAAGAGTTCGTGTTAGTATAATTCTTGAAGATAGCCTGACGGACTTGGCGTGGAAGAGCTTCGTGTTAGTATAATTCTTGAAGATAGCCTGACGGACTTGGCGTGGAAGAGCTTCGTGTTAGTATAATTCTTGAAGATAGTCAGACGGACTTGGCGTGTAAGAGCTTCGTGTTAATATAATTCTTGAAGATAGTCAGACGGACTTGGCGAGTAAGAGCTTCCTGGAACAAAACATTGTAATTAATTGTTATGTAAATAATAATTTATCTAATGTTTTAAAATTCCAATGAAACTTGAAATATTTTAATTTTTACAAAAGAAAATCAAAAACTTAACGTGTGTGGATATGTTTTAAATTTTTTGGTCAAATAGAAATTTCCTCTAGGAATATAAAAAACAGTTAAAATTCGTTAGTTTCAACGACTGCTCGCTGTACATAGACATTAATACTTAATACATTGCCAGGGCGCTCTGTATTACTTATAAGAATTTCGCGGCGACACAAAGTATTAAAACACTGCGTGAACTGTTCTAGTAGCCGTCGCCATTTATTACAGAAAATAAAATAATAAAACCTAGTCCTACATACATAGATCGGCCTAAGTGTTCGGTACTTTATTTCTACTGAGTAACAAACACACAAAATGTTAACTGGTCGTTTTGAAACAGGATTTCACTTCGTAAACGAGCTATCTGAGTGTTTTATCTTATAAATATGGTTACGTTTATACACAAATATGTAAATACTGCAAAGTTTGTTTTGTAATTTGAAACGTACGATGGGCCAAATAAAAATACGTTATACATGTACGAAACAAATTAATACAACACAATTTAAATTACATACAATTTGTTGTGTTCTAAAAACACAATTAAAACCTAGTACACTTTATTTACTTTTATAAAAACCAAGACTCCATTTGAAGACGCGTTCATTGAGTCTATACAAACATTGTAAACTGTTCATTGATAAATTAACATAAATTAATAAAATAAACTTCCCATCACTTTTTCCATCTCGATAATTAATTAATTTCTGGTTACGGAAACTGGACGAAGCCATCTACCACTGGTACCTCCGATTGGGTCGCCTATTCTTCTGTCTATTGTGACACGTGCGGTCATATGAACTACCTGAGTCCAACTTGTTTATACGTCCAACTATCAACATAGATATTTCGTAGTATAAGTTCTTTTACGAATTTTAATTCAGAGAAGGGTTTAAAATGTTGTGTTAGAATGTAAGTGAGTAAATAAATCGGTTGATTGTTACAAGTGTAAAATATACCTAACCTAACCTAAACTGGACATATTCCATGCCTTTTATCAAACCATTAATTATCCCCCCCCCCATTAATATTTATAATAAGTAGCAAGCAACAGAAAAAATTATAAATTCCAAATAAAAGAAGAAAAGGGTACAGTCTGTGACCGCTTTTGGTAAATGAAGAGGTTATTGTGATCGAAATTAATAATTTTCCATATTATCTAAATGGCTACATGAATAGTGTCAACGAAGAACACAAGAAATAAAATCTTCTCTAATGTTGCAATACTACACTCTTTATTCAGTTAGCTGTTACTCTTAGGTAAGGTTAGGTTATCGTTGCATGTTCATTCGCATGACCTAGGCTTAAAAATTGCCTTTAGGCAACTGAACGAGTTCATCGCATGTCCCTTTCTACAGTAATAAAACACAATATGTGAACTTTTTTACATTAATAAAACATCTTTTTTTCTTAAACCTCAGGTACCAGTTGTACGTGGCCTCGTTTAGTTTCCATAACCCTTAATTTCTATTGTCTTTTAATTAATCCATTTAATTTAAATTACATTAAATTTGTTGTGTTATAAAAAACACAAACGATGTTATGTTTAAAACACTTTATTTACTTTAAATTACATTTATAAAAACCAAGACTCCATCTCACAATGAAAGACGCGTTCATTGATGTTTATACAAACATTGTAAACCGCTCATTGCTAAAATAACATAAATCAATAAAATAAACTTCCCCTCAGTTTTTCCGTCTCGATAATTAATTTCTATTGTCTATTAATTAAATCACTTTAACAACTGACTTTAGAGTTATGTTTATCCTGACTTCGTCATCGCCAATGACGTTAAAATACGTCTTCTTTCTGTTATAAGTAAAGAAGAACAATGTAATATCATTTAATTCCCCACCCTTCATGTCTTAATTGGTAGATAGTTACGCAAGTATGTGGTGAAGTACAATAGTTTCGTAACGACCGACGTAAACAGAAAGTGTTATATTCGTATTTTTATTGATATTTGAATCCATCAACGCTCGACCACAACTGGACCCCAATTTTTGTCAAAATCCAACGACTGATATGTCAAGGCGTAATACGTAGTATCATTAGAAAAAGGCTATCTACAACTAGAGTGATCCGTTTGAGGTTGGATTTGCGCAATTGTGTTCTACTCATAAATGCCTTTAATTCCGATATACAACTCGACCTAGTCTCTGATTTAAGATTTCCTACTTACTCCTTGTGAGCCGTCCCTCTGGAAAGATAGCGGTCCACTGAATACGTACTAAAATAGGTTTTGGAATCCATTAACAATGTGCAAAAGCATTGCAGCTCTATCTGTAATGGTTTCAAAAATATTAAGCCGTCCCGAGGCTTATTTAACACGCTGTATATTTTTATTTCTTTTATTATAGCCTACTAAGTTATTACTTTCTTAAAAATATGTCTTGATTTTATAAATTTTCAATATCCAGTGATTAAAGATATTAATTTTAAAAACATCGTTTACAACATTTATAATAATATTAATTACCCATATTTCTCTCCTTATACTTTGTTTATTACGTTTAAAATTAAACCAGTTTTAAAAAATATATTGAAATGATTACGAGTTTTTAATAAACTCATAAATTTTTTTGTTCAACTGATCTAGTAATTTAATTTTTAAATCTACACCATTAAAAAATTTTTTATTCCACAAATTATTTCTTTTTTAAAATTAAATAAAGAATATTTGTTAAGGAAATATTCCTTACACAAATTTTAGGGACAACTATAGTGAACATATTATACGCTGGTGGGTAATAAAAATAAATCAAATATGTTTGTTTTGATTACTCATGCTGTATGTTCCACACATTTCTAATTCAATATAGATATGTATATGTTTGATGATTATTCATTATACACAATTATGGTTATTTTAACTGTAGATAAATATAAGTCTCTATTATCACCTGAGTTTTCACATTTTGTATACCATAGTTTGAGATTAATGTTAGCTTACAAATTCTGAATTCCGAAATCATTAGTAAAGCTTGCCTCATTTTAAAACTTGCTATTAAGAAATAAATTTAAAACTTTAATGTTGTAAAAAACGTGAAGAAATGTACTTTCATTCTTTTTTTAATTAATAATAATAAACCAGTGCTTTGTGTAATGATTTTTAACAAATAACCAAACACCAATAAATAATAACAACTTCTGACATATTTTTAAAACAAAATAACACTAATAATTAACATTAATAGCAATGACCGTCTCGTCCGCTGGGTTAACAACAACGAAATATATTGTTACAATTAATTATACTCTACTCTCTTATAAAACTATGCTAAAATAATTACATAATACATAAACAAAATTAAATATACAAATCTAAGAAGGAGAAAGTATTCACACGAACTATAATTTACTGAAGAAAGACAACTAACATATTTTAAAGTGAAAATTAATTAACAAACTTTATCAAAAAATAATTTCTGAATTGATACCCCATGTAAATTCCCACAGATCTTTAAATTACGAACCTAGTCTTTACCAATTCTGCCCATTCAAACAGGTGTCGAATTTAAATTTCTTCTATTCATTTTTATAAAGCCAAAACTGTGGAACATAAAATCGGACATCTCGTTACAAAATATTTTTGGAATAATTTTTTTCAATTCATTAATTAAGAATATTATTTTCCATTTTTTTATTGTTTATTTATTTTTAATACTTCCTAAAGTACTAATGAAAACAAAGAATTTTTTACGTACAATTTAGACATTATTTTAAGGTAAAAAAGTAAACATTAAAAATAATAATTTTAAAAATTCTTTTTCAAATCCTCTTAAAACAATAGATATTACCCTAAATACAGTTTATACGTCATCGACCACACCTACTGAAATGTCAAAAGTACCGTTTTTAAGCTACTCCCAACACTTTGTTAAAACTATCCAAAACAAAAATTTTACACAAAATATAAAATTAATGATTTTTCGGTTTGTAGAGATTATTTTAAAATTGTTTTACCCGTAATTTATTTTCGGCAAAACTATGGGTAAGTAAGCGGAACTAACAAGAATATTGTCACAACTATCCCGACTAATGGAGACTAATGATTGATAGCAAAATAAAAACATATTTTCACTTTTTGTAGGCTACTGTGAAGCTAGCTACCCATTAACTTTTTTTTAAACATATTAATGTACTTTTTTAGGTTTAATACGTCACAGTTGTTATTTTTGTCTCGTTGGACTACCAGTTTCTGGGGATTCCTCTTTCGATTATCAAGTCATATAAAAACACTCATATATAAATATATATACATAACAGTTTTTGGAGCCATTTCAACAAGATTATATTTATTACTTTTCTTCATAACTATAAGTAATTTTGCAAAACTAATCATATACTACATTGAACTATCTCGGAACTACGATTAAGAGCAAAATATACGTATTCAGTTTTAGGAGTAAATTCAAGGAAAAAGGTTGTCCAGCTTCAGAATGAATATTTCTTACAATTTCCTCAGTTCTTCATTCAGTTTCATTCATAAGGCAAAACGCCAACATGAAAGCGAAAAGGTTGCAGATCTTATGGTAATATCTGAGATGAAAGGATGGTGTTTTTTCCAGTGAGTAACATCCTCGAGCAAGGCCAGTGCTGTGCAGATTGAGTGAATAGTGGATTGAACTTTTAAAGTAACTTCCTTGAGTTACTCACATGCAGTAGAAGTCGAACGTATTAGCCTTGATATATAACCTGTGATATTAGCCCTGTGTATAACCTACCCAATACTTTGTAATTTAAAACCAACTTAAAAATTATGTCTTAACAAAAAGTGGAAGAATTTGTGAGTTTTTAGAATTTAGAATTTTTTATAGTTTAACCCTTTTTTTCAAGGTTTAATGTTGTCAACCCCCTTATATATTGTTTTCGTGATGATTTAAGTGTTTAAAAGTAAGTCTTACTTTTGCGAATTTGTCTTCTATTAGAAGCAATTTTCCTTTATGTGGATTAAATCTTCTAGTAGTTGAATTAAAAGAAAAAAACTTTTCTTAATGAGTACCTAGTGACTAGGATCAATTTTCATGTGAAATTTCAACTTGCTAGGTTTTGTTATTTGTAAGATACAGTGACCCGTAGTATTTAGAAGTATTGAGGTCGTTACGCTGCGATAACAGTTGTAGGGAATCACCGTGATTGTAAACTATTAATCGACGCAACGACCGTAACAAGTAAGTGTGGTGACGTAATGGCTATGCATCATATAACTCAAGTTGACTTTGAACCTTTTAATACATTATTTGTTAAATCATTACAAACACGAATATACAGGGTGACTGAAACAAGGGTGGCCGCTGTTTTATTCGATAAGTAAAAAATTAAAAATTTTTTTTAAATAACTCCAAGATTTTTTTAGTTAAAAAATGGCGGTATTACCAAATATTTCAAATCATCCGCCATTTTTCCAATATGGCGGTCAGCTCTTTTGACGATTTTAGTTAAAACACATTATTTTCAGACTTTTTTATTCTTGAGTGTTTTTCCGTTTAGTAGCTTCAATGAACAATTTTTGGAGGCATTTCAACAAGATTTTATTCATTAACTATTCTTCAAACTGTAATTAATTTCGCAAAACTAATTAATTAATACATTGAACTATTTCGGAACTACGATTAACAGCAAAATAAACTTTATTCAGTTTGAGTAGACTATAATGTTACAGAGCAGTCTTACTAGATTTTTCCAGATAAGTGCCCTAACGGCATTTTATTTCTGCTTAACTATAGATTGGGGTATCCTAAAATAAAGATTAGGTATTCCCCCACTCACTGGGAGAAATTTAAAATTATGGTTCTCTCAATTGTATTTTTGAGAACTTTACTTGAATCTGATGATGGCGGCCTAGACCCCTGAAAACGGTAATCCGAGATTCCAAACAAAAAGATTGTTAGACGGAAAATATAAGGTAATTTGTGTAATTAAATAGATATATTTATAGGAATCAATGTAGTATATTAAAGGTCAGAAAAATATTCTCATGTTAAAGTTGAGTTTGTCCTACGTCATTTAAACTCTTATCACAGGAAAGTTGAATATAATTACTATTATATTTAATGTGACAGCAGATATTTCTTGTTGAAACTCCATATTATAGGGTTAACTAAACCAATAAAGCTAAAGTTTCAAAATTATTTAAATAATATAAACGAGCTTCAATTGTTTATATTAGTAAAATGATTTTGAAACTTTAGTTTTATTGCTTTATTGCCTAGAATATTCCTCTTTTGTTTTCATAGACCTATATTCTTTATAGTAGATTAAACTTTAGGGATGGAAAGTGTTAAAATATTCCCAAACCACTAATACCTCAGGTCATAGTTTACCAGTATTAGTCACTTAAAGTTAGAGTTAACTATTTAAAGCAACAAAATCAGATATATTAAATCAGTCTTTTAGAAAAATTAACTGAAAGCTCGATTGACCTCCCGAAATGATATTTATGGAGAGATCACGATCGAAATGTTTTATTTGCGTCCTTAGGGGCTACATGTGACTAAATAATCGGTCTACCTGTTTTTAAATGCAATGCACAGTACGAAATTAGAGCAAACAGTTTTGATCAATTTTGTTTTAATTTTGAAGATTTATACCTTAAAATATTGTATCAAACAGCAAGTAAAACGAGATTAATGTTGATGATCATTTGAAAAAGATCAAAACAATCTCAATGGCGTCCAATATTTAATTCAGTATTTTCAAAACTATTCACAAATTGGCACGTTGAAGTCAATTCAAAAAATTAATTGAGACATTAGTTTTGATTTTCACATATTATCAAATTTGGTTGAAAATCGCGTTAGGAGAGATATTTTAAAATTCACTATGTCGTCCATGATTAATTTTACTTTTTTAACCTATATCTTCCAAAGCGGTATTTTTGGGAACAAACTACCAATACCGTGGCATTTTGTAGTCTAGTCTTGACAGCAAATTTTGACTTAATGAAATAAGTTGATGGGAACCATTATGTTACTTACTCGACCCAATCATCTGTTTTTAAATCAAAGTGTCTTATCCAGTAGGGTAAACAGTTATTACACCTCGTAATTAGTTTATTGTCATGGCCAGGCCCTAAAGGATCATGAAGGTGTGTATACAGGATGTTACAGGCATGCTCAGAGCTCTTTTTAATAATGAAAGAAGTTTATAAAACAATGTCCGAAAAGCTTCGTTTTTTTAGCTATCCGCCATTTCCAATTTTTTATAGTTATAATTTCGAAAATAGATAAGATAATGAAATCAGATTGTGTATAAACATTATTTGTTAATGTAACAGATTAAATGAGAACCAAAAACAGAATCTATTTCAAATATTTTCAAAATGGCGGCCGTTTTAGATTTCTTTCCGTTTTAACGTCACATATCTCGAAAACTTTACACAAATTTTAAAGAGACTAAATATTATCGTACTTTAACGAAAAACAAAATGTTCTTTTTAATTTTAGCTCAAAATATAACCAAGTTATTAAAATAATAATAATAATAATAATAATAATAATTAATATCTTGGTAATTGTCTACAACACCCACTGAAAACAAAACTTTTTAAAATTCTGATAATTTTTATCTCCAATTCTTTTTTATATTAGGCCTTAAGAATAAAATATGGTTATTTAAAAAAAAAAGTTTACATTTTGAAGTTTGACATAGAATAACTTTCTCAAACTATCAAACTAAAGTTTAATAATATTTGTTTAATATTGTTTGATATTAAAACTTTGTTAGGAGGGTCATAAAGAGATCATAGTTTTAAATAAACGTTATGGAGGATTTATTTCTGAGTAAATTGATGTAAATTACAGTTAAAACGAAATCCAGTTAGAAAAATTTCATAAATCAAGAGTCCAAAAAATATGAATGGTCCGATCAGCTTGTGAATTAAACTCACCCACACATTTACACGAAATCAGTGCTGGAAGTTACGTTCCATCGTTGAATTGAGATCGATTTCTGCTGAAATATGTTCGTTGCCTAAGTTGTTGACACCATCCCTAGTGAAATGTGCCTCATCAGTAAATAAGCTCTTCTTATAAAGTGAGGATTTGTATTCAACCAATTGCAGAACACCAAACGACGTAGACCTTTTCCTAGATTTATTAATGTCAGGAGGCCCAGATTTCACTGTCCTAGATATATATCTCAGCTATATAGGTTATTCTCTTGGATGATGTAGATGCTGCATTGATTGTGGTAAGCTTAAAACTTATTTTGAGTAAGTGTTATCACACCATCGAATATGAAACTTCAACCCTTCTTGAAAGACGTCAACACCATCAATTTTATTTTCATCTATATCAGTGTAGCATTATACCGAAACGGTGTGAACCGGTATTCCCGAAGTTTTTGTAATATCTCACTCACTGTTTTAGGTTCTCGAATCTTACTGTTGAAATATCTTCTTTGGTACCGTTGCACACAGGAAAATGATGTTTTATGAACTTATTCTATGATTTCACTTGGAGATTGAGGGTCTGAGAGTGTTAGGAGAACTTGGTAAACAACCTGTATATTAAAAAGTCTCGATTAGGAAACTTTTACTCCTTACAATCGTGTTGGTGACCCGGCCTTGCCGGATTTTGTAGCTATACGACATTCACAGTTAGAAATTACATTTTTGATAATAACTTCGCTATTTGTCATCGTTGGTATCAAGCAGAATTTATATTTGCAAGTTTGTATTATAAATACAAGATATGAACAAAATAACCGTTTTAATGGCGCTATATTGACACTTTCAATTAGATTTTCCTGAATTTCAGTACCGTTCTATATGAGCACACTTACGTCTCTATACTAAATGTCATGTTCCAATCTTAATTCTGTGGCAGCTAACGTGCTTATTTACAGATGACAACGACGGACGGCTTTTCGAAAATAAATTTTTCTGTTTCCTGAGGCCATGAAATCTTAAGAACAGTCAGAAATGAAGGTCGAATTTTTTTGTAATTACCAAAGATAAGGTCGGGGTGGTACCATTATATGCAAAATTTAAAACTGCAAATGTTTATTTAATTTAGAGTGTTGTAAGATGAACAATACACAAGATATGAAGAAAAAGTGTTACCTACATTTTTAATTCGTGTATTATATGAGTACACTATAGTCCCGAATCTAATGGTAACTAATCCAACCTATCTCAATTTATCTGGCTGCTATCGTACTTACGTACAGACCCCAACGTCGAATACACGGCGGCATGTCGAAAATCATTTTGAAACGTTACGATCAGTCAAAAAACGAAGCTCGAAATTTTGTCGATTACCAAACTTAACCATAAACATCGTACGCTAGGTAAGTCAGGAAACGTCAATACGCCCATATACCAAAGTGGATCGAAGTTAGCGTAAACTCTATAGACAAAAAAAACTTATTTGCATTCATTAATTTCTAAAATAAAAGCATTTCTTCTAATTATTATAAAATTATAACTATAGGTGCTATACATTAACCTGACTTCTAGTTAAAGGTCATTCTGCACAATCTTCCTGATGTTATCATAATATTATTATAGGTTTATTCAGATAACTATAATTATATTGTTGGTGATACCGTGTTATCTTACTGACATACTACTACTTCTTTATCTCTATAGTGGTGATATCAGGATTTGTTAGTCACGTTCTACACGGGAACTACGCGAACACAGAAGGTCGACTAGTTCACAAGTATGCGTGAGATTACAAGATTAAACTTTACTATCACTGTGTTATATAGAATTTTAAAAATAAATATATTACACAAACTGGCGAAGGTCAAAGTTCATTATTAATTTTTGCTAATTACTCCTGAACAATAATATTTGTTTCTCATTTAACAAACTGGTTAGGGTTATTAATTTATATATTTTAATAATTTTAACAAAATTCAATCGAGCCCATTTTGAGAAATTACATCTATTCTACCACTTACTCTGTGGCCAATTTTTTGTTTTGTTTTTACCAATAACTCACAAATCATCATTTTTGGACGTTCATCATAAATACGTTTTGTTTTGGTCGTTAGATACTCCACTTGAGCAAATTTTGAATATTCGTTACAGCCGATTTTGAGAAAATAGCTATTTTACTGGGTTTTTTTTTCTTATAACAGCTACCTACAAATTATCAACTTGTTTTCTTCATCTAATAATTTAATGGTAGCAATCGATGTCTCCAGCCGATCCTTTGCTTTATCGTTGAGGCAGGAAAGAACGTGGGTATCTTTTTTCAATAGCATCATAAGTTCGAACTTTTCCATTAGCGTGTCATCGATGTCTTTACGTTTAGCCTCAAGATAGGAATCGAGGACAACAGCCATTTTGCTGGTGACGATGTCTCTGTTAGTGAGAATTTCATTACCAGATGGCTCCAAACGACAATGACTTTTGTTACGACAGAATCTCGAGTTTCACCTCTGACCTTCTTTGTTGGGCCCTAACAACACTCATTCCCGCCTCAGCACCCCCCACCCCATCGATGCCTAAGGTGATTCCCGACTCTGACTTCTTCTTTTTCCTGCCCCTGCCACTTGTTAGGGTCCCATTGCTCAACACTTTCCCAGTTTTGTTACGACAGAATCTCGAGTTTCACCTCTGACCTTCTTTAAAGGGCCCTAACAACACTCATTCCCGCCTCGGCACCTCCATCAATGCCCTAAGGTCATTCCCGACTCTAACTTCTTCTTTTTCCTGCCCCTGCCACTTGTTAGGGTCCCATTGCTCACCACTTTCCCGGAGTTTGGCTATGACAGCCTCCATTGTTGGGAAGTTGTTTGATTTGTTCTCTTCAACTTTAGTTCGCTCAGTTACCTGTAGTATCGTCGAATGGACCTGTGAAGCCTGGTGTTCCTGGTTTTTTTTCTGAAGACATCTTCCTGTTCCATCGCATCATCCAGCTCTTTATGTATGCATTCTTGGCTAGAAGCCTTATCAGTTGCTTCTGGCTAATAGACCGATAGGCTGATTGCGATGGATTGTCCACCAGGGTTATGGGATCGCGAACCCCACGCCTAAAATATGAACTCTTACTTGGAAAACAAAATGGTGGAAGTTTTTCACCCCCATTTTGATTTTGCAGTTTAGACATAAGTCTTCATAGAAATTAACATCCTATATCTCAGGAACGGTATCAATTTCATATATTAAAATGTTTGAGAAATAGATTGTAGAAATTTTCATTGTAATTTTTTTATTTTTATTTATTTTTTATTTTATTTTTTTTTTTTAAGGAACATGTCTTTTTTGGAGGTATTTTTTTAAGAAGTGTTTAATATTCCAAAATTTAATATCTTAGTAAATTTTAAATCAGCGTTAAAAACTCAATGAAAGCATGTTTGATGAAAATCTGTTGAGAAACGTAATGTTGATATTTTTGTAAATAGCATTTTGGTTCTAAGCGTCATGTATAAATCCTACATAAAACTTGGTACTAGATTCGTAATCAGCCTATCTAAATTTAGTATACGGCTTGATCAAAACCGGTTTGAGAAACAAACGCTGAAAATTTGTAACAATATTTTGAAATTGGTTTAGTTAAAAAATTGGGAAATAATGGGATTTGAATGTTACCCATGAAATATATTTTCTGAGGCAGGATATAAATTTCCACTGTTAAAACAGTAATTTATTTTGAATGACACTGTTACTGTATTGCTCTATCCTTACATACACAACACATTTTAAATTTGTATTACATAAAGATTTTGATAAGTAAGTGAGGACTTGATCAATACGACTAGAAATAACGCTTAATTTGAATACAAGTAATCTAAGACAGATTCGAAAGTAAGTAAAATGGAATTCTCCCTAACAAGTTTATATTTTTCGGACGCCATTTTGAAATTATTTATTTAGTGAAAACCTCACTTTTGATATCACATGTTGAGTAATTTAAAATTTCTCCCAAATTAGATAAATGAAATTTTAAAATTGTAGAGGCGCCATCTTTAACTGTATTGCATTTTAACGATGGAATCTCGTTCTCTATGAACATTGTCAAGATGGTCGTAATGTGAAAATTAAAAAACAGTGATATTACATTTTTTACATTTTTACGCTGATAACAATTGTTAGCACCTACCAATCACAGTGGTTTTCAAACTAGTAACCTATGCTAGATTTTTACTTGTACCTAACTTGTGGTAGGGGACTTATGTTTACAACACAGTGGTTCATGCATGCTTGCCAACTAACTACCTGTACAAAATAAACTAAACAAATAAATAAAAAATACGACCATAGCAATCGCAAAAATTGTATCTATTGCTAGCCATTTGAATCTCCCATAATATTTCTATAAATTGTATGCAGTTATATGTAATTTGTGGGCTTAGTAAATGTTTAATTATAAATTAAAACTGTAAATTTTTCCTGGGTTAGGCAGTATAATTTAAATGCACTGTCCAGTTCATCCTATTATTTAATTTCCACCGCGGGCTGTGGCTTCCGAACTTCCGTTTTGTTGGTGACATCAATCTCTGGAAATTTGCTAAAATCTTAAAATAGATACATTTATTAAAAGAGATAGCATCCCCCCGGAACCTTCCTAACAGGAAAGGAAGGTATCAACTATTAAGAATTTATCGTAGGAGAACTTAAGAGTAATCAACGGTAGCCTAAAGGGTTTCCGTTGGAGAAACACAGTGTCGACGTGACCGGAGAGAGGGAAATGTTTGTTGACAATGTCAATTCCAATTCATGTAGTTAAAGTGCGTCAATGGGAATGACACAGTTTCACATTGTTTCTCTGATAGTTTAGATTAATACAAATCACATTTTCCTCAATAAGTCGGAAGTTAAGGAAGTTACACTTTGAAACAGCGTCACTCTTTCTATTCAGTGAATACTAACATAATAAATTATGTAAAATCATTGCGCTAACTTTCAAACTCACTCATCCATGAAATCAAATACTAACAACTAAGTAAAACTAATATTCACCGTCTTCATAAAATGTCGTAATTAACGTCTTTTTCATCATAGTAGGAACAAATTATACAAACTTATCAAGACAAGTATAACATACTTATTTTATAACTGCAAAACAAGCTGCCATAACTTTTTGTGATTTAAAAAATATATATTCAAATAGTCTCTTCTTATAAACTCATCCTATGTATAAATTCTATCTGTTTGAAATCGAGTTTTTTATAGCGGTGGTCTAGGTATATTCTTAGTTTTGATAATTATTCCTGAAAAGTATTTTATAATTTCAATTTTGCAAACAGTTTTGGGTCAATTAATCTTCACATTTCAACAAAATTAAAATGAATTTAATTTTATTAAAGACCGTTTGTTTTTATGTATAATTTCAGGACAGAAATTGTTGGAGAGATGTGTTTAGATATTTAAAAGCTTCATTTTAGCAAAACATGTTAGAACAGATTTTGTGTATTGGTCTTACAACAGTCTAGTGTTCTAAAATTGACCACATAAGTGTCCAAAAAAATGCCCATATACCAAATTTAGCAAAGTCGTACACTCGTTTGAGTTATAGGGGCAATTCATAGATAAGAGGGCAGAAATCATTCCAAAATACATTTGTTTGGACTCAAGATACTTCAACAAAACAAGGAATTGATTGTTTGAACAATAGCATAACTTCCTATATTCTACGTTAATGTGAGAAAATAATAATACAAATATGTGAAATTCAGTAAAAAATTTAAAAGAATTTTAGGTTAATAAACGTGACTAAGCCGTTCATTATAAATCCAACTTTTTGTAAAAAAATTGTAAAATTGCTATTGGTAATATGAAGAATCGTTAAAAATTTTCTACGTTTTTTATGATGTTGAAATTACATATTTCGTCTAAGCTTTTATTTATTACACTCAGGCTTGTGTAAAATTAAGTGAAAATCAGACAAAGTTAACTACAGTAGATAATTATCGAAGGTATGGTTCACGCGTTTCTCTGGGGCAATTCAACTGTTTATATTAATTCACATTGCATTTTTATTGATCCTAAGGCAGTAAAATACTAGTAATAAAGTTTTACTTTATAAAAGTTTAGTAATAAAATATTAGTATTTTGTAATACAGTACTACCTGTAGTTTTAAAATGTTAAAAAAACCTTATTTGATAATATTTTAACGGACACCTCTATTTTGAAACTTGATAATACAGACCTCAAAGGGATCGTATCTTCTTTCTTTTCTTAGTAATTAATGTTACGCCCTCGCCTTATTTTCACCCCGAGTTCCTTTGCAATTTGGACAAAAATCTAATCTTCACATGGGAAACTTTTTCAAAATCAAACCATCATTGAGCTACTGTTTTTGTCATTTCATACTTTCATATATATTTATTTATTGATTTAACTAATTTGTGTAATAAGATAATAAAAATATAAAATACATCATATTTCATTTTTTTTAACTTTATTAACTTTTTAAACTTTATTAATTATTTTTTATTAAGGTTTTAAAAAACAAATTATAAAGTATTATCTGGTATATGAATATATATATATATATATATATATATATATATATATTTGTTATATATATTATTTTGCCAAAAGGCTTATTGATTTTATCTTTTTATTATTTTTCGGGTGTAGATAATCTTTGTTCAAAATGTAGGGCCTACCAATTTTAATATACGTTTCAATATAGGTACATAATATACAAATCTATTTCAATTCCATTAAGTAGTAACACCTATCACGTTATTTAAGAAAAATATATGTATACTTTACATACCAAAAATTGGAAGAGATATGTCAAAACAATAAATTTATAATTTTCTAAACTTTTGTTCAGCAAATTTGTATAAAATGTACCTCCTAAAACTCTTTAACATCTTTTGGTAGTCCTCTCAAAAATAATAATTTTAAAAATACCGTTTCAGTAGATTAAAACAAATGAAAATAATGTACCAAATATCTCCATATGTATCATAATCGGTTTTCCAAGACATTTGAGTGAATTTAAACGTTAATGATCAAGAAACACACGAAAATGAAACAAAACAATAATAAGGTTCGACTGAATTTGAAGAAGAAAAATTTTAAGCTTGTCCATTACATTTTCTCTGCAATATAATCCACAATATATTTAAACGATTTTTTAAAAGGAAAACGATAAAGAGGTGATACTACCACATTTTAAAATTTTCAAATTATCAATAATCGAGTGCTTGCAGTTTAATTACGACATCCTTTTACATTCAGAAATGGTAAGTTTCGAATTAATACATTTGTTCCAAAGAAATATTTGTGAAACATATCCACCTTCTTTTACTCGAATGTTAACAATATATCACAATTCACCAAAATTGTATAGGTTGATTTTCCTATATTCGATTATTTAAGACGTTCTTTGTGTTTTATTTAATTTTATTATTTATCTTTTATTGTTTAAAAGCGAAAACCTCTCGATCATCATCGCCTTATAAAAACAAGAAAAGAAGATCAAATATACACTGCTAGCCCTCGAATACTCTAATAGCATCGAGGATAAAACTTGTAGATCCAGCTAGGTTTCCTTCGGAGTTGTCAAGCCTGCACTCTAACCGATATCACACAAACCTGTATTTTATGAATTAACTGGGAATTTAGTTTATGTGTACGGCTGTGCGAAAGTAAGTATAACTTGCATGTATTGTTGCAGGAGGAATGCAATTGGTTACCTTTGTCATGTTAAGTTGGGAGAAAATTGACGTCAAACAGTATGACAGATAATGTTAATAACAACCACACGCGTCATCGCTTTGTAGATATCTTCACACAATATAAATAATTACACTTTGCGTATTTGTGGAAAAAGTCAATTATTAAGGAATAATTATTAAACCTTGAAAATCAACGTAAAGTTGCCAAAAATACATTTTTATGGATAGGTAAAACGTCCTGCAGAAATGATTGATAAAACAGTTTCTATGTATTCGCAAAACATTTCGACCTCCATTCTTTCCCTGATCTTCACGTTTCAAGGCCTCGGAAAACAGAAAATGTTATATCCCGACATCTCGTTGTCGTCTTTGTTAGCACGATAGCGACCACAAAAATAAGATAAGAAGATGAAATTGGTCAAAAGAGCGGAAATTTGTAATGATTATTTGTTAATATCTACAGACCAAATTTGATAAAAATTGTCAGATTTTAATTCCGCGTGTAATGGTATCAACACCACCTCTCTAGGATGACAAAGAGCGAAGTTTTTGTAAAAAAAAGAAGGAATTTCGATGTCTGACCTCCAAAGAAAAGTTACGAGAGGGCCATGTCACCGACACAAGCTTAGCGAAGAATGTTCAACACGTCGACAACTACGAAGCTCGTCAGGGTCTGGCCGACGTTAAGGAAGTAGTGATATACACAATTACGAGGTTCTGAAAACTTTTTAAACAGACTTACCTTACCGTCTAAGACTCATTGATCTACCAAAAATTTAACATTTCCTACAAGGTCCAAAAAACCAAATTGTTGGATCTCCTTGTTCTACATTGTATGATGGAGCCCATAAACAACTGTTCTTTGTGCCTCCTTCATTATATTTTATACTTGGAAGCGTCAGAAGGCAATATTCCTGGTTTTGAGAAGCGTCACATTTTATATTCCTGGTTATAATGCGTTTCTATTTAAATTTTACTTTCCTCAATGTCCAATGGAATGAACCTGTCACAGGTTTGGTTATGGTCAAAGAAAACTTTCGCAAGATACTGCGTGACGTTTTTTATGATTACATATGAACGAGATTGTTTGAACCGCTACAGAAATCAATTTCTTTCAATAAATATAAAAAATTTAACTGTGATGAACACAGACTTTTGAAGTGACAATAATTAAGCGCAATGCAGATGTAATTATATTTTAAAAGCGAAATACAAATTTTTCCCATTATTCTATATCAAAATGAAGTGTTAATTTTGTACACATTCATTCTAATATCTTAATAAATCTTTGTTTAAACTGTTTGCTTTTATTTACATTGTAATGTTATTTATTATTTTTAAATACCCATGCAATAAATTTAAAGAAAAATTCCCCATTTCTCCGACTATTACGTACCCAGTTTATGAAGTATAGGGTAAGTATAGTAATCGAAATAATGTTTACCTCCGTTTTATGACTGATTTTCACGTGTCGTGAACGAAAAAGTGATTTTGTTGTGCTCATATAGAACCCTAGTGAAATTCATAACAATCGAATTGAAAAATGTCAAATTGGTGGCCATATTTTTGTTATTCAATTTATAACACACTTGATTTTGTAAATTATTTTAAACAATATTTAAATAAAGTCTAAACTTGCTTCACTTGTGTTATAAAGCTGGTTTTAGGCGAACAATTCTGCATGTAATTATACCGATAATAAATAGGGAAGTTATTGTTATGAATGTAATTTCAAATCCCAACTTCTCAAGAAAATGTGATATTCGTATAGTTACGAGATCGGGCTGGGTCATGGACACGAGCGTGCTAAGTAAAAACTTTTAATATACGGTTAGGTTCTACATAACTTCAAGAAAGTTGTGATTAGTTCAGAAATTCTGCTTAACAACAATTTTAAGCAAACTTACTCTACCCGATAAGACATTTTGTTCTACAAATACAACTCAAAATTTTCTACAAGGCCGAAGAAACCAAATTTTAGGCATTACACGTAGATGATCTGCTTTTATTACATTGTATTATGGAGCTGGGTTAGTACCCTTATCGCACACATCAACTTGTTTTAGAAAAGCGTCGTATTTTTGAGGTTCTTTGTCTGAAAACCCTAACTGTATTAGAGTGAAAAAGTACACGAATGAATCGCAGAATTGATACTAAAGTTGAATCCATGCCAACTCATTGACATGTCTCAGATAATTTCGTAAACAATTTATAATTGAGTTATTACCTACTCAACACATAAGTCTCGTCTATTGCAGATTAGATTGTGTTACTTTTATTTACATTTCAAATTAGCTAATTATGGTATAGAGCACGGAGTGATGCTTGACTATAATGTTTACATTGTTATCTTGCATTGAATTAGGATGTAAATTATTGACCATAATTTATACAATAACGATAGCTTTTAACAACCTACTTATAATTTACACAATAAGATTAATATACCGTTTCTTTACACTGAAAGTTTATATTATCATCAAAATATATTTACAGAGTGATTGAAACAGGTGACCGCTGTTTTATTCGATAAGTATAGAAATACTTCAAAAGGTTACTCCAGAAATTTTGAGTTAAAACTAGAGGTATTATGAAATTGTTTATATCATCCCCCATTATTTCAATATGGTGGCCAGATCTTAAGTTCCTAATAGGCTTAAAATACCTACTGGCTTACACTAATAATTCTTAATTATTACCGGATCTATTATTAAAGTTGAAACAAATGTATTAACAGTGCTTAATAATACAATTTTACAATTTATCCTTAAAATCACGTGACTTCGACTATAATGTTTACATAGTTCTGTTGTATTGTCCTAAAAGGTTGTAGATTATTGACCATAATTACATTTAGTAATAATAAAGAGCTCGTATAAGCCAGTGGATGTTCTAGATTCTAGGTTCTAGACCAGAAAACTATGAATTTTATTTTCTATCGATAGTTTTGTTATTCCTCACCATACACATTTTAAAAAATAATAAAAGTAACAGAAGTGTTATTATACATTTTTCCTAGCTTTAGTTAAAATTTTACCTGAATTTGCCTATGAAGAGTAAGAACAATCGTCTCTCTAAAATTTTGAATTTGAGAATTTTGAAAACTTAATTGACAATAATGTACCAAATATCTCCATATGTATCATAATCGGTTTTCCAAGACATTTGAGTGAATTTAAACGTTAATGATCAAGAAGCACACGTAAATGAAACAAAACAATAATAAGGTTCACCAGAATTTGAAGAAGAAAATTTTTAAGCTTGTCCATTACATTTTCTCTGCAATATAATCCACAATATATTGTAGCTCCTAAACGGTTTAGAGATATAGAACAATACCCAAGATTAAAAAAAGTCTTAAAATAATTAGTCGTCAAAAAGTTGGTTCCTATTAGAAAATTACGAACTAGCACCATACTAGGAAAATGGCGAATAATATTTTTTTAAATTGTAATATCTCTATTTTTAACTCAAAAAATCCTTGAGGGTACATTTTAAGGTTTATTTGTAATTTTTTTATTTAATGAACTAGTAATCACCTGTATACTGTAGCCGCAAATCACGAAATATATGTATGTATCACAAAAACAAACACACCATTTCTTACTTGCTATCTCACCAATGGGTTGACTTACACCTTTTCATTCTTCCAAGGAACATTGATTGATCAAAAACAAAATTCGTCCATCTCACTCTATCAACCGTCATGTCTTCAACTCGCTCCACGTCTTTCTCATCAGCCCCAGCTCTTTCTCCATTGTTTACCTCTAGGTCATTCATGGCCGTCCTCTCCTAGGGCTTCCACTTCGAATTCTATTTCACTTCTTTTTCAAAGCATTACCCATCCATTTCCACTTCCTTTCCTAATTTTAACTCTCATTAAAGTTTCATTCGCTTGTTTTCCCACAGTTGCTGGTTTCTTACTAGTCTTAGTCATCTTATGTTAAATATCTCTCTCAAACATTTGTTAACAAAGCTCGTGTGGAACCCTTTCAAGTCTCACAACCTCAGGTGCGTTTGAATCCTTTCCTTCGCTACTTAACATTACTCCACAACACCCTACAACCAAGGCCTGTTCCGTTGTGTTGTTGAATATAAAATCACTTGTTTCTTCTATTAATCATCCTGCTTCGTATCTTCCCTCTCAGTGTGTCGAGTGCTTTTTATTTCAATAGAGACGTATTGTTTGTAAACAAAATTACTGTCTTTGTCAACGATAAACAAAGCTGTGGCTTTTTGAAATGCCGATTCGTAGTTAAAAATGTAACAATTCATTTAGCTGACAGATTTATAGCCTACAACAGATACAACACATGTTCAATACAACATTTCGTCAAGAAACATAAAAATATCAGTAAAACATTTGCTGCTAAGGACAAGTTAGCCGTAACTTTCATTATTTAAATATAATTTGAGTGTATTCAATAAGTTGTCTGATATAGCATTGAATGACAAACACGTTTTGTACCGGGTAAATGTCAAAAATAAAGACGATAACGGTCATACTAAAGAACATAGTACAAGTATGTAAGTATTAAAAGTTATTTTAACTTTCACGGTTACTCATAATATGAGGTAAAAAAAGATGTTTCATGTGTAAAAACAAAAATATATACGGATATTATTAAAGGTTAATTACCTTAATTTTACCGTCAGACAATCCAAATTTCATCCTTGTGGATAACTGGTTTCGACAGTTATATCGGCATCGTCAGATAACTGTAGAAAACGGTTATCCACAAGGATGAAATTTGGATTGTCTGATGGAAAAATTAAGGTAATTAACCTTTAATATATTCTTTGAATACACAATCTAGGAGATTACACAAAACATTATTTTTAAATTTAAATTTAAATAATTATAGGCTAGGTGTTTTAAGGATAGAAAAATTATTAGCTGATTTCAAAGACTCATTTTCTGATTTTGCTATAATGTCGGTCTGTTTTCTTACCTCCGTTCAGATAACATATCAACTGATTTTGATCAAATTTGGTATGAGCGCATATTTTAACAATGTTTGACGCATTATTATATTATTTTACAATTTGAACCTCACAAAATTTAATAGTTTATCTATTATCTAAATTAAATTGTTTCGTCATAACACCAAAACAATGAATTTAGATTTTCTGAAAAAAAATTAACTATAATTATAAAATTTATGTAATGCCTCACAAATACCTTGTTGAGATTTATTTTATAACGGAGATTTATTTTCAAAATGTATTAGGTGAAGATAATGAAATAACAAACTTTCGATTTTTAAGATCTTGTTGCATTGAATAGATTCTTAACCGTCAGAAACGAAATAATGTTTTTTTATTTAATATTTGGCATTTCATCTGTACTTTAGTTTGTGTGTTTTTTTATGAAATTACGACTATACAGTTGTACCAATCTTTATGTATAACTAAAATGAACACAACGATAATAATAATATCGCATAAATTAATTTTAGAAGAAGTAAAATAAAAACACACAAACAATTGTAATGATTACCAAGTAAGACCATATTAAATCTAACCATGTAAGATTTCAACCACAAGTTATAATCACATTTCAATAAGATAGGCTATATTTTCATTGCGCAGTCAATTATAGGAAATTCATAAATAGAGGATAGAAATGATTATTTAAACACTTTTGGATAGGCAAAGAACAAAATTTAAATAAATAGAATTATTTGAGTAGTCATCTTTTAGTAAAGTGTAGGCAAATGTAGGTAAAGATGTAATTATAACAAAGAGCGGCGTCCTTCTTGTTAATTAAATGAATATGAATAATAATATGTAAATAAACAAAACATATTAAACAACTAATTCAAACACTCCATCATAATATCTAAAATTTGTTACAATATATGTTATTATTCTAACTGTGAAGGATGTCCCTGTTTTCAGTAGTTGTGGTATTATTTCCTGTACTTTGTGTCAGCGTGTTATAAAGTACTCACATTACAAGAACGGTAACGAGGTATACTGTTCATAAAACTAATAGTCTAGGATCTTTTAGAAGTCGATATTTGGACCATATTAATTTGGTGATCACTCCTGAAATATCTGACGTGATAGTTGGAGCGGTCCCGGATCTGGGCCTTTCCGTAATGACGGCTTCAGTCCCTTCAAGCCAAAGGGTATGTAAGGTCAAACTTGGATACACATATTAAAATTAATTACAAACTAGTAAGTGAAGGTTACCAACTGGTCACAAAGTCCAAATTATTTGTGAAGAGCATAGCCTAAGATTTAGTATCTCGGCCTATTTGAGCTTTAGTAACATATTTTCAATTTGTTTATATATATATATATATATATATATATATATAAATAATTTGGCAGTGACATTATAGAACTTGGTTCAGAGCTATATAAAACTAAATGGTAATGTGAAAGAAAAAAAATACATACAAATTTAAAAATGCCGGCCAATTAAAATAGTTTTCACTAATTTTTAAATGGTGGATAATTTAAACAGTTTACAAATTTTAAAAGGCGGCCAATGAAAACAGTTTATCTGAGGTTTTTAAAGTTCAAAATGGGGGTAATTTAAAGAGTTTATCTTTAGTTTTTTAATTTCGAAATAGTGGGTAATAGAAACAGTTTTTGTGAGGATTTTAAATTTTAAAATGGCTGCTGATGATATAACAGTGTTATTGAAGATTTTCTATTTGAGAATGGCGGCCGATTAAAATAGTTTTTTTGAAGGTTACAAATGACCATGATTAGAAGAGGGACAATATAATGTTACTTGGTGCAGGAAGTTAATGGATTTTTTTTAAAATTATTACTGTTGAATTAATATTGTAGTATAATATATGGGAAATTAATGGCATTACATACATACAATAAATAACTAAGTAAATATGTAGAATAAATTAGTACAATATCATCCTTGAATTTTACGTAGGTTACATAGTGCATTTTCGATGGTTTTTGTAGAATATTTTTGGTTTTATTAGTGGTCAAATTTTTTTATATTTTAACGGTTGATTTACTATTAAATCATCTACCGTTCTATGTGTGTTATGTATCTTTGAAAAGATTTTCTAACCTCAAAAAATTCATAATCTGTAAGAATTCACTTCTGTACAATAATAACAAAAATAATGTTACTCTCTTCTATCGAATTAAAATTTTACCCCCTAAATCTATTTCTGCTCGTTTGAAAGTTTTCTATGTGATGCCAAAATACCCGCTATTATATATATATATATATATATATATATATATATATATATATATATATATATATACTGCTAACTCAGTGTGGTACGCACCGGACATTATAAGGCACAGGTAATGGTATTTTCCTGCATCTGCCTTATCGCCGTTCCAGATAAAGAGTAGACACAATTAATGCTAACAGAAATCCCCTTAGTCCTCCTACGTTTGGCTTTAATCGCTATAATGCCTGTGCTGACCACAGCACCCTTGCTACCTCATAGGTCAGCATCGCATATTGGAGTATCTTGTATAAGGTTGCGATGTCATTATGTGCTACCCTACAATGAGGATGATCGTCTCTCTCTTTTTCCTGCTGGATATGAACACCACTTCTGTTTTATGTCAGCCAGCCGCCACCATCCATTCCTGGACAATAAGCATTGCCTCTTGAAAGAGATTAGCAATGTCCTCCAATTCCTTCGCAACATCATCTGCAAAACAACCATTCCTCTGGCAGAGTCAGTTTTAGTAGACCATCATACGATATGCCATAGCAATGGTTCCAGTCTTATTATCTTCACATATTGGACAGTACTTCATCTTTCTTCCGTTTCAACTCTTGCTAGAAAATTATTTAATAAATTCAAAAATTCAACATAAAGAATTAATTTGTTCTTAGTCATGCTTTTAGTAATGATGACTGTGGGGTAACGTATTAACATTTTTATTTGAATTTTATGATAAAATTGTCAAATAGAATATGCCTACATAACGGAAAAACCAGGCAACACTAAACTATTGGGAATAAATGTTGAGTAATACCTTGATAATGGAGGAAATCGCACACCTATCTGAATAGTGTTAGGTTATGTTTTTAATATGTTTAATGTCCTTAAAACAATAACAATAATGAAGAATTTTTTTTAATAGGTAATTAACTTGATCAATGTTGGTATTCCTATTAGATAATAGATAAGGAATTTTGAGAATTTTTTTTTCTCACAGCAATTAACGTCTGAATCTGTAAACTTTGAAAAGATAAAAGTTGGACAGACATTGCGCAATGTTTCTCTCTTGTGTGTAAGTTGAGAAACAACGCAAATTTTGGCGGTATTTTAATTATTTGTTGAACAAAATATTGCTTTTGATTTTTATTTCAGCAACAATATGTCCAAACTTTTGAATTCTGTCAGAGGGTAGTAGACCTACAGTTTTAATTTTAGACCGAAATACGTGATGCTAAATTTCTTCTTATACACCCATCGACAAAAACAAATACTTTCCAAAAACAATATTCGTCGCCATCTCCATAAAAAAAAATAATAAAAAAAAACCTTTTCGTCTCTCATGAGAAAATAAAAACCGTTTTCTCATAGGAGACAAGTTGGTATAGACATATTACCTCAACTTAATGTTAACACAAATTTTAATTATTTCCTTTGTTAAAGTTATAAATTTATTTTTACATTCCTTTTTAAAGTGTAGAATGGAAGAATTGCTACAATTAATATTATTTATTAGGCGCCCGTCTTTTATTTTTGTAAAGAAAGTATTTCTAATAACCAAATATTATTAAAATTTCGGGGCAAAAATTATTACCACGTATTTTTTAAGATCAATAATAGGTAAAATCATAAGACCAAAATATATTTCTTTTTTTTATTTACTTGCAAACGGATTTCCATGTAATTAGGATTTCTGTGGTTCAGATATTATGGATAACCACTAACTACGATTAACCCAGCAGCACTACATCCATTTGGGAAAATCTAAAGTATTTAAAGGAGAACAAAGTTGATAATATACAAAATCATATCAAATTAGTGGAAATGAGAAATTTGGGAGAGGAAGATCTTAAGAAAAATATTTGGGCCAATGAAAGCGGGTAATATATTATGGTAGTCACGGACAAACATGATGGAATGAAATTATTATTGTCTTGGTAACTGAGATTAAATTGCGAAGATTTATAAGGGGGCCGGACATGCCTAATGGACGGAAGAGAAAGTTACACCGAAAAAGACAGTAGGTGAATAACTTGGGTGGGGGGGGAATACGATGAACGAAAAGCCATGGAGGAGATGGTTTGACGACCTGAAGGATGATCTGATGATATTGGGAGTTAGAGTGACTGAAGATAAAATAGACTGAATGGTGCACTGTGGTGTAGAAAAACAAGGCTTTGCAAGGGTTGTAATGCTGCTTAATCTCCGATTTTTTCCAAAACAATTCTTAAAATTTTTCTATAAGCAAGTAAAATATTGCTTATTATATTGTAAGAGAGAGAGAGAGAGAGAGTGTGTGTGTGTGTGTGTGTGTTCAGCAAGATCCCAAGAAAGAGAAAACTGTGGACCCCTTACGGGTATGATTTGTGTTAGTATTTTAATTATTTAATAATATTTTTTTAATAACGGAAGTGCAAATTTTAAGACTCACTAATTTAGATAAATATTTTATTATTTTATGGGGATACTTTAGCCATATCTCGGTAGGTTTTTTATCATTTTGATCGATAACTAAGACATAAACATGACATTGTGATTTTCTCAAAATATTTGACTGAAATGTAGACCCAGAGAAAGCGTTTTTGTTTTCCTCTCTCTAAATTATGGTTACTGAGTTAACGGTAAAAGCCAAATCTGCTGCCATTGGAGTTGTTATAAAAAAGTTCTCTCTCAAAAGTAGCTCTACCGATTTCGTTAGCGTTAGTGTAAAATATGATAATTAATATCCCAAATCAGTCTACAAAATGGCAAATAATATAAAACTACCGTTAAGAAATAATTTCTAAAAAAAAAAAAAAAAAAAAAAAAAAAAAAAAAAAAAAAAAAAAAAAAAAATCTTAAGCACCTTCAACTTGATTTCATCTTAACACCCTCTTTGGTTAGTAATCCCGAAAACACCTAGCTGGATCTTCACCTTTTTCATGTAGTCTTGAGTTAGATCCCTCTCTTTCATCTTTCCTATCTGGTCTCTCTTGTTCTTTTCCGACCCTGACACTATTAGAGTATTCGAGCGCGGGGGGTCTCTTTTTACGTTCTTTTCGTCTTTTTTGTGTGTATAAATCGATGATGAGTGAGAGAAAACAAGGAAGAAAGATTTTATCTTATAATGTTTACGCTTAAAACCAGTTTATGAGTCAAGTGATATTTACAACTTATTTAAATAATCTATAAAATTTAAATTGACTTCAATGGTTTACTTTCACTTTTTACCGACCATTATTGAACTGACATTATTGGCGACGAATAATTTTTATGGTTATCATTTTGATTGTGAGAAAGTTTGCACAATGTTTTTGGATCGTTTATTGTTAATTATTTTCTGTCTTTAAGTAGGAGAAACGGGTTCTATTAACAGTTTTGAATCATTACTTACGTCGCCATTAGAGTACCTCGCCGTAGAGTTCATTGTCAATGTCGCCCCTGAAACACAAATTCTTTATGTGTTTCTTATTAAAGTAAAACACCCATAGCACTTCCATCCTTGTGTAACTATTTACTACCGGATTAAGTTATTTTGTCATTCTTCGTTTGGTTCACCTAACATGTTCGTAATTACTAAAAAAAAAGTATGTGTTTTATGAAATGCGTAAAAAACCACTTAAAACCGTATCAAATTACAAACGGATATGATAATCTAGTTTTATTTTCCTGCTTCAATTGATAGTGGTTTATTACAAACATACGTCAAACTGTCACGCTGGATACATGCTTTTTATCACTGAAAATAAGTAATGCGTATGTATATTTGATATTTCACCGACTGTAGGAGTGGTAGTGGTGAGGTAGCTTAGGTTGGATTAGGTAAGTTTTTCCTTGTTGCTGAAAGGCAGAACACCTCTCGGTAATAGTCATCTTATAAAAAAAAATAAGGAAGAAAATAACATCAAGGAAGAACCCCCCCCCCTAGCCCACGAATAAGCCAAGAGGTTAGGTTAGAGTTATATAGACGTTCAGTATTCTAAAGTTAAAATATTTAAGCCTAGTTTACACGAGTGGACTAAACAGTAGAGTTGTTATAGTGAAGTATAGTATGAATTTTCTTTAATTTCCAGTGGTCTAGAGTACTTGGTAGTGTAAGACTGGGTTAAGTGCTTTACTCTAACGGTATACTATACTAATCCATTAAACTCTCCTACATATTCTACTCGTGTAAACAGGTTAGTTTCAGTAGAGAACAAAACTCTTCATCAAATATCGCGTGTTATTGAATATCAGCCGCCTACAATGCAGACAAAGATAGTTTCTAGATTAAGCACAGTGGGATTACTCAGGACAGCATTAGTTGTGGAATTACAGTCATAGTTGTGTTCGGTGGTGTCGTAGTTATTGACTCGTCTGTACCATCTTTATCAATCACAATAAATATTACTCTTTTAATTATGTAGTAAAGAGTGTCTACATGACATGGAATCTTCTTGTAGTTCAGTCTTTAGACATCTCCCCGCTCATTAGTAGGCTACTTCTAGTTTTGCTGATTCGGAAATTGAAATTTATTTTTTCTATGCAGTGTTCCCAGTAGGATATTATCACATGTATATTTTCTCATTTATCTCTCTATTCACTTCCTACACAAAGTTTCATTAAAATTTTCTCTCACAAGTAAAGTCTTGTGTTATTAAAAACCTCTATCTCTCTTCGCTTCCGGTCTCTCTCTCTCTCTCTCTCTCTCTCTCTCTCTCTCTCTCTCTCTCTCTCTCTCTCTCTCTCCTCTCCCTCTCATACCCTCTCTTTTTCTCTCTCTCTCTTTCTCTCTTCTGTCTCTTCTCCCTCTTATGGGTTTAAAAATAGTCAACAATGCTAATTGTACCAAAGCACAGTACAGTCATCTATAACAAATCTTTTACTGTATCCGCGTGACGTTTATGGAACTCGTTGCCAGAGTCTCTTACATACATCAATAGCCCTGCCCATATTGTAAAATCTTTCAAGTTGTACAAGATGTACATGTTATAACTGAGGATAATGACTTGGTCATTGAAACACAGCATCGAATTATAGTGTTTTGTACAAAAAGTGTTTATTGTGAAAATTGTGTTTTCTTCACTTGTTATAATATAGTCCTTTATAAAACTAGTAAAGGTAGTGAAAATTCTGCCAATGTTATTTCATATGAAGATTTTCTCACTTCACAACCGAACGTGAACAAAGACATAAAACTTGCAAAACACCAAATGTTTTTGAGTTTGCTTAGCGGTTGGCAAACCCATCGTCCAATGGGTATCCAAATAGCCTCCTCAGATCCCAACTCTTCATGTTGTTCTAAGATCTTTCCTGAGATTTGCACTACTTTCTTGATCTATTCTTTCAGCTCTTTACATCTCAACTACCCCTACTATGTCTTCACCCCACTCCATTTTCTTCTGTTTTCAGCCCAACCCTAAAGTGTGAAACAAAAATGGTGGGTGATTTTGGGACTACTTACTTTTTACTATTAGAAGGTCTTGCGAAATCAGTGGAAGGACATCGAATTCCTGTTCATCGATGAGATTTTCATGGTTCCATACGAAATGTTTTTGCATGACTGATCGATTCTAGGTTGCGACAACTGAAACAAAGAAATAGTCGGTGGCATCAACATAATGGTTTTTGGAGTTTTGTTAATCTCATCAAGATGTTTAAAATAGATTTCAAAATTTCGCACACACATGACCAAAAAGCAGAAAATAAATATTTAAAAAATAAAAAATTGTTCCCAAAGTTTTTTAAACTGACTAAAAAGTATAAAATAATTTCTCGTAGCCCCATAAAGATTTATAACCCGATGCAGATTCCTAACCCCATATAAATTGTCTTCAAATTTGTGATTGTGATTTTTAATAACTATGAAAACAGTTGCAAGATTTAAAACGAAAAACTTGGGGTACATACAATAGTATGGTGTGTAGGGAGCGTCTGTCCTTGTCGTTGAGAAAACTCTCAAAATTCGTAATGGAGATCAAGTAGCTCCTTATTCAATAGATGGATAGATGGAGATAATCTTCTATTATCTATTTCAAGCGCTCCACGTTTTTCGTTTTAAATCTTACAAGTACTGTATTTTCATGGCTATTAAAAATTCACAATCACAAATTTTCAGGACAATTTGTATGGGGTTAGGAATCAGAATGGGATCAGATAAATATGTGGGGTTATAAATTTGTGGGAGATACGAGAAAATATTTTATACTTTTTAGTTCATTTTAAAACGTGGTTTAAAAAAAAAATCATTAAAAAAATATTTTTTCTTGTTTAAAGGCCAAAAAAGAAGAGAATAAATTAAAGATCCCTTGCCTTCGAATGCTTCAATAGCGACAGGATCGGAATAGAACAAGAGTTGGTCAAAAGAGACTTAATGTGCAACATGAAGAGAAGGATCTAACCCAATTCGAAATGAAAAAGATCCAGCAAGGATTCGTCGGGATTGCCAGACTCGTATCCACAAGTTAGCCACTTGGGGTAATAACAATACTGATAAGTATGCTATGAAACAAATAAATAAACTATTATTTATGGTTATAATATTTCGAAAACTATGTAGACCCTAGTTACAAAATGAATTACAATTTTAACCAAAAAAAAAAAAAACTACGTAATAGATTTTAAAATGGAATTCATCCGAAACGCGTCAGCAGAAGTTAAGAATTGCGAAAGATGTACTCAAATTAATTATGTAGGCTACGTCCTAACAGAAATTTAAATTATCTTAATACAATTGTTACATAATGTATTAGAAGGAAATAACCGCTCTGCCTCCAGACTAATTACACCTACAAACCAGTCAGTTGTAAGTACTAAGAACAAGTTTAAGGTCATTGCTCTCTTGATACAGTTCCAGGGAATCACCGTGATAGTGACCTTGTTACTCAACGTAACGACCTTGCCAAGTAGTAGTAATGACGTAATGCCTTACCTTCTTAGAGTGACGAGAGAAACAAACTCGCGGCTTTCACTGTTTATACATAATGTTATCCAAGTTGTTTACACTAACTTTCTCACACATCCATTCACAATCGAAATACTAAAAAAACTATTATTCGCTAAAAATGTCAGTTCAGTACTAGTCAGTAAAACAGTGAAAAACAACCGCCATTTTAGATTTATATATTGTTTATATATTTAAATGAAGTTTAAACTTGCTTCACACAAACATTCTAAAATGGAATGAAGTTTAAATAACGCAGTCAAAGTTTGTTTTATTTTTTTTCCATTATTCCTTTGCGGTAGTTTTTTATTATTTGCTATTTCTCACACTAGTTTGTGGTATTGATCTTCACTTAAAAAATTGAATGAAATTGGTATAACCGATTTTGAGAAATTACGTCTTTTAAAACAGCTCCATGGGCGATGGAGGGTACTATAACTAAACAAAATTAATTATTAAAGCCTATTGTAGGAAAATCGGAATTTTGTCTTTTTGTATTATTCCAGGTACTAATTACACATAATAATATGCATATATGTATATATATATATATATATATATATATATATATATATATAAGAAATAACAAAAGTTAATTTTCTATATTCTCCATGTGTTTCAATAATAACCGACCATATCTTTTTATTTTATTTTATCTTTTAAATATAAATTATATATTTAAATAATAGTTATTTTGGTTTACTTAAACCGTAATTTTCTTTTACTTCAAATTTGGTTCACTGATTAGTTAATTAATCTCCACATTTCATACAATTCACATAAACTTTAGTACAATTGTATTGCAATGAAAAAGAATTTCATTTGTCGGTTTTTTACTACCGAAAAGTATAAAATCTCCTGATTTGAAAATATCTGACGCAAGGAACAAGGATAGTTTAAGTTACGAGCACGACAGTTTGGCGAAAACCATCAACATGAATCGATCCTCTGCACCGTAGTCAAATAAATTTTCTTTGCACTATTCATATTTTTAATTTTAAAATTGAGAAGTTCAGGTGTATAATAAAAGATACTTCTAGTCCTCCAATACTCTAATAGTGTCAGGGTCGGAAGGGAACAAGAGTTGGTCAATATCTGAGAAGAATCTAACCCGAGACGAACCTGAGTTGGAAAATCCAACTAGAGGACCACGAAATTGAAGAAACATTTGATTTTATTTTTAACAAATAAATAATAAAATCATAATTTAAAAAATTAAACATATTTAACGCATAAACGATCATTTTTAAAACTAAAGGAGGCAGGATAAGGAAAAGTGAAATTAATGCAGAAAATATTGAGTAATAATTCTAACTGGAATTTCCCTTTGTCGAGCCTAAGAGTTTCCTTAAGTTGTTTGCAACATCTTACCAGTGGTGTATACTTACAATTTCCATAGTAGCATTTTTGTAGAAACATTTTTACTTAAGCATTACTTGGAAATAGTGTACAATTATTATATTAATACTAAATAATTTAATTCTGCCATTTAACAAAAAATGTGTCTATTACAATTTTCGTTACAAACAAAAGTACCATGCGTTATAAATTTATAATTTCAATATTAAGGTATTATTTAATGAACTTAATAAAAATTAAGGATGCGTTTTTTAATTTATTTTTTTAAATAACTATTTTCCATCATGAATTCACAATATATCATATTGTACATATCGATCTACTACCTATTTTACTATTACATAAAAGATATTTATATATTACAAATAAACCATAAGCTTGATTTGCGTGTGTCAACTGATATATTCCTTAAATCTATTAAACAGAAATATAGTTTTTCTCAACGGCCAAGGCACATTTTCATTTATAACCAATTATTTCTTTTACCGCACCTTAGTTTTCATGGCTCTTTTCACCAAAATTTCAAGCAAATTATTATAGCCAATTTTGACAAATTAGATCTTTTAGTAAAGGCTCGGTTTTTGTTTTTTAACCGACATTTATGGAGAGGTAATGATCAATAAATTTTGTTTGGGTCCTTAGATTGAAGATGGAAAACAAATCATACGTTTTTGGTTTATTTTCCTATGGCAATTATCCCAAAATTTGAATGTAACAACAAAAACTGACTCAAGATAGCCTTCATACCATTTTTTTTTTTTTTAATCCCTCCACTCATTTGGGCAGTACAACACTGCACACCTTTAACATGACACACATCTAACACTTCGGGTGACCTTTAAAACAGATATTTCCACGAAAAACGAGTAACTTATTTTTGTTACCTTATAGTACAAATATGTTGGAAAGTAAAAATTTCAAATCACAATATCATCTGACGTATTAAATTTTAAATTTTAAATACGGAAAATCAGGGTGTTAAATTGCAAGTAAAATAAAATTACAGTTCAAGAATAATTTGCTAAAAACAAAATGAGCTTTGTCATCTGAAAAACGATATTTCATTAAAATAGATTTACGTTAAGGATAAGATAATGACACACACAAATCTTCAAGGTTATGGTCTATTTTTAACACATAAATATCTTTTAAATAATAGTAAAAAATAGCAATTGATCGATATAAACTGATTTTTCTGTGCAGTATGATTAATTGTGAATTCACGATCTAGGAAAGTAATGAAAAAAAAGAAATTATTAAGTTTTAAATTGATACCTTAATATTGAAAATATTAATTTTTAACGCGTGATTTTAAAAAAAACGAAATGAAACCTGACTGCCGTAGAATACGTTTTGGATTTTGTTTATTTTTTTGGTTGTTCAAGACCGGAATTCTGTTTTAATCTTAACTGAACCAAAGTGGGTTATACATATTATTATTAAATCCAAATTTGACAAACTGATTATGAGATAGTTTACACCAAGAAGTCAAGTATAACACATTTTCAGAAAGAAGTCGGGCGATACTTATCTTCTCCTCTAACAAGTACATTTTGATCACATTTAAATCGAAATTTTGAGTATTACTTCTACGCATATGTTGATAATTTATTTTGGGGAAATAAAAACCAGTTTAAACAAATTACTTACACATTCCCACATACCTTTGATCAAAATGCGTCCAGTTGTCTGAGCTGTACCCATATTTCCTAGAGACACAACTCTCTATACGTTAGAACGTATGAACAACGTACAAAATTAATAAGTTTTACAAAAATTAAATCATATTTTTATACAAACAAACCCTGAAATACACAACTAAAACTCTTACTGTATACACTTTAAAAATGTATTCTTCACATGTTTCCTTATCGCTAAATAATTACTGGTTTTATAATTACGTCTGTCCATGCGGTTGCGAGATAAGACAATCGTAGATGACGAAAGGTAAATGAAACACTACAAAGGAAGGAAGGAAATAACAAAAACAATATCATAATTATAAAGACGTGAGTATCTCCCCCACCTTAACGTCCCCCCCTACCACAAGAAGCGACTCGTTTGATAGAAAGTCAACCACGTTTGTCTTCATTCATACAATAGTTGTATATATACTGCTCTGGTAACAACAGGTGTAATTTAGTGCTTAACGTTTCATTGAAAGGAATACGAGATGGAGTCAATGAGTGTTCTGTTTTTGTTTATATTTATGTTTGTTGCTATCGAAACTCGACCACAACACATAAGACATCGTCACCAGCGTCAACTCGATCCACATTTTTGTGAAAATCAGATGTCTCAAGAACCAATAAATCACGATTTAAAATGCAGCTCAATCAGGAGTAAACGTTCTGCTGAAATGTCCTTAGAAACTGGACAATCTTCTTCTCTATGCCATTATAGGATTTGCAAGGACATTGATGAAAAACGAACACCTAAACTTATCAACCGAGTGTTTTGTGAACAGAGAGGATGCAACTGCAGGGAGGAAGGAGCATTCAAGTGTACTCAGCTGATAGAAAAAATTGAAGTTTGGTATGGTAATATGAACGGAACAATGGACGTGGAACGTGGATGTGTGTGCGCTGCAAAACATAGCGATAATGCAGAAAAATGGACAGGTCCTTCAACTGTGTCGTAAATATAAATTTTTGTTTTATTTATTATTAATTGGTTTTGTTCCTGAAAAAAGTACAAATTTTAAGACTGACTTATAATATTTCAATCAGTATTATAAAAATATTAGTAATAGTATTAAAATGTATATAGTATTTATTTGTTGTTTAATTCAACTAAAAATATAAATTATTGAGCTAGACTTGTGATATGTTTCAAAATTAAAATTAAACTTGAACACGATTTCTCACAATAAATATTTCTGAGAAAATGTGTTTAAACTTTATTTTAATTTATTTAGATGAAAATAACTTTTTTTTTAGACTATAAAATAAATATAAATTTTTGAACTGTCAAAAATGTTTTTTTCAAATGTTAACATTATATATAATAAGAAAAAATTTTAATCGTTATTTTTTTAAATTTAAAGTAGTTATATTTTTATCTCTTAAGTACGCTTAATTTCATTTAAAAGGAATACTTTAAAATGTGCAGAAAAAATATATGTAAATAGAAACATTTTTTTAAGTATTTACAATTAAGTACTAATACATTAAAACATTTTAAATTTTATAAGTTATAAAGTTATAAAATTATAGTTCTTTTTTGTTTTTAGATTACAAAACTATTTCTTGCCTTAATGTATTCCCATAAACTTATGCCAATATGCATATTAGAGTACAACTTATTATAAACATTACATAATATATAACAAATTTAGTTAATTAGATTTTTAATTTATATTAAACATAACTACCCTATTTAACTATATATTTATAAAAAAACAAGTTTTTGATATTATAAACTTTGACACGTGATAAACAATTTTTGAATTATTCCTATTTTCTTTTGTGAGTTGGAATACAATTATTTATTATAATTTGCCCCCGAGTTTAAACTCAAATGGATTTGAGAATGCATGCCTACCATTATACATTGCCAATGTGAAATATAGTAGAAATGTTACACAAGGTATACACAAAAAATGTATATTTATGATGCTTTACATGTTGTAATGTAATTATTAGTATTATACCCATCTTCTTTCATTTTAATTTGTTTTTAGTCAATTTTCAAATACCATTTTTATGAGATATTTGTAGGTTATATAACTTGTGATAAACTCGTATAAAATACGAATTAGGTTTAAGTGAATGTTGTAATTTATTATTGTGAGCACAAAACGTAGATATTGAATGTTTTTTTTATATTTATTTTGTTAATTTAAGAGTACAAATCAATGTGTATTTATTTATTTGTAGATTGTATTATTTATTAAAAACATAAATTATTGTATTTATTGTGAATAAAATTCACTATTTATTTAAATTTCAAATGTTTTTTGTATAAATTATCTTACCCAGAATTATTATCCTCTTGTAATGTGAATTGTTTTATTTTTATTTTTTTTCTGAAAAAGTGGACCAAAATATTGCGTTGAAAGTTTGGACACTTAAACTTAATTATCAATCACCAACAGAACTTATAATATTTAAAACTATTTCTTGTTGAAATAAAGTTTCTAATTGTGTAATTATTTTATTGAACAAAAATTAAGAGAAACAGTAATATGATAAAATCATATAACATTTTGTATAATAGCGTACGTTTCATGCTGGTTATATTATCCTCTGAGCAACCGTAAATACTCATACGAAATATTTCGATGGTTTTTTTTATTTTTCTGAATGTTATGTTCAATTATTTTTGCCAGAAGGGTTAATTCAAGAGATAATATAAAACGTTATTTGATGAATTCATAAAAGAAAATCTGCGACTTGTTTGAAAGTAATAAAAGCCGTTTATTTTGCATTTATCTAATCTGAACTAAGATATGGGGCGGCTTCCTGAGTGTCATGTTAAGTCTTTAAAAATAATTTGGTTGAAAAGAGAATTGTGTGCTCAATTTTCCGCCTTAATTATGATCAATCTTGTATTTTTTTTTTTTTTTTTGTTCAATAATTTTAATATTTTATTTTCCCTTGTATTTACATTAATGAAATTTCAATATTTTACATTTATATTTGAAATTAATCAACAACTCCACGAATATTCTGTTTGTAATAAATATCTTCGATATCCTATCCACAGACATACATTTTTTTTGAACAGGGGTTCATGACTGAATAAAGTTGCTTAACACACTTACAGAAAATATTTAAAACGAAGGTACTATTGAGAGATTGCGATGAAAGATTGGCCACTTAAACTTAATTATAAATCACCAGCAGAACTTATAATATTAAAAACTATTTCTTGTTGAAATAAAGTTTCTAATTGTGTAATTATTTTATTGGACAAAAATTAAAAGAAACAGAAATATAAAATCATATAACATTTTGAATAGTAGCGTACGTTTCTTGTTCATTATATTATCCTTTGAGAAACTGTAAATACTCATACGAAATATTTCGATGGTTTTTTTTATTTCTCTGAATGTTATGTTCAATTATTTTTTGCCAGAAGGGTTGATTCAAGAGATAATATAAAACGTTATTTGATGAATTTCAAAAAAAGAAAATCTGGGACTTGTTTGAAAGTAATAAATGCCGTTAACAAAAAAATTTGTTTGAAAGTAATAAAAGGAGTTTATTTTGCATATATCTAATCTCAGCTAAGGCATGGGGTGGCTTCCTGAGGGAATACTGTTGAGTCTTTAAAAATATTTTGTTTGAAAAAAAGAATTGTGTGCTCAATTTTCCGCCTAAATTATGATAAATCTTGTATTTTTTTGTTCGATAATTATAATATTTTAATATTCCCTTGTATTTACAATAATGAAATTTTAATTTTTTTACATTTAGATTTGAAATTAATCAACAACTCCACGAATATTCTGTCTGTAATAAATATCTTCAATATCCTGTCCACAGACATACATTTTTTTTTAACAGGGGTTCATGACTCTGAATAAAGTTGTTTAACACACTTACAGAAAATATTAGAAACAAAGGTTCTATTGAGAGTGTCAAGAGTTCACTCAGGTGCTACCTATTTGGAAATGCGTTTTACTCTTTAGAATAATACCATTGCGATTCCAGAAGGACTTGAACTAAGTCAGCTGGTGTCAGAAAAGTATCATTTATTTTTATTATTTGTTCTTGATTTAATGTTTGTTATAATAGTGTTCAATGGTTTATATAGATTAATATACTATTTTATTTAAATTTGGTCAATTTGTTATTTTAGCTTCTTATGATAAATTCAACACTACATAGAAAGGAAAAAACAATATCATATTAAGTAATGCGTATCTCCCCCACCTTAACGACCCCCCCCTTACCACAAGAAGCGACTCGATTGATATACAGTCAACCACGTTTGTCTTCATTCATACAATAGTTGTATATATACTGCTCTGATAACAACAGGTGTAATTTAGTTCTTAACGTTTCATTGAAAGGAATACGAGATGGAGTCAATGAGTGTTCTGTTTTTGTTTTTATTTATGTTTGTTGCTATCGAAACTCGACCACAACACATAAGACATCGCCATCAGCGTCAACTCGCTCCACATTTTTGTGAAAATCAGATGTCTCAAGAACCGATAAATCACGACGTAAAATGCAGCTCAATCAGGAGTAAACGTTCTGCTGAAATGTCCTTAGAAACTGGACAATCTTCTTCTTTATGTCATTATAGGATTTGCAAGGACATTGATGAAAAGCGAACACCTAAACTTATGAACCGAGTGTTTTGTGAACAGAGAGGATGCAACTGTAGGGAGGAAGGAGCATTCAAGTGTACTCAGCTGATAGAAAAAATTGAAGTTTGGTATGGTAATATGAACGGAACAATGGACGTGGAACGTGGATGTGTGTGCGCTGCAAAACATAGCGATAATGCAGAAAAATGGACAGGTCCTTCAACTGTGTCGTAAATATTAAGTTTTATTTATTATTATTTTGTTTTGTTCCTGAAAAAAGTACAAATTTTAAGGTTGACTTATTTGAATCAGTATTATAAAATTTTTTGCTATAGTATTAAGATGTATATAGTATTTATTTGTTCTTTAATTTAACTGAAAATATAAATAATTATCGAGCTTGACTTTTTAGATATTTTAAAATTAAAATTAAACTTGAACACAAAATCTCACAATAAATATTTGTGAAAAATGTCCTTTAACTTTATTGCAATTTTTTCAATGTAAATAGATTTTTTCATGGACTATAAAACAATCTAAATATTCTAACTATTAAAAGTTTATTTCAAATGTTATGATTTTATATATATAATAAGTTAAAATTCTATTCATTCGTATTTTTTGAAAAATAAAAGTGGGTATATTTTCATTTTTTAAATATGTTTAGTTTCATCAAAAACCAATACTTTAAAATGTGCTGCAATATGGTAAAAATTTAGAAACTTTGTTTTAAATTAAGTAATAATACATTAAGATACATTAAATTAATGTAAGTTATAATGTCATAGTTCTTTATGTTTTTGTTTTTAGATTAGAAAACCATTTCTTGCCTTAATGTATTCCCACAAACTTATGCCAATATCAAGCATATTATAGTACAAATTATTATATACATTACAAATATAACTAATTTTGTAAATTAGATTTTTAATTAAAATTAGCATATCTATTTATATAATATATCTTATAATGTAATTAAATATTTTTATAAAAAAATAAGTTTTTTATATTATAAATTTACGAAAACACGTCATAAAAAATTTAAATTATGCCTATTTTATCTTGTGAGTTGGAGTACAATTATTTATTAGAATGTGCCTCCGACTTCAAATTCAAATGGAATTGAGAAAGCTTTCCTGACTTTATACATTGCCATTGTGAAATATAGTAGACATGTTACAAAAGGAATACACAAAAAATGTATATTTATGCTTTGAATGTTAAAATGTATTAGTTAGTATTATGACTATCTTATTTCGTTTTTATTTGTTTTTTGTCAATTTTAAAATACCATTTTTATGAGATATTTGTAGTTTATATAACTTGTGATAAACTCGTATAAAATACGAATTAGGTTTAAGTGAATGTTGTAATTTATTATTGTGAGCACAAAACGTAGATATTGAATGTTTTTTTATTTATTTTGTTAATTTAAGAGTACAAATCAATGTGTATTTATTTATTTGTAGATTGTATTATTTATTAAAAACATAAATTATTGTATTTATTGTGAATAAAATTTACTATTTATTAAAATTTCAAACGTTCTTTGTATAAATTATCTTTACCTTAGTAATCCTCTTGTAATGTGATTTTTTTTTTTTTTTTTTTTTTTTTTTTGTGAAAAAGTGGACCAAATTATTGCGATTGAAAGTTTGGACTCTATTAAAGTTAAATTTAATTAAATCACCAACAGAACTTATAATATTTAAAACTATTTCTTGTTGAAATAAAGCTTCGAAATGTGTGATTATTTTATTGGACAAAAATTTAAAGAAACAGAAATATGATAAAATCATATAACATTTTGAATAGTAGCGTACGTTTCATGTTCATTATATTATCCTCTGAGAAACTGTAAATACTCATACAAAATATTTCGATGGTTTTTTTTCCCCCTCTCTTTCCTTTTCTCTGAATGTTATGTTCAATTATTTTTTGCCAGAAGGGTTGATTCAAGAGATAATATAAAACGTTATTTGATGAATTTCATAAAAGAAAATCTGCGACTTGTTTGAAAGTAATAAATTCCGTTAACAAAAAAAAAATGGTTTAAAAGTAATAAAATGAGTTTATTTTGCATATATCTAATCTCAGCTAAGGCATGGGGTGGCTTCCTGAGGGAATACTGTTGAGTCTTTAAAAATATTTTGTTTGAAAAAAAGAATTGTGTGCTTAATTTTCCGCCTAAATTATAATCAATCTTGTATTTTTTATTTTTTTGTTCAAGAATTATAATAATTTATTTTCCCTTGTATTTAACATTAATGAAATTTTAATTTTTTACATTTAGATTTGAAATTAATCAACAACTCCACGAATATCTTCCTGTCCACAGAGTTACATTTTTTTGAACGTGGGGTCCAATAAAACAAAGGTTCTGTTGAGAGTGGCAAGAGTTCACACAGATGTTACCTCATTGTAAATGCGTTTTACTTTGTAGAAGAATACTATTGCGCTTCCAGAAGGACCTGAACTGAGTCTGCTGGTGTCAGAAAAGTTTCATTTATTTCTATTATTTATTTGTTCTTGATTTAATATTTGTTTATTTATAATAGTGTTCAAGGGTTTATGTAGATTTGTCTATTTGTTATTTTAGCATTTCTTATGTATTTATATATAAACTGTAATTATGACAAGTCACGTGTTCATGGAACAATGGAGAGGTGATGAAATAAATTAATTAAAATTAGTTAAAATTTAACATTATTAAATTAAAAATTTTCTTCAACCTAAATCTGATATAAAGCATGTCGTCAAACTATAAGGTCAACAATTTAAAACTTTAAAATAATTTGATTAAATATATCAATATAGTAAGAAAAATATAGAAAATTTTTAAATAGAAATAAACTGAGCTTGAAGGTAAACTTATTATTTACACAGGAACGGAAAGAACACAACACCAGGCTCTAAGATGTGTAGAGATAAGAAAGATGCTGCGGAACACACCATTTTTGACTGCAACAGATATGGATACATACCGTAATCTTTACTACAAAAGCACCAACTTCAAATATGAATTTAGTAATACTCTGTGACCAGAAATCAATCAAATGGAGAAGTTTTGCATCACTTGACAACTAAGCATCAAAATTAGGCTTAACCTTAATACAGTGTTTCTTAGATGTTTAAGTCAAACAGACAGACAGACAGCCCACTGAAGATCCACAATGATACCTTAACCACAATTATCTTCCTTTAAAGACGTCGAGATCCTGTCTTATCACATCCGTCCATCAACATACATGCCGCCACAAGAGACTGCGAATTCCAAAGAATAGAGATTTGAATATTGGTAAACAAAAGTGAAGACGACGCGAGAAGGCGGTATCTGATAAAAGGAGAATAAACTACCACGTACTGAAAAAAATAGTTTATAATTAATTACTTTCTTCCCTATTTTCCCTTTGCTGTTTAAATGAAAAGACCTCGGTAATTATCACATTATAAAGTAAAATTTAAAAAATTATAAAAAACATAAAATAAAGACTATTCAATACTTTGGTATTCCCTCATTTTATTAATGTATTATGATTATTTTGTCGAATTAAGACTGAAACAAATTCTACCTTTAATAACTTTTTTCTTAAATTGACTCATCAAATGCTATTTTCATTTTTTCCAGCCTAACCAAGTGTTTTTTTTTTTAACCAAGTGAGATAATTGTCACTAGTGATATCTAAAGTTAATGAAAATTAGTCACTATATTTCTTCACCAAACTTTACATAAGTAATTAATAAATAGTGCACAAACCCTTACAAGTTAGCAAACAAAAAATATTAAGGGGCATCACTCCCCGGCTTATCGGTAACAAGAAGAAAGTTCTGCAAAACGATAACACGAACATTCTCACTCACCCATCCTCAAATCCAATAAAAACCAACCAAAACTACTCTTCGATAAAATTGTTCATTCGATAGTTATCAGTCTAAAGAAGAAAACGAACCATATTTAAATAAATCTTGTGCCATAAACACTTCCTCAGTATGAATACTATTAGTTTTAAATCGAGCTTTACATGAGAGTGGTAAAGATTCATTTTGGATTTTTGCCAATTATTCCTGAAGTATATTTTGCTATTCAGATTTTGCACACACTGGTTTGGGTCATTAATCTTCATTTGTTACCAAAATATAAATGAAATCGGTAGAGCTGATTTTGAGAAATTATGTCTATTAACAGTTCCATAACTGTTTTTTTTTACCAATAACTCTCGAATCTTTGTATCTGTCTATCTGTGCCTAGTCACATGTCGTCACGTCTTCACACTGTCCTCACAGATAGACCAATAGGCCAACTGCGTAACCCAACTAGTATTCTTGACAATTAAAATAATTTGAATATTGATTACTTCAATACTTTCAAATTTTTGAGGTGCCCCAAATTTTGGGTCAACGATACATAAATTTGTGATCGTAATAAACCTACTCTTCCTCTTTTGAAAAAATTCCAACAGTGTTAAAACAAAAGTGCAATTTCGTAATTTATACCTATATATTGGTTGATGTACAATGTAAAATCTTTAAAACGTTTACTTTATACGATTAAAGAAAAGTAGCTTAAAACTAACCGATACTCACCGCAAAGGTGGTAACTAGAATGGTTATCGATAAAGTTTATATATACTGCTAAAACTGTCTATACAATGTCGTATTTAACAAACGTATATTTCGAATCACATTTCGTATGCTTCGAATACAAAATTTCAAATTTGTTGTATTTTACAAAGGTACAACATTGTGTACGATTTGTAAACTACTGTAAATATTTGTAAACTACGTAAACAAAGTTTCCTTAGCGAAAATTTGTAATACATATGGTACAAATTTCGTATTTTTTGAAAATCAAATTTCAAAATTTCTAAATATATTAATGTTAATAGAGGTGAAAAGTTGCGTACAATCAAAAATGTAATTACCAAGAAATGGTAAAACTCTCTGGATTTATTCAAAACGTAATTTGTAAGACAAACACACAATAATTAATGAATTGCTTAGTCATCTATCTTTAGGTCACGGACTCTAACAACCAATGATGAAATTATATGAAACCGTTGCTACACAAATCGCATAAAACCATTCTAAATCATGTTGAGACCAAATTTATTCATTATTGTCCATATTATAACATAGAAAAAAAATCTTAGGGAGTTTTGTCTGTTATAAACATACTGTTTTTTATTAAACATAGGTTAATATTTTACATTCCATTCGATATTATAAAAGTAAATAAAGTCCAATAATCGTAAAATTATGATATAATATCAGTTTATCTATATAATATGATTAAGTGTCGGAAGACTTTACACGAAATCAAATGTAATGTTGTTTACTCTTTAGTTGTTCCTCGTGTACAAAAGTACACTTTTATTGTTTTTATACTATAATCTGAATGTTCTAACAAATACTAACTTGGCCCCTGGCCTCGATGAACAATTCTGTATTAAAATCATACGAAAATTAAATGTTTGGACAAAACTACACTTTTATTATTATTTATACTATAGTTTGAGTGTTCTAACAGCTATTTAATCTTAACACTATTAAATCGGCTTCTTTCATTGATGAACAATTACGTATTCAAATAAGAAAAATTAAATGTTTGACAGTTAATTAAGTACTTATAACGTAAAATGTACACTTGAACAAGAGCTTAAAATAGTTACCGTGGTTCTAAATTAATAAAACTATGGATTTACTAAATGTATTACGTGGTCCTCTCATTGGTTTCTTCGAATTTTGGGGGTACCATAATTTTATATTTTGCCCCCCCCCCCAATATAGTTTTTATAATCCTACCTAGATTCTTTTAAATATTTGGGTTTACCCCCAAAATGTACTTTTGAAAGTATAATATAACAGGTTAATTTTGGCTCGTTTACATATTGAAAAGCTCATTTTAGTGCTTTTCTATACATTTAGGGTAATTTTACATTCGTATATACGAGCATTTTTGAAATTTTTGTGTTTACCCTGAAATTTAATTTGTTTATATAAAAAGATTAATAATGCTTTTTCTTTAATTTGGGCAATATCCGTTTAAGTGTATAAATAAACTGTTGTAAACCATATCACCGTTAATCAAATATTGGTTAACAAAATACCACTTCTTAATTCTTGGTATGTCTGAGAGGGCAGTGTTGACGACGTGATATCGGAGGGATGAGGAACAATTATTTTGTTTGGGTAGTTGGAGGTTTTATTTGATAAACATAGTCAGTACCGATTTTGATAAAATGGAAATCTTGATTGTTTTTCATATCATACGTATCCCCACATTTTTTTATATCTAAAAAAATTAAGAAAAGGCTTTAGATATGGCCAAAATATGCCCACATACTAAATTTTAATAAAATCTTACATTTGTTTGGGTTGAAGAGCATTACACAGACGATAAGCAACCGAAGATATACCGACATTTTGCCCCAAACCACTTTTTTGGACGGATATTTCCACACAAAAATTCAACATCCGTTTTTGACCCATAATAAAGCCTGTCTTAAAAGATGGAGGCTATATCAGAATTGTATTAAGATTGAGCGATTCAATCAAATTTCGGGTAAATGTGAATGTGTTTCAGTCCGTTTTGGTTTTCCACAATTTACTTCCGATTCTTATTTATTATTTGCAGGGGGGGGGGTTGTTAAACTTTCACATTTCACAAACATTTCATCTATTTGAGCGCTAATGAATTCAATCTTCTAAAAACTGTTCATTTCTAGCATACAATATAAAACTACTTCTACAAAATTAATTTTAATTTTTTATTTATTGAGTACAAATAAACTGAATATAATAACAAAACTATAAACCACTATTATAATAGTTTCTTCTATTGTAACAAATTATACAATATTACATAGTAATTGTAACAATTAAATTTAACCTGTATATCTCTATAGAAGGCAAAAGTCTTGATGCTGTGAATCATGACTGTAATATGTGTTTACATATGCATAGCTACCATGGACAATATAAAATTATTTCTGTTTTTGAAGTTGGGAACTAGACGCGAATCTAAATTCTAAAATTCCATATACAGCTACATTTTCCTGAGAAATGAAGCTATATTAGAAAATATGCAAAGTATTTATTTGTTCAATGTCTCAAATGGAGTTACCTTATTAATATCTTCTTCCTTTTTAGTTATTTCTGAATTTTGGAATGAATTTCTTCTTTTTTATTAAATGTCTCCTATTTAAATTTGTTTTTCTAATTTTTTTTCAGAGCTTTTAAAACCAGGCTTTAGAATACTTACTACTGAAATACGAGATTGGTGAAAACGGTTTATAAATCCGTCCATCTGGGTCAGCTGAATGCCGTTCTTTTTTTTTCTTTTTTTTTTTTTATCTGACAATTTCTGAAGTGACATTTTTGGAGGAATGGGGACCAATACTTTTAGTTTAAGTCCTTAATAGCTAGCTAGGACTTTTATCAAAATTCTTAAAGGCAATTTTGAGAAGTGTTAGAAATAAAAATTCCAGTAGTTGGGTTCAAATTAAATGTAAAATAAATAAGCTAAGCAAGTTAATAAAAAATATCTTTACAAAAAATTCAGGATCTTTTTTAAGCTTTAGTTTCTCTCTCTCTCTCTCTCTCTCTCTCTCTCTCTCTCTCTCTCTCTCTCTCTCCCTCTCTCTCTCCCTCTCTCTCCCCCTCTCTCTCCCTCCCTCCCTTGAGGAATATAATGTTGCCAAACTTAATCAACATTTTTAGAGACGGTTTTAAGAAAACCTTTTTGTTTTCATCTTACAGTTGAAACCCGTTGACGCGAATGAATCACTCCAAAAAAAGAAATTGAACAGAAATCGACATTTGTCCATAGTAAGACACAGCAAGGTACTTTAAAATAAACACAATAGGCTTAGTCATTGGTAGAGATTGAACTGTTGGTTCTCAGTGAATCAACGTGTAGACAGGACATTCCTGAAATTTACTTGTCTGTCTCGCTTCTGACTCATGCTTCTTTGCCTCTTCAATATTTCTGTTTTTAAATTGACTACTTCCGTTGGTCCCAAGTATATAATAAATTGATTATGCATTCCAAAACATTATATTATCGATAAATACCTAAGGATATTAAGAACACTATGAACAGGTCTTTAAACTCGTAGTCCATTATAAAGTTTGTCTTATCATATTCATCCAAAAATAGTAAGCACACACTCTTCTCCCCACAATTATAACGAAAATCAAATACCACAGACAAGAAAATACTAAACAAATAAACGATGCAAAAAAATTTCACTAACTTACTCACACCATCCACAAATGATATTTGTCACTATATCCCGGAAAATGTCTTTATACTACTTATACTTTAAAGGGAATGTTTTTATACTACTTATAGATGAATGATGGGGATATTTTAAATACTACTTCTACGTGAAGAAGGGGGATGTTTTTATATTACAAATACTTGAGACCAGGGGATTTAAACGTATACGTGAGGTCAAGGGATATTTTTATAATACTTATAAGTGAGGTGGGGATTTATAAGTATACGTGAGGTCAAGGGATATTTTTATAATACTGATAAGTGAGGTGGAGATTTATAAGTATAAGTGAGGTCAAGGGATATTTTTATAATACTTATAAGTGAGGTGGGGATGTATAAGTATACGTGAGGCTAAGAGATATTTTTATAATACTTATAAGTGAGGAGGGGATTTAAACGTATACGTGAGGGCAAGGGATATTTTTATAATACTTATAAGTGAGGTGGGGATTTATAAGTATACGTGAGGTCAAGGGATATTTTTATAATACTTATACGTTAGGACGGGGAGATGTTTTTATACAACACATAGGTGAGGGTGGTGGGATTTATAAGTATACGTGAGGACAAGGTTTTCTTCTTATTATTAATACATGAGTACGGGGGATTCATAACTATACGTGATAGAGGGGGATAGTCGTAAACTACTTATATTTGAGAGAAGGGGATTTATAAATATACGTGAGGTGTGGGGTGTTTATATACTACTTATACTTGAGGGTGGTAGGATTTATATGTATACGATAGGGCAGGGGTTTTTATACTATTTTTACGTGAGGGCGGGGGATTCATTCGTATGTGTAATGGCGGGGGATGATTTTACACTACTTATACGTTAGGACGGAGAGATGTTTTTAAACTACATATACGCGAGGCTAGTGGAATTTATAAATATACGTGAGGGCAAGGGATGTTTTTTATATTATATATACGTGAGGACGGGGGATTCATACATATTCGTAATGAAGGGGGATGGTTTTACACTACTTATACTTGAGAGCAGGGAATTCATAAATATACGTGAGGGTAAGGGATAAACATACGTGAGGGTAAAAACTTACACTAGTTATACGTGAGGACTGGAAGATGTTTTTATACTACTTAAAAGTGTGGGTGGGGAGATTTTTATAAATATACGTGAGGGCAAGGGATGTTTTTTATATAATATATATATATATACATGAGGACGAGGGATTCATATTGTGATTCATATACATATTTGTGATAGAGGGGGACGGTTTTACACTACTTATACTTGAGAGCAGGGAATTAATTCATAAATATACGTCAGGGTAAGGATGTTTTTACACTACTTATACGCGGGGTCTGGAAGATGTAGTGGGGAGATTTATAAATATACGTGAGGACATGAAATTTTTTATACTAGCAACACGGGATCTTTTTATACTACTTATAAGTGAGGAGGGGGGATGTTTTTACTCCCATTTTGGATTCTCAAGACCGAAGGCAGCCTTTTTTCACTTCGACACATTGGATCTATTGTAGAGTCCAAATCAAGTGAAAAGAATTCAGTCTACATCTTCCAGTATGAAACCCGTGTGTACCTTGGGATCTGCAAAGACCTCTCTAAGTATTCTGAGTCGGCAAGAGGAAACACAATCCTATATTTCATAACGATTTGCTTGTAACTACGTAACAAACGTAAGCACAACTGAGCTTTGCTCCATCAATTTAAATAGTCAGATCAGATCTAAACAAAGAACAGAACAGGTTTTGATAGTAATGTATTTGAAATTCGTAATCATTTGTACAATATTTTCTTTTAGTTCCTCGTTTGATTGACGTAAGGCGATATGATCACTCGTAGTGGTTTGAATCTCATTCTCTTTAGGTACAGAACTCTATAATACTTCTACATAAAATATTCCATGAGTCTAAATCTCTGTCCATAATATACTTTATATCATACACCAAACTCCGTAAACCATACGTAGCCCTTTCCAACCTTTTGTTTTTCCATTTCCAACTGTCTGACAAAATAACTTGGAATAAGCTTACAAAACTAAGCGTCTTCCTCAACAAAACCAATACTATTCCTTTTAATATTGCCAGGTGTCCAACTAGATCTCTTATTTTATGTTTTTCCGTTCATAATCGCTAGCAATGCTTCTTCTTAAGAAAAATGTATAAAAAAGTCTAGCCAACAAAAAAAAATGTAAAAAGATAGTAAATTTTCTTTTTACAAAACCCTTAAAATGAGGTATCATACACCATATTCTGACATTCTGAAGTTATTCTCAAAAAATAAATATCTTTAAAAAACTGTTTTTCTCTCGCCATTTTTATACCGTCAGAGATATTACAAAGACCGCTAAACTGATGTGCAACATGTTATAGGTTGCTATTTAATAATTTAGAATTAGAGTTATTTATAATTCTTTAATATTTGATTTTTTATTTTTTATTTAGTAAATGAGATGAAAAGTATCCTTAGCTTAGCCTATATTTTCTGCTGGAGTATGTTATTAGCTAGCCTTTGATAAAATTTTTTTCCGAATGTACGGTGTAGCTACAATAAAATAAAAAGTAAAAACCAAAATTTGAAATATTTTGGGGAACTGTATTTATCCGTATGTATAGACATACGAATAACGCTAATGTAAAACTTTTTTAGCGCCAAAATGATAAAAGGGTTTAGAAACATATAAAATATACCAGACGACCTATGTTTACATTTGAAAATTTTAAGATTTGAACACAGGAACTCCAGTTTTGGCACACCCTATACATAAAATTTAATGAATTTATTTTTAATGGATTCCCTGTATGCAATTTAGGGGGTATTGCATTTTGTTTACTTGTTGTTATAGCTCTCGCTATACATTGTGGACACATGTCAGACTCTCTCTGTATAACTCATTTAAAGGAATATATTTAAAACTCAAAATTTGCCGGTAACTACAGTACAATAATATAGAAACGCGAAATTTAGAATTTCTCTGTATTGGATTTACGTTTGACTGACGATGGATGTAGAATTGTAAACAACCAATTTACAGAAAATTGTATATCTCAAATTCAAACACAAAAGAGCAATGTGAAAGTTTATGGTCCATACTAATGTTCGAAAACGTATGAAACGGATATTAATATTTTCAATAAAATACTAATATAAACATTGGCTTTAAATAATTTAGCTAGATTTTGAGATTACACTTTTCAAACATTCTTGGTTCATTCTCGCTAAAGATTTGTTTTATGTATTGTTGTATAAGAAAGTGTATTGCTTGTAGGCTGTTTATTTATGAAAACTAAATATGGAGTACGTTAATGTGACTCAAATAATTTCACAACTAACTAGGACATACAGCCGTGCCCGATATTAATAATTAGAAAAATGTTTGCATTTAAATGTTACGCAATTTTTCCCTAAAACTCTTAGGACCAATACCGACCGTGAAATTAGACTGTGTTGTAATCTACTTGGTATTTCTAATGCCTGCCAAACGACGAAAGCAACATGCTGCACAATAGCACAACTAGGCATGAATCAGAAATCCCTCGAGCGTGGTGGAATTATAGTAATTGAATCAAACTAGCATTCTTTCACCTCCTCTCTCACCTTTGCAATGAGCGTCGAGTAAGCGTCTTAGTTTAATATTTCTTCATCTAGCAATTTTCAATACATCTTCAAAACTTTTTTTTTTAACGACTTGGAAATTTAATAATATAGTTAAATGAGAAAATAAATTATGGGATCAATGTTTAAATACTGCTGGACAGTCGTTTTAGTTTTTGGCATCATCTACCAAAGCAAATTAGTGACAATTAACTACCGAAACAAATTAGTGGCAATTAACTACGGAAGTAAATTAGTAGTGATTAACTACCGAATAGCAGACTTCCCTCTATGGATGTTTTAATACATTCAATAACTCGTTTTTGTAAACCCAACTTAGCAACTGTCAAGCGTGTAATGTAACACACACCAATATTGACCAAGAATTAACAGTAAATAATACCACAACTACTGTACACTTGAACAAAACACCTCACAGTGAGACAAGAAAGCTAGATGGACAACTGTCTACGTCGTCTACTACATCAGAGATGGCTGATTGTTTCAATAGCAATCAAGGACACAAATCTGTTATTATTATAGAAATAATAAAAGGTAAAACGATTTATGATTGAATTACTCCTTGGATTGAAATTATGATTTGACATTCATCAGTGGTAGTAAATATTATGTGTATATAAAAACTGGAGTGATGAATCCTTTATGAAAAACATACCCATAATCCCCCACCACTCGTGGACTTCGGCCACTGATCGCCCAATCCGTTGGAAACCTAAATGATCTGACTACTGCATATATTTTACTCTAATTCATTGTAACTAATCAATCTTTAGTTGAAATCACGGTAGTGTAACTGTTGTGAAAATAATAAATTATTATTAAAATTTTAAAAGTAAATACTTATTTTCCATAGAAATGTTTAAAAACAGTTAAAATTACTTTTTGTTTTTTTAATGATTGCTCATTGTGCTTCGTTCACTCTATTATATGTAATACACCAAAGCATCCACGTTGATGCCTTGGCACCTTATTGTACAAAGTAGAAGCCATTTTGAAACGGAAAATAAAATTTAAAAACCTTGTACGTACATGGTTTAGTCTAGTTGGAAAGAATCTGATTCCTATATTTCATAACGTTTAACTAGTAACTCCGTAACAAACATACATAACAAATGCTAAATTGTCGAATGAAAACGTAACTTCACTTCGCTCAATCAATTTAAATTGTCAGATCAAATCTAAACAAGGAACAAAACAGATATTAAGGAAAAATTGATATTAAGGAATTTGAGTTTTGTAATCATCAATATGTCCCTTTAGTTCCTTGTTTGCTGACGTAAAACATTCTCCCCCCCCTCTCTCTCTCTCTCTCTCTCTCTCTCTCTCTCTCTCTCTCTCTCTCTCTCTCTCTCTCTCTCTCTCTCTCTCTCTCTCTCTCTCTCTCTCTCTCTCTTCTCTCTCTTATGGGTTTTAAAATGGTCAAAAATGCTAATTGTACCAAAGCACAGTACAGTCATCTATATTTACAGTAACTAGTTGGTTTTGTAGTGTTGTCTACTTAATTTGTAATTGATATACTTTCGATTTGGACTTAATTATAAATGAAAAACATCCAAAACGTAGTTTTATTTTTTGATCATGAAAACAGATCAAATTAAAATTTTCATTTGAAGTTTAATTACCACTGCTTGATACACCTCGTTCACACATATTTAATACTTCGGAAAACCCACTGTACTTGTTTGAGTACTCATTTTTTATGCTTTGAAGCCGTGCAACTTTTTTTTTTTTTTTTTTTTTTTTATACAATTTTTAATTTTTATACCGTACATCGTTTCAAAGCGTATAATCAATGCCAATGACGCGTTTGCCTGAAACTATTTAACAAACACACAAATAACCATACAAATGAAACCTACAGCCAAATTGGTCGAATTAAAACAGATCATCTTTTCATATAGTTTACCATTAATTAATTCCATATAAACATTAAAGGTTTATTTTTATATCATTTACAAATTCTTTTGCCTACATTAATTACTCAAATTTTATTATATTATGTAGAGAAATACATTTTAAACTTATAATGATTGGGGTCTAGGTTTAATAGTTTTTGCCAATTATACCTAAACGGTACTGACACTTGGAAATTTCTAAGCGGTTTTGGGGTCATTGTCTTCATAAGTAATCGAAATTTAAACGAAATTGATACAGCATATTTTAAGTTTTTTACTTAAGCTACATGACAATATTTTAAAGTTTTTTAACAATTACTAATTAGTCTGCATTTTGGGGGAAATGACTACTAATATTTTTTTTGAGAGTCCTTTTTAGAAAAGAGTTAATCAAAATAATTTCGAAAATTTGTGAAAGTAAATATTTTGTCTTATATCAGGTACCTCCAAATTTTTAGTTATATACGAAAAGTGAAACAATAGGCTAAAATGGCCAAAATATTAAATTAAATTTAAATAAATCCACAACCGAAATTTAAAACCACTTCTTTAGGATCAGGGATCTCAAAAATATATAAGTAGCAAATAAGTCGACACCGATAACTTCACCCACCACATCTCTATACTTTCTACGTAGCCTATATGTGGTAAAATAAAATAATAATTGAGAAATTAAACATACAGATCATAGATGAGTTTTGAGTTTTTCAAAGTCAGATAATCACAAATGTTGCGTCACGTGAAATATAAGAAGATCACGTAAAAATACACGATGGCCTGCTTAGTTTCAGCGAAATTGGATGAACGCTACAGGGGATTCGAGATTGCGCAATCAATAATTCATGTCATGCAGAAATAACATTTTTTTCTTCAATAGGGGATAAACAAAAATTGTTTAATCCTCAATTTTTTTTTACCATAACTATAATAATTTTTAATCTGTACCGATATTGAGTGAAGGTTCATTATAATCTTTCTGTTGCTAAAGACAATCCAAAAAAGATAGAGGAATACTATGCAGGACCTATAGATTATTTTATATTTATTGTTGCATTATCACAGCATCATTTATAAAAGTTTTCCATTCCTACGACGTCAGACCTAAATACAACTACTTCCGGTTTATAAAGATGAAATCTTCGGGTTTTCCCCAGTTAAACCGTCTCTTATATTATAATTTGTTGACATAGCCTTAAATCTGTTATTATTTTGACTAAGCTACAAAGTTGCTCAATAATACCCAAGTGGTAAGACATTCGCCTTAAGCGGTAAATTATAAGCGGATTTAATTAGTTTCTATTAATTTGGGATTGTACTATTTTTACAATCTTGTGAAAATCTGCACAAATTAATTTTAATTATACTATAGTTTTTACTTTTTTCCTTTAAGTCCTACATAGTAACCAGAAAGTACTGTGATGGTGAATTAATTGGATGTTAAGATGTTCGAGATAGGGGTTTACATCCGTTGAGGGTTATCTCTTCTGAAGACCGGATGTTTGTATAAATGTCACTTAGCGACAATTTCCCATAATCTATTAAAACATTTCTTCAAAATTAGTATAGTAGTTGTTTTTTTCGGCACCTTACAATACACGTACAATATAAGTCTTAATTTAAATTTCTATTATTTGTAACAAGTCCAAATATCAAACTCATAATTTTACTCAATAAGTCAGCAGTGTACACACATAAAATTTTCGTTACTTATCGAGTAAAATAGTCTTACGTAATAAATAATTATAGCATTAATTTATACAACTAATAAATTTAATTTAATTTATTAATTTTTCCGCTTATACGATTTTTTACTTAGCAGGTATTGAAAATACAATAATATTTCAAGTGAAAAATATACGACCTAGACTGGGAATCGAACCCAGGACCTTTGGCTTTACGCGCCAATGCTCTACCAACTGAGCTAACCTAGTCGCGTCCCAACACAGGGCGTAGATTTCTCACTTGACTTTTTACGTTTATTGCTGCAATTTTTAGACTGGGAATTGAACCCAGGACCTTTGGCTTTACGCGCCAATGCTCTACCAACTGAGCTATCCTAGTCGCTTCCCAGCACAGGGCGTAGATTTCTCACTTGACTTTTTACGTTTATTGCTGCAATTTTAAGTTTCTAAATTGGCGCGTAAAGCCAAAGGTCCAGGGTTCGATTCCCAGTCTAGGTCGTATATTTTTCACTTGAAATATTATTGTATTAACTAATAAATATGTTTAACTAGGAGGTAGGTAAGGCTTATACAATATTGTAATTAATTATGAAAACCTATAACAGTTTCTGAATACTTTAAAAAAAAAGCTTGCGTCTTAATTTGTATACACGCATTGGTAACTGTGATTACCACTGTGGAAAACCTATTAAGGAATCACAGAAAATCTAAACCCCACATGATAAAGATGGCAGCTGGTAGAATCGGCTTGAATTATTATTAATTCTATTAATTTTATATTAAAATAAATAAAAATAATAGTTGCAGAATGTATTATGTAAATTTATAATTTTTTTTTTTATAATACATTCGTTTATGTATAATGCATGATCATACATAATGTAGGGTCATTAATTTCACTCTAATTCAATGTAGAATATTGATCCTAAGATTAAATAAATATGGACAGCCGAGATACGTCTTAAGTTGTTGTTTTTGTTTTTTTAATTAAATAAAATTAAAGTTAAAGGTTTAGGTTAAAAAAATAATAAGTCGATACGGCCGTATATCTTATTGATACAAGGCATCAAACCTATTTTTCTAAAAATACGTTTTTAGGTTATATTTCAAATATTGTGACTCCAAATTTATCACAATTATTAATCTTCATAAGAAGCATCTATTTATAAAATGTTATGAAAATCTTTCAATAATTTCTATTAGTGGAATTATTATTTTTAAATAGCAATCTATAAAATTTGAGGTTACGAAACAACTCACGATATAGACACACTATGAACTTCGAACTTATCCCTTGTTTTGTAACTTGATAACTTGTTGAAAATTCTTTCCCAAACTAATTATTCATAATTTGTTCGTAGGGGAGTGGAAACGGAAATATTATTTTAAAAGTACCATTTTGTAATTACATTATTAATACTAAATTAAATTCACCTCCAAATAAGGACATGTTTGTGTGTGTAACTTTAAATATCCTAAGAACCGATTTAACTAAGCAAACCCCCCCCCCCTCCATGAGACCACAAATGTTTTAGTCTTATTTTACTCGAATGTTACACTATTTTAGATTGGTGCTGGAGGGAATACAGAAAGACAGATATTCTGAAAAATCACTCTAAGGACGAACCCAGAAAAATAATCTCGACATATTTTACACACCATCACAAAACTTTTTTATTTATTATAAAGTGATAAATAAATCACGAATTTTGTACCACTCTATATAAAGTACTGTATTTCTTGTATCACTAGAGACATTCATACTAGTGTGGGTGTAATTAATTCTAAAACTGGGAAACATTGAAATTTGGCGTAGAACGCTCAACTGGCAAACGACGAAATCTCTTCTATTTTCGTTTGTGTATGGGTGTGAGAAAAAGTAATTGCAATTTTTTGTACCGTTTATTCTCTAAAAGCACTGGACTAATGACTTACGCCAAGAGATGAATTCTCCAAACACAGCACACCTATGATACTCATTTATAATTTGAAAAACCTTAATAATAAATCAAAAAGAAATGCAGACAAAGGTGTAAAAATCACGTGACCGATTGTTAGGCCTCTAGGTCTTCTTGTATTTTCCCATGTTTAATATTAAAATGTATTCCGTATGAAAGCTTCTATAAATAGAATAGTTTACGTCAATCCACTAATATTATCACCACTCCTTATTATGTCTGCATGTTTGGATCTTATTATTGTCAATTATAAAAGAATGATGCGAATACGTTTGGTAAACTTGCGTCACAAATTTCTTAAATATTGTTATTAACTTTAATACGCCATTTACATAGCAAAATGTTTGTTTTTCCTATTCGTAGTTTTAAACATTGAAAAAGTTGATAATTTCATAAACCACATAAACTGACTTTTCTAAAACCAAAATCTGGGAATGTTCAGAGGTCTCAACAATCCAAACTGATGAACCTTTTTTTTAAAAACGATATTTTAAAACGACCCTTCTATTTCTCATATAGGAAGTGCATTACTTTTTTAGGTCCACTGAGACCAAAAATTTGATTTGTGAATGATTTCTGACTGTTAATTGTATGTCAGTCCGTATATCCGACGTCTATGCAGTGCTCTACAGGCCTAATTTGTAGACCGCTTTTAATCAAAATTAATATGTGGCAATTTCTTTTCTTTCTTTTTTTAAATATTTGTTTTCGAAACTCTAAATTTACTTGTAGGTACCGAAGAAAAAATTCTCATAACGATATCTACGTTATTCTTCGCAGTTGTTTTCTACGTTATAAATAAACGAGTTGCTTTCTACGAGTGAAGGTAGAATGTTATAAATTTTCATCTTGACCTCAGTTGTTAGCCACCCATCGAGTGAGACTAAAGTGTTACACATTTTCTTCTTGCCCTCAGTTGTTAGCCACCCATCGAGTGAGACTAGAGTATTACACATTTTCATCTTGACCTCAGTTGTTAGCCACCCATCGAGTGAGACTTAAGTGTTACACATTTTCATCTTGACCTCAGTTGTTAGCCACCCATCGAGTGAGACTAGAGTATTACACATTTTCATCTTGACCTCAGTTGTTAGCCACCCATCTAGTGAGTCTAGAGTATTACACATTTTCATCTTGACCTCAGTTGTTAGCCACCCATCTAGTGAGACTAGAGTATTACACATTTTCATCTTGACCTCAGTTGTTAGCCACCCATCGAGTGAGACTAGAGTATTACACATTTTCATCTTGACCTCAGTTGTTAGCCACCCATCTAGTGAGTCTAGAGTATTACACATTTTCATCTTGACCTCAGTTGTTAGCCACCCATCTAGTGAGACTAGAGTATTACACATTTTCATCTTGACCTCAGTTGTTAGCCACCCATCGAGTGAGACTAGAGTATTACACATTTTCATCTTGACCTCAGTTGTTAGCCACCCATCGAGTGAGACTAGAGTATTACACATTTTCATCTTGACCTCAGTTGTTAGCCACCCATCGAGTGAGACTAGAGTATTACACATTTTCATCTTGACCTCAGTTGTTAGCCACCCATCGAGTGAGACTAGAGTATTACACATTTTCATCTTGACCTCAGTTGTTAGCCACCCATCTAGTGAGTCTAGAGTATTACACATTTTCATCTTGACCTCAGTTGTTAGCCACCCATCGAGTGAGACTTAAGTGTTACACATTTTCATCTTGACCTCAGTTGTTAGCCACCCATCGAGTGAGACTAGAGTATTACACATTTTCATCTTGACCTCAGTTGTTAGCCACCCATCGAGTGAGACTAGAGTATTACACATTTTCATCTTGACCTCAGTTGTTAGCCACCCATCGAGTGAGACTAGAGTATTACACATTTTCATCTTGACCTCAGTTGTTAGCCACCCATCTAGTGAGTCTAGAGTATTACACATTTTCATCTTGACCTCAGTTGTTAGCCACCCATCTAGTGAGACTAGAGTATTACACATTTTCATCTTGACCTCAGTTGTTAGCCACCCATCGAGTGAGACTAGAGTATTACACATTTTCATCTTGACCTCAGTTGTTAGCCACCCATCTAGTGAGTCTAGAGTATTACACATTTTCATCTTGACCTCAGTTGTTAGCCACCCATCTAGTGAGACTAGAGTATTACACATTTTCATCTTGACCTCAGTTGTTAGCCACCCATCGAGTGAGACTAGAGTATTACACATTTTCATCTTGACCTCAGTTGTTAGCCACCCATCGAGTGAGACTAGAGTATTACACATTTTCATCTTGACCTCAGTTGTTAGCCACCCATCGAGTGAGACTAGAGTATTACACATTTTCATCTTGACCTCAGTTGTTAGCCACCCATCGAGTGAGACTAGAGTATTACACATTTTCATCTTGACCTCAGTTGTTAGCCACCCATCGAGTGAGACTAGAGTATTACACATTTTCATCTTGACCTCAGTTGTTAGCCACCCATCTAGTGAGTCTAGAGTATTACACATTTTCATCTTGACCTCAGTTGTTAGCCACCCATCGAGTGAGACTAGAGTATTACACATTTTCATCTTGACCTCAGTTGTTAGCCACCCATCGAGTGAGACTAGAGTGTTACACATTTTCATCTTGACCTCAGTTGTTAGCCACCCATCGAGTGAGACTAGAGTATTACACATTTTCATCTTGACCTCAGTTGTTAGCCACCCATCGAGTGAGACTAGAGTATTACACATTTTCATCTTGACCTCAGTTGTTAGCCACCCATCGAGTGAGACTAGAGTGTTACACATTTTCATCTTGACCTCAGTTGTTAGCCACCCATCGAGTGAGACTAGAGTATTACACATTTTCATCTTGACCTCAGTTGTTAGCCACCCATCTAGTGAGTCTAGAATTGCATATTTTCGTCTTCGCCCCAGTTGCTTACTAAATTTCGAGCGGTACTAGAGTGTTACACATTTTCATCTTGGCCTCAGTTCCTTATAATACATCGAGTGAGGTTAGACTATCACACATGTTCACTATGCTTTCAGTAGTTTGCTACACTTTGCGTGAGGCTAAACTGTTTCACAATTTCGTTATGGTCCTAGTTGTTTGCTAAGTATTGATACATTCTAGAGTTTTACAAATTTCGCTACCCCCCTAGTTGTTTGCTACTCATCGAGAGAAGGCTAAACGGTTTCACAATTTCGTTATGCTCACAGCTGTTTCCTACACATCAAATGAGGGTAGAGTGTTAACATTTTCGTTATGATCTCATTTATTTACCAAGTATTGAGTGAGAGTAATGTTATTCTTGTTTTTCTTAATGTTGATTGTGTACTATTGAAGCCCGTTATTGTGATTTTCGATTACTGTACTTCATGCTGTAATCGAGGGCTTTGCAAGAACCCAAGCCGGCAAAAACACATTGCTAGTAGTATTTTTTTTAATTGTCACTATTCTCACTGTAATAATATTATCTGATAATATTCTCACTGTAATAATCACCAAATCGGGTATTTAAATAATGTCATTTAACCATAATTTAATTTCTCTAACCATACTTCTAATAACAATGACCAATAACATTATAATTTCAATAATTATTTGGTTTTTTTCATTTCCTGTCATAATTAGGATTTCCTGTAATTATGGTTAGGGGAATTATCAACGAGGTTTGGAGCGCATTTGAGGAAACATTGGCGTGCCCACACCTACTAACATATTACCATTACGATAGCAATGCAGTGCTAAAAGGCATTATACTTCCTCCAATTCTTTATCTCCATCATTGTTAATAAAGTGCTGCCAACCGCAATAAATAATATTTAGTATTTACAAATTAAGAAAATTATAAGTTAGAAACACATTTTTTCTCAGAAAACCATCTTCGATAATGGGATTTTATTTATTGTAAAACATGGAACCCAATCACCTCATGAGTAACACAAAATTAGTCTTTACTTAATGATTCATCTTATAATACCTGTATCTGAGTAAAAATATCAAAAAGTGATCATAAAAGGCATGGGAATAATAAAAAGAACCTAACGATATTTGTTTTATAAAAGTACAAAATTGTATTTAAATTGTTACAATAAGAAAATAAATTACAAATTAATTTAAAACAGAAGTCCAAATGATAGATTTAAAATGGTCACCGGGTCATTAAATCTAACTGAACATAAATAAGGAACAAAATAGCATCCTTATCTGCTTATATTTTCACACATTGCTGCCTATCCTTGAAGTAGCTCTGAAATCAGTCATATGCCTCACCACGAATAGGCTACTAGAATGCAGGAGAATCTCAAGGTCTTCTCAATATTAAGGAAAAGCCTACTAACAAGTTTGCTGTATATTATACCCTCATTAATGACATCATAAAACTTAACAGAGGTACTTCCGTATTCACTCCTACTCTAAAACCAAACTTATTACTGTTAAAAAATTTTGTTTTACAAAAAAAGCAATTTTTCCTTCGTAATTTTTTCTATCACGTTTGAAAATGTTGAAATTAAAGAAATTGGTCTATAGTTTGTACAATCCGAAATCTGAACCATATTTATAGATTGATACTACCACAGTGTTGTTAAGTCTATCAGGAAAAACTCCTGATAAACTGAGGTTTATTATAACAGTGAATGTATCAATTTTTGGTAAAATTTTAATCATGACAGAATTCATCCCATCAGTACTCGACGATCTTAATAAACTGACTTAATTACCTTGACTACATCCTCAGAAATAACAGAGCCTATTGAAATAGAAGATTTTTCCTGCTTGTATATAAAAATATGTTTGTATATTAAGTTTTCAAAATTTGTTGGTAACTACCGATAGGAAGTGTTTGTTGAACTCATTAGCTATTTGTTCTGTGTCCTGAACAATCTTATTATCAATATTTATTTTATATCTTTATTTGACCTCCTACTTGGGATCAGTTAAATCCTTAATAGTGTTCCAAGTGGCTGTAGCATTATTATGGCCATTGTAAAGTTTGTTTCGATATAATGAACCTGGCCAATTATATATCATAAGTCATACTATTCCTAAATCCTACTTAATATAATCTAAACTTATCATTTAAGTTTAGAGTATTTTATTTCACCAGTAATCTCTACTTGAAAGATACACTTCTGAAGTTCCTGTTCAAATAAATTATAAGCATTACAAACATTACGCTCATTACAAACATGAGTCCAGTAAAATCATCTAACAAAGCATTTAGTTTATACAACTATAGCAAATAGAAACTTTATCAATTTTATCAACACCTTCCCCCACGTACTATTGTCATACATGATCAGTAATTAAGCTATTGATAACTTTTGCTTCACAATCAGTCTTATTTTTGAAGCTAATCCAACATACACATGATCAATGCAAGTTGCAGTTTGTTTTATTACGCAAGTTGGTTGATTGACCATTGACTCAAGCCCAAAACTAGCCATTGTAAATTTATAATTATCAACTTCTACATTACCAATCTTCAGTATGTCTATATTTATATTACCAATAAACGATTAAATTTTTTAATTGTTATTCATCGACAGGTTCAGTTAAATATGGCTGCATCTCGTTTACAAATGATCATTTGTATAGTTATATAAACTATAAAATAGCAAGAATGTAAAAATCTGTCCCCATCAGATTAAGCTTCTTTCTCATAACATCAGCTTTATTTTATTTTATTTAATTTATCACAATTAACAATATGTTTTACAATAAACCCAACACCCCCGGACCGACAATTTTTAATTTCACTAACAATCAAATTATAATCTAGTAATAATTCATAAAAAGGGATTCGTCATTTGTAATTCAATTCCGTCAAAATATTAACTTCGGATAACTTTCCCAACTTGAAATTTCGGCAATAAAATTATCAAACTTATTATGTTATTATATTTAGGTGAACTATAACCATCATTATCTCCCCATTTAAGCCCTTAATACTTGTTTTATCTTTTCATACTTTCCCCATTACCATAAGCTACTAATATGTCAATACAACCAATGTTGACAATATCGTTATAATTGATCCAAAGGAAAAAACTCATAAAATACAATTAAATTTATAGTCTATTAAAATCAAAAATGAGCTACACACCTACTAGTATGCCAAACGATATATAGATTCAATGAAACTAGAGGTCTTATGTTCAAAAAGAAAATATACACCTACTACTATTTTGCATCATTTTCAAGCTTACTCAAGTCATCTTAGAACTTAATCACAATAACTGACAATCGTTTTTCTTTCCTCAATAGGATGGTACAACCACGCAACCACAGATATTTGTAGCCACAATCTCTCTTAATCTGTGGCCTGTTTAAGTAATCTTCTTCTCGTATGACACAATGACTCATTAACAAACACCGTACTACTGTATGGCAGTCACATATGGCGGTTGGGGAAATCTCTCTTTTTAGAACGTCTTATTTACACTAATATATCTTTATCACTCCGCCTCACAAACTTTGCAATTATCCCTCTTCAGTTTTCCTTCTGTGACCATCTCCACTTCTTTTGACCAGCTGGAAGCTCCGGCTGGCTGGAGACCGCGTACACTTTAGCCGAATCTTGTCAGGATGGGCCAAGGAGTCGGGTTAGGACGCTAATGAACGCACGCAACGTAAGTGAAATTAAATGTTATATTTTATTTGAGCGCCGAATTAGATTACAGAAATATTTATAATTTATTAAAAAGACATAACGGCAAGATAAAGCCTTAATAGTGGCCGAAAAACATACCGTTTAATTTAGCTAGCACGTGGCCGAAAATGGACTGACCTCGTCCCGTAGCGGTCTTCCTTCTCGCGGCTCTCGGAACAGACTCCCGCTCGGCTCGCTGGTTCAAGACCTCTAATCCTCGTCTCTCCCCCTTTCTACGTAATCTTGCACTGCTCAACAAAATCGCAAGTGCCAATTCATATTTTATTATTTAGAATTCCTTTACATCCTAATTTATAGTTATTATAGTTTTGGTTTGGTGGGCTCCTTGGCTGGGCCACACTTCCAAATCTATGGCAAATGTCTATCATATGCCTTATTTCCATTTCCAACGCCTTACCGACTTTCTTAACTATTTCTTCAACATTCTCACCTTCTTCCTCGGGGATTCCTTGCAATTCCAAACAATTCCTTCTGGAGTATTGTTCCAATTCTTCCAATCGAGCCTCCAGGACACATACCTTATTCCTTAAAGTTTTATTCTCACTCTTTAAATCATTCATTTTAGTATCATGTTCCCCTATTTTATTTTTTTTTATAGCCGTCTGAAGCGTATTTGTATTTTCGTCCAATCTTTCGTTTATTTTTAAAACAAGACTTTTTTAAATCTTCACCATTCCTTTTTTGATCACTCCTAATATCTTTCAGCACCTCCATTAAGTCTTTCTAAGTCAAATTACCCTGTTGCACATTTGATTCTAACCGCATGCTCTTCCTACGCTCAATTATTATGATCTTCCAAGATTTACAATATGTAGCCTACATTTGAAACTTTTACATATAACTTATAGCATAGAAACGCTCACTTTATGTGTCATCATTATGTCAAGGTCGCGCGACTTCATGAACTTAAATTTTAACGCTTAATCTAAATAATCACAACAATCATTACGTGAATATTACCATACTAACCGTAAAAATCAAATACTTTTTTTTTTTTTTTTAATGTCATCCACATTTTGATTAACATTTTTGATAAAGATAAAAGTGAAATTTGTTAGTCCCATCAGTTTTGCATTAAAAAATCCTTTAATTTGATGTCACATGACGCGGTTCTTTTTTTATATTTTGAATGTGCCAAAAAATGTACAATTTCGGCGTACAGGAAAAAATCAGTTCAATGTCAAATGCTTCTTTCTTAATAGTCTAGAGAATATTATATAAACTGTGTAGTGTTCTGATTTCACGTATTTAGCGATTTTATAATTAAAAATCTGAAATTCATTTTGTGACGCTATTTTGGTCATAGTCACCCAAAAAATAATTGGTTTGTTCCATTAGTTTTCTCTTTTTATTCGCTTTAATTTGACATAACACAAGATACGGCAATGCCTGCATTGAAAATGTTGAATGCCCCAAAATTCAAATAGAGAGTCAAAAATCCAAACTATCATAATAGAAACTTCAAACGACCTAGTTAACAGACCCAAAACAAGTTTGTACATTGAATGCAGATTTTAAAGCTCTTTAAAGGATTTTTTAATTAGAAACGTAAATTCTTGTTAATTGTCTACAACACACAAGCCCAACAAAATATTATAGAACTATATCAAAATTATATAATTCATAATTTATTTTCCTCCATACGTTGCTAAAACTACATATTAACAACAAAAATTTCAAAATACATTTGTATAAAATTTATTTATTCTGATATAATTGATAATTTCTTATAATGTAATTTTACAAAATTATATTTTTAAAAAAATATAAAATATTTAAATTAGTATTAAAACACCAGTGGCCATTTTGATATTGTTAAGGAACACATTTTAAATTTTGATACATTTCTGGGCAAAAGAATATAAAATTAATATTAACAATTACCATAATTCTATAATATTTGACTTAGGTTAATCTTGGGGTGATGTAGACAATTACCAAGAAATTATGTTATTATTTTATTTTTTCGATAATTCAGAGTTGTCCTTTGACTTACAGATATTTTCGTGAAAAGGAACAAATCTTTAGTTTCTTGTAAATATGTTGTAATGTTAATGGTTTTCAATAAATTGGACATTAAATATTTTAATCCTCTGATATTTTGGAAACATATATAACAAACTCTTGGTTTCCTGGTATAATAGTAAAAAGTTGTATAAACAATGCTTATACTAAATATCTTGTCTACTTCCAAAGATATAATATTTTTTTCTAACAGTACAAAATGGCCGACAGAAGGAAAATGAAGCATATCCGGGGTTATTTTAAAATAAACTTTGTTTCTTATTATTAGCTCTAGAATCAACTCCTTGCAATTTCGACTCACACTGTATACACACCTAAAAGGCCCGCAATGGCCTAGCAGACACGAATTCAAGAAAGAGGGATTGTACACAATTACAAGATTCAGAAAACCTGTGTAACATCTGTTTTAAACTTACCCTACTGGTTTGATCTACCAAACAATTTAACATTTCCTACATGTTCCAACAAATCAAATTTTGTTCATGACTTTTAAAGGATCTGTTTGGACCGACATTTTATAGTCGGAGTGTGTACAATCAAATTATTTTATTGGGCGATGATGAGCGAAAGGTTTTTTGCCTTTATACAAGGTGAAAATTTATTTACTTGAAAGAAGCAACATTCAATTAAATAAAACGTAAATTTTTCCTCAGCAAACATATCATTGGCAACAAAATGATGTTACAATTACTAAGCATCTTCTTAACTTAATAAATGGTGCAAAAACCCACACCTAATCACAATCTACATACTAACAACAAAAGTATAAACCTTCATCGCAAAAATGTTAATTTAGTCATTAATTGTCAGTGAAATCAACCATGGATGTCTTTTAAAAATATTTATGGGTAAACTTGATTCGCTTGTGCGATAAAAACAGACAAGGCGAAGATTATTTAATCGTAATTGTTCTTCATTTCCATCTTACAGCTGTTCTGTGCTACTTGAAATTAATTGTGACGTCAGAGTCTTTCCTGGGATACTGCCGACATATCGCTGAGCTCTTCAAGTAATTTTAAAATAAATCTATTATTCAATGCCTTACAACACTCACTGACGTCTATACAATTAATTCAATTAAAAGCAGATATTTCAAGGTATGACAAATGAACTGCGCAAAAAAAATGCATTTACTTTCCTTACACGCGAACTCCCCAAAAATGCCTCATGCTACCTTAGGATGAAAAGAATGTTGCACTCGTGATAATAGGACCCCTTGTAAAGGGGTAGACACAGGTGATTTTCCTTAAAACGAAAGAAATTTTATGACAGAAAAACATTTATGACAACGCTTACTTGTCTGAAAGAAAATTTTCACAAACACCTTCTCCAATCAAATACTGTTGAATTCCAAACTTTGAGGTACCCCTCAAGATATGGCCAAAATAGACCCACATATCAAAGATACAACAATTTTATCGAAATTAGTCCACTCGTTTGTGTTATACAACAGTTTACAGATGACATATAGGATATCATTTTTAAAACATCTTGTTTAAGCCCGAGGAACTTAAAATCAGATATAATAACTAAAACCAGATACCAAGATGTATAACCATCATACATATGAGTATTTCTTTAAGAGTTTACTATTCATAACAATACTTTTCCAATCCAATATCATGTTCCAAAATTGTAACCAACTATTAAAAAAATATATTAAAATATATATTTTCCACAAGGTATATTATAGTAAAGGAAATTTTAAACATTTTTTACTCTTACTAAACCTAGATCAAGATATTTTGTTCCATTAATTAAACATGAACTGCTTCTAATTTGCAAGTTACCAACTTTATTTATGAGTAGCCAAGTAGACAGTGGTCAAAAACATACGACAAATTCATCAATAACATTTGAATAAATTTATTTACACAATTATAATAATATGAAAATATTTAATAATTAAATTTATTTTTTATTTTTTTATTTTGAAATAAAAACAAATTTTAAAGGTTTATTTAAAAATTCTATGAAAAATATTCATGGATGTCTAAAAATAATTAATTTTATTTAATTAATTTTGATAGCCCCTGAGGGACTAAGTACCAAAAATTTAGCTAGCTGCACCACACATTTTAGTTTTTTTTTTTTTTCCCCCCAAATACAAAACATTACAATATATTTCTTTTTATTTTAGTTTTATAACATCAGAATTTACACTTTTTTTTTTTTGTGTGGGGGTGGGTGATGTTTTTGTTTGAACCGATTATCTAGTAGACTGTTGGTCTTTTATATTTAATTTGTTAATTTGCTTAATACTTTTTATATAAAGTCTTGTTGGACCAGTAAAACAGGGAAAATTGAAAAAGAAACCATCGCTAGACAATTTGTAAATTAATTATTCCCTAAATTAGTACAGTATATATTATATATATATATATATATATATATATATATATATATACTGTATATGGGTGCACCCAGTCCTCCAAGCTCGTTCACGAACCCAAAGTAACAACTCTCGTAACCTTGTAACTAGTTAAGATTACCCGCTACTTTCACTCTCCAGTCTCGTTTTCACTGCAGAGTTACCGAATGAATAGCTCCTTTCCATTTTCAAGGTCAGAAATCTATCTGGAGTATCTATGGACTTGTTGACAGTGACTGTAGGTCAATGTCAATGCAGGCATTTTTCGCATTTCTTAAGAGTAAATAGAATAAATCTAAGGTAAGTTAAATATGATAAATGTGTTTTTGATATTCCCTTGTGGAATATTTATTGCCAAAGTATAAAAATAATTTCTGTTGTTTTAAAACATATTAGGAAATTATAGGCATACATCTCTGCTTTAGTATCAGTAACCTTTTTAATAGATTTACAGATTAAAATATCTCCTTAAAACAAGTTTGTTTCTGTATTTTTCTCCTGTCAGACGTACTGCAATTACAGTAATTCTTTTCTTTTCTCTCTGATAAGTGTATTGGTCCTATTGAGTCTTTTTTAAAGTATGATTCCTGAATATATTAAAAACTAATAAGCCTACCCTTACAAAACCTATAGCCTATATAATATGTTAGTTATAAAAAATACACACAAATAATATAAATAAAGAAAAAATTCTTAAAATTATTATAACAAATTTCTGCCATAGTTCCATTGTTTCAGATATGGTAATCAACTTTATATTTTCAAATTGTTTTCTACATTAACACATACTTAATTTTTATGATTTTATATATTTGAAAATTAAAATAATTAAATGCTTTAAATACATATCAGTGTTATAAATAAGTACCATATAGTCCAACCAGATAAATATTTTAAAAACAATGTTTTAATATAGCCATCTTATATGATATGATATGACATACTAAAGAAACAAGTTAAATAAAACTGTTGCAAACTTATAAAATATTTAATAGAATGAAAATACAGTATACAAAGAATTATATAGATGAAATAACAGGCTACTCCTCCGCAGAGATATTGTGATTATTTGCCACAATACAACAAACATAAATGAGTGTGCTTTGTATAGATATAACCAATGAATAATTATTAGCCCATAGAGAATATTGTTAACATTTTTAAACATAGGCTACACTTTGTTAGTACTTGTAGGCCTATGTAGTTTGCAACACAAATAAAGTCTATTTGTTAGGAATAGTCGTATATTTGGCCTAGGCTTACCTAGGTAATAGACCTAATTAAAGATATTCTAACATTCTGCTTGATTTACGGTAATTAAACATTTTTAGAATGTTTTGAATTTATTCTAAAGTGTATTTGTTTTGGTCCATTTAGGCATAAGTTTGGTCTAATTAAAGGCACTCCAACCTTCTGCTGGAGTAATTAAACATTTGTAGCTTAATTTGAAGTTATAATAAAATGTATTTGTTAGGGGTTGGGCTAATTGAAGTACCTTAGCCTTCTGATTGAAGTAATTAAGTATTTCTGAATTTTAAAAAACCATTTTTTCTCAACGAGAATCTACTTGAAATAATTTTTTGAAATCCTTAGAGGTAATATATTATTTTTCAATATATTTCAATGAGTTCAGAAGTTACGTAGAAAACAGAAAGCAAAACAATTTTTTTAAGATTAAAAAAAAAAAGAAGTTTTTATTTCTTATGTAAATTATTTCTGGATTAACTAGAGAACCTACTGTATACTGAGGAAACATTGAGCACAATTTTACCAAACCTAACCTGTTCGTTTGATACAATTTTTCAGATTCGATAATTTGATATCTTACAATGTTCTTCCAACATGTCCGAATTATGCCAATAGGACTTCATTTGAAATTATATTAAATTATTTAGTTTTAATCTGCAAAACGATTGTGATAAGATGTACCGGCCCCCTTAAGTTATCACAAATCATATTTAATTATACCGTAGCCCTTTTACATCTGTTAATTGTTTTATTCTGATAATGTATCTAAAAATAAGCAAAGTAAGTTATATAGCATAATATCTAACTTACCGCTAAGAAACAAACTCGAGCCTGGATGCTGAGGATGGATTTTCAATACATTACACTGCTCTCTGTATCATCATTAGTCTAATTAACATAATATAAACATAATATTAGGTATCTAAGCTTAACACAGGTTAACATAGTTTCTTACGGTTTTCAAATTCATAAGTTATTTTAATTAAGTTTTTTTAACTAACAAAAGCATAGGGCTACTTTAGACTCATAATATTGGTAATTATAGAAAACACTTTGGATCTTAAATTTTCAATAATTTATTTTCCAAGTAATAAAATCATGTTTAAATTGAATAAATAGAAATAATTTGAAAATAAACACATAACCATTGTTAATATTTCACACATTTAACCAAACGCTTCAATACTGAACTCTATTTAAGTAACATTTACAATTATTTTGTTCAAGTCACATATAGGCTGACGAAAGAGAGCACAGTATGGCACAACACGATTTCGGTAGTTAACAGCAACTACATTGTAAAATCATTTATAGTACCGTTAACTAAATATGTTTTATAAATATTAAAATATATCATAAAGTGTAAATGGTAATACGACCGTAACTAACCTAACTTGTCTTAGAAGTCATTATATATTACAAAATATAATAGGCTATGTTATTAAAAAATTCTTAGCAAAAATTAAAAATTGATATTAATACTAACTGATTCCAGAAAGTGTGATAAAGTTACCAGAGGAAGTTATGGTAATTGTATAGCAGAGTAGCCTCACTTCAAAATCAATTTTTAAAGGTTTTATTCGTCAAATAAATGTTGGAAAAATATTTTATTATCGAAAAAAAGTGTCGGAAAGATGATTACATAATATAATTACACAAGAAAATCTTAATCAGAGTCAAATTCTGCTGCAAATTCAGTAGAAGAGGAATTTATTGAATTTAAATGTATTTCACTCGGAGTTTCCAAGGAGATTAAAAATACAAGTTTTCTTGTACTTTTAAAAGGACATCAGGCAGATAAAACTAAAGACAAATAATTATTCTGGGTTTCTATGATTTGTGTTGATTTGTACTTTTAAAAGTACATCAGGCTATTAGGCCTATAAACTAGTTCACCTCTGGGTCTTAGGAGGTTAAGGTGGCGCCGTATTTTCCTTGTTTTATTTTTTTATCCTCTACTACATACCTTACTTCATAAGAATAAAAATGTTTTTTTGCTGTAAATATGTAGGGCTGTATTATTATATATCACGAAAGGTTTGGCCAGGTTGCTATATATATATAAAACCACCTGGCCAAACCTTCCGTACGTTTATTGAAGTGAATGTCATGAGTATGAAAGATAACACAGAGTTAATTTTTTCACGAAAAAACAACTTGTGTAATTATATTATGTAATCATCTTTCCGACACTTTTTTTCGATAATAAAATATGTTTCCAACATTTATTTGACGAATAAAACCCATACAAATTGATTTTGAAGTGAGGCTACTCTGCTATATAATTACCGAAGTTATAAACACATTGGAAAACCAAACCTGTTTTATCTTTCCCTATGAATTAAAATAACGTATAGCCTACATTCAAGTTACTGGAATATACTTTATTACATGACTAAGTCATATTTTAATAAATGTTGAAATCCTTGAATTTGAGAAAGCTTCTTAGCCATCCATAATAATAACAATAATGATGGTTAACTATCAATAATTATTAAAGTTAAGTGTTTTCAGCTCCATGTTCGTAAGGACAGATGGTACACAAATTCTCAAATTCATCAAATGTTGAGAAACAAAAAGAAAAGATGTAGGTAGCCAGAAAAAATAATATACGTTTTGTCTCTATTGAGTAAAAGTTGATCAAATCATTAGAGCGGTTAAAGTTATAAAAAAGAAACTAACAACAAACTCCCACAAACCAAATTTGATCAAAATGTGTCAACTCTTTTGGATTGTACGAAACGCACGTACGATAAACATAATTTTTAAAATAATTGTTTGCTGTGTAGGACGCCATATTCCTTTCCTCCTTTAGCTATACGCAATGTATTTATTATTAGACTATAAAAAAAACAAATTATAATGTGCTAATTAATAAATATGACGTCAAAGCAAGACGGGTATCCACCTGACACGTCATCATAGAACAGAAATAGAGTCGGGGCAAAATAGTCCCGTTGCATAATAACTGCTGTGCAATGAATGGAACAGCCTTGAAACCAGCTGTTGTGACTGCCAGTTCTCCTTGATGACGAGTGGATCAGGAAAGTTTTCTATTATTGGTGGATTTACTCTCATTTACCGATCTAACATTGGTATCGTACCAATTGTTAACCTGCCCAGAATGAGATATTTAGGCTATTAAAGGACGTACCGAGATATAGGTATTGTAAGAAGCGACGTCTAACTGCTATTTTCAAACAATTGCCAATCTTTATTTTTGAGTTACACAAATTTTAAATAGTTTCTATCTGTAACTAGATCCCCCGAGTTAGAAATCGTTCCTTATTTGACTGTTTTTATTTTACCTCAATTCAACGATTATTGAAAATAAATTATATGAAAGTTACGTAAAACATTATTTATTTTATATATTATAAACCATTGTAAATCGAAAATACGTGATTTCATGTAAATGAAAAGAATAAATATCCTATGCAAAATCATCGCAGATGCTTTTTCTTTCGCCCATCCTCAAAACGAAATAAAAATTAATCAAAACTGTTAGTCACCTAAAATGTCAGTTCGATTAACTGTCAATCAAAAAGTAAAAATGAACCATGCGTCTTGGAAACAATTTCATCATGATAGACCACTTTTAATAATCAAAACACTGCTAGGCAACATTTCATCAAAACCAAACCTAGAAATGGCATTCAGAACCAGTACAGCATTTCCCACTAGGCACGTACCTAGGGCGCAAAATTTGAAAGAGAACATTTTTTGCAAACTGAAATTCTGTGTGAAAAACAAAAATTATGACCCGCTTGTTCAAAACTTTTCTAGTAGTAGACCAAAGAATAAATTAAGATGTGTAACTGTCTTTATTATTAAGGAAATACAAGGTCAACACTAATCTGTCACCTTGTTCTGTGATGTTGCACCGTTGCACGTCACTCAGTCTAGTTGGGCGCTGTGCTAGTTAGTCTAGCGTCTTCTGTAGTTTCTTTTCAAGTTGCATTGCTGAAAGTCTGTTTTGAAAGCGATTAAAGTGAGCCTATGTTTTATGTTTGTCCAGTGTTGTGGTTGTGTTTCTTATTTGATATAAGAGAAAATCTTTCTCACCCGTTCTTCGTCTCATCAAAGATGGCGCACGTTATTATTTTAAGCGCAACCGTACCTAACTGTAGTTTTGAAAGCTCATTTTCAGCATTTAAGCGAGTGAAAAATTACCATGCAACTCATTGGGACAAAGCAAATGCTCTTAGGAATTGAAGGTGATGTTCAAGATCCAATAAAAACGTTTTCTAAAAACAAAGAAAGGCGAAAAATGGTCATTGGGTGAGGGTTTATAAGTACCTAAAGAAACTATCACATGAATGTACCGTACTTTTTAATCTTACGGATGTGGTTAATAATGTGAAAACAACAATGTAATAACTTTTTAATAATACATAGTTTTAGATTTCTGTTGGCAACTCACATGTTATAAATTTTTATATTTTGTTGTTTTCAAAGAATTTTGTTGTTTGTATTATTTCAAAGAATCAAAACAATCCTATCCTCTTGTAAAATAGTTAATAAGCTTGAAATAACTTTTCAACTAATTTTTTTTTTAATACAAAGAGTATTTCGATGGAATTTTAATTCGTAAAGAAGATCATGTTTTTCCATTAGTTTACATCAAAACTTTTAAAGTCAGTGCACCCATAGTTTACTATAATTATTATTTCAAGTTTATTATTATATCTATAACGATTAGACGGGAGGGGGCAACATACTTGATTGCCTAGAGGCCCAATTTGTCCAAATGCGGCACTGGTCAGGATACTAAAAATTCTATTTACAGTATTAAATGTGATGTGACATACAGATATTGGCGAGATAAAAGGACCTCTAAATATAAGAATTAATTAACATAAACATGTTACGTCATTAGGCGTAACGGATAAATCGAAAATAGCCGAACATATTTGGTTCGAAAATCATAAATTCAATTAGGAAGTGGTAAAAATAATACATTAGAGAAAAACTCATTGTAACCTCACATACAGAGTGGGAAAAATCTTACAACAACTAGTAGAGATAAAAACTGCCAACTTACCAAACCTCATAGGGTAAGTCCTTTCACTGTTTATGTAGTAAAAATTTTTCAAGGCACTAAATGTTATCTTTTTTTATGCCTTTCAAAATAATATGATGGGTTGTTAATAAATAATAAGGTCCTCCTTTGTAAACCCCCATAAAAATGGGGCTAAAACTAGTTCACCCCATAAAATATGAAAGGACTTACCCTATTCGGTTTGTCGAAGGTTAAAAGTTTTCATTTTTACTCATTCAGAAATAACCTAGGGGTTGCAAGGCTTTTTCCACTCTTTATAAAGCTATCTGATAATCCTACAAACCAGTCTAGAAATAAAACCATTATAGCTTCCGTTAAATCTGATAAATTTGTCTACATTAAATAAGGCTAAAATTTTATCAATTAATCCTGAGTGGGATTAAACTTTTGAAAGAAATAGGAAAATGTTGTTTACTCAGATAAACAATTATTAGGACAACTTTCTCTTGGCACCATCTCTCTAACAGTCAGTTGTTTGCCGTGTTTTGTGTAGTGATCACGTTTGTATTAAATCTTAGTTTTGACTGCTCAGGCATAGTTTTAGGTTTGGCTTCTTTACTTAGGTTATAGATTTAGATTTGATCATGGTTCTAGGCTACTGGAGGGGGGGGGGGGTGACTCGACAATTTCAAATAGAATGTATGCTCTTGTGATACCTCATTTTAAAGTCTTCTAACAAAAATTAAAATATGAATATCCAAACCAAAATGACGCCAAAAACACAATCGTATTAAGATCGTTACAAAATAAAAACAAATTATTCTTTCTTAAATGTGGATTATAATTTTGTTCAACAGAAATAAGGTAGTATTACATCAGAACGTAGCTTGTCCTTATTATAGTCATAATGTTAGGGCCTCTTTAAATTAACAGTTTCCTAATTATGGCATAGGTAAGAAGAATGCCCAGCTTAGTCTTCTGCTCTTAAATGGACTAGACTTCTTTTATGGAGTCATTTAAAATCAACTCTCTACATCTCAAAACCAGCATCAGTTGAAGATTTACGAAACAAATAGAAGAATGCCGAAACACCAGGATTATTTACAAAAAATGTTCAATATGGGTTTGAGAAGCAGTTGTGCACTAAATTGCGTTGCATGGAGACACATTAACATCAGTTTGAACATTTGATTTGACTTTGCAATTTACGGTTCGGTAGCCAAGTGCGTATCTACAAACTAAGGGTTCCATAAATGTGTTGCGTTGTAGTTTTTATGTTATTTATTCTAATGTCTTGACCGACCTCAGATGAGTTATCCTGAGTTTATATGGTGATGGGATAGGAGTTCCGAAACATGCCATTAAAAACAAGAGAGGTCACGTGACAGACAGAAGGTAATGTATTTTATTCTATTTGATTTAAGACAAAAAAATATATAAATTTTTAACAAAAAATATATAAAAAAATAAAAATGAACATGTACATTTAAGAAGAAATATTTTTGTACACTATTTATTAACTACCTTAATAGACTACAATTATTACGAATTACGATTACGTTTTTAGCCACCAGTTTGAATGGTCATAAAGTCATTGTCTTGTCTCACTAGGACCTTTTATAAATTTTATGTCATCCCTATATTTTACCAAAAATTAAGATTTGCTGATCCAGCCCTTTTATCTGAGTATATAACAGGATCAAATAATTAAGGAGGTGAAGTGCAGTTTTCTTTTTAGCTATTTTAATATAATTACTTTAACGAACGCCAGTTTAATAAAATTAATGTGATCCAACAAAAATTTCCTTCGCGTCCTTTTTCTTGTATCATCTTCACGTCCTTTAAAATGATGCATCACATGACCACATGTCCAATTTGAAATTGTTGACTTACGTCCTCCCCTCCCCTCACTCCCTAATGTTCAAACTTGAAAAATGTACGCTTATAGAAACAGCTCTACAATTCAAAGAAGGAGACTGTAAACCGTGATTGGCTATTTAAATTATTAATCTAACAAACTTATTCATTTTTCTTTTACAAAATCAAAGTCCATTTTTACAACCTGTAGCTTTTAATTTTCAATTATAAATAAATTATTTGAAAATATATTAAAAAGAAAGAAACAGGAATTACATCAAGAGTTTAATACCGGCCGTCACAGTACTTTCTCTACTGAATGAAGAACGTATAAATGAGACGTTATAAAATACAGTAACAACTTATAAATTCATTTCAAGTAAGTCATAAATCAATAGTGAACGTGATAAAACAAACATCTCTGTGTCATCTACTAGTCAACAGCTTGTAGTGTAATACAAAGTAGATAAATCAATTAACATACCGCTGCACTGGCACGCGCCAGATAGTGAATAACCACCAAGGCCACAAGGTTTTGTGGTGGGAGAGGATTTCCCTGCCAGACTGGCTACAGACTCGTGGTGCAACAACCTTTCTATTTCCGTGTTTTACAGCTGTGTAGTCGCGTGAGTGACGTCAGGTTCTTTCCTTGAATACTGCCGAGGAGATGCCGCTGAGCTCTTCTAGGACTTTACAATGTTCCCTATGTATTATTTCAATGTGTTGCAAAACTCATTGACGTATTTACAATTTCTATAAAAAGCAGATTTTCTTCAAAGAACGACAAATAAGTTGCGCAAAAAAAATGCAAAGACTTTCCTCTCACACCTATCCGCAAAACAAACAATAATATTAATCGCTATCTCCCCAAAAATACCTCTATAGTACTTATTATATCATGAAATAAACAAAATATAAATTTTTGTATTAGTGATTTATTGCGCAGGTCTTTTTTGTGTTGGTATAGAAAGTTCCCGTCCCGTAATTATTGTTTTGTTTATATATTTTGAAAAATATTGTTTAAAAAGAGGTGGTCTTGCTTCGCTAGTGCCATAGAAGCGTATAGAACATTTGATTGAAATAGAGTATCTAATAATGTTGGCTTTGTGCCATTTGTAAATTTTTTCCGAAACTTTTTTTAAAAATATTTTCCAAATTGGATTTGGTGGAGTTCTTTACATTTCTACACTACAATTCTTCACAATTCACGGAGGCGACTTTGAGATATTATATCTTTTATAACAGATCAAGTGTCTGAATAAATAATGAGCTTGACTTGTGAGATAATATTAGATAGAAAAACAAATCGAACACAAGACCTCAAAAAAATCATTGATCCTCTTACAGTGATTGTAAAATCACCATTACTCTTATTGGGGATTAGTTGCACTAATCGGTGAACTGTGATTTAATCGCTCGCTAGATATGATACCATATTTCCGATACGTTACCACTTCTCTAACAGTGATTTTGTTCAATCAGTGTTTGATAATGTGATATCGTGAATTTAATTAATATTGTAATCGTAATTCTCAACGCGTTTCTCTCTACTAACTCTCGCAGTGTTGTTTTAGACTTAGTTAGGCCTACTTGCATTATATTGTTTGATACTAGTAAATTGTAAAAGATAAAATGTCATCACCTAGTAAAAGGATGTAAATAAAAATTTCCCTATCAACGTCTAACTAGAGGGACATATTAGATAAAATATTGTTATGCTCCTTATGCAAGATAAATGAAAACGAGACAGTTTACCATTTTATTGCTCGCTGTCCAATCCTAGCCGATATAAGAAATTTGTGCTTTTTCAAACGCAGTTTAAATAGGGGGGAATTTGAACTTTTATTAAATGGGAGAAATTGGTGGAGATTGGGTAAATTCATGAAGATTGCATAGAAATTTAGATGGGAATTAATAAATGAATTTAATTTTTAACTGTAACAGTACACAAAATTTTGGTTGGGGAGGGGGGTTACACCTAAATTCTTGGAAGAATTACTGTAAATCTATTTATATATGTAAGTAATTTTAACTGTATAGCTGGTGCCAAATTAATTAATTCTGTAGTCATGTATATTGAATATTTTGTATCATTATATATGTATGGGTGCACTGATGGAAGGAAGGTTATATACACACAGGTCTATATGTGTAAATATATGTGACTCATAGTGTAATTTTTAACTATATTGTTTTGTTTATGCCAACCCAGCTGACGGTTAAAAAGACCATTGCTGTAAAGTACTCTGTAAAGTAAGAATATTATTAGTGTATTTCATTTTATTTTATCTCCTATAATTAATTAATTGTGAATTTATTTTATATTTTGTATGGAATACATGTCAAAATAAAGTACTTTTTCTATTCTATTCTATTCTATATTAGATAAAATCAAACTCGAACACAAGATCTCACAATAATTTCATTTACAATCAAACGTGTTTCAACGACAAAGTCGCCATCCTCAGTGATACATGAGCTACAATATCAAAACTATAACTTATAAGAGTTATAATTTGATTAAGTAAACGATTTTTTTGTGAATCTTGTATTCGAGTTTTTTTCTATCAGATCTGTAGGGCCGATTTATAAATTTGTTTTTTAAAAAAGTGCATTTTAAAGAAAAAGCCTCTCGGTCATCACCGCATATAAAGAAAGAAGTAAAGAACATAAAATAAAGACCCTCGAATACCCTAGCATTGTCAATGTCGGAAAAGAACAAGAGTTGATCAAAATTAGGAAAGATGAGAGAGATCTAACCCAAGACTACATAGATGTAGTTAGGGTGCCAGACTTATACTCACTATAGTGTGCCTCTGAGGGTAGGCTACGTCATAAAATTGTTAGAGCCATTTTTTTTAAATCGGAATATTGTATTTTTGTTGGAATGTATGACAACTACAGTACTGTACCTCCAAATTTTGTATTATCGAAAGTTATCTTTGTTACACGACCAGATTTTACTTCCTCGTTTATTTGTAGTAGAGTATAGAAAGTATGATATTTGTTAAGTATGATAAATAACCTCAAATTAAAAATAATAATAATAGTATAAAGAATTTTACTCAATAAAATTTAGCATATTTAGCTAGACTTTAATAATCGTTAAAAATCTTCTATTAAATGGTTGCAAAATGTCAAAATGGTGATCGCTAGATGCTTTTCATCTACTGGGTTAATAAACGTATAATAGATCTTTTTTATCACCTTTGGGAGTTAATCATGTAGTTAATGGCAAGGTCGAGATGAGATACTCACAAATATACTTAAAAAATGGGGGGATACTCAATGGACAATATCTGATTGCAAATACATAATCAAACCTCTGTGCTTCCTTCCTCTTAACACATAAGGAAGAATATTAATCTACTTCCTAAGTGGAAGAAGGAAAATGTTTTCTTTCGATTTTGCTACGTAAACATTTAATTACAGGTATGAAAATCTATTTGTCGTCATAGGCCTACGTTTGATAAGGAAAACAGAGAGTCTATCCAGTCATTCGTGGCATTATTGCAGAATAACTTACAGGCGGAAATTTGAATTAAATATTATTGCAACTACTGTTAGTTTACTTTCTCACAAGCGTAGTGTAGAGAGACTTATCTGATGAAATAAAAAATATAGTCAATGAAATATGTTTGATGAGTAATTGACAAAAACTAAAATGACCCATGACATTCGTTCCTACCAATTATGATATATCACTAATTTTTGTTTCTTCCTGACATTAATGCAGAATAATAGGGAAAAGCGTTAATTTCCAAGAATATTAGTACCTACTACAGTCACTATTATCAATAGCTGTTATTTTTAAGTTACTTCTGATAACTTAAAATTATAGAAAAGCTGCCAAGATCAAAATTCAAAGTTAGGAATATCTCAGAATCGGATCTAACGATTTTATCAAATTTGCTAAAATGTGGTCTAAAGAACAAACAAAAAATATTGGAAGTCAATGTAGATTGTACAAAAAATGAGAGGGGGTGAGACCATTAAGGTGTTCTTAAAGACTTAATTTTGGAAAAATAATGAGAACATTGTCCATGACCCTTGTACAAAATTGAAAGAAAAGGAAAATTGCTGTTTAGGAATAATTAACAAAAAAAAAATTAGGATTTTCTCCAAATTGGTTAAAACGGTGTGATCAAATCGTGCCCCAATCCTCTGAAGGCCACAAACAAAATCATCTCTCCAAATATACTAGATCGTAAGTTATAAAATAATATAAATATCTGCAATGGGTCAGTTATAAAGACGTAATTTCTCAAAATCCTCACTCCAGATATCTTCCAAATTGTTGTGGTATTTAAAGATTTGTAAGCCGAACCAGTATGCAAAATACCGTTCAGGAATGGGCCAGATAAGCGTAAAACAAAAGTGAACTTTGATTGGCGTCGTTTAAAACTCATTTCATTCAATTCACTTTTGAACTGACGACGAATTTTTGCAGAAAATAAACAAGCAACAAAAATCGTTTAATAAAAGTGAGAAGTAAATTACACTTGTTTTCATCACGTTTTATAAATACATTATTGAGTAAATAACGCCACATATTTGTTGTACTTGGTTTTGTATATGGGTGTGTGTATGAAAGTTAGTGCAATTTGTTAATTACCTTTCGGTTGATTATACAAATCAATACTGTTAATTATTGTGATGTAAGATGAGATTGAATGTCGAACAATGAACCAAACACATTTCAAATAAAACGATTCACACGCAATGGTTCTTGCAGTGATGCTGAAAGAAACGTACTGCACTCAATATAATAATGTAGATCACAGACGTCACGTCGGAAAGGCATGCTCATACAATCATCTACAAAACGAAATTTCCTTGCTACCCCAAAAGATATAGATAATAAGAAATGTAAGTGTCATCATTACAATTTGTTTTAGATGTATTTTTTATAGAAATAAGTTGTTATAGAATCTGTTCCCTATTTTGGATTTTTATTTATTTTTAAAGACATTTATATATTTAAATACTACCTAGCCTGTTATAAACTCGTGATAAGCGTAAATAGTTTGTTATAAAATTGATTAATTACGGTAGGCAAGGTTCATTTACACGGTTCGCCAATTATTCCTGCACCATAATTTTCTGTTACTTAGAACTTGGCAAACTGGATCTGGTTATTAATTTTCATATTTCAGTTACATGTAACATGTAGTTAACTGTTCTTTCTTTTTTTTTACCAAATTTCAGATATTAATACAAATATATATCTCACCTGAAATTTAAGATTCTCCGATTTTACAAATGTTAGCATTTATATCAAATTCTGATTGAAATATGTTTAATTATGTTTGGAATAGTTAAAACACTGTGCCTAGTATTGATTAATGGAAATTATGTTGTTTTTACACTTTTACGTCGTTAAAACAAAATTTGATTTTACATATAGAAACTAACATTTAAATCCACATAAAAATAGTTTTAATAAATGACACGTTAACATAAACGATTCAAAGTTAACATTGAAAAAAGAAATTTTACGAATTTTCTATATCGAAAAACTTAAATTGTAATAAATAATTGAATCAATCAATAAGTCCATCAGTAACTAGAAAAACTTTAAACTCTTGGAGTCTCTATCGAAATACAATGCCATCAATTATCCTACCAGTAAACGACTGGTTGTGTCTTTTGAAGTATTTCAACATTGACTGTATAGAGTACCAACAAAATAATATTTATTTACTGAATACATTCGTCATCTAGTTAGTTAGTTGTTTAATTATCCAACAGCTTGCAGCACTCTACTAGTCCTAGTATTCTACTTTGTCACATGGTATCCAGCTTTAGCTTACAAAACGTAAATCATTATAATTTTTATATTGACATTATATTATCCGTCATGTGACTTTGTTCGTCTAGGATTTACGTGTTTCGGAACTATGTTCTATCATCAGAAATTTCTCCCTCATAGAGGTTGTCAAACATTAAGATATTTTACACACAATAGACAATAACACAATTTTTATCACATTCATTTCTGTTAAACACTATGTACAAAGCGCACTGTACATCCCGTTTAACAAAAATGAATGTGATAAAATTGTGTTATTGTGTTAAAATATCTTAATGTTTGACGACCTCTACAAGTGAGATTATTCTGATGATGGAACATAGTTCCGAAACCCATCAATCCTAAACGAACAAAGTCAATTGACGGATAGTATATAAGGTAAATATAAATATTATATATATAGTGTGACTTGGATACTTATCAACAATGTTTAAATCATTATTGTTCTCCTGAAGAAAGTGTTATTTTTTTGTTTTAAAATAAAATTTTACATTGATTATGTAAGTGAATAAAGTCGAATGTAAAGTTGTCTAGCCTAGTGTCATTTCTGAGTGAGTGTAAAACATGATTTCCATTAGTATCACTGGCTGTCAGTTGCGCTCCAATTTGCTGTATTTTTCTAACGTATTTACTAACTGGTAATGGACCATTTTATTATTTTAGAATCATTTATATTTGTTTATATATTTATTTCCAATATAAAATTATAAACTTCAATGTGTTATAAACTTCGATGTGTATTTTAGTTAATTAACTTCAAATATAATTTAAGGAATTGATAAAGGTTTTAGTTGAAATATTATTTTTCTAATAAAGTTTTGATTTGGTTTCAGTAAAATGACAAATCACATAGTAATGAAGAGGTGGCTTTCTTTTTGGAAGGTGATTTATCAAGTTTGGATTTGTCGAATGAAGAAGACCCTAATTTAGAAGAAATTATAGCAAAGATGGCAAAAGAAATTCATGAGGGAGAATTAATTGATAACCAAGTAGGCCTCAATATTTTTGAAAATTTGCCTGATGTGGGATTAGACAATCAAGTGTATACAGTTATTTATTATGATGTTATCCACATGTTAGGCTCAATGTTATCCACATCTTGTGCCAGCAATAATTGCAACTAGATAGTAAAATATAAAATGGAGCAATTTAAATTTGAAAAATTTCAATTCTGATTGTAATGTACAAATTTCTAATTCTCCAGTGAAACAGGGACGCCATTGTCTTATTTCCAAAAACTTTTTGGTGACAGTATTACAAATAATTTGTTGAACTAACATCCATACTGTGCAAAATATAAAGTTAAGTAATACAAATTCTGCTGAAATTTGTCACTTTTTAGAACTTCACATGACGATTAGCATTATCTCAACTCCTAGTTATTCAATATTTTGGGCTAGCAATACTAGGTATCTAGCTACCGAGATGTTTTATGTGAAGCTACATTATGTAATATGATACAAGTTTTCCCCTCTATATCAAACTAAAATAAACTATATTTATTATTTACAACCCTATGTCTAGTATTGATATAGACATATCAATTTTCCACTTACCAACCCTTTTTCACAGGTAACATTTTGCAACAAAAGTATGTCTCACAAGTTTTCATTTCTGTATCGCAACTAAAACTGAAATCTAATTAATAACGTTTTGTATCAATATGTCTAGTATTGATTACTGTAAGTAGAATGACCAATACTTTAGGGAGATGCTGAAATAATGTCATGTAAGATGATCCTAGATGGAATAATAGCCACTGGAGTTAGGCTACAATCGCTTCTCGTGTTTGCAAACTTCGATTTATTTCCAATTATAGTCAAATGTTATTGATATTTCAAAGACACAGAGTATATTGCACAAGTTTAAGCTATAATATACAATATTGATTTACACCACGACCTTTTGCATATAGCGAGAAAGTAAAGAAACACAAACAAGTACGTATAATACCTATCACATATTGGAATGTGTCCTACATTATGATATAATATGAAATGCGATGAGCTTAGAAAGGCTTACACTTCGGAAATACCAGACAAACCCTAAACAGTTATGTATTGTGTAATAACCATCACAAAGGAGGAAATCACACATCTACCTGAATACATTAATTTTGTCGTAGGTAATGATTTTAATTAGTTGAATCAAGCATTAAAACAATGTAGATAATGTCATAATAGATGGTAATTAGGTTGATCATGACTGCAATTTTCTATTAGGTAATCGATAAAGATAAATCTCGGGATTTTTTCTCACACCAATAAAATTAACTTCCGCATCTGTTTTGCTTCCTCAAGATTTGTAATAACAAAATATACAAATTTCATAGACATTGCGCAATGTTTATCTCTTGTATTCAAGTACAGAAAAACGCAAAATATTTCAGGATATTTGGTAGAGTCATTGTGCCACCCTCCCCCTCCCACAAATGTCTCTAATCTAACGTAAAATACAATTATTGTCCAGTAGCTGCAATAAATAAAATATTATTAAGGGGTCACGTACAAAAACAATTCAATTTTTGATTTTGGCGTTCTAATGACTAGTATCTTCTCTTTAAAAAATGTTGTTTTTACTGATATTACCACAGAAATATTTTTAAATGTATTTTTTATTTATGATGCAACAGCTTTTTAGTATTTATTGCCATGCGAATAAGCTATTCGGAACATAATAATATAGTATACACTCATCTGTTTTATTCATAATAAAATGAACAATGTGATTACAATCATCATATTCTGCAGGATACTACTAAATTTATGTATGATATTTTAAAATTTTCTCTAAATCGTACTTTATAGTGGTTTTTTTAACTTCTCTCCGGAACTAAAAAAATAGAACTTGTTTTGCTTGAAATATTGATGTTCCATATATATTTTAACCCAGGAAAAATATATTTAAAGTATTTTCAAAAAATAACTCAATTTTGTAAAGGTGTTTTTTACATCTTTATTTAAGCTAAAAAAACATTTATCCTAGACGTGTATTAAGTTGACCTTATTTTCCTAGACATTTCACAAAATATTTAAAGATCTTTGGTCTTCAAGATTTTGTTTCCCGAAAAACAGTTTCAGAACCAAATTTACAAGAGACGAAAATGAGTTAGAACCGGCTTAAAATCAATTACTTCATTGCAATAAAAAAAGGAAAAAATTTGAGAAAACTCTTAGAATTTGTCTGTTTTTCGGAAATTCTAGAGAGTCAGGAGATCGCCACATATTTTATTAAGACATATACATATTAAGATCGCCTAATTAATTTTATCTAAAACATTTTTCTTCAAAGCTTACCGTTTCTTAGACATTCAATGGTCTCAATTTAAACGACACACCCTTCAAAACAGGGTAATTCAATAGGTGATATATCGGGTGATGATTTTAAAGCCAAAAATAGGTCAAAAAGTTTATATAAACATAGGTCCAGAAACACTTCGTTTTTCGTCTGTCAGTCATTTTGTATTTTACACAAAAATCGTATCTTTCGAAGTAAATAAATAATAACACTTCATTTTTCGTCTGTCAGTCATTTTGTATTTTACACAAAAATCGTATCTTTCGAAGTAAATAAATAATAACACTTCATTTTCCGTCTGTCAGTCATTTTGTATTTTACACAAAAATCGTATCTTTCGAAGTAAATAAATAATAACACTTCATTTTTCGTCTGTCAGTCATTTTGTATTTTACACAAAAATCGTATCTTTCGAAGTAAATAAATAATAACACTTCATTTTTCGTCTGTCAGTCATTTTGTATTTTACACAAAAATCGTATCTTTCGAAGTAAATAAATAATAACACTTCATTTTTCGTCTGTCAGTCATTTTGTATTTTACACAAAAATCGTATCTTTCGAAGTAAATAAATAATAACACTTCGTTTTTCGTCTGTCAGTCATTTTGTATTTTACACAAAAATCGTATCTTTCGAAGTAAATAAATAATAACACTTCATTTTTCGTCTGTCAGTCATTTTGTATTTTACACAAAAATCGTATCTTTCGAAGTAAATAAATAATAACACTTCATTTTTCGTCTGTCAGTCATTTTGTATTTTACACAAAAATCGTATCTTTCGAAGTAAATAAATAATAACACTTCATTTTTCGTCTGTCAGTCATTTTGTATTTTACACAAAAATCGTATCTTTCGAAGTAAATAAATAATAACACTTCGTTTTCCGTCTGTCAGTCATTTTGTATTTTACACAAAAATCGTATCTTTCGAAGTAAATAAATAATAACACTTCGTTTTCCGTCTGTCAGTCATTTTGTATTTTACACAAAAATCGTATCTTTCGAAGTAAATAAATAATAACACTTCATTTTTCGTCTGTCAGTCATTTTGTATTTTACACAAAAATCGTATCTTTCTAAGTAAATAAATAATAACACTTCATTTTTCGTCTGTCAGTCATTTTGTATTTTACACAAAAATCGTATCTTTCGAAGTAAATAAATAATAACACTTCGTTTTCCGTCTGTCAGTCATTTTGTATTTTACACAAAATCGTATCTTTCGAAGTAAATAAATAATAACACTTCGTTTTCCGTCTGTCAGTCATTTTGTATTTTACACAAAATCGTATCTTTCGAAGTAAATAAATAATAACACTTCATTTTTCGTCTGTCAGTCATTTTGTATTTTACACAAAAATCGTATCTTTCGAAGTAAATAAATAATAACACTTCATTTTTCGTCTGTCAGTCATTTTGTATTTTACACAAAATCGTATCTTTCGAAGTAAATAAATAATAACACTTCGTTTTCCGTCTGTCAGTCATTTTGTATTTTACACAAAATCGTATCTTTCGAAGTAAATAAATAATAACACTTCGTTTTCCGTCTGTCAGTCATTTTGTATTTTACACAAAATCGTATCTTTCGAAGTAAATAAATAATAACACTTCATTTTTCGTCTGTCAGTCATTTTGTATTTTACACAAAATCGTATCTTTCGAAGTAAATAAATAATAACACTTCGTTTTCCGTCTGTCAGTCATTTTGTATTTTACACAAAATCGTATCTTTCGAAGTAAATAAATAATAACACTTCGTTTTCCGTCTGTCAGTCATTTTGTATTTTACACAAAATCGTATCTTTCGAAGTAAATAAATAATAACACTTCATTTTTCGTCTGTCAGTCATTTTGTATTTTACACAAAAATCGTATCTTTCGAAGTAAATAAATAATAACACTTCATTTTTCGTCTGTCAGTCATTTTGTATTTTACACAAAATCGTATCTTTCGAAGTAAATAAATAATAACACTTCGTTTTCCGTCTGTCAGTCATTTTGTATTTTACACAAAATCGTATCTTTCGAAGTAAATAAATAATAACACTTCATTTTTCGTTTGTCAGTCATTTTGTATTTTACACAAAAATCGTATCTTTCGAAGTAAATAAATAATAACACTTCATTTTTCGTTTGTCAGTCATTTTGTATTTTACACAAAATCGTATCTTTCGAAGTAAATAAATAATAACACTTCATTTTTCGTTTGTCAGTCATTTTGTATTTTACACAAAAATCGTATCTTTCGAAGTAAATAAATAATAACACTTCATTTTTCGTCTGTCAGTCATTTTGTATTTTACACAAAAATCGTATCTTTCGAAGTAAATAAATAATAACACTTCGTTTTTCGTCTGTCAGTCATTTTGTATTTTACACAAAAATCGTATCTTTCGAAGTAAATAAATAATAACACTTCGTTTTCCGTCTGTCAGTCATTTTGTATTTTACACAAAAATCGTATCTTTCGAAGTAAATAAATAATAACACTTCATTTTTCGTCTGTCAGTCATTTTGTATTTTACACAAAAATCGTATCTTTCTAAGTAAATAAATAATAACACTTCATTTTTCGTCTGTCAGTCATTTTGTATTTTACACAAAATCGTATCTTTCGAAGTAAATAAATAATAACACTTCATTTTTCGTTTGTCAGTCATTTTGTATTTTACACAAAATCGTATCTTTCGAAGTAAATAAATAATAACACTTCATTTGTCGTTTGTCAGTCATTTTGTATTTTACACAAAAATCGTATCTTTCGAAGTAAATAAATAATAACACTTCATTTTTCGTCTGTCAGTCATTTTGTATTTTACACAAAAATCGTATCTTTCGAAGTAAATAAATAATAACACTTCGTTTTCCGTCTGTCAGTCATTTTGTATTTTACACAAAAATCGTATCTTTCGAAGTAAATAAATAATAACACTTCGTTTTCCGTCTGTCAGTCATTTTGTATTTTACACAAAAATCGTATCTTTCGAAGTAAATAAATAATAACACTTCATTTTTCGTCTGTCAGTCATTTTGTATTTTACACAAAAATCGTATCTTTCTAAGTAAATAAATAATAACACTTCATTTTTCGTCTGTCAGTCATTTTGTATTTTACACAAAAATCGTATCTTTCGAAGTAAATAAATAATAACACTTCGTTTTCCGTCTGTCAGTCATTTTGTATTTTACACAAAATCGTATCTTTCGAAGTAAATAAATAATAACACTTCATTTTTCGTTTGTCAGTCATTTTGTATTTTACACAAAATCGTATCTTTCGAAGTAAATAAATAATAACACTTCGTTTTCCGTCTGTCAGTCATTTTGTATTTTACACAAAATCGTATCTTTCGAAGTAAATAAATAATAACACTTCATTTTTCGTTTGTCAGTCATTTTGTATTTTACACAAAATCGTATCTTTCGAAGTAAATAAATAATAACACTTCGTTTTCCGTCTGTCAGTCATTTTGTATTTTACACAAAATCGTATCTTTCGAAGTAAATAAATAATAACACTTCATTTTTCGTTTGTCAGTCATTTTGTATTTTACACAAAATCGTATCTTTCGAAGTAAATAAATAATAACACTTCGTTTTCCGTCTGTCAGTCATTTTGTATTTTACACAAAATCGTATCTTTCGAAGTAAATAAATAATAACACTTCATTTTTCGTTTGTCAGTCATTTTGTATTTTACACAAAAATCGTATCTTTCGAAGTAAATAAATAATAACACTTCATTTTTCGTTTGTCAGTCATTTTGTATTTTACACAAAAATCGTATCTTTCGAAGTAAATAAATAATAACACTTCATTTTTCGTTTGTCAGTCATTTTGTATTTTACACAAAAATCGTATCTTTCGAAGTAAATAAATAATAACACTTCATTTTTCGTTTGTCAGTCATTTTGTATTTTACACAAAAATCGTATCTTTCGAAGTAAATAAATAATAACACTTCATTTTTCGTCTGTCAGTCATTTTGTATTTTACACAAAAATCGTATCTTTCGAAGTAAATAAATAATAACACTTCATTTTTCGTCTGTCAGTCATTTTGTATTTTACACAAAAATCGTATCTTTCTAAGTAAATAAATAATAACACTTCATTTTTCGTCTGTCAGTCATTTTGTATTTTACACAAAAATCGTATCTTTCGAAGTAAATAAATAATAACACTTCGTTTTCCGTCTGTCAGTCATTTTGTATTTTACACAAAATCGTATCTTTCGAAGTAAATAAATAATAACACTTCATTTTTCGTTTGTCAGTCATTTTGTATTTTACACAAAATCGTATCTTTCGAAGTAAATAAATAATAACACTTCGTTTTCCGTCTGTCAGTCATTTTGTATTTTACACAAAATCGTATCTTTCGAAGTAAATAAATAATAACACTTCATTTTTCGTTTGTCAGTCATTTTGTATTTTACACAAAATCGTATCTTTCGAAGTAAATAAATAATAACACTTCGTTTTCCGTCTGTCAGTCATTTTGTATTTTACACAAAATCGTATCTTTCGAAGTAAATAAATAATAACACTTCATTTTTCGTTTGTCAGTCATTTTGTATTTTACACAAAAATCGTATCTTTCGAAGTAAATAAATAATAACACTTCATTTTTCGTTTGTCAGTCATTTTGTATTTTACACAAAAATCGTATCTTTCGAAGTAAATAAATAATAACACTTCATTTTTCGTTTGTCAGTCATTTTGTATTTTACACAAAAATCGTATCTTTCGAAGTAAATAAATAATAACACTTCATTTTTCGTTTGTCAGTCATTTTGTATTTTACACAAAAATCGTATCTTTCGAAGTAAATAAATAATAACACTTCATTTTTCGTCTGTCAGTCATTTTGTATTTTACACAAAAATCGTATCTTTCGAAGTAAAAAAATAATAACACTTCATTTTTCGTTTGTCAGTCATTTTGTATTTTACACAAAAATCGTATCTTTCGAAGTAAATAAATAATAACACTTCATTTTTCGTCTGTCAGTCATTTTGTATTTTACACAAAATCGTATCTTTCGAAGTAAATAAATAATAACACTTCATTTTTCGTTTGTCAGTCATTTTGTATTTTACACAAAATCGTATCTTTCGAAGTAAATAAATAATAACACTTCATTTTTCGTTTGTCAGTCATTTTGTATTTTACACAAAAATCGTATCTTTCGAAGTAAATAAATAATAACACTTCATTTTTCGTCTGTCAGTCATTTTGTATTTTACACAAAAATCGTATCTTTCGAAGTAAAAAAATAATAACACTTCATTTTTCGTTTGTCAGTCATTTTGTATTTTACACAAAATCGTATCTTTCGAAGTAAAAAAATAATAACACTTCATTTTTCGTTTGTCAGTCATTTTGTATTTTACACAAAATCGTATCTTTCGAAGTAAATAAATAATAACACTTCGTTTTCCGTCTGTCAGTCATTTTGTATTTTACACAAAATCGTATCTTTCGAAGTAAATAAATAATAACACTTCATTTTTCGTTTGTCAGTCATTTTGTATTTTACACAAAATCGTATCTTTCGAAGTAAATAAATAATAACATTTCGTTTTCCGTCTGTCAGTCATTTTGTATTTTACACAAAATCGTATCTTTCGAAGTAAATAAATAATAACACTTCATTTTTCGTTTGTCAGTCATTTTGTATTTTACACAAAATCGTATCTTTCGAAGTAAATAAATAATAACACTTCGTTTTCCGTCTGTCAGTCATTTTGTATTTTACACAAAATCGTATCTTTCGAAGTAAATAAATAATAACACTTCATTTTTCGTTTGTCAGTCATTTTGTATTTTACACAAAATCGTATCTTTCGAAGTAAATAAATAATAACATTTCGTTTTCCGTCTGTCAGTCATTTTGTATTTTACACAAAATCGTATCTTTCGAAGTAAATAAATAATAACACTTCATTTTTCGTTTGTCAGTCATTTTGTATTTTACACAAAATCGTATCTTTCGAAGTAAATAAATAATAACACTTCGTTTTCCGTCTGTCAGTCATTTTGTATTTTACACAAAATCGTATCTTTCGAAGTAAATAAATAATAACACTTCATTTTTCGTCTGTCAGTCATTTTGTATTTTACACAAAAATCGTATCTTTCGAAGTAAATAAATAATAACACTTCATTTTTCGTCTGTCAGTCATTTTGTATTTTACACAAAAATCGTATCTTTCGAAGTAAATAAATAATAACACTTCATTTTTCGTTTGTCAGTCATTTTGTATTTTACACAAAAATCGTATCTTTCGAAGTAAATAAATAATAACACTTCATTTTTCGTTTGTCAGTCATTTTGTATTTTACACAAAAATCGTATCTTTCGAAGTAAATAAATAATAACACTTCATTTTTCGTCTGTCAGTCATTTTGTATTTTACACAAAAATCGTATCTTTCGAAGTAAAAAAATAATACCACTTCATTTTTCGTTTGTCAGTCATTTTGTATTTTACACAAAAATCGTATCTTTCGAAGTAAATAAATAATAACACTTCATTTTTCGTCTGTCAGTCATTTTGTATTTTACACAAAATCGTATCTTTCGAAGTAAATAAATAATAACACTTCATTTTTCGTTTGTCAGTCATTTTGTATTTTACACAAAATCGTATCTTTCGAAGTAAATAAATAATAACACTTCATTTTTCGTTTGTCAGTCATTTTGTATTTTACACAAAAATCGTATCTTTCGAAGTAAATAAATAATAACACTTCATTTTTCGTTTGTCAGTCATTTTGTATTTTACACAAAAATCGTATCTTTCGAAGTAAATAAATAATAACACTTCATTTTTCGTCTGTCAGTCATTTTGTATTTTACACAAAAATCGTATCTTTCGAAGTAAAAAAATAATAACACTTCATTTTTCGTTTGTCAGTCATTTTGTATTTTACACAAAAATCGTATCTTTCGAAGTAAATAAATAATAACACTTCATTTTTCGTCTGTCAGTCATTTTGTATTTTACACAAAATCGTATCTTTCGAAGTAAATAAATAATAACACTTCGTTTTTCGTTTGTCAGTCATTTTGTATTTTACACAAAATCGTATCTTTCGAAGTAAATAAATAATAACACTTCATTTTTCGTTTGTCAGTCATTTTGTATTTTACACAAAATCGTATCTTTCGAAGTAAATAAATAATAACACTTCATTTTTCGTTTGTCAGTCATTTTGTATTTTACACAAAAATCGTATCTTTCGAAGTAAATAAATAATAACACTTCATTTTTCGTTTGTCAGTCATTTTGTATTTTACACAAAAATCGTATCTTTCGAAGTAAATAAATAATAACACTTCATTTTTCGTTTGTCAGTCATTTTGTATTTTACACAAAAATCGTATCTTTCGAAGTAAATAAATAATAACACTTCATTTTTCGTTTGTCAGTCATTTTGTATTTTACACAAAATCGTATCTTTCGAAGTAAATAAATAATAACACTTCATTTTTCGTCTGTCAGTCATTTTGTATTTTACACAAAAATCGTATCTTTCGAAGTAAATAAATAATAACACTTCATTTTTCGTTTGTCAGTCATTTTGTATTTTACACAAAAATCGTATCTTTCGAAGTAAATAAATAATAACACTTCATTTTTCGTTTGTCAGTCATTTTGTATTTTACACAAAATCGTATCTTTCGAAGTAAATAAATAATAACACTTCATTTTTCGTTTGTCAGTCATTTTGTATTTTACACAAAAATCGTATCTTTCGAAGTAAATAAATAATAACACTTCATTTTTCGTCTGTCAGTCATTTTGTATTTTACACAAAAATCGTATCTTTCGAAGTAAAAAAATAATAACACTTCATTTTTCGTTTGTCAGTCATTTTGTATTTTACACAAAAATCGTATCTTTCGAAGTAAATAAATAATAACACTTCATTTTTCGTCTGTCAGTCATTTTGTATTTTACACAAAATCGTATCTTTCGAAGTAAATAAATAATAACACTTCGTTTTTCGTTTGTCAGTCATTTTGTATTTTACACAAAATCGTATCTTTCGAAGTAAATAAATAATAACACTTCATTTTTCGTTTGTCAGTCATTTTGTATTTTACACAAAATCGTATCTTTCGAAGTAAATAAATAATAACACTTCATTTTTCGTTTGTCAGTCATTTTGTATTTTACACAAAAATCGTATCTTTCGAAGTAAATAAATAATAACACTTCATTTTTCGTTTGTCAGTCATTTTGTATTTTACACAAAAATCGTATCTTTCGAAGTAAATAAATAATAACACTTCATTTTTCGTTTGTCAGTCATTTTGTATTTTACACAAAAATCGTATCTTTCGAAGTAAATAAATAATAACACTTCATTTTTCGTTTGTCAGTCATTTTGTATTTTACACAAAAATCGTATCTTTCGAAGTAAATAAATAATAACACTTCATTTTTCGTCTGTCAGTCATTTTGTATTTTACACAAAAATCGTATCTTTCGAAGTAAAAAAATAATAACACTTCATTTTTCGTTTGTCAGTCATTTTGTATTTTACACAAAAATCGTATCTTTCGAAGTAAATAAATAATAACACTTCATTTTTCGTCTGTCAGTCATTTTGTATTTTACACAAAATCGTATCTTTCGAAGTAAATAAATAATAACACTTCATTTTTCGTTTGTCAGTCATTTTATATTTTACACAAAATCGTATCTTTCGAAGTAAATAAATAATAACACTTCATTTTTCGTTTGTCAGTCATTTTGTATTTTACACAAAATCGTATCTTTCGAAGTAAATAAATAATAACACTTCATTTTTCGTTTGTCAGTCATTTTGTATTTTACACAAAAATCGTATCTTTCGAAGTAAATAAATAATAACACTTCATTTTTCGTTTGTCAGTCATTTTGTATTTTACACAAAATCGTATCTTTCGAAGTAAATAAATAATAACACTTCATTTTTCGTCTGTCAGTCATTTTGTATTTTACACAAAAATCGTATCTTTCGAAGTAAAAAAATAATAACACTTCATTTTTCGTTTGTCAGTCATTTTGTATTTTACACAAAAATCGTATCTTTCGAAGTAAATAAATAATAACACTTCATTTTTCGTCTGTCAGTCATTTTGTATTTTACACAAAAATCGTATCTTTCGAAGTAAAAAAATAATAACACTTCATTTTTCGTTTGTCAGTCATTTTGTATTTTACACAAAAATCGTATCTTTCGAAGTAAATAAATAATAACACTTCATTTTTCGTCTGTCAGTCATTTTGTATTTTACACAAAAATCGTATCTTTCGAAGTAAAAAAATAATAACACTTCATTTTTCGTTTGTCAGTCATTTTGTATTTTACACAAAAATCGTATCTTTCGAAGTAAATAAATAATAACACTTCATTTTTCGTCTGTCAGTCATTTTGTATTTTACACAAAAATCGTATCTTTCGAAGTAAAAAAATAATAACACTTCATTTTTCGTTTGTCAGTCATTTTGTATTTTACACAAAAATCGTATCTTTCGAAGTAAATAAATAATATGTTGAGTGAAGTTATGCCATCTGCATTATTTATTAAACTTTTCACCAGTATATATCGTACCAGAAAACCAAGACTTTAATATGTTCATTTTAAAAATGAAAAGCTATGTACATTTAAAATATATATTAAATTTTCATTCCTTCACGTAGGAAAAACCTGAAAACAAGGGATAATGGATGATCACGTGCCATACAACTAATAAAGAAAAAATAATAAACAAATCAAATTTAAAACAAATATTTTAAATAGAATAAAACTAAAGAACCTAATATGTTACACACTCAATCACGCTGAATTATAGATGTGCATTCACAAATCCATGTATACGACAAATTACTAAATACACTAAACATTAAATAATTATCAACATTATTCTGTTGTAATAGCCAAACATAGAATAACTCTAAATAAATTTAACATCCGTAGACTTACGAGATGTAGCAGAGCTGTACAAATACTCTTATACATATAAGTACAGCTTCAAGGCCCGCTAATCCCGGAGAAACTGACATGAGCTAAAGGAATGGTGACACACATGCAATGTTTGCCACCGTTTATTTACATCAAATATTAGTGAACCAACATAATTACTACACTGTGTCGATGAACTACGGTTAGTAAAAATAAAAGTGTTTGTCAACCAGGAAGATTGTTCAATAAAAACCTTGAACTACAACTAGGGTAATTGTATAGTTGTATAATGTTACGTCACGTTAATCTATTATAACAAATTAATTGTGTTATGGAAAAAAAAGAAAGAAATTACCGTCTACCTTAGATGTGGAAGAAAAATCCATATATTAAAATTTATAATGAATTTGTAAGATTGCATGTGAACAGGTTTTTGAAATCTCTGCGCACAGTTTATTAACATTTAGCATTTAATTACACATGCCAAAAAATAGGACGTTAATGAGCGCCATCATGGTACTTACCCAACCCCATCCAAAAAAATAAAGTATATAACAAACTGTGGAAAACATTGCACAATCGTCCTCAAAACCATATATAAACATACAAAAACCAAAAAATATCAGATTAGTAAAATTGTCTGTTGAAAGTGAAAATAAATCAATATTTATATTATTTAAATAGGTCCACTCTTTAAATTTTAATGAAATCGGTAGAGCCGATTTTGAGATAATACATTTTTTTGTAGCAGCGATATGGCCGACTAATTTTGTTTTTATCGATAAATTACAAACTAGCATTTTTGTAGAGATGGTGGGTTCATAGAAGATTTTGGGTTCTTAGAGGCTACACTTGAGCTCATTAAAAACATTATACATTAATAGTCAAATAAAGAGTATTGGTTGCCAATAATAAAATTAATAAATAAAAAGCCGGATTTGTAAAAACCAACTTGATTTTATCTTATCATATTTAAGAGGAGTTTATCAGACGAATGAAGTAAGAAATCTAAGACGGCGTCCATGTTTGTTTTTCACTTTTTACTGACAACTACCAAACTCTGAATAGTTTTGTTTGGTTGTTATTTCGACTGTGAAAGTGTGCGCGATGTTTTTTTCAAAATTATTTTTACACATTTCCAGTTCAATTGCATCGAACATGTACATATACAACTGAGCCACGTCATCTCTACCACGTTGATAGAAACAATAGTAATACTAGACCAGTCAGAATGACTCACGCCAAGAGGAAGAAGAAACTGTCACATGGAATTATGAAATATACACGTAATCGGGAACTGTACTCGAGTAATATGAAAGACCAAATAAACTTCTTTTTTTTTAATGTAGATTTGTAACGTGTTAAAGAAGAGAACATCTATGTACAAGATGATAAAACTATGTTTTTCAAACTGATTATTATTACAAATTTAAGACTAAAGAGATGTATAAATACAAAAATACTTGCGACTCTCACACAAATTGGGATGTTTTGCTGGCTGTTCGCCGACAGTAATAGTGCAATTTCTTGTTCATGGATAGACGGTGTTAATGATTAGAAGTATGAATGATAGAAGCAAAAGAATTAGTCAGTTTTATAATATTATAAATCAATACAAAGTGTAATAAATTATAACCTGCGTTCTCTTAGTGTCTCCGATCATTTTGTTTTTAAATAAAAATTAATTCTTGATATTAATTTTCCAATTTTTTCCCTGTTTTTATCATTTTAATTTCCTTCCTAACCAAAATGACGGAAGACGTTTCTCCTTCTCCTTGAAGTATCCGAACAAAAGAATTAGTCAATATTATAGTATTATAAATCAATACAAAGTGTAATAAATTATAAACTGCATTCTCTTAGAGTCCCCCACAATATTTTTAAATCAAAACTAATTCTTGATAATAATTTTCCAATTTTGTCCTGTTTTTATCATTTTAATTTCCTCCCTAACCAAAATGACGAAAGACGTCAAACTGTATTCTTGGGAAGGTGATATCCCAACCCCTTTATCCTTCTCCTTGAAGTATCTGAGCAGAAGAATTAGTCAGTATTGCACCTAGTTGGCGTGTGCTTTGAATAACTTTTGGAAAATAGGTAACACCATATATGAATCTTTGAAGTTATATATAAGAAAATATGCTAATTTCTGAAGGCAGGCTCTTCACTGAATAATAGAATGGGACTCTTTTATCATTAATATCTCATGGAGAAATATAATATGGACTGTAACTAAATTTCTGTCAAATTATAATCCAATGATAAAAAAATTTTTTTAATAATTATACTTTTTCCTTACATCTTAACATAGATTTTTTTAAAATAATTTATATTGCAATTATTGTCATTTGAACAAAACAATGACATAATCATATAATATAATTATAATTTCTATAATGCCTTACGACTGTTTTGTAATAATATTAGTATTATAGTACTTACGTCAAGCAGTCTTTGTTGTTGATATTTAATATGTCATTACAGCTGTTTCAGTATTACCAATACCATCAGATGAAAAAACACTAATAAACAAAACACAAAAATAAATTAACATAAAATATTAGTACTATAATACAAATCAAAGTTAAAACAGTGTTCATTAGATCCTACACTTTGATTAGTTAACTGAAGCAGTGCATATGATTATCTTACTGGTTGATTAAATCTTGTCAGCTTTGATATTATTCTCTAAGATGGCTAGAGTATCATATAAACCTTTTGATGCAAAATTCAGTTTGTCGTTCAATCAACTACCCGGGCTGGTTTTGAAATGTTTATAAATTTGGTATTCTTCCAATATATCCATGATTCTGAATTTATTTAAAATGTTAATGATTTCCAGATTTTTCGTAACGACAGTATATTTATGGTCATAATCTATAAGGATTATGGTATTATATGTCTAACTTTCTTTAAATCTGGTTTTAAAACTCCTTCCTGTTTGACCGATATCCTGTTTATTACCCCACATATTGTTTGGGAGTTGCTTGGTGTGTTGCTGTTGTCTGAGTTAAAGATGTGGTAGGGGCTACCAGTAGTTTAGTGTGCTATTTTGAATAATATTTTTCTAAAAATGTTGCGAATAGGATGTTCAAGATGGCTACTATACTTTAGTGACCCAAATTTTGGTTTAGTTAAATCATGTCCCAAATTTAATGGTTTATGGCTTGTATTTTACAATTTATGTTTCCGAATACAATTATCCACAATAGAAGTTTTGTAACCTTTATCTGTCGCCATATGTTTAATTATATTAAGTTCATATTGAAATCTGTGGTATTCGTGGGTATAGAGAGGGCTATTTGAACATAATTGTAAAAAGCTGCCATTTTATTGGAATTATGGATGGTTAGATGTGGAATGGATTGTATGGTTAGTTTGAGTATGTGACCTGTATATCTTGAAATTATGTTTATAGTCCATTTTGGAATTAGTGAGATCTAAGTAATTCAATTGATTATTCTTTTCTAATTCAGATGGATATTGTTCAAATATTTATTGAAATTGGTTAGTTGTCTTTTGGTGCCGTTGCACACCAACAATCTGTAGATGTCATCAACGTATCTAATAATATATAGGGCTATTATTTGTTTAAGGAATTTGTTATTGGTATTCATTATGTGTTGGTTTTCTATTTCATGAAGAAATATTTCTGCCAATATTACTGATAGAGAAGATCCCATTGCCAGGTCATTATTTTGTAAATAGATATTGTTATTAAAAGAAAACTAGTTTTGTCGGAGGCATGGTTGTAAGTAGGTCTATCAATTACATTATTGCTTCTTTACTAAGTTTTCTATTTGATACAAGATTGTTTTTAAGAATGTTTACTCTCTCATTAATTGGTACATTAGTATATGATTTGTAATGTCAAAGGAAGCCATGTTTAACTTACGAATTACCTAATATTTAAAACGTTGAATTTATTCGTCTCATGAATACCGTATGGATTTTCTTCGGAAAACTTTTATTACAGACTTCCAAATGACATCTAAAGGTGCCAGTATGGATTTATAGGCAAAATATCAAACAATTATTTCCCATAACAGCAGACTGACAGTATATAATATACATTAACGTATTCAAAAAGATTTTAAATTTCATTCACTCTTCCAAAATCTAATATTCATTTTCTAAACTTACTTTCAATATATATTTTCCTTGTTTTTTAAAGGGGGAAAACATCTCCATCATCATCGCCCTTATAAAAAATGAAGAAAATAAGGTCCCCTTAGCCTTCGAACACTCTAATTAGCACCAAGGTCGGAAAACAACAAGAGTTAGTCAAGAGAGCTTGGATAGGAAAAATAAAAAAAGAGGGATCTAACCCAAGACTACGTGATAAAAGGTAGGTCCCCTCGGGATCTCCAAGCCAGTACTCACTAAACTGAGCCCCTGAAAGTTACTTGTAATATAAACAAAGGGTGCCAACTAATTTAAACTCTTATCAAATAAGCCGAAATATTTATATGAAGATTTGTTTTTACTTGGTCAAAAGTACATAGTTGTTTAAATATATTCCACACGAATGTAATTCGTTTAAAGATATAGAACGACAATTTGATTTCACAACATTTCACCGTTAATCAAATCTTTTTTTTATATTAAAAATCTTTGAGCACGTTTTTCTTTTATATCTTCCCAGTATTGCCTTTCAAAAAGTATAGCGGTATCATTCTCAAACATGTACAACTCACCTCACTTTTTTCCTTGTTGTTTGAAGGCAAAAAAACATCTCAGTCATCCATTGCCTTATAAAAAAAATAAGAAAAGAAGACAAAAATAAAGACCCTTTACCCTCGAATACTCTAAGAGTGTCAGGGTCTGAAAACAACAAAAGTTGGTCAACAGAGACTGAATAGGAAAGACGAAAGAGGTGGGTCGAACCCAAGAATATATGAAAAAATATGTAGATACAGCCTAGAACTCTCGGGATTGCTACGCTTGTACTCACTATAAGTGAGCCCCCAAGAATCAAATTATTTATATAGATTAAAAACAAAATGGGTCCCAACGTTGAGTCTTGGATAACCACATTTATTCTGCATAATGAGACAATTTTTTTTTTTATGAGAAATCGCTTTCAAAGGAAGAGTATGTTGTACCTAATTACATTTAATATTTTTGTTTATCTATCAGATCATTAGTTTCAGCCAAATTCAAGAAAACAATAAGACTTTAAACAGAAGCATGTTTAATCCATAATTACCGACCAGTGTTGACGAAACAAAGATAAGGAGATTATCACATTTATTCCTGTTAAGCAGCAATACATTCCTCTAACAGTGAAACTGGTTTTAATTTTGCCTTTCGTAGCACTTTGCAACTATTGCATCATACTCTACCTGTCTTACCTCCCACTTCCACACACACACACCTTAATAATTAAAGATTACTATAAGGTTTAAATTTAACATCACTGGAATTCCCTTGGCTCGTGCCATTAATGCCATTGTTACGACCTATCAACAGATTTCATAACATTATTTCATCGGAAACCCACCCATTTGATTTTATCTTCCAGCCAACAGCAGAGTGATGATTGTCCACTAATTAACAATGAGTCGTCAATTTGATCACGACGAATCCAATGTTCAGATCATTACATTCTATACCCTGAGGATGTATTCGAAACTAGAGAGTTTACTGTTGCAATATGAATTAATAACCCAAACTAAATCATTTATTCAAACCAAGTCAACACTTACTAAAGAAGCTACAGCTGTTTCATCATAACTTATGACATCATCAGACTATACATATTAAAACATAATTCACATAAGACATCAATTTTTAATTATCACAAACGTGTATAAGGAAAATGTTAAAATATTTTAAATGTTGTTTGTAGTAAATGTCAACAAACACTGGTAACAATGTAAGAATGTCTTGTCACACAAACTTATTTAACTTAATATACACAATTGGATGTAAAGTTCTGTTATCATAACGTACATACACTTAATACATCAAGTCGGATTGCAATAATGGAATTAACAACTTTTAACTATCAAAAACTTTTCAACGTCTCATTAGCTACCAACATACTAAATATAATGAATTGTATTTATTATTTATAAAATATATTATGACTTTTCACAAGTCCAGCACCGTTACTTTTTTTTCACATATACGTAGTATAAAGTTATGTGATTGGTTAATAAACGACTCGAGTTTCTCACCGAAATGTTCTTTTTTAAGTCCTTGAATAAAAAAAGCTGTTTTTGGAATGACGCCTATCTCCCCGTCTGTCGTATGTGCAATGCTCTCAGTCTCAAAGCCTACAAAGATTTAAATCAAATATAGTATGTGGCAGTTAACTCCATATCTCGGGATTTTTTTCTATAAATTAAAATTTTGAAATAGCTGACAATAAACAAAAACAAAATAACAATTTTCTTTTCTTTTTCTTTTAACGAAATCCTCTCGGTCATCATCACCTGATAAAAAAGGAAGAAAATAACCCCGTAAAATAAAACCCCTAACCTTCGAATACAATAACAACCCATAGACAAAAAGCACAATTATTGTTGTACAAGGAAAACCCGATAGGAAAGATGAAAGAGAAGGATCTAAACTAAGGAGTCGATCCAGCTTAGAGTCCACTAGGCACTTTATGTTTTATATCTTCCCAGGTATTGACTTTCAAAAAAGTAGAGCAGTATCAAACATGTACAAACTCGCCTCAATTTTTTCTTCTTGTTTAAAAGGCAAAAAAACTCTTATTCATCTCATCGCCTTAGAAAAAAAGGGAAAAGAACATAAAAGTATTCCCCTAGTCCTCGAATACTCTAATAGCGTCAGATTCGGAAGAGAATAACAGTTGGTCAAGAGAGACCTGATAGGAAAGGGATCAAAATCAAACTACACAAAAGTGTAGATCCAGCTTACGCTCTAGGGATTGCCAAACTTGTAACTCACTATAAATGAACCTCTGAGGGGAGATTTTGCAAACCTTCCTATCCTTTGTTTGGTTAATTGAATATTCTTCTCTCCAAGACACTTGTTTATTTTTAAGGTTTTGAGACTATTTTTTACTCGAAGTGATACAAAGGAGAATTTTTTGAATATAAAATAAAAGGTTAGAACTTTAAAAGTAATCTCTCAGTAGCAAGACCAATTAATGAAGTTTTCCAGAGGTCATTTAATTATATTCCACCTTAACTTTTCAACTCCTCACCTGACAACATAAACAGTTCAGAATGTGTGTTTCCTGTGAGGCTTGTTGCTTGAGGGAACAGACACAGAATTATTAACAAAATTGTGAGACTTCTTACATTTAAAGAATGAAGTGTTCACGTTGGACTTTTATATTTAATGTTTAATATTTTTGTATTATTAATAGCAAATATTATAATACCGTGTGTTGTGTACATGGATATTATATTTGTATAACTGTGTGAGACTGGAAGTTTGTTGATATTTACAATAATGCTTTTAAATGCGTAGCAGATAGGTCTAATTATGTTTTGTATTAAGATGATTAAGAGTTAAGATAATTAACCTATTTGTCTATTTGTAAAGTTTAATTATTTGAAGCTGCCGATTTTTTTTTTGATTTTTTTTTTTTTTATGTCTAATTCGAAGTTTAGTAAAATGATGGTATCGTCAAAACAATATTTCCTTTGAGGTCCTAACTTCACATTTCCTTTTTTCAGTACATTTATACTTTTTGTTTTATTTTTAATTAACAACTTCTAGTTTTTGTACTATTGTTAAAAAGTAAGTATAGAAGTCAAGTTTTATAATATGTAATCCAAAATAATCCAAAATAATTATGGTATCGCCTTTTCCGCGATATCTCACGCTCTTTGTGTTAACATCTCACTTCAACAAAAAACATGTGTGTACTTTGACCATGTTATACTGGTACAGGAAAAAATTCTTAAATAACATGAAAGGAAAGGAGAAGATAATTACAGACAGGGGTATCTGGTAAACAGGCAGATAGATGTTGACTATGGTACTTGGAGAACTCTCGGGCTTAATCGATGTAGCAATGTGGAGATCACGACCACTTAGATCTTTGAACGCAAAAGGCAACCTTCATACGGATATTTAATACACATGTTAAATCTGTGTTTTTAACTGACCTAATTTTTTTGAAAATAGATACCTGTGAATAATTTTGAAAATATGACAAAAAGTTCTGTAGACACAAGCATAACAAGCTGAAGTGGAATTAAAAGAAAGAAAATAGCAATGGAAAATGACGAGAAAGAAAGATGGCAAACGAAAAAAATCCTGGAATAGAAGAACCCTCAAGACTAAAGAAGTGATGAAGCACGATAGGAAGGAAAAATCTGGCAGAAACTGAAGACGCTTGCAGAAATCAGAGTCCAATGCATAACGTTAGTTGAGACCCAATGCAATGGAATGTAAGACGTAAGTATTAATAACAAATTTGACAAAGTACGGATATAAAAAGGACCAATTATTTACTCTCTGGATGTCTGCGAGCTTACACATACATTCCTTGTGCAGAACACGCTTCCAGACATCCGGACCTGTAGTAATATTGGAATTCCTTAAAACTGGTTCAACTTTGGCCCCGAGTTTAGGGTTTATATCGAGTTTCCGTATATCACTATTGACTATTAAGTCTATAATTTTTCTGAGGTTAGCCCCCCCCCCCCATTATTTTTTCAATATTTAACGTAAATATTAAAATAAGTTAAACCTAAATTGATAGTATTGTTACTATCATTCAAATACGTAAATAAATAACGTATTGTTACTTTGCACTAACTGCGTTGTCAATGAATATATATATATATATATATTTTCAAATTCATGTTATAAATAAATTATGAAAAGGATAAATAAATTTTGTTTATTTTTATTTTTTGTATTATATATATATATATATATATATATATATATCATCATTGGTTATATCTTCATTTTAGTTTAACTATGTATGTGAATTTTGAGAAAGTTAGTGCAATATTTTTCGTAGATTTTTGTTTTAATATATATGGGTATGTGAGAAGGTTTGTGCAATATTTTTCGTAGATATATGAGTTTGTATATACGCTGTGCGCGCGTATCCGTTGTCTACAAGTTGCATTACGGTACTGCGCCATAGAAGTTTTCACTTCAATAATAAAATTCTTCAAAATTTCGAAAATATTTGGAGAAATTAGGGGGTATATTATGAGGGACCTGCAAGTGCTCACAACCCAAAAACGTGAAGCACACAAAAATTTAAACCAACAAACCTTTAAGAAATTCCAATATTCTTAGAAATCTTAGATGTCTGCACGAGATAAGTAGGCTCGCAGCAGACTCCAGAGAGGAAGGAATGTCTTACACGTGTTTTGGTGCAAGACAAGTCCAAGTATCATTAATTTATGCACTTCTGCCAGGTGTGGCGTAGGTCTACTTGGAAACAACACTTCTCGGGAATCACGTCTTTTTACTTCTGAGTCACAGCATTTCAACATGAGAAGAAATTAAACTGCCTTTATATAATTAATTACAAATATTATTCAAATGTCAGTTTTTATTATACACCAGATGAATTGTGAACAATGAGCCAACAATCAGGGTGGTAGTACACTTCATTTGTAACAAAATTGACGATAAAATCATTATATGACCGGATCACTAACCTTGATAATACTTAATTGTAACAATGTGACATTTTATTTCTTTTGTAGAGAGGTATTCCCAACCTACTTTCATTGCCGAGTTTTATTATTATTATTATTTATTATTATTTTTTAATTGTAAAGTCTTATCATTTACTGCTGTTGAGTGCAATTAGAGAACCAAAAACCTTCATTTTTAAATACGATTTTTGATTTCGCAATAATTCTATGAACGAAAAAGTAAATTAAACATTCGCATATACATAGATTTTATATATAGGCAATTTTATGAAATGCTGTAGTTTTTGTGAAATTTGAACACCTATAAGTGTAGTTGTTTGTTTGTAAAACAAATTTTAAGAAATATTTCAAAATATTCACTTTTTTATGTTTGCGGGCTTGTAAATAATGTGTATTCTAGTTGGAAAAGGGGTCACTTTACTTCCTAAATAAAAATAAAGTAAGAAAATATAATTTTTAACTGAAAAGTCACAATTTTTCTAAAACACTAGGGGAAAGAAGCGAGAAAAACGGGTGCTCACTAAGGTCAATTTTGTTGCAAATGAAGAGTACTATCACCCTGATTTTTTGGTACATCGTTCACTATTCCCTCATATATATATATATATATATATATATATATATATATATATATATATATATATATATTTCAAAAAATGTTTGAATTTACTTTAAAATCTTGCCCAAAAACATCAAGAACAAAAATTAACTTTTTTGTTTCACTGATTAACGAATATAATAATTCTTCAATTAGACAGTCAATGCAGTAAATAATTTGCGCAGAATCTTACATTTCGTCATCTTGTAGATGGACTCATGTGTACCGTTTGGGGATTTCTAAAGATCCACTCTACAGATGTTTATGATTTTCTTTTACAGTATAGCATTTATATTCTGTAGATTTTTAAATACACGGTGCAACAAAAACATTGCCTAGCTTTCTCAGACAGAACCACAATACTTGTCGATGTTTCTTCAATAATATTTTAATACTAATTAAACGCGCCTCGTGTATTTTTTATGTGAGATGTGTTGGCATTTTAAATATTTTGATAGATGTTTCAATAGAACCAAAACTTACATCGCTATAACATAATTTAACTGTAAATTGTAGTGAATGACATCGTAACTGATTAGGTTCATTTTAGGTTACGGACATTATTCTCCCACCTTTCACCAAAAATTTAAAGAAATCTGTAGAAATGATTTTGAGAAACAACGTTTTATTCCATGAATTATTTGTTATCTTAACACCGATAACTCCCGAAACTGTATTGTTTGGAGATATGACGACCAATAGGTTTTGTATGGATACTTAGAGGATAAATTTGACCAAAAATCGTTAAAGACGAATTTTGAGTTTTAGTCGTTTATGACATAGCCTATACCCCAAATTTCGAGTTGGAAAAGAAGATAAAAAACACTTCAAAAATGACCGAAAATTTTCATTCCACAATTTATTAAAGTCTGTCACTTCTTTGGGCAGTAAAGATATCAGACACAGACTGACAGAGCATCGTTGCAGAAACCTGTTTTGTTGAGGGGGCTCTAGGGAAAAACGTGACATCCATTTTTCCCTACCCATCACTTAACTGTAATTACTATGCATCATAAAATAGTAAAAATAAGAAATTTGAATTATCGATTTTACTTTTTATAAATTTCAGTTCAGTTACCCATAACAATTCAGGTTCATTTTAGGAAATTTTGACAGCTATTTCAAATTCTTCTGTAACTGCCTAAAATCTGTAGTTCTCAATGCTGGTGTAAGAATGTCTATCATTTATCAAATGTTCAGCAAAGATCGTTTGTGTAGCCTAAAAACAACGATTGAGGTTAGAATACTTATGTAGACTACTACTATTGTTGCCATGGCAAACAGCAAGCGAGCTCTCTGCAAAAACAGTTATTTGTGTATTAATTGAACTAAGTTAGAGAGAATAATTCAAAGATATTTTACAGTCGTAGCACACAGAATGTTTCGTACAGTTACAGTTTTAATAAGAGTAACACCCTTTTATTTTTAACAATTTTAGTATGATTAATTTTATTTTGAGGTTAGGCAACAATTACAATTTTCAAAACACACATCATATGATTTAAACGTTCATTGATTTGAAGATCAATGAGAAAAATCAGCGTCCAAATGGCAAACAAAAGAGCATAACAGTTTTAGAAATAAAAATGAACCTTGGCTTAACTCGTTGGACGTATATTGTTCTGTACACGTCACACTCCCGAGTGGTTGACCCTGTCTTCCTGTTACCACTTCCAGGAGCGACAAACCGCACAATAAGTAGTGAGTTTAGTTCTTATTTACCTGTGGTATTATTTAGCGTCAGACCCCATTAAAACCGGATCCTTCCTTTTCACTGTGAGAGTGTTGTTGCGTGATAGGAAACATTTTAAAACAATTCACGTTCGTTTATTAATAAAGCTTACCCCTTAACTGAAAAGTTTAAAATCAAAATCATCTGGCAGCTATGATAGGCATTTTAGCCTAAGTATTAGTAGTTGCGTGGCTCTACAAGATGGTTGATTATTGAAACTTTTCTGCAAGTTTTTTGTTTTCAACCGATAAAGTGCGTGGAATCATGACAGTGTCGGTGAACATGAATAATTTTATAAAGCTCTGCAGCCGTCAAAATATGAAGATTTTTCATCAATGAGAGTTCTGTAGCAAAATTTGGCAATTCAAGAATTGAGTTTTTATTGAGTAGCTCATTTAAACACGAACGGAAAAGTACAATGAAAAGAAACCAATATGTTATGGAACGCCTAACACGTGTTTCATATTTGCTGGACAAGAATTCTCATTTAGAAGTAATGAAGAACCTTGCGATTCAGATAATAGAGGACTATAGAATAATTGTTAAATGTACTCTATCGGTTTGACGATAAATTGCATTATTTACAAACTGAAAATGAAATATTTAGTTCTGCAGAACGGACGTGGCGATATATTTAGCGCAACACTCCAGACACACTGTCTGTATTCTACTCTCCAATAAAGTAATTTTTAATGTTATTTAACAATATTTCGCAAAACTTGATTCCACATTTTCATAATGGAAACATTTTTCTAGAGATGAATCATCTATTCGAGATGGAACGCTTTTGTGTACAGGGTAATACAATCAAATTCGTAAACAATTTTGTTTTAATTTCACTACTAAAAACAATGTTAATTGCACTTTAATTGTGAAGTATTTTTCTTTGATTCCCATTTTAATTTCCACGAATCCGATTATTTTTCACGTAGTGGTACAATTTCAGAATTGTTTGTGCCTTGTTCTGTATTTTTAGCCCCGTGAACGTACGCTTTTTTTCTATATTTAACTACAAACTTTTTGTAAATTATATTTCATGTTCTTTCACTTGGTCATTAACTTTTTCCGCGCGTCTTCCATATTTACGGAGTTATTACAAAAATACCCGATTTTTAAACTATGACACAATTAAAAAGAAAGAACTGCCAATATGATCATGTCGATTTTTTAATATCATTCGCCACTTAAAAAACTACAGAAAAAAATATGGAAGAGCAATCTAATGCGAACTCAAAATCGCTGACGGATGTACTATATAGATTATTGCAGAGCAACTTTACAGCTGTGTAGACTATTATTTTGTGTTGTGTAATTAATTATTTTTTTATTATACAAAGTGATTTTTAGAACGATGCCTGTCTGTGGTCAAATGAGTTGAAGGTTACTTTTACTAACCTTGAAATACGTAAACTGATATATTTCCAGTTAGTGGATTAAACCATAATAATACAAAAACGCGTGAAGCTTTAATCTAATTCGGAATTCCTAGACAGGATGCTTCTTTGAAGTCACTATAAATCAAACAAATGGATCTCCTTACTTTTTAATTCGCCGAACTGGTTCGTGAGAAACATGTTTGATGATTCATAGGTGGTACACTAACCTCTTGCCATACCTTGCATGCCGGGAATTCCGGAAGTGCTACATGATTTGCATCAGCTTAGTAAATAGGCGCTTACTACATACACAAACCATCCTTATGGTTTGAGTTATTGACATGATGACTTTCTTAATGAGGATCTCAGAAACAAATGTTCAGTTAATTAAAACAATATTGCACTAACTTTCACACAAAACCCATACACAGAAATACTAAACAAAATCGCCATCTCCACATTGTATTACGAATATATATAAAAAAGGAAAATAAACATTTTTCTTTATTGGTGTACTAAATTTTTCTACATGTATTTTTTATACGGGATATATGTTGGTAGAAGATATCTCCTTATCATCATTAGTAAAAATTAAAATAAAAGGTTCAAGCGAGTATTAAAACCACGACGGCATATTTACGTAGGCGTAATAGACAGAGTTATTTTTATAAAGTCAAAGTCTTTTAAACGGCCTAGTACCAACATATTAATTTCTATTCAAACATACATATTCGTAATCAGAATAACGTCTAGTTTTACTTGACACCACACACATAATATTACGAAAAATCAAATTTTCAACTCGTTATATTTTTCCTACATGTGGAACAATATAAATACAAAGTTTGAAATATAAAAAATTTGTCGTCTTGTCTGTGTCAACTTACAGACACGCGTGTGAAATTATAAGGATCCTTGGTTTTACGGTTGTGTTCCATTTGCGGTCAGTCCTATTAGCAGTCGAGGGTAAAATCGTCCAGTTTGCGGTCACCCCAAAAATATCTTGGGCTACCCTAATTATATTTTTCCAATTTGTTGTCATATATATATATATATATATATATATATAACCTAACCTAACCTATATAACTAGACATGATTTTTGATTAGAGTCAAATCATTCTGTTATGTATTTAGTGGCTAGTTATGCAAAGGACGGGGAAAAATTAACTACATCTCAAGACGTGACCGCAAACTGGAAACCTTTCCACCCCCAGGACCTTGATCGTCCCCTCATAAAACTACACTTGACCGCAAACGGAAGACACCGGTTTTACATGCGGACCTTAAGTGGAGGCTCCACTAGCCGGCCGGTGTCGTCTGCCGCCCAAAAGACTAATGTAATACAGTACTCTCGTTGATACCCATATTTTTCTTTCATTCTTCAACCGATTTCGTTGATTTTTTTTTTTTTTTTTTTTTTTTTTTTTTGATTGAATAGAACAAATTATGAGAAAAATCCTTCGTATCTTTAAAGGTACTTTCTTAAAAAAATTGCTAAAGTAAAAAAATGTTGTTTTGGTTTTCATGTAAAACAGAAAAAGATATTTTAAATTGGGTTCAACAAAACACATTCAGCTATACCTATTGATACCTTATTTATATTTATATCTTTAAAAACTGTCAAGAATACAACCCAACACCAACAATTTTTTCTCCAATAATTTCCACAATGACTTCGACTGTTCCCTCCGTTAACCTAAAAATTCGTTGTCATTCCAAAATCAAACTGAGAAACCCTGTCTCTAAACACTTTATCATTTCTGAGCTGAGAAATTCAACTGAATTATTTATTTATCGTCATTTCATAAAAATATTCAATACAATTTTGGTGAACATATCTAACAATTTAACGTAGAAACTACAGATCTAGAGTCGATAATTTTATCAGTAAGATAGCGAAGTTATTTTCTCAACAGTATCTATCGGGAGTTTGTATTCTTTTCATTTATCTAGAGGATAGCTCTATCTGAAACTTGTCGGGAAATTCGTAAAATTAGGGCCTTAAGGAACCAGACATTTTATTTCTTTATGTGCACAAATTGGCTTTTGGAATGATGTCCTTCTGTCCTCTTTGAACGAAAATGAGTAAACCAATTTTGTAAAAAAAAAATTATCCCACGTAGAAAACTTAAAACTTTACGTATTGCAATTAATTATTTATTTTTTTATTTTTACTTAATGCAAAAATTTAAAATCATCTTAAATAATTCTGATCAAATTTTGCTAAAATGAAACCTATAAAAATCTAAATAAAACTTACTGGTCAACTATTCTGGTTCAGGAGTTATCGGTTTAAAAGGGAAATGGAACACGGACGCAGTCATAAAAATTCCTTTATCTCAAAAGCAAAAAAAAAAAATGATAAAGTACGAAGATTTATAACAAAAAGAAATTTTTCAAAACGCAGCTAAAACGTAACATGTGAGTAATTTGAAAGAAACTAAAATGAACTCTGACCTGAAATGTTTGTTAATTATTCTTGAAATTTTATTGTATTTGTGATTTGGCACAGGTTCGGATCATTAATGTTCACACTTTAGCAATATATAAATCTGGCTTTAAAAAATAAGCTGTAAGGTTAGTTGTTTTTGATCGATAACGTATGAGTCAGAATTTTTGAATGGCGACTAATAAATTTCTTTATTCCACATAGACTAAATTAACAAAATTTTATCGAAATCGTCGGCATCAATTTTGATAAAATCTATTTTTTTTTTAAAGTTAAGACTTAACGGATTCTAAACAAATTTATGGGTCTTTAAGGGTCATATATAGAGTAATAATCAACTTAATAATTTGAAAAGCCTAGGGAGAAAATTTGGGCAAATTTTGAAAACCCTAACGATATATGATTAGAAGTGAAATATATTAAAAGCCATGTAAATGATTATAGACCACAAATCTGATTTTGCGCCTCTTTGCAATAATTCACATTTCTATAGTATAAATTCTTGGTAAAGGATCGCATTGTCCTTCAAATGCTCAAACCAGAGGGAAAACCCTGGAAATAAAATCTATTGTTCCCTTCCATTGTGATTGGAATACGTCATCAGTAAGGTTCAACGTTTAGAAATAAGATCTAACGTCAGTAGTTTCTCTATTCTGTCTATTGGTAGAGTTTATCCATTAGAAATATATGTCGGCTGTAAGAAAATATGGGATGAATCTGAAAATCATGGACGAATTTAAGAGCTGGTTTCTTACGTTATAAAGAAAAAAAAGTCTATAAACATATGTCCATAAACAGTTTATTTTTAAAATGGCAGTCGTTCAAATTGTTAACAATGAACTTAGCATAAAAATAAAACATCTAAATATAAATAGCCTACGTTTACAAACATAAATATAAGAGATATTTTACGTATCCACAATTTATGCCTGAGAATTTAAGGTGTAACATGTAATGCTTTCAATAATAATATAGAACAACTGATATAAACTTTTGCATGTTAGCCAATTACCAAGAAACAGTGTTTTGATTTTTTTTTAACTTTTTTATCTTCTAACCTAGTATAAAGTTTACAAATTTGTTTGTCGTAAAAAGAACAAAATATTTTCTCTCTTGTATTTTTATAGAAATATATTATTAACGGTTTTCAAGATATTTATCATTAAACATTTTAAAAATTTTGCAATAAAGTCTTGGTTTTGGTATAGTCGTAAAGAGTTACATAAAAATATGTGACTCAAATCTGGACTTAATATCTTTGTTCATTTTCAAAGTTATCAATTTGTTTATCAAATATACACAAACACATGGAAAGAAAACAAAGTTTGAAACATATGTTTATAGGATCATTATTTTCTATATATGACCGTAAGAAACCTGCTCCAGAAGTTTGTTCGTGCGTTTCCAACACTCTGTATACTTCCTTATAATATTGTTTAATTTCAAAGATGAAAATGATTTTCATAGACACGTAAGCACTACAAAATTAATAAAAAGTGCCAAAACTTTGCAGAAACTTTTCACATACCTATTTATAATCCAAAACACTAACCAAACCAAAAATTTCAGTTCGGTAGTGTTGTTTTTTTCTTGTGATGGATTAAACAAACGATGTAGGGTTTTTTGAGGTTATCTGTTATAAGGTTCCCTTAGTCCAAATGTAATGTTGTATGTCGCCTGTGCAGTACTCTGTAACCCAAAAAAGAGAACCGATTTAAATCAAATTAGTCATGTGAGCATATTTTATACAAATTTCAACTTCTTATTTTCATTTTTACTATAACTCAAAATTTGGAGCTACCATAAGGAAAAACCCAAAATTACAATTTTCTCCAAAACGGCTACAAGGATTTTGATTAAATTTTTCTTATGTGTACTCTCTAAGGATTAGTCGATCACTCTCCAAAAATGACATCGTGAGTTGTGTGTCAAAACCATGGGAAAGTTTTATAAGACGTCTTGTCTCAAATTCGACTACACTGATTTTATCGTAATTTTGATGAAATACGAAAATTAATGCATCGAACTACTGTGGAAACTAAAAATACAATATTTATAAGGGCTTTCTTATACTCAGAAAGGTCGAAGAATCCCTAGGGACAGTCTTGGGTCAGAATCTTTCATCGTTCCTATGAGAGGTCCCATCTCTAGACCAATTATTGTTCTCTTCCGACCCTGACGCTTTTAGAATATTGAAGAACTAACCGTCTTTATTTTATATTATTTTCTTCCTTTTTTATGAGGCTATGATGAGACAGATTTTTCGCCTTTAAAAAATTAGTGAAAAAAAATTAATTATAGAAATTACTGTTAAATTGTTTCCGAAAACAAACCCTAACCGTCATCATTTAAACTAGGTTTTATTTTAATAACTAGTTTATGACACAAGTGAAGTAAATTTAGAGCTTATTTAAATATGTACAAATTATTTTAAAATAATCTACAAAACCTAAGACAGCGTCCAAGGTTGATTTACATTTCCACAGACAAAAACTGTGTGGTAACGAATAGATTGTTTAATATTTCACCTGTCATAATTGATTATTTGCTGTGTTAAAAGACTCGTAGATAAATTTCTTCATAGGTTTTTAAAATGATTTATTTAAACTAGGTTTTATTTTAATAACTAGTTTATGACACAAGTGAAGTAAATTTAGAGCTTATTTAAATATGTACAAATTATTTTAAAATAATCTACAAAACCTAAGACAGCGTCCAAGGTTGATTTACATTTCTACAGACAAAAACTGTGTGGTAACGAATAGATTGTTTAATATTTCACCTGTCATAATTGATTATTTGCTGTGTTAAAAGACTCGTAGATAAATTTCTTCATAGGTTTTTAAAATGATTTAATCTCACAAGGGTTTCTCAATTATGGTAAATTATAGGCTATGTGAACAGTTTTGGTTTGTAAATTACAGTGAATGGTGTCTATAAGGATGTAACCTGTTATTTTATGGCTGTTTCGAGCGTTTTCTCTTAGGGTATGACGTCATTAGCTGTGAACCTACGTTATTCCTTGATTCTGTCTCAGGTGATATTGTACTAAATATTAAAGGGTCAAGACCCACTGCAGGTATGACGATGTCGTGTGACGTCAATTGATCCAAGAATACTTTTTTCCTCTCTCTCTCTCTCAGAAGAGGACATTAGAACTGCTTAAGGACAAATGTTGGGCAAGCTTTCTCCCACAGACTGAGCGACAAGCGGTAACAAAATTTACAATTATAATCAATGGTACACAAACTTTAAACACAGTTTTCACACATTCATTAAAAAAAGGTACCAACTAAGCTAAAAATTTAGAATGGTTGCCATTTCCCCTGGATTGTTAAAAAAAGGTGTTTAATTACCCAGCCTCAACATACAATCTAATTCAACCGAATCCTCTAAATGCGTTACTTAGGCCTTCCAGGTAATGTTAAATTGTATTGGTATAAAGGGATCTTATCCAGTATGGTAAGTTTGTTTAAAACCGTTGTTACACAGGTTTTCTGAACTTCTTAATGCGTATATCACTACTTCCTTGACATTGGTAAGGCCCGTGTCAGTATCTCATCACTGGTGGATGTCGAAGATGTACATATGTAAAGGAGCTACTCTCGTGTAGGTGATTCGTCCTTGTCAGATCTCGTAACTATAGCAATATCACATTTCCTTAGGGTTAGAAATTACATTGCCGACAATAACCTTGCTCTTTGTCATGAACAAAAACAAATTGCCGCCATTTTGATATTTTCAATTCACTCTTTCTGAACTTCAATAGGGTTCTATTTGAGCACACTATAGGACCCCTATTACCAGATTTCATGGTCCTACCAGTAGAATTCGTTTACTGAAAAAAGAAACCAAAAGCGCTGTCGTAAAAATTTTAATATTTCAAAATCGATTCAAGTGATTTCCGTCAAATTTCGTTGAAATGTGAAAATTTAAAAACTAATATACCAGAGCGCATAGAAAATACCCGTAATTTTCATTTCCTTGCTGTTTCGTACATTGGTTTGGTATATAAATATTGACTTAGCAACTAAAGTTGATCACAAATTGAACACACCGATTTCGTAAAACGTTTAAAAAAATACAACGGCGGCCAGTGTATAGTTTTCTTTTTATTACGGAACGTAAGTAAATATAAGGACCCTTATAATTTTACGTCTATCTGTCTGTAAGCCGCAACCCGTCTACACAGACAAGACGATAAATCCTACATATATTTCAAACTTTGCATTTATATTCTTTGTATTGTCCCACATAGGTATAGGAAAAATATTTAAACAAATATGACCTTGGGGTAGTTAAAGGGCAAAAACTATGGAGTTGATTTTTTTTTTAACATCATGTGTGGGGTGTCAAATATAACTAGAGGTTTTTCTGATTACGAATATGTATGTATATTTGACGAATAAATTAATATATTGGTGCTTGGCCAAATTATCAAATTATAAGTGTAAGATACCTAACTTGCTTGTAAACGACGTAACCTACCAATCTGACAAAAGATTACTTGGATTTATAATTAAATTGCAATAAGAAATAATATATTATAGTTTTAGTATGACGAATACAACTTAATTTAACCACACAATGAGAAGACGTAGCGTATAAGTTTTAAATGTAGTTACTGTAAGATGTGAGACAAACAATTCAATAGCCCTTAAAAGATGGATTGCATTTTAATTCATTTCTCTTTATCAGGCTCCGTAGATAAAACCAAGGACCCTTATAATTTCATGTCTGTCTGTCTGTTTATACAATTTAAACTGCTTCTTAAAAGAATTCGTCTTTATAAAAATAACTGTCCCCAAATGCTTACGGATGCTAAGTCATGTGGTTTAAGCTCATGCTTGGGCCTTTTTATATATTTTTATTATAACTTCTGAACCGCAATTCTAGGGGGGAATGGCGATCAATACGTTTAGGCCTTTAAAGTCGACATTTTAGCAAAGTTCGATCAAAATCGTTTGAGTCGATTATAACAAAATCAGTGTTTTGATCTTATGGCGGTTACCCCAAAATTTTAATTAATATACTCGATGAAATAAAAAACTTATTAAGCTTGTTAAGCTCGGCTACTGATTCACAGACAGACATCATTCTTAAAACCATTTTTTTACTTCAAAATGAAAAAAAAATTGTATGTTTCATCTAACAAAATCGACATCGATTTTTGTAATCATCAGTTAACTTATTTTTACGCAAGTAAAGTTATATTCAGTTGTATTTGATGGAAAAAGTTGTTGACAAAAATTTAAGTTGATGTTTTTGGTAAGGAGAATACATGAAGGTTGAACGAACAGCTGATTCTTATCGTTAATACTATTACAGATAATTAATTAATGAATGGTTTGTTTGAATAAGACATCAAGGAATGTTAGATATCATGTACAACACAGATCGCTTGACCTTGAACTTGATAACAGAACTTACTTTAAAAAGATAATAACCTGGCGTTTTAAGGTTAACTGAACAAATGAATTTTAAACCTTGGATAAATATCAAAAATTATTTATGTTTTCTATGTAATTGACAGGAGAATGAAATAGTTTTTCATTTTGTAGAAAAGCGTGATTGGAGAGGTCAATGGCTTTCAAAAAAAAATCCTAAATCAAACCAAATAATTTAACAAACTATTGGATACTACTCCAAATATTTGAGAGAATCTTGGAAGTACAGGTGGTTTTTGATCAGATAGTTAAATAATTGTAATAAGGCATATGAGTAATTTGTTAAATAATACATCTTATATCTGGTTAAATAATTTTTTAATAGGTTTAGAATAATAAAGTATGTCTCTTAGTTAACTCTTTTCAATTTTTCACATTGAATATCTTAGTTATTAGGATCGGTTTTTAAATTATATTTATATTGATAAATATAGCTTAGTTGAAATTGAATTGGATTTTAATTTTATATTCGTGTTTCATATGCATATTGATAAACAGTCGAAAATTTCCAGAGTAATTCATCATGGCCCACATACGTAGGTTGTTTTACCCAGGGTTATTGAAGGAACTGTTTATGTTGATTTATATTAGTAAGTACTTTTTTTAATCATTTATAATATTTTAAAAATTCATTAATTTCATTCACTTTTATATTTATAAGTTAATAAAGAATGTGTATAAATGTATACACTATGATTAATATTTAGTTTATATTATTTTACATAAAGATTATTAGAAAAAAAACTTATTTTAATGTCCATGTAGGCTATGTGGTTGTGTGCTTTGTAAAAATGAATTGTTTAAATGCAATTATGTATGTGAGAGAGGGTATATGTTAGTAATAATGGTTAATTGATACTCCAAGTATCAATGTGAAAACAACAACAAATGCGAAAATCCTCTAGGTGATCATCGCCTTATAAATAAAGATCTTAAATACTATAATAGCGTCTGGGTTGGAAGAGAACAAAAGTTGGTCAAGACTATATGAAAAAAGTGTAAATCCAGCTAGGTATCCCTGGGGATTGCCAAGCATTTGTATAATAAACCACTAAGTTTATGTATTTATTATTTAGTTGTTAACATTAGGCCTACTTTTCCATTTTAACCAATTTCTTTTCTTTTTTTTACTTATAATGTAGCTCATATTTGTTATATTTTCACTTCAACTTTATGTTTTAAAATGTTTGATCGTTTTATAGAAACCAACGGGCAATTTAGTAAGTATTCCAGCTCTGCTCAATCTCCGTCAAATTAGATTTACTACTCTATGTTCAAACATTGTACTGATGTCATTTTAGAATTATCATTTATCTCTCATTTAAAACTAACACGAGAACACTAATATTTTTGTTTTGTTTTTTTTAACCACAAATATTAGTTTTTATCAATTAATGTTTGACTATGTAATATAAGAAATAAGACGGTGTCCTCCAGATTGCGAACAGTGCAGATTGCCAACATGTCTATTTATTTTGTTGGGTGTGGGGGTGGTGGTATATGTGGAGGAGTCCAGATTGCGAACACATCCCGGTATGTTCCTGATACGCAAGGTAGTCTCCGGCGCTTGAGTAGTCAGTCACACGGCACAATTAATTGTCTTTCTGCCTATATTATACAAAGCCGCTTTTATATTAACAGAATGATCTGACTTAGGTTAGGTTAGGTTAGGTTATGTTACACGTGACATTCCAAATATTTGTTCGCAGTCCCTGGGCAGACTGTGGATGAGCGACGTATGACATTTTTGGGGTGTTCGCAATCTGTACTGCTCGCAATCGGGACACAACCAATAAGACAGGTACAAGTTTTACATAAGAAAACATAGAATTAATTAATACAATAGTCCAGTAAAATTATCCATTTTTAGGGACAAATTTTGGAAACCTTAAGGAGTGAATGAAGTAAAAATCTAATCAAGGAAACTGTTTCGTAATAATGTCTAATACAGCCCGAAAACAAAAATGTGTATCATTGATGAAAACGATAAAATTCATCTGCATACCAAAGAGCGAAAATAATACCTGAAAAATATTTAATAATATAATTTTACATTTTATCAAATTATGTTTAAATCAAATAAATTATACGTCAATAAAAGTGCATAAAAATGTTGTTTATTTTTTCAATATTTTTAATTTTCATAAAATCGCGATTTTTTTTCTTTTCAGGGAAAACCCGCTCGAAAGTAGGAAAATAAGTATTTTTCAAAAACATTGTAAGAGAAAAAAGTGTTTAACTTAAATTACACTATAAGTATGAATGTTTCCAGTTTTTAAAACAAACCTTTCCCATTTATTTTGTTTTCACCCCCTTAAAATGTTGGTCATATCCATTTCCAACATTCCAGATATCTTCTTTTAAAAAAAAAAATATTAAAGATATTCTTCTTGTATTTAAGGTACGAATTAAGGTATTTTACACCCTCCTCCATTTTTCAATTTTTTTGTATATTCCCCCCCCCCCCCTTCAAACGGCTATAGACTATTTTGAAACATACACGCTAACCGAAAAACGACAAGCGTAGGCTACTAATTTCTTATTATTTATCCAATTATCTACGAAAAAACCATTCAAGGTCATCTTTTTTACTCTTTTTGGTAAGTAAAAAATTTTATAACAATGATAAACATTCGAACGTCAACTTTTTTATTTCGACTTTTATCCAAACGTTATTAAGAAGCAGACGTTTTTAACTCCCAAAAGTTTTCCGAAGCTATTTCCTAATTTCACTCAACCACAAGCATAGATGAAAGTACACTAATGTAAAAGTACAAATTGTATTTAATTCCCATAGAGAACCTTAATGATTTTGTTAAAATCGATATTTTATATTCCCAATATTCACACATAAACAATGATAACTTACTGTTTTTAAATTTTATTTGGAAATTGGGTTTAGCCTGGGTGCCCAATTGACGCACTGCTCATCATCACCAATCACAAAATGTCTATTTCTGGTAAAATATTTATGTACATATTCATAGTGGCTAATAATATAAAAGTTCCCAAAGCACTTTCTTTGATAAGAAATGTATTTGTACGCGTATACGTCCTTGACTAACTCAGTCCATGACGTTCCAAACCAAAGGAATGCTAAAGGTAGTTCCCCTAGCGGTGACGCACGGAACTACCACAAGAGCAACAGTTTTGCGTCAAACGAAAGTGCTTGACATGAATACAAAATGTAAATGCTGCACAATCAGCTTATCCAAGACGCTGTCAATTACTGGGAGTCAACGATATTTTTAATGATGAATAAATTACATCTATTTGCTCATTATGATAACACTATAATAATAGGAAGTAAATTAGGTTCGTTTAAAACTAAATGTAGGCTATAATTAAGTTCTTATACATTAGATAAAAAGTCCTCATGTAAACATTATCCAAGGTCTTCTATGCATTTTATTACACTTACAATTTCTCCAGAGCAAGTGGAGCAGTGAAATCATTATTACAGATCTCAAAAACATCCACACACAAAAATCATTAATATAGTACACAAAGTAATATTAAATAGCAGTCGTACTAAAAGTGAACTTATGACACTGTTGCAGACCATGAATAACTCTATAACACTCATGGCCAAACAAGTATATGTAAATATATTTTTATTTTATTTTTAGAGAAGGGGAAATCCTTATGGACTTTTCTACCCAGGGCCTGTCTCTGGGTTGTGCCGGAGCTAGTCTTCCATTGACTTCAAGTCCTGTTTTTCTTCTACACTATTAGTTATGTTAAGGTTAATGAGATATAAATCGCATTGTGTATCTTGGTAAGTATTTGGTCAATGGAAAAAAAACTATATATTTCATATCATGTTGAAAACAACTGAGCAGCTTGGAAAAAAAACTGTGAATGCTATAGAGTCATGTCCCGGAAAACTAATGTTTCATCATAAAAAGTCATGACTGCTATAGCAGGTCATTCCTTAATTCAATGTAAACCTTATTTTATTTGATACGAAATAGCACAAATTATTGTTCATTATAAAACTAGCAGCAATTGTAAGTATTAAAATGATAAAAGAAATTACTAAAACTTAAAAGAAAAAAAATCTACCAAAAACAATAAAAAAGGTTGAATACAAATACTATTGATAATAATGTGTCTCTGTTTAAGTAATGAAACCATGAGCTTCATTTTTAAGATGTAATATATTTTATACAAACTAGAAACGAACAATACTAACCCTCTGAACAAATTGAACCAAAAGTAATAAATCCTCGTTGGATGCTAACAAACTTGTATAACATGTAGTTATCAGTAACTATGAAATTCTAAATGTATCACAGTTTCAAAATTTAAAATCTTAAGAAAAGCAATGAAACAATAGAAAAGTTAAATTAAGGTGTTTTCTTGTGTAATAAATTACATTCCCCATTGCACAAAGATGGGTTATCATCACAGTTCTTTCATCTGTAGCTAGTTTGTTTCTTCTTCTTCTTCTCTTGTTTACAACATTGCCTCTATCCCAAGAAGTATAAGTTCTCTTCCAGTTTTTTGGTGATTTAAATTTTTCATGTAATGTGCTGGACACTCTGAGTCTTGGAGGTCTGGTCTGTACCAACTCCTTACCATGAGTAATATTGTAAGAGAGGCTGATGAGAGTTTTAATCAGTCTGTTTCAAAATTACAAGATAGGATATGGTATAAACCGTTGAATCTTGATGTATCCAGAAGATGGAACATTACTTTTTTGTACCAATATCAGGTTTTCTTCAGGCATAAATAAAATGATATCATTTGGTCACATCTATCTATTTTTGAAATTAACTAATAATTGCAAAATTCAACTGATTTGATCTTTTCGTAGCCAAATCTGTTTGGGCTACTAACCAATTCTGGTTATTAATCTGTTGTGATAGGCAAAACCTTGCTTATCTCATCATTTGTAACAGTCATTTTGTTTTCAAATGTTCATCCCCTTTTTTAGTTTTGTTGTTGTAACCTCTTTTGGATTATTATTACAATCTTTCCGCAGGGTACAAATGGTATGTGTTTTTAACTAGAAGGGTTTTTGAAAGAGAAATGCTGTTATAGTAATTATCCATACAAAGGTGGCAGCCTTTGTCAAAGTATGGTTTAATAGCTTCGTAACAAGGCTTTCTTTCCTGGTAGACTTGCTACCAGGGACTATAGTAGTGCTTTTCCTTTTGTAAATTTCTATGTTTAATACATAATCAACTGGAATGCAAATTTTGTAAAACTGTATATCATATTTTGATTTTTAATTTACTGCAGAAAGTGTAGATTTCATCTAAACAGTAGTTTAATCTCACCTGGTGAATATGCATTTTGAAAATTCTTGAGGAGTTTTACCAACAATATATTCACTTTAGCAAATCTGTCATCACTCACACGATTCTCTCCTACTGATTTGTATACACAAGAAAAACATCTTAAAATTTAATCAAACCCACTGCCAATCATTACACTTGAAAATACTAGATGATAGTATAAAGGATAAGTAAAAAACCTATTTCTTTGAGAAGGAAATTTCAATTTTCCTTCTGGTAAACACAAATCCAAAAATGTTTTGAGTTAATTTTTTGTCACATTCTTGAAATTTCTCATCCTATGATTTATTTGATGAGGGTGTGATTGAGTATTCATAAGAACACCATAGCTATTTATTGAGGTAAGCATCATATCCATAATATTGTTGTTCCACAATTTGCTTCTAAATCCATCACATGGAATATATTCATCTGCTATTTCAATTTGTAAACTTCTTGAATCATTGTTGAAATGAAAATCAGGAATCGACTCTATATCACAACTTCATAATAACAGGGGTTCTTTTGGAATATTTGTTCTGCCTGGCTATGTCAAGTCGTCTGCTTCATTCTCTTGTGAACTATACAAATAAAAATCCTTAGTTTTCTCATCATTTGATGGTATAATTAAGGTCAGCACTATAAGCACCTGTTCATTGGCTGTTGTTTGAATATTATTGGCAGAATTCATATAAATAATTTGTTCATCTCTATAAGGCAACTCCTCATAATTTGGGTGAACTGGTAAGATTAATGCTTCATCACAATACAAATCTATATTATTAGAAAGTGTATTACTTAAATTAGGGGCATCTACAACCAAGCTTATGTCTTCTTCTAGATTATAATGCACAATATTTTCACTTTCACTGAGAAATGTTCATCGTCTTTATTTTTGTAATGAAGCCGAGAAGGCAGTTAGTGATCACAGTATAACTATCCTGACAAGACAAAATGAACAGGACTGATGGATCAGATCGTTATCAGTTTGGAGAGAGGGAACATTGCAATCTTTATGTTTATTATTGTCAAACTGATACAATATTAAATTTTACTGATGTTGACAAATGAGTTTAGCTTGGAGTGACATGCTTTCAGTGCCCAAATTATAGAGTTTATTTCTAAACTAAGGAGACTCCTTAATGATGGCTTATCATTAACTAATCAATAAAAATATTTATTTAAATATTTATATTTATGGTGTTTTACATTTTTCTTTCTTGACTACCATAGCAGTCGTATCTTTTTAGAATCACATGTTGATTAGACTGCAATAGAAATTTCAGTTGACTTTCATAGGAGTCATGTCATTTTCACATCCATTTTCAAGTGTTGTACTTTAACTGCATTCACAGTCGATGTCCATTAACGATTTAACCACTATCAAAAAGTTTTATCTCTTTAGAAGAGTTAAAGCGTACGATTTTTTACCAAAATAAATTCACCTATGCAAATGAAATGTTGATTTTCAAAATCTATAAAAAATTTCTATTTCTGAAAAATCATATTTAAATATATTATTATATTATTATAACTAATATGAGAGTAATTGAAAAGGATTCTTCGACAACAATGTGAACAGAGATAAGGAAATAAATGAAATGATATGGGCTCTTGCTCCTTGATCGCATAAGAAATATGTTTTCGGCCGGTTTTGAACCATAGACAAAGGTAACGTAAAGCTGTTCTCAATTAAAAATATTATTTTTACTAGATATTGACCAGATCATGAGGAACTTTACAAAGTCTAGGACAAAAATAATGTGGAGAATCTTCTCGATCAGCTAGAAGATCTTGACTTTGTAGATGACATAAGGGTGTGACTTATGAGTCTGCTACAAGACAGCAGCTCCAACAATAACAAAACTCATGAAGAGGAACTGGAGAGGATGAAGCTAAATTTCAAAAAGACAAAAACTACATTATTGAATTATGCAATAATGCTGTGGAACCCAAAAGATATGGAGAATTCAAAAAATCTTTCGGAGAGAATAAGATGAGGATTTTCAACTCTAATGTGAAGAATTATTCTGAAAACAACAAGTGAGAAACAATCTAATTGCACTCCGGTGGGTTTCCGCCCACTGCAATGAAGTAAGGAACGAAGTGCCAGATATGCATAGGATACAGGTGGAATCTTATCACAACAGTATTCACTCTTGTATGTGAAACTTGGGTGTCTACATGGATGTTTAACTTGAAAATTAAACAAACTGCTGGCTATGAAAATCCAGGGGTTTATGAATAGATGTTTGAGAATAAAACTTAAAATAAGATGACCAGACACAATCAGGACATAAGATCAAAGCAAGAACTTATAGAGGTTTAAATTAAGTGGTGGATTGAGCACATCTTCATAGAAAAAAGGAAACATTGTAGTGGTATCTTGCCGGAAACAGGAGAATTTGGAGGTCTAGTAGTAAATAGAGGAGAACATGGGAATGGAGTTGAGAGGGACTGACAAGACATGGAGGAGATCATGAGGGAGGTCGCTAATGAGGTGCAGTAAAGAGGCTCCAGGAGGAACGAAAAAGATTAAGTCTAGTAAGTACAAGTTGAAAAAGATACTTTCCTGATGTAATTGTTTTCATTAATAATTGATATATAAATGGGTATAGGTTATCAGATGTACATTGATAATCTACTTCCCTTATTTGATACTGATATATCCTATATTTTATGTATTTTCACAAGATGCATTGTTTTAGTGTTTATTATAATTTTCTGTTGTTAAAAATTATAAGATGAGTTTAAGTTGTTTCCATTTATTAACTGTGTTAGTCAAAGTAAAACTATAGTAAATCCTAATACAGCAAAGTGTTTCCTAAGAATTATGTTATTTTCTACATCTATATTAAAAAAATATTGTAATATAATTGATTTATGTATCTAATTCATTTGAATTAACAACGCTTGTGGAAACTTTTATCACCAAATGAAATAAACTACAATTTTCTGCAAAAAAAATTATATGTTCAAGGTGACATTTCAGTGACTAAGTCAGTCATCATCTTCAGTTGTTTCATATAAACACAAATCTTCTTGTTATTATAGTTAGAAAAATAATATCATTGTTTGTGTGCACATTATTTAACTACTTTATAACTTGAAACTACGTTCAGCAAATATCTATCCCAAACGAGAAACAGAGGCAGACGACTGAATCAGAAAACTGAGTAGGGTCAGCTGACAAATTATTGTCAAGTTTTGATTATTTGTATATGTTACTTAATCGTATTACAATGTGAAAAACCAACTAGCAGAGACTTCCTTTGGTTAAGGCAGGACACATACCTGTGAAACTGCTTTTTCTTGTTGTTGAAAGGCAAAAAACTTTCGGTCATCATTACCTTATAAAATAAAAGAAAAGAAGAATGTAAAATAAAGACTCCTAGCCTAGAATACTCTATTAGCGTCAGAGTCAGAAAAGAACAAGAGTTGGATAAGAGAGACATGATAGGAAAGATGAAAGAGAGAGATCTAATCCAAGGCTATGTAAAAAAAGGTTTGATCCAGTTAGGTCCCTCGTGATTGACAAGCAAGTATTTACTATAAATGAAACCCTGAGGGGATTGCGGAACTGAAGCACTAGCTAGGGTACGATGAAAATTTAGTATCTCCCACAAATTTTCTGGGCATGTTATTTACCCTCTTTATAATCCAAAAATTTGATTGGGAAGTAGTACTTGCAGCCACAAAAATATGTTCAATATTTAAACCACAAAAATGTGGAAAATTTCCTAAATTTTAATAAACTTATAAAAAAAATACCAATATTTTAAAATGATGATGATATTCATATTGCTCTATCATTTAAAATGACTTGTCATGTCTCTATAATTTTCCTTTCATTAATAATTTCAGTAACCTATTCAAACATTGGTTTTAACATTGTTCTTATGCACAATGACTCCTAGATGGTGGTTAAGTCTGCACAGCCTTTCTGGTTAGGTCTGAAGAGCCTTAAATTATACATAAATTTAAGATAAATTAAAAAATCACAAAAAGTGGTTGAGCTACATAAAAGTTGTTTCACAGTAAACAACAATATTCAAACTTACTTAGTCGCAATTCTGAAATTTTAATTATTACCCAAGTTACATCAAACGTGGTGCCAAAGTTGTCTTCAGCTAACCTGACCTAACCAAACCTAAAAAATTAAAAATTGAGAAATGGGGAAAAGTGAATGTCATAAAAATTGGTAAGTAATCAATAAATAGGTAATTAATTACCTTATTTTTCACCGACAAGCATTCTAAATATATCCTCTCGGATTACCAGTTTCGGTGGTTCATGCCACCATCATCAGATCAACCTCAAAAGATGTATTTCAAGCCACTATTGAGGAACATGTTGTTAAAACTATACGAAACTAACACATAAAACACTTAACATACACAATCACTCGAACACATGTATACTGTATGACAATAATAAAAAACATTTCAAAGATTAAAACCAATATGTTACATGAAGACTCAGTTAAAACCCATGTTACATTCACAATTTATCTTCACCAAGTCATATCATAAGCCTTTTGCATGTCAAAAAACATTGAAACCAGTGTCTGATGCAGGAAAAAGACATTTTGTGAAAAAACCTGATCAGTATATGATCCACCCTGTCTAAAGACACATTGTTCATTACAAGGCAGCTCAATTACTTTTGAGGTAGTACCAAACAATGCACTGATTGACCATTTTCTCTACCAGCTTGCAAAACACACTATTGAGAGAAATTACAGTAACTTCTTGGTTCAGTTTTTTGTTTACCTGGTTTTCAAAGAGGAATTACTACAGTCTCAAACCAAACATTGCTCCTCGAATATACCATTGTATATTTTAAGGAGATTCAGCTTCGCCAAAGTTCTGAGGTGTTTAATCATAGAATAAACTATGTTGTTAGGGCTTGGAGCGAAATTCTGTCCCGACAACATATCAAATTCTAATTCCTGAAACGAAAATGGGATATGGATATTTAATCGCGATTTTTTTCGATAAACCTACAGTGGAAGGTATCTTTTACACAATAGGAAGACATCGCTATAAGCAGTATTTGAAGTAAAGTCAGCAATTGATGAACCCACAACATTAGCAATATCATAATTATTTATAGCCAAAACTCCAGTCCGCTGCTTAAGTCCCAATAAAGACAAACAGAACCCATCTTTTTCCACACCGTTGATATGGGTGTGGTTGTTGATATTATACCAATATACTGGGCCCCTGATTCCTTCCTACTCTGACCAAAACACTTGATGTGTTTTGGCTTGTAGGAATTTCATTCCTTTAAATATTTTCACAAGTAAACTTCCTTGGAGCAGCTTTACGGTATAAACGGAGAGCATCACTACATTCAACATTCCACCATGGAAATAGTGGATGTAGCGGTCTCGTCAATGTTTTAGAAATGCTGTTGTCCGCTGCTGTATGGAGTGCTATTGTAAACTAATGTAATACTTTATGGATAGGAACAATATTAGGCGATATAAAACCTACAGTATAATCTTCCCATTTTGCTTTTTGTAAAATCCATCTCATTACAATGAGAGAAGTCAGAGAATGTAACCTTCACATGAGCGTGACCACTACCGTATGTATCAGATAGAATGGACAACTCAAATTTAATGGCAAGACATGGAGTATAACATGACAGTCAACAATTATCCAACCACCTGCAGAAATCTAGATGAGTTGATGAACTGTCATTGAGCAGAATTCAATGTGCACCATCAGAGCTGATTTCCCATCTGTCTAAGTACTCAACACACGTTCTGTAAAATATTTCTACTATTGTGTTGAAATCTGAAACAGTGATTCCTTCTTCCTCTTGCAAATTTACCAACAGTGATTTCAAATTGGTAGGAATAAAGCCTTCATTTTCTCTCAATTTCATTACATTTTGAAGTGAATTGATACGCCAAGCTACTTCCGTTGCAGATATGTTATCTTTCTCTATCTTCAAAACGATTTCCTCAAAAGTTGAAATCTGGGAAGTTGCAAACATTAGCCATAACTGCAAGCAGGGGGTTCCAAAGAGATTTTTAATATAAAAGGGGCATTTTTCCTGAGAAAGGAAATATGATTTCAAACCTTCAAAAATCTTTGAAATGTGGTCAATGGCTGGACCAAGAGATAAAAATCTGGTGTTCCCATGTTCTAATAATTTAGAATATTCAACACCAGCAAAATCACAAAATTCCTTAAGTTCCTCTGTTCATACAGTATAAATATGAAAGTATTTATATACCTTAACAGCAAACATTCAATATCAAATGGCAGGCAATCCACAGCTGTCTGTATGCAATTGTGAACTGTATGAGCTCCACACCCTACTCCGATTATTTATTTTTTTAGGCTATCTTGAATAGTCCGCCAAACATTATTCTTCCCTTTCCTGGCAGTGCCACCAAAGTCATTTTCACATGAACGCCAGAAAACGGCAAAAAATATCTCATTAAAACAGGAAAGCATTTTTCAGATTTTTTGTTAGAAGCATCTAAGCTCAGAGAAACTTAACTGCACGAACTTAGGTCTTTTTCTACTTCACTTAGTTTTTCTTGACGAATATTTAGGGTCATACAATTTTTTTACAAGTTTCGACAAACAGTCATTTGATCTAAAGCTATGTCCATGGACAATTGTATGGTAAGCAAACAAACCCTCTTGGGCTGAAACTTTTTCATCATCGTCCTTCTTTAGGAGAAAATGCTGTAAACTGGAAGAAGTACTTACAGCTTTTTCAGCATATTTATGTTTTTTCGATCTAGTATGCTGTGAGATATCACCCCTTCCCCCGTGAGCAACAGAGAAGTGAACCCCACAGATTTTACAAACAACACGTGATCTGTCTGTCGTTGACACGTCAGTTTTAATAAATTTAAACTCTTGTTCTAAATAGTCATTAAAAACCCATAACCTTTTCTGAGCTTTCGACAATATGGCCAGCCTATTAATATAGGCCTGTACTACACATATTGTAGCACCACCATCGTATTATATCATTACATTAAATCCCATTTTTTGTTAAGACTCTTGATTATAGTCTTAACTAGAGTAGAATTTGAAAAATCATAAACTACCACAAGAAAATCTTTCCTTATTGAATCCTTCTGTCATTGAATCCTCTCAATGTATCGTAAGCACAGAGAAAACTGATTTATTTGCCTGATGTCATTAGTTTTATCTGCTAAGGCTGAATACAACATAGATTGTTTAACTTTCATGCAATTTTTGATTTAATCAAATACTAAAAAATATAATTTGTTTTTAATAGTAGAATTATTTGTATACATACTTTTCCTACCGCAACTTTCTAAATGTTCCTGTAGCCCTAAATCACCACCATTGGCTTTATATCTAAACAAGGCATGAAAGTTACCATCGTTGTTTATTGGTTCATGGCCTATCCAACAGGATCGTGTTCATCTTTTTTATGGTATTTGTTTCCTGCATAAAGCCTAATGGTTTGTATATCTGGTAATAGTTTTTTTTCTATTTCTCATAACACCCTCTTTTCTTTGGGTATCAATCTGATTAATTAACTACTGTATTAGCATTTTTACTAATTATACTTTTTAAGTTATCAACTGTCAACTTGGTATCTTTGTGATATTTCCAATTCTCATGGTGTTTCAACATTTCTGTGGCATTTTTAAATTTGTAAGAGGCTTCATTGTTTGATGTTTCTCCTTTACCTACAACAATATCCTTACATAGAAACAAAACACAATATTTACAGAAAGATCCTTCCTTTATTTCTGAGTAATCTAACTATTTAAATGAATTCATCCAGCCACTTGGTTTGAAAGAGTTTGACTTTAGTTGCTTATATTAGGTAATTTATAATTTAGTCTAGGCTTCTAGATATTATTTAAAAAAGAATCTTTTTTCATCGTTATAAAGTGATTTGAATGCATTGTAATGATCAGAATAGTACCAATATCATTAAAATATTTAATCGCTTGTCTTGAATTTTTTATTTTAAAATTATTATCTAGGAAACAAGATTCTAAAACATTAACTTCAATCTCATAACTTCAGGGATGAAGAAGACAAACTGCACGATTCATTTTCAATATTATCACAAGTTTTGAACTGAAGCCTGGTGTGTAGAACATTTCCCTAGGTAGACCCACATCAAAACAAAAAACAATTAATGTATAATTAATTAAGCGGGCGCATCTTCAAGAATCATGATTCCAGGCGCGACGCGGCACTCTATACCGTGAGTAGTAGTTTGTAGATATTCCTTATAATATTAATGAGTTATTTCAATTTATATATATATATAGGCCTATATTTTTTTATTTATTTTTTTTTTTTATTTATTTATTTTTTTTTTTTTAATAGTTTATTTAAAGTTATATGTACAAAAACACATAAAATATTGTTTTATTTAAATGTATAATCACTTTTACAAAAAAAATCCTTTTTTTTATTTTCTAATGTTAAATTATTAAGATAAAGAATACATGTTGTAAAAAAAGAAATTGTAAGTCTTTAGTTTTAATTGTGATATAAAATAAAATTAATTGAATTAAATTATAATTTAAAAACTTCTCTCTTTTTTCAAGAACTATCATTACTTTCTTGAATGCAGTCAAAACACTGTACTTTTCGTTCACTGTGTGTCTTACAAACAAACTGATTACAAGAAAAACAACGCACTGTTGTTTTTATGTTTACCACAAGCTTGACATGGTCCACTTTTTGCTGAACTATTTGATACTTCCTCTGACCACTGAGTTTGATCAACATTCATTTTCAGATAAAGGCTTATATCTTTAGGTAATGTTTGAATTTTAGCTCTTTCTTTCAAGTGATCGGCCATAAGTTCTCTTGCTAAATCTTTTAGAAATGTTCTTCGAGTAGCTTTTATCTTTGACATATTATTAAACTCAAAAATAACATATGCGTTGATTCCAGCAATATCTAAATGTCTAAAAAATAATGACATTGGCCATCGTTTTGTCTTACGAGTGGTTGAGTAGAAAGCGCACTTTTGATCAACAGTGTCCACTCCAGATTTTGTTCGATTGCATTCTTCGATGACGGTTGGTTTACCAGTTTCTTTATTGACTTCTATAGTATCATGTAATGTTGACAATAATAACCCAATTTTTTTTTTTTTTTTTTTTGGTGCAAAAGATACTAATGTATAATCGTACTGAAATCCAAACAAAGAAGAACCGATTTTCCGAGATTTGCTTGCCAAAAACTCGTTAGGAATTTTTTTTTCCCCATTGTTCCAACAAAAGTAATTCCATTTTCCAATAACTATTCTGCTAATTGATAACTAGTGTAGTAATTTCAGTAGTCAAGTTTCTATGAGTTTTTGTAATGGGACCAATAAGCCTTTTAACTATGTCAATTGGTTTATTTGACAATTCGAATGGTCCATTCGGCTGTTTTCCGCAATATATTTCAAAATTGTATGTGTAATAGGTCCGGCTGTCACACAAGGCATACAATTTAAGACCATATTTGGCCGGTTTTTTCGGCATGTACTGAATAAAACCACATCTTCCATGAAACGGATGGAGCATCTCGTCAATAGTTACAAATTCGCCGAGACTGTAATTTGATTTACAATTGGCTACAAATGACGTATAAAATTCCCTTCCAGCTGCTAATTTGTCAAATTTTTGACGGTCCTTTCTGTTCTCTATGTCGTCAAACCTTATTGATCGCAAAAGAAATAAAAATCTTTTATAACTAAAAACTGCTCTAAGTGGTATTATTCCAGTTCCATCATTATTCCAGTATTCGTTATTCCATAATACGTTAGCTCGATTAATAATACTCCTAGTAAGGCCATCATTTCCATTCTATTCGTATTACGACAATCACATTCTTTTTCATAGTTTACTTGCACTTTTTTTTTACTAATATAGATATTTGTATAATGAACGATTTTATCAATCATCTCAAAGTTAACCAATTTCAAGAAGGCTTCCAAAGGTGTTTTTGCATCCCTACAGGCTCTAGTAGGTTCGGGCAAAGATTTTATTATGTTTTTAGCCTTTTGTTTTGTACTTTGTAGAGCCAATTCTGTACTTATCCAGTGTCTCATTGTCTTTTCTAATAAAATAACGGTAGTCATCAGATGTATCCATCAGTTGCCAAGGTTCATAATCTTCATCAGGTGACTGATCACTTTCACTTTCATGCTCGTCTAAACTGATGTTTTCCTCTTGTTCTTCATCAGAAGAGTCAATAACGTCTTCATCGCCCTCTTCATCTAATGTTTCTTGCAAAATTGGGTCCAGTTTGTTCGGGTAGTAATTGTCACACCTAAAAAAGATATTTACTGACATAAATTACAATAATATTTTTTTTAAATACATTTAATAAAAACATTTATTATTAAAAAATAATAAAATAGTAAACAAAAACAATTTTTATAAAAATGCACGCAATTACATACACATACATGAACATGCCAAGACACATATATTTTATTATATCTATATTTGCTCAACTATGTATTTAATATATATGTAATACAAATATAATATAATATAATACATAATAATAAATAATATATATATATATATATATATATATAATAAAACTTAAGTAGACATAAAAAGATAGACACAATTTCTTTACTTACATTTCCGGGCGCATAGCGCTACTGTATGCCGATTAACATAGTGTTCTCACTTAAAGCCAGATATCAACTGAAATAGAAGAAGGAAACAAAAACACCTCCCAGAGTGCATTCTAAATTGAACAAAGAAGGAATTCTGAAGGTCACCGACCGATCCATAGCAGGAGGAAGAAATTGTGAGATAAATTTAAAAAATTGTGGCATTGAATACGGCAGCGCGCCTGCTTAACGGTTAACACCAATTATGGTTCACGTAACTAGCATTTGAAATGAATACGTTCATTTAAAAAAATTATTCAGAAACAGCCTACACTTTGTTTTCAATGACCTAGCAACTCAATATTTAATATCACGAAATAACCGGGGAATGATATGAAAATTCATTTATATGAGGAGATCATGAATGAAACAGTCCATCAAAAATCCTTTTTGGTGAAATACAGAAAAATGTCTCAGTATTTAGAGATGCGAAGAAAACTACAGTACTTTAGTGTTAAAAAATTAGAGGCATGACCATCCTATCCGGTAATGTTACCCATTGACAAATAGCGCTCTAATTGGTCAACATACCATCATTTATTCTGTAAGCTGTTTTAATAATGCAATTACTCGCATAGTGCATTTAAACTTTTTGTAAATCATTTAACTAATTGTATATTTGAAAAGAGAAGTTATTTGCTCCTTTTATGATGTAATATCAAATCTGTTGTACCAGTTAGATAATGTGTCTGCCCAAATTATATCATTAATCTATTTAAAATCATTTCATAATCACGAATGTCCATATCACTCACACATACACTTGTCTACATGAATGAGATATATAGGAGTTGCCATGTTCAAAACTTCTGTGAGGCTATAAGAAACGAATTGTTGAAATCTTCATTATTAGAGAGGATTCTAGACCAGCATAGCTTTACCTGATGACCCAGGAGCATTGAAAACCAAAAATGACCAGAAAAAATAACCACCTCGACCTGAAATCAGTTTTTAATTAAAACACCTACAGTGCTGTTTCAGAAAGTAGTGTATTATAAATGTGAACCAACTTCTACTATATATTCAACGCAAACAAAATTTTGCAAGATGGGTAAGGCTATTTTATCTAAAATTATTTCCTATTTTGAACTAAGTTTCTAAATACGCCAAAAAGAACTTAATATTTGTATGAACTGGAATATTTATTTTATGATTTATGGTTGATGACTTAATATAAAAGAACTATATATAACCAATTTTAAATTAGTACCCACCAGTTCATTTTTCTTTCACATTTTTTCCATTTCTTTTATCCAATAATACTCTTTCTCAACATAATTAAAATATTTGAACTTGATTTACGCTTAATTTTATAGACTTATGTGTGTTTCCTACACCCACTTGGGAAAAGTTGACACGCCACCTCCCCTCAATATAAGAATGTTGTTTATAAACTGTTAATTGTATAACTTTCATAAACTTGTATATATTATTATAATAATCTGAAGAAATACTGAATTCAGCCGCATACTATAGCTGAACATAAAAGTGTATACTGTAATTATTTGTAATTAGTAAAATTACAACCATAATACAACACCTCTGTATCTGGGGTATTCTTTTAGGATCTTATATGAACTAAACTTTGAATTTTAATTTGTGTTTAATCAGATTAGAATCAAAACTATCAATGATAGAGTTTTAATATGATTACTATTCGTAGTATGAATTCATCTTATGAACTATAAAAATATTAAACCAAGAGCATATAAACAATTTTATCAAACGATTAATTATGATTTCTGATTAGATATACATGCATTCAATAATTTCATAGTTTTATTGTTATAATCTATTTTGTTTAATTACCTCTTTACTTGGAAATAAAATTGAATTTTGTATGAAGTTTATGTAAATCTAGATTTGTTTATTTTTAACCACCATTTCTATTATTTATAAATAACCATATCGCAGAACTATAAGTTATCAGATAATTTGTGTAGATAAATCCCTTCTTGTAGTTTCTTTATTTTTTTCCCCTTTGAGGACATATTGCTGAGGCTCTATTGGCTTCCAGCATTTCGGTTATGAGCCTATTGTGCTCCCCTTTTTTATTCACCTTACACTGACCCCAGTGACTCTAACAAGCTCCAGGATCTTGTGCAGGGTGTTCTTGTCAAAATTTATGTCTGGTTGCTGAGGTGCAAAGATTTTCCTTCTTTTGGACTCCAGGACCTTGCAATCAAACAAAATTTGTACTGTGGTCTCAGATCCCTTTATAGCAATCCATAATGCTGTCTACAATTTGTGATGCTGCATTACCTAGGTCTGCAAAATTTCTTACTTTTTCTAAATACTCAAACCTGTTGCAAGGTCATCTTTATACTGTGACCATATAGTCCCACGTAGGTTTCTAAATGACTCTATACGTAGGTTTGTGTCCAGTTGGAATTGGATATACCTGAAAGTGAGGGTTCCTCTAGTTCTTGCCACCTTTTGGCCAGTGTTAGCATGTCTCGGAACATATTGTAATATCAATAACTTCCTCTCTCACTCTATTCTTGAAAGTAGGCCTGTTACCAACATTTAATACATATAGATTATTAGACATAAGGACTAGCCTCTAGGGTTGTTATTACTGCTCCCCCAACCCCCTTGATGATGTGAGTCAATATCACTGCCAATAAGCAGCTGTCTGGCGCCAACTACACTATATTTCACAATCAGCTCCAGTTCCTTTGTGGGTTGTAATGTCTTGGCGTCATAGGGGATGTAGATGGAACTCATTATTAGAACTTGTTTCTCACCCCTACACTGCTAGCTGACCTAGACTGTCATTATGTCTTTGAAACAAAAATCCATTAACGGAAAGCTATGTATCCCCTTACCTAAAATTATGCAAGTTCTTACATTAGGCAAGGAATTACAATAAATAAGCTTACTACAGTATTTGCATCTCCAAGCCCAGCTAGCCGAGCCATGTTACAATGAATCCATGGTTCCTGGATGTCTGTGCTATTACTGATGAAATACTTACACCAAGGCAGCCTTACTGTGTTGTAAGTTTATTTGAATTACCTTGACCATCATTTGGTTTTCAACTCTCCATTCCACAGAGTAATTAGAGGCAAGCTCCATAAATCTGTTGTCAACTAAAAAGACTATCACTAAAAATTTCTGGTCTTTTTTTCTACTGCTGTAGATCTTAGGTTGGACCTCGGCTGATGGTTTCCCCCCCCCCCATTCTTGCTATATTTATCGGATTTTATGGTTCCCATAAAAATCCCACGAGTAGGTAGAGAATTATTGGTCAACCTGGACAGAGCCCCGCATGCCCAGGCAAGGCTAAATACTCTGAGAGGGTGCCTGGTATCTCAGATAGCTTCATCACTTAAAAGACACATAATCTGTGCCATTCATCTCTTCTACACAGGTAGCCTACACCTCGATATTAGGGATTTTTAATTCAGGGTTTACTCCCCTAGATCCGACAGATTCAGTCTGAACTATTTGTCCAGTGCAGAGCCACCACGACATATTATTTGTCCAGTGCAAATTATTAGTGTGACCCACTCCGTCAGTCTTGAGTGCAGATATACCGTAACCCTTAGATTGGAAGAAAAGACCAGACATTCAACTGAGTGATCATTTCCCCAGCCTTTCCACTCCAGTAAATCCCTTAATAAATATTACAAATATCTTTTAACATTGTGGTTTTCTATATAAGATGTCTCGAACTTGGGGATAATAATCATTGGGGTATATTCTTAGATAATTTTTGTTTGCAAGTTATTGTAGCAATTAAAAATCACAACTAGGCTAATAATGAAAATTTTAACTACTATAATTTTCTTAAAATATATACTGTAAATTGGACTAAATATATAGTTTTCCAGACTGTTGTGGCTTCATCGTAACAGAATAATTTTACTAACTTCAACTACATAAACCTCAGATTTTTAAACTGATACAATTAAAGTTCATACGTTTAAACACCATCTAGTTGTTTCTGAAAGTGTAATATTCCTTTTCCGCTAGACAGAGAAGATTAATTAAGTCTATTGTTATAATTGTAAAAATTCGTTATAAATGGATAAATTGTAGTGTTAAAAAAGTTTATTTAAAAATTTATTTTTTCTTATAACCATAAGGTCAAATCAAAATCTGAAAAACAAAAACTAGTGAGTCTCACAGACTCAGCCTGTATCACTCACTACCTCTATCAATTCCACAAATGAAATACTGTTTTAACACGTATACCGAAACATCGGTCAATTTGACCGTTTGGGAATTTTGTGCCCTAATAGTATCTAAACTGCAAGCCCTTGACGGCTGCCCCTCCCCATACCTTCTTCTCGAGTCCACTTATAGCTTATTAGCTCATAACTGTCTAGTTTGCCTGTCGGCATCGCCCTGACCAGCTCTGTGTTCAAAATCGGTCGGTCAGTTTTACCGTGTGTTTCGGTTACCAGCTTGTGGCTGTCGGTCAACCATACCGTATGTTTCGGTTTACGGCCTATAGTGGTCTGTGTTGTAGATTACTGTTTTAGTCATAAACTTGAATTTTTATAGTTATAAAATGGCTAATCCTAGTTCTAGTCAAGGTATGAGGCCTAGTGATCCGGATTTTTGTGATCAAATACCTAGGTTGATGGCTGATAGGGACAGTGATGATGATAGTGAATTTAGTGAAGTTGACGATTCGGATGCTGATCCTGACTTTATAATATCTGACCATAAATACCAAGTTATTCCAGAAACCAGTTCATCAGGAGATGAAGATCATACCAACCTTCTCAATCAAGTGAATGATGTAGAAAATATAATAAATACTTTCGCTGAAATCATTGATCTTCCTGAATATTCTTGGAGTGGATGAAAAAGAATGAAACCAGACCTCCAAACTTATGGAAAAGTAACCCACCTCCTAGAAATGTAAAAACTCCAGCAAGAAATTTAATAATTATGACTATACTATCAGCAATTAGAGCACCAGCAAGAGCCTTAGGCAACAGCCCTGATAAGCGTGAAGTTTGGGAGTTATTCTTTGATCAGAATATAATTTCAATAATAGTTACACACACTAACCAAAAGTTGGCCATGGTTAGGATGAATCTCATTAGGCTACACAAACAAAAGTAATTAACGGGACACCAATGTAGAAGAAGTGCATGCCCTGATTGGCTTGTTGTTACTTTCATCAATTCTAAGGTCAAATGATGTGATGAACAAAAATGGTATCAATTTTCACAAAAGATGAATACAGCCACCCCATATTTCGTGCAACAATGTCTGTAAAGCGCTATGAAATCCTGATTGCAACTTTACGGTTCGATGACACACAGACCCGTGCTGAGAGAAAGCAGAATGATAAAGTTGCTGCTATTTCTGAAATGTTTACAGAATTATTTCCAACAGTCAGGACGCTTATAGCGCATCTGAGTTTGTCGCGGTTGATGAGATGCTTTTTCCCTTTAGAGGGCGTTGTGCATTTCGAATGTACGTGCCAAAGAAGCCAAAAAAAAATGGAATTAAAGTGATGTGTCTTACAGACTCAAAAACATCTTACCTTGTAAATGCATACATTTACACTATTAAAAATAGTGATAGTGTGGAATTGTCTGAGAAGGAAAAATAGATGCCAGTCCCTGTACAGTCTCTTACAAGATTGTGTAAAGTGATTGAAGGTAGTAACTGTAATGTAACTGCAGACAATTGGTTTACTTCATTGGTAAACTTGTACAACAACATATAATGTATAATACTTATGTGTCTCTACTACAGTATATTTTCTACATTTCAAATATCTTCTTTTAGTCCTAGGGTATAGATGTTTTCATATAAAAAATAATGCAGTTTCCATTTTTTCAATAGTCGTATAGTTTGTTTTTTGTGTCAAATAAAAATTTATTTGTCTTTTAAAATGCGTAAACTTTATTATATTACCCCTATATGCTTAACTATACGATGTTAGAGCTTAAACAAAGAGAAAACAATAAAACCAGAAGAATAAACCAAAACGGTCGAAATGACCTTATGTTTCGGTTAGTGTTAAAAAAATCATGTTTCGGTATACGTGTTAACCCTAGAACGGTCAGGCTGGGTCTGTGAGACTCGCTAGTTTTTGTTTTTCAGATTTTATATACTTATATAGTTACTGATTTGACTCGAGCACTCTGGTAGCTTCCTGAAACATTCGAGAGAGCACTTTACCATAGCAAATGATGTCTTGTTTTGTTTAGTGTTCGTTTGACAGACAACTGAAGAGCGTATGGGTCTGTCTGACCCAGCCCGACCATTTATGTTACAAGCGTAGTCCACATTTTATTTCAGTACCTAGGCCTATATTATAGTTTTACTAGTTACTTTAACATTTATTTTTTATGAGTTAACTTAGAAACCATCATTATAAATAGTTTTCAGTGAAACATGGTAACAGAAAACCTTTCTAACAGTGAAATTGACAGAATGTTTTTTGATTCAGACGATTCTGACATGGATCCAGGTTTTGAAATAAGTACCTGTAGTTGCCATGACAGTAATAGTGAATTCAGTTTTCTTATTTTACAAATATTATATGAATCCAAAAGTTAGAGTAAAGGCTCTATATCAACATATTATACTATCTGAACAAAATAAATATTGGTCAGTCCATGTAAATATAGTTTTGTGACTCATTTTCAGTGTTTTATTAAATGAGTCCCACAGACCCAGCCTGGCGACCTTTCATGTATTAATCTTTTGCCTGACACTTTTAGGGTTAAAACATTAAATCACTACTCTATTGTAATATGAGAATGTTTTAAGTACATAAATCAAATTAAATTTACTTTTATTAAAAAGAACTGTACTTACAGTATTATTAGTAGGAGCACAAAACTTGTACAGTTCATTGAAGATAACTAGAAAACAAACGTACTAGAAAGAAATATAGTAAGTTATTAGTAGTAGTACCAAATTGACAAATTCATCAACATTTTTGAAATCCTAAATCAAAGTTTGGAGGGAGAAATCAAAAGTCGATGCCTTTGTGATAACTTTCACATTCAGTTTTATGTTTGTATTATAGTACCAGAACTATTTATTTTTCGTTAACACGGTCTATGGCGTAAGCCGTCTTGTGACCTCGATTAAAGGCACTAGATTATTTGTAGTAAAATAATACAATTATTTATTTATATAATTATTTATTTCTAGCTGTCTGGTACATGATAATTGCTGTTTACCTTGTACTTTCGTGAACGTGCTACCCTATAATGTCTATAATCTATCATTTTTCATTTCACCTAGTAAAAGTACTAACTCTACTAACTTGTTTATTAAGTTAAAACCAAGCAGTAAAAATTTCATTTATTTAAATGTAACAAATACAGTATTAGTATCATTAAAAAATAGGGCTTGAAAACTACAATTGTTCTACTAATTTTTACATTGTACTAGTAATTTAAATATTGATATTATACACATATGAAAAGTATCACATAAAGTACACCTATTATAAAGTGACGTGCAAGAAAAACAACATTCCACAGATGTAACTAAACAGACACAACATAACCTAGCTTCAGCTTCGATTCAATGTAAAATGTAGATGTAGATAAGAAAGTAAAATAACCACTCAAGATGTCGCTTGAACAGACGGCGTGTGAAGGTTAGTCGAAATGGAAATAAAACATGTATTAAATTGTATACGGACTTCAAATATTTGTTTCAGCCATTTCTCTGATTACTGTTCGTGTTTAATGACATGAACACAAAATCTGTCTCTTCTAATATATTATCATCAGTGAAATTGTTGTTTTTTTCAAATTGTTTAAATAAACAACTGTCGTCTCAAGTAAAGAACCCGTATACACACCCATGCCTACAAAATAAATTATTTCACCGACTTTGTTCACAACTAATTTACAAGTTTATAAATAATTGCTTAATTCAGTGCCAAGAAATGTTTCACAATGCAGTCGAAAACACAATATGAAGGTTTGTATGTTTACCAAATTTAAATGTTGAAAACAATCTTCTGTCAAAACAAGACTAATAGTAAACCTAGGGCTATATTATGCACTAACATTACAAAATTTTAAAATTAATATAAACTAGTATCTTAAACATTATTTCACTGATACTTTACAGACCTGATAGATTTCAAATGTGAAGTTATTTACCTAAAAGCCTAACGATTTTCCTGCAATTGTATGTATAAAACTTGGGTAAATAAGTATTAATGCTGTCCAAGTGATTTTAGTGTTAAATCACAGCAATTTGTCTTCCAAATAGCGTTTTTTGCATCATTTCGATCACCTTGCCAATGCATTTCACTTTTTATCTTTCACAATAATTCATTATTTCTGTCCGAAAACACTGATTTAAAATGACTATTTTATGGCATTTTGAGCTTATTTCGAAAACTATCTCATCATTTTAAAGTGAAATCTATCGATGTTTTTGTGTTTTTCTTCATCCGCGAAACTAGTTCTGTTTTAAGAACTGTCAAACAGACCTAGTTAAAGAACTACAGGTCAAGAAAGGTCATTATATATATTTATTTACCTTACTATACCTACAGTTCTTTTAATAGGTTTGGGTTTCAGAGACCTAGTCATCATGAATTCCTAATCATAGAAGCGTAGTAATATCAACCTGTAGAATTTAATTAAGTCTGCATGCCCCCACGAGTGATTTCAATGTGGCTATTATATTAAGAATGTTAAAAATTGTTTAATTTCGATGAGTGTTAGTAAATAATGAAGAGTGAAAGATAAAAAGTCACTTGCTATAGAAAGGAGTATCGAATTGATGGGGAAACTGCTATTTCGAAGATGAATTGCCAAGATTTCATACTAAAATCACTTGGACAATATATATTTACCAAAACTTGTAATAAAAACCAAAGGCTTATTTGTTAATTATTCCAACAATAATTGTATAATGTATAGATTGAAGAGTTATTAGAAAATAATTGTAAGCCTAATTGATTATTTTGAAAATAAATGTGGTAATTGTTAAATTCAGGTAATATGACGCCCACCTGATGACATGTTCTAGGTTCATTGTTATTATAATGTACATGTCTATTGTACAGGTACTGTAATATTTTGCTTTACAAACTAAAAATATGTCCTGATTCTGTATTTTTAGTGATTATTATGAAATAATGGTTTTATAGCCAAAATTTACAGTAACAGAGATATAAAATGCAAGTTATATTATATATTAATGTACTTGATATTGTGGATTTACTTTTTGTCAATAGTCTAGGTTATACAGTTCAAATGTTTAACATGTGCTGCCATTCATTCTTCTTCAATTGGATGGTCTATTCCTTTTCCATGTTGGCCACAATGGCTTTTTTTCACTTCATGGTTTGTTGCTTCTTGACATCCCCAGGAAGAACTGTCATTTATTAATATTTAATCTAGCTGTTAACTAATTATAGTCTAATTTATTGAATCGATTAATTTGAATATAAAACCTAACTGGAGCTGTTTGCTATGTTTATATTTGTTTATATCCATCCTTTTTTACACTTTGATTGGTTACAGAGAGGTTAAAAATCGATAGCCACTGGTGTATAATAAAAAATTGAATGAAGTAGCTATATTTTGACAACCAATTAAAACTTCGCAGATTTATATCTCACATTCAAGTAATATATTATAGTATTGAACTCTTGTAATAAACTCTTGAAGATTGTGATTACCATTCTCAAGATAGTTGTCGTTAATCTTATAATATTTATTTCACTTTGTGCAATTTATTTTTACAAATGTGACATATAGGCTATGCATGACTCCTTGATTTTTCAGAAATTATGCATTGAAGCTTGCCTTCAAATTTCATTAAGAAAATTGTTGAAATCATTTACTACCTACCTTATTTTGAAAAAATGAGATCATATTAGGTGTCACAAGATATTTTTGAGGTACCAAAATACATTTAGTTTAGTAAATAATAAGAAATATAAAAGTACAAAATGCAGCTCAGGTTATGAATGGGTTCGTTAAATGTTTATAAATATGTTAGTCAAGTTAGTGAATATATTATGATTGCTTGTTTTATTAGATCTAACTAGGTAACTATATATATTGAATGCATATTATAGTATAGTATATTTATATAAGTTATAGGCCCTATAGTCCACTATAACTATATAAGTTACTAGCCAGACCTAATAAAACAATAATATGTTTTAATACTAACTTGAATAACATAGTCATAACCAAACCTGGAGTTCTTACTTTTATATTTATTATTTTCTAGTAAAATAATTTATTGAGCTACTTCAAAAGTATCTGGCGACACCTAATATGATCTTATTTTTTCAAGCTTCAATGTATAATTACACATTTTTCAATATGTTTGTTTTCAAATTGTAAAAAAATTAAAAGTGAATAAATGTCAAAGAAAAGTGGAAAACTATTCTTGATAACATTTTGTAAGAGAACCTAACTCTTTTTAATTTAACATTTAGGCGTATATGCACAAGTTATAAATTACCTGCAAGTTATGAACGCAATAGCCTACCTGTAAAAACATCTTCCATAAGGATAAAAGAGAAATATGTTTTAAGTTATAATAGAACTGTTGTTATAAAATACATTATTACTGTTTGTTTTTGTGTTACTTTCCTCCTATATGTGACCTCTTCCAAATTCAGTACATTACCAAAGTTTTGTAACTTTGTGGCCTTAAAACAGAATTTGTAAATATTAACCTATAAATGGTAACTTTAAAATTGTCAATTTCATGAGTATTTAAATTTTAATATAACCTGGCCTAACCTAACCTATTCACGATCTAAACATGTTTCCCTCATTATATAGGATATATTTGGTATTTGTATACATAAAGGTAACTGGTAATTTTCAGGATTTTTTTTTTTATTATTATTATTTTTTTTTATCTACTACATCATTTCTTAAGAATAAATAATGTTTTCATTGCGGAGGTCACTGAAAAATTACAATTTACAATCGACAGGTGTATAGGTTACACATAATGGCAAGACATAATAGCAATGAGAATAGTGTATGGTTTGTCGCATGCACATTACACAATGACTACGCTAGATCGCTCTTTATATGCCACGACAGGTTTGGCCAGGTGGCTCTTTTTTTATAAAACCACCGGGCTAATAATTTGCTTACTATAATACGTAGGGCGATATTATTATATATCACGAAAGGTTTGGCCAGGTAGCTATATATAACCACCTGGCCAAACCTTTCGTATGTTTATTGAAGTTAATGACATTAATATGAAAGATTGTCAGCATTTTATGTGATCTATGATCTCAAATATAAACATTGAATTTTCGAGTAACGTGTGAGATGTGAATATGAACATTAGTCATTATATATAACCTGTCAATTTGATAGTTTGTAAATAGTAATTTTTCAGTGAAAAAAAAGTGACCTCTACAATGAAAACTTTATTTTTTAATCCCAAAATTAGCAGTTACCTTTATGTAAACAAATACCGAATATTAACATAACCTGGCCTAACCTAACCTATTCACAATCTAAACATGTTTCCCTCAACACATAGGATATATACTATCATAGAAAACATTGATTTTAATGTAGTTTTAATAAGGAAATCGATGGTCAAGCTCTCGCCTTAACAATTACCATGTTTACTTCACAATAATCATAGAATATTTATATATAAACATATTTTCTGTTGTTGAATAGCCTACATAAGATCACAAAATAATTACCTATAAAACTAAATTAGATATTAATTTTAACACTTAAGTTTTTGCAGTGTTTATACAAAAAAGTGTCATACCTTATAGCTCACGTTATAAACAAATAACACAGGGATGTCATAAAAGTCGGATATTTGAACACATAGACACCTCATACCATCTATCTTGATTAAAGTATGAACATGATTAAAAAATATTTTTAGACCGTTTATTTAATAAAATAACGAAATCCATTACATCACTAAAATTTATTTCTTCAGAATATCAAAAATGTATAAATTAGTTGTGCATTAATATTTACTTTTAAAAATAGCCTGAGTGGGCAAATAAGTTTGTTAATAAACTAAAATCACTAGAATTTTAGAACTAAACTATAAAAGCATCTTGACTTTTTAGAGTTGTAGTAATTAATAGAAGTATTGTTACCATGGTGGTGTGTAAGTTTTTTTATGTTTTTTATTTGTACAAGCTCTCCGTTTCTCTAAATATATTAATGTGTAGACTTTTTACGTGGTGTGTGTATATGGTTTCTTAATTAAGACGTAGGTTATAGCATAATGTATTTGGTGGAGATAATATTATAAGCAATACAATATGCATTTTTATATAGATGCAACATAAAGTTATAAATCATGCCAATAAAGAAAATGACTAAAAAAATTAAAAAAAGTGACCCTTTAATCTATTTACTACTTAGGCACTATAATATAAATATAACAAAAAATTATCAGTTTAGAAAAATGATTCCAAGTTCAATGTTTGTTATACTTCATTCAGGTCGATTTTTTTTTTTTAATTCAGTAATTTTCACAATTGTAAAGATTAATAAGCAAAGATAATTATATAAGAACCAATTACTGTATGTGGTATATAAGTATGTCCTAACCTTTCCCATTTGCGGCCTTCTTATATTATGAAGTAATCATTGTAGTTTAGATAGTTTTTTTTGTTATAAATTAAAGTAATAATTCATATATTATAAATTTTAAAAATTGCTTCTAGCATTTGTAAAGCAATCACAATAGGCAATCAATGTTGTTTATTTGAGTCTATGTCACATTTTTATTTGTAAACAGTGATATGGTATAAAATAAAACTTTGAACACAATTTTTCATAAATATGTTTATTAAATCAAATTTGTTTCAGCGACAATGTCACCATCTTGCATGAGCTACAATAATCAAATCATAACTATAGTTAAGATACATTGTCGTTGAAATATGATTGATTTATTTAATAAAAGTATTTGTGAGTAATTGTTAGTTTAATTTTAATTTTAAAACCTCTTACAACTCAAGTTCAATATTTATTTATTTATAGTAGTTTTAAGAGTTGCTCATAATATCGAGTGAGGTAGCCTTATATCCTTGTACAAGCAATATTTTTGTATGTTGATTCATAAACAATCACAGTGTTAAGGTAATGTAGCAGCATTGTCACTTATTACACTGAATATTTGGTGGAATTATCAATTTTTAAAATGATTTACTGAAATGCTTATTATTTCTACTGAATTTTGATCAAACTGATTTAGTGTGTAATATTTTGAGTTTAAGATATCCTTCAACAAAGTATTAAAAGAATATTTTTATCAATATGAAAACAAAACATGGAATTAATTAAACACAAATTCTATATCTGCACTACTTTGAATTTAGCTAAAATGTTATTTTCAATAATGAACAAACAGTATACAGTAAAAGTGAAAAATTACCTATAAAAATGTATATGGGTGATTTCATAACTTCTGTTGAAGTAAGTTTATAACAAGAAATTGTATTATTTCACAATGAGTTTTAATTATAAATCAGCTATAAATATTATCACTTATTTTAAAAATTCTCCAAGGTAATTGTTTATTGTTTTGTTACAATTTATAAAATCTTGATGATCAAGTCTTTAAGTTTTAGGTACCTTACATAGGTATTTTGTTAAGTATATTTTGTTTTGTTTTCAGTTAAGAAGTAATTTGAGTTTGGAAAATGTGTTCTTGTCCAATGAAAAACACTAATACTTAAATGTTTGTGTGTTTCTTATTTCATGTGAAGTAATAACTTTTGAATTTGTATGATATAATCTACTGAATTTAATTTTGAAAAGGAAACGAGACTATTATAAAGTCACTTGGTGTTGTCGATGGATAAACTGAAGCCTGAAAAAAGTTGAAGATTCTATTATACTTCAATAGTTGTTAAAAATAGGGTACAGCTTTAAAACTTCATACTACAGTCTGTCTCACTTGATAGCAATTGTTCGATGGACGCACTTTCGATGTGTACTGGATATTTAAATTTAGTGGGAGATACGCTAATAGTCATTTCCCACATTTTACTTCATATACAGTATATACTCGCAACTTGAAATATCTTTATAAATTATATTTTGTCATAAACACTTTAACCTAATTTAGATTCTATTAGTACCCATTTAAAAAATCTTTAATTCTTAATTTTTCCAATACTCTATTGAAGACCTTTATTTAGGTTTTCTTTTTATTGGAAAATATTTATATTAATGATTTATATTATATGGACTAGTCAAACTGGTTGTAACTCCTTTTTGATGAAGATAGGTTGTTAACTCTGTAGTTAAAAAAGATCTTCCCCTGTCCGAATATATATAACATGGCATACCAAATATCGAGAATAGATTATCTAGACATGTTATTATCGTACTGACAACATATCTTTACCAGGATATGAAAGAGGAAATGCGAATATTCATCAACTATGTTCAAAAGGTACCGGTTTTGACTGGATGACAGTAATGGTTCCTTAAAGTCGATATTAAGTCGTTAGAAAGGGGAAGTTCCCTTAATTAATGTATTTTTAGACAGGATTATTTTAGGGGGATGGTGACGCAGAGGTCGTTGCTCCTCCAGTTTCTCTTCCCAGTGCATCAACAACCCGCCCTAATACCTCGAGGCGACACTATAGTGTTGAGGAAATCACGTTTTTATCAACATTAATGTAATAGCAGATATTTCTTGTTGAAACTCCATATTCAAGGATAAAATAAAGCAAAAGCTTAAAGTTTCAAAATATTATAAATTATATTTAAAATATTATTCAAAATACAGTAATTATTAAAATATTTTGAAACTCTAAGCTTTTGCTTTATTTTATCCTTGATTAATTTTTTGTTCCGGATCGATCCGGATAATCCAGACATCCGGTTGAATGAGGTCCGGATAAACGAGGTAGTACTGTAATGTTCTTGAAAAGAATGCTATGGGTTGACCGTTTTGACTCGCATATGCTGCAATGGCCACACCAGAAGAGTCCATTTATACAGTCAATATTCCTTTGCTTTTAACAGTGGCCAAAAATGAATTAGCAATATCTTGCTTTAAGAGCTGAAAATCATTTTCTATAGGAGATGAAGGTGGAATAAGAAATTCCTTACAATTGATTAGGTTAGAAAATGTAGGATTCCACTTTGCGTAATAAGAAAATAAACCAAAGACACATTTCAAAGGGGAAGTGTCTTGAGACAGAGGGAGATTAAGAAGAGGCTTCATTCTCTCAGGATCAGGTCGCATTGTTTTGTTTTTTATTAGATAACCTAGTATAGAAATTTGGTCCCGAACAAATTTATATTTATTTAAATTCATTGTTTAGTTATATTTCCAAAAATGCACTCAAGTTTTCATCATGATATTGTTTACCCTTCCTGGCAATTGTCACATCATCCAAATACACAGACATCTTTCAGTTTTTCATCCAAGATGATGTTATTCATTGTTTTCTGAAAAGCAGCTACTCCAATATTCATTCCAAATGAAATATCCCTAAATAGAAAAAACTGTCCATCAGCTTCAAAGACTGTGAATAGCTTTCCATCATCTCTGTTTGGTATCTGATGATAACCACTCTATAAGTCAATAGTGCTGAATACGACATACTGAACAAGTTTAGTAACCATTGGTCCTACCTTAGTGAATAAGCATTTAGTAATGTGAATTTATTAATTGTTTGAATAGTTGATTACGTTTCTTATGATTTTGATTTTTAGTAATATGAACTTGGAAATGTGCTTTCTTCGATTACTCCATCTCATAGCAGGTATTTTATCTCATATTTGATAAATTTCTCATCTTCAGTAGAAAATCTCCGAGATTTTGTTGTGATCGGGTAGTACTCTTTTGTTAAATACTCAAATAAGCTTACTGGCTCTACATAAGCATAAGCTACATTGCAAATAGAAAGAGGTAGTCTTGGATCTTCAAAGTCCATGCTAATAACGGCATGAAGTTTCATGATATTATGCCCAAATAATGTGTCAGTGTATTTTTTATATTTTTTATTATTATTAGCAATTTAATCTTTCTGTATTGATTGCTCTGTAAATATATATCTACAATATAATAACTCGTTATACGTGAAGTAGAGGCCATAGAAACTTGTCTCTTCTCAGGTAATATAGCAAGATTATTTCTAACCACAAAATTATAATCAATAAAACTATCTGATCTACCAGTATCAATTAAGAAATTGGTATTAATATTATTAACTTTTCCATTAACTACAGCTTTAGAAAGCCCTATAAGTGATGTACCTGAAGCTAAAGTTAAGGAAGCTAAAGTAGTTAAAATTTTAGATTCTTAGACCCTTTTTAAACTTCTTAGATTTACATACTTTCTGGAAATGCCCAATTTTTGAGCAGCTTCTGCAGATTGCAACCTTGGCAGGGCACACAGTGTGAGAATGATGTCGTGATCCTCCACAGAAATAACATGACTGATGAAAATGTCAAGAAACTACAGCAGCCGTGATAGATATCGATTCATCAAACTTCATTACAGTTGTTTGGTTTTCTTGATTCATGGACAGTTGTGAGGGAGTTTCCATACAGTAACAGTGTAAATGAGGGACAGTTTATGCATTGTAAGCTTCTGAATGTTTAAGCACTGACTCCAGAGATCGAGATATTTCTTCAACATTTTCCACGCTTAGAGTGTTATTTTCTAATAAACTTTGTCGAATATGAGTAGAAACTAATGTATTTATTAAAGCATCTCTGACTGACTCATCACAATAGGTGTTAGCAATACAGTAACAACAACAAATTCACATTCTTTGCTTAAGCTTTTTAATGTTTGGATTCAATGGATTCATTATTTTGTTCCTTACGATTGGCGAGTATGTGTATTGCGAAGAGGGTATTTTTCCTAGGAACAAAAATCCTCTTCAGAATGTAAATAGTCTCATTAAATGTAGTACATTCATTAACCGTTTCGCGGTTTAACCTGAGATGTTTTGTTGACAGCATTTGTCCAAAAATGAACTAATCCAAGTTATTACAGGCAATATTGAAGTAGCCGGGCAATATTGAAGTAGCCGTTCTCATTTGGATTGCACCGAAATATTGTCTTGAAGCGTAGTTTCACATTTCTCATCATGGTAGCAGCGCTTATCGGAAACTTGTATAAGTTCTTCTATTGTTATTGACTACATAATGTTGACATCACTCTGTGCCAGTCTCGTAGTGTTTCCGTCACCATACATGTGCATTCTTAGATTATGCGTTCTAGATAGTTTTGTTATTTATTTTACAGTTTGTTATAATTGTAATTAAAGTAAAGTTTTTGTTCTGAAGTGAATGTACCTATAAGTTGATTATTTACAACTGAACTGGTACAATTTCTACGAGTTATTTCGGGATAATCTAAGTACCCAAACAAAGGTTATAACTAATTTAATTATTATGGTACAGTACTACAATTTTCAGAAAATTAAAATTTAAAGAAATAACTCTGGTTAATCCTAGACTCAATTTTTATTAGTCCAAAATGTTACTAAATTTTTTTTAAATTAATTTTTTAACAGTAGTATTATTACACCCAGTTTCTTGACATCTGAAACTTTAGATTCCGTTATGAAAGTTGTAATATTTGTAACCAATGTTTCCATTCCTTGGATGCATTTGATGAATCAGGAGTAGAATTGAATCTCTCAGGTCGAAGTATTTTATCCATTTAATTATTAGTATAATATTATTGTTATTTGTCTAATATTAAAATTTAATTTTATGTTGTATAAATTGTAATGAAATAACTAAACCTTTTTAAGTAACTAAGGCTTTATATAACATAATTCTCTTACAGAATAAAATGAAACCATTGAAAACCAAAGATATAAACAAACGCTTTAACAATATATCAAAACAGCTGACAGTAAAAACTATATCTATCATAAGTTATATAGATCACCTTATAGCATTTCTACAACATATAGGGGTTCGTCTGAAATAGGGTAATCAGAAGAGGAGTCATCATCAGTTAACGATGAAATTTTCCAACAATTCCTCGCATTAGTAATCGAAATTCCACATCTCCATCTTTATTTCCGAACTTCTTTTACTTACATAATTGTTTTATTATTTGAAGCAACATAACCAACCAACCTGAAACCACGCTAATTCTATTTGATTTAGATTACAATGATAAGAAAGTAAATGGACCACTGTACAATCATTCATTTTAGCTATTTTGTCAACCCTTTATTTAATATAGTAATTTTTTTATATTTAATACTAAGTCTAAAAGTTGAATTTTGAACATACTATCATCACAAGAAACATTTTTACTCTGCAACCACTCAATTATTATTAACTTCTGGTAGAACTAATAGGATTTTTTAAACTTTGATGCTATGATAGGACATTTTCCATAACAATAACAATCTTTGGTTCCATAATCGTTACTTTTTTGAAACCATCCTTCAAATGCACTATTTGTCATCTCCTTGTGATATTTAATGCTGGATTTTAACTAAAAAACTTAAACTTCCTGCTAGCATACCCGAATTACTTCATATAGGTTAAGATTGGTCTTTTACTTTTACTGGTAGGATGTTTTAAGCCGGTTGTTAACCCTCTTAAAAAGGCATCTTTGTGCGATTTCATCCAAATAATAAATTTTGAGTTTTTCTTTCGAAATTGTCTCATTTTACTTGATAGTCATGACGCCATATAATGTCACTTTTATCTAATTAAAAAACTTTCCCCTTAAATAAACTTAAATTTTAGAGATTTTAGTAACCTGTTAAAGTTACCGCATGAAAAATTAGGCAAATCATTATTTGAATTAACTGCTTGTAATATTTTATTGCGCTTAGAAAATTAATTTTTTCTGTTATAATGCGTTGAACCTTCAATCTTATTGTGGTTTTTTCAAAGTCTCCAACTTTATCAATAATATTTAATTTTCGCCTCTTTTTATTCTGGGATGAATTGTTTCCTTTTTTTCCTTCAATTTCTTTAATATCCAAAAAACCATAGCTACCCCTAATCCAGTAATTTTGACAACAGTTGAAGAAATACAGCATACCGAAATTCCAAGATTTTCTTCTTTTAAAGACTTAAAAAGAAATTTCGCACTTATATGTTTTTCATCACTACGTAATGCTTTATCACATTTGTGATTCAAAATTATGTCAATTATTAACATTTAGTTTTGGATTATTAAATTAATTAAATTTGAACTCTAAATTTATAAGCATCTAAAAACTACTTGTTAGTGGTAAAACATGTTTTGTTTAAATTAACTATCTTTTTCCACATATAAAAAACTGTTATTACTCGAAAACACACTCTTCTACATCTTAGTAAACCACTACCAATTAAACAAAATTAGTCTTTTAAAATAAAAAGCAATGTGACAATAACAAAAATACTCCTGTACACTGTAACCATGAAGTATTCTCGATTATTTATATTCTGTTCACTCTCCGATCGCTCACACACACAAACGCAGCCCTCACGCACACAAACGAGGACGTTGGCCTGGAGGGGATTAAGACCAGACGTTGACCTGTGAATTTCTGAGAATTTGGGCGGGTTGGTGAGTGTGCGTGCGTGAGTGGGACTGGGGCAGGTAGAAACCCTTCACCAGCCGCAATCTGAGAGTGAACAAGGTATAATGGTTACAAAAGTTTAAAGGTGCTAAATGAAAGAAATATCTTGTATTTGATGTTGTCATTTGTCAACAAACTACCTTCTCCCCTCCCCCAACTGACTTCTAATAACTGTGAGTATGATAAGGTCACTCACTTCCTGCACCTTTTTTTGTCCTCATACCCTATTGCTTTTCATGAATTCTTCCCAAAAGGAAGTGATGTAACATGTTTTTTTTCCATATATCTTTTTCTTCAAAACATATAATTTCTTTCTAAATAATTAATAACAAAAGAACTAATTGTATTATTAAATTATTTTAAGTTTACATTAACGGTCGCCATTTTCTATAACGCTTCTTATAGTAGTACAGTAGAGATACTACTGGGCTAGTGTAAACGCAACATTCTAACATTACTAGCAGTTAGGTTCAACTGTTTATTCCTACAATTAAGTTATGTGAAATAAACTATAGTACTGAACAAAATTTCTATAATTAACCTTATATATTTTTCTATTTAAATGACTATAAAGTTATACATTTTTTTGTTTACAATATTTCTAAAGTGTTTTATTTTATAGATTTAAAAGCGTTTGAAAGACGGCTCACAGAAGTCATTGCCTGTCTTCAACCATCAACAACTAGATGGAGAAGTAAGTTAAATATATAACATGTATAATACATATAACTAATTAGCCTATATCTCTCAAAATAAATCTAACATAATTAGGCTTACAACCCTTACCAAACTAATCTTTATAATCAAAAAGGAAGAAAAACAAATGGATAGCTTTCATATAATCCCATATTTTACATTTACTTTTTGAAATCCTCTTTGTACAATAAAAAAAAAATTAAAGACTATTTTTTTAAAATTTTCCAATATTTTCTACTTTCTTACTAATCAAAAATTTAATTTCAGAATTCGTTTACGAAGTTAACAGTTTGTTAATAAATAATTATAAAATTGTTTTAAAACAGTTTTAATCTTGTTTTAAATTTTAAGGGAGAACCTTATTTAAAATAGCAAGCACTGTAAAATAAAGTAATTTATAAGTTTCTTTATTATAGAGATAAATTTTGGTTTGTTTCAGTATTGTTATTGGTTGTGTCAATATGTACTGCGATTGGTGCATGGCATTGGCTCACTGATCCTTACACATCAGCTGTTTCCTTCACACATAGTCTCTGGAATCATCCGTTCTTCACTGTCTCTAGTATTGTTTTGCGTAAGTTTATTTTATTTTTACTGGACTTGCCGGTTTTGTTATTTTTTGTGTACTATTTAACTCACAATCATTTAGGGGTAATTTTTTATAAAATGTAAATTGTATAAAGTAATGTCTCAACATTTATTCACAACTACATCCACAACTTGAAAAAAATTGTTATATGGTATTAATAGACTTTTCTGAGACCTTTTCACTTCACTTAATTTTTTGATTCACAATATACTAACCTTTACATCTACCATTCTTAGATAAATTTTATTCACCTTTCGGAGAAAAATGATACGGGTATAACAAGTTTTGTTTGTATTACTATTTTTTATGAATTTTTAGAAAATACATTTAAAAATGTACAAAATAGCCTGCCAGTTAGGAAGTTAACATTTGCCAGTAGGAGGGTTAATGATCCAAACCTATGTGCAAAATCACAAGTAAAAAAATATAGGTCAGGAATAATTTGGAAAAACAAAAATTAACCTTAACCACCATTGTGAATCAAGTTTAGGCATGTTTGTCCAAATATGGTGTCCATGATTCATTTTCACTTTTTGTTTGACAACTACCGAGATTTCATTTTTTTACTATTAGTTTTAGTTCGTTTAATATTTGGTTTTGGAGATGGGCGAGTAGAAATTTTTGTGGTTTTTTTTTTTTTTACTGTTTATTTGCGTTGTGATGACTGGGTGTTCAATCTTAGTATATCAGTTTTACATTTTCTTTATCAACAGCTTTTATTGACATTTTTCAAATACACAGTGCAATGTGCATGGAAAATAAAAATTATGTGGTTTAAGTTTTTTATTATTTATATAGTGTTTTAATTAATTGTGCTATGTAACCTAGATATATGTTTATAAACAAATTTTATCTCACTTCGGATTGACGACATCACCCTCATATAGTGTACCTCGGTCCAAATGTACGTTTAAAGTTCTCCCTATACTCTTAATTCTTTCAAATCGTGTAGTTTTTTTTTCCTTTTTTTTTTTTCTTCTTCAGTTTTGCTAGCGTGGCCTTAAGTGTATTCCACTAGAACTTCTGCTGTTTTGGAACACAAAATTTTGGCAATATGCTACTGTTCCAGTAATACACACATCTTTCTACCCTTTGTGAAGCAGTTTAATTGTGAATTAAAAAAAAAATTTATTCATTTGTGTATGATAACGTACAAAAGGATGTCCAGCTGATTGGAATTAAAAAATTCCCACATTTCCAAATTTTTTCCAGCACATCCTGGAAATCTCTCGTACATATAGTCCCATGAACCAAAGAGGGGGAATGGGATGTACACACAAGAATTCAATTTTTAACTTTGGAAAATATAATATTACAGAAATCATAATTTTATTTGATTACATTGTTGTACCTACTAATATAACTTACAGTGAAATATCATATCCACAAGGGATACAAACAAAGCAAGACCACATGGAATACAAAATAACTCTAAACATGAGATAAGGTTTCAGATACTACAAATAAAAAATTAGTTTTTCCATTTTGTTGTTATATATCTAATTATTCTTTAAAAAGTTACCAGTAATTGAAATTAAAATAATGATTATCATCTTGTTAATCCATTAACAAGTTTAGTGATTTTTTTTTATATATGTTTTTTGCAGATTATATTATTTATTACCAACAACCATGTAAAATAATAGCATTGATTTTTTAAAGTAGAGTCATGTTAGATAAAATGGAGAAAATGAAATGTCGTTCAGATGAAATTTCACAAAGGCCTAAACCATTGAAGATTAAAGTTGTATTTGTTTTAAACTCTATAAAGATACACGTAATCAAAAAATACCAAGACATTGAATTTTAAGAACATTAAAATTTCTACTAATATTTTTTCTAAATCTAATTAAAAATTATTAAGAAATCATTTTTAGTATACTCATTTTTATTTATATTATATGTACATTATGTAAATTCCTTATACTCGCATATTATGTATTATTATTTACTACCTAAATTGACCCTTATTATACAGAGTCAAAATTTAAATAGTTTTTTTGAAAAGGTTTAGTTTTTTGTAACTTTAATGTCAAACTGCAAGGGTATTTCTTGGTTTCGATGCAGAAGCACTTAGAACTAGGAAATAGGTAGGAGATAGGCATATATATTTTTTATTCACATTAAAAATCATAATATTTACGTTTACATGGGTTTGAAAAATTGTCTAAAACCTCTGTTTTCTATTGATAAATCGGATAATTCTTTGTTTTAATCGAAAATTGCCAAGACATCATTGTTTTAAAGAATTAAATTGCCTACAATTTCCTTTTTTATATTAAAAAATAATGGAGAGACGACGCTTTGAAGGTTAAAAGTCACAAAGTTTTTTAACCCGGAACTCCGGAAAACCAAAATATATTCATACATGGCTAATTTTTAAAGTTAAAAAAAGTTACAATTTTTTAAAATGTTAGTAAATATATAGGCTTACCTTGGAAAGTGGTCCTTGGTATTACCTAATAGTACACAAGTAAGAAAACACACACACACACACAAAAAACAGGACTGAATTGTTTTGATCTAGGATGGATCTGTGCTGAGTGTTGAACCACAGATTATTATTTATTATATTATTTTTTTATTTTTTTTCGTAAAGCCTGTTGGGAAAGGGGAAAGGATAAAGGATGATTCATCTAAGATTATCTAAGCTAAGCCTGTCTCCTGTCCATACAAAATCTAACCCATTTAAATAGACTATGTGCCCTATTAAATTCTAACCTATATATATGAGAAATGTTACACAATTTATATCTTGAACATAAATTATTCTTAATTAAATTTGTATTTTCATGTAAATACCAAGAAGTTAAATGGAAAGTAATTTTTCAAAATGTAGCAGGTGCAAAATTATCATAAATAATGTAAAAATGAGAGCACTGCACAAACTTCAGAGTGTTGAACAAGATGGAGAATATACAATACTAAAACATTAAGCCAAGACCATAGATAAATACACCTGAAAGACTGTGTAAAACAGTTGAGATGGGGGGATGAGCAGAGCAACACTTTGAACTTGAAAGAAAAAAAAAATGAGGTCTTGTTAGTGGTTTTTAATATAACAACAGCAACAAGTATAATAAATATGAAGTCTTTAATCTTGTCTTAAAACATTTTATTTTATATGGTAGCATTTAACATTAAATTTTTTAATGGTCCTTTATCATTGTCTGAAGATAATGGATTAACAACTACGGTCACCATTTATTCAACGTACAGAAAGTACTGAAGGACCTCAAGATATACAAAAAATATCAAACAATAAAATTACATGTTTCGGACAAGAATAGGAAGTGGAAATTTAATCATAGAGAGTTATTTGAGCAGATTTTATCTCACCAATTCACTAGTGTGTAAGGTTTGCAATGCAGAGAAAGAATCCATACCTCTTAAATTGTAGTGGTCAGTGCTTAGAAAAAGAAGTCCTTCATTTTGCGACTTAGCAAAGAGTCTACAAGAGTTGTCGGGAGGTTGATGGCCTTAGTGCTGGAAGACTAATTAAAATTTATTCAAATAAAATGCACACAAATTATTTTGTAAATTCTACATTTATTAGGTCTAACCGGACATGGTTTTGTTGCCAGTTACAGCATTGATGAGGCTTATACAAATCTAAAAAACCTAAGAAGAAATATTGTACATATTTTGAAACCCAGTAAGTCATAAACAATTTTAGATTTGCATTTGATAAATGTTGAAGTTGTGGAGAAAAAGACAAGAATTCTGTTTAGTCATTTAAAATTAAATTAGCATTATTACAAGAAAGTCTCTTAATTTCCAAAATGTTTAATTTTTTACCCTTAATGTTAACAGGGAAGATTTCAAATTTAATATTAGAATAAAAAATATTTAAGGCATGATTTTTTAAATGGCTGGAGAAACTAGAATTGTTATAACCTAACCGCCAACTCCTATTATGTTTACTTAGTCTAAAATTAAAACTACGGCCTATTTGACCAACTAAAGCACCATTACAAATACTATATGTCAATTTATGAACTCCACTCATTGCCGTAACTGGCAAAACCATGGCCTGCTAAATCTAATAAATGTAGGATTTACAAAAGAATTTGTGTGTGTTTTATTTGAATAACATGGAATTCTATCAAGTACCATCGGTCATCAGTATAAACAATATTATAATTTATTAATGTATATTTTTATTTGATATATTTTTATCTTTTTTTTTTGTTTCAGTTTGTCTTTTTATCTTGGGCATCCATAAGAGAGTTATAGCACCTTCAATAATCACCACCCGCACTCGCACTGTCCTAAGTGACTTTAATATGTCCTGTGATGACACTGGCAAACTGATACTGAAGCCTAGACCCACACTGACTTAGACAATCAATTTTGAAGTTCTGACACATTTCCACAATTAATTTTGGAAGTAGTACAGTGTACATATTGTAATTTATGTTGTAATAAATAAATTTATCTATAATATAGAACAAGATTTTATTTGAGCAAAATTTTCATTTGAAGAAACATGCATATGGTTCAAATCACCATTGTTAGTTTCTAAGATACTAAGCCATAGTTATTATTATTTTGTGGTTTTCTGTTTTAAAAGTATGGATTATTTTGTATTTTTTTTTAAGTATTAATATATCATATAATGTACCAAATCCCATCTTAAAATTATCATACAAAAACAATCATAGCCTACTATTAGTAAATCATACCTAACCTATTGTAAACAAATGTTCAGATGAATTTAGCCAAATAATTATAAAAATTGTTACCAAAACTTTAGAAAACATAAATTTACCAAAAAGTAGAAACCAACAAATGTAGTAAACACCATATTTAAAAAATATTTATAAACTGTTAGCAATGAATGTGCAAAGTAGGCCTAACCTACAAATAGGCTAAATGAAAATCGTATGCCAAGATTAATAGAAACAAAACACTTTTATTAAAAACCATTCTAATTGAATACATGTAGAAATATATGTTTAGTTAACATAATAAGAGAAGTAAAGTTCAGAATATCAGCAAAGCACTTGTAAACAATCACTATGTATTGGAAACACTCAATCCAAATCTAGGTCACGTCATTATTTACAAAACACCGATTCCAAAAACAAACTGTCTCAGAATTATATTCACTAATAGATATGTAACACGATATTATCTGTCACAGTTAGTATTATATAAACTTGTAAAATCACAATAGAATAAGAGTTCACTAAACTTTTAAATAGAAATATGATAATTTGTAAATAACTAGTTGTAGACTTGAACAGCTGTTAGATTATATTTAGAAAAAGCCATCTTGCAAATTCGCGGAATAGTACATAAACAATCTATTACTTTCAAATATCAATTTTCAAATATTTGTAAGTTAAAATAAATTTTAATTGAACCATGATCTCAAAATTGAAACAAAACTATAAGATACTAAAGTGCACTTAACTGTCTACATAAATGTGATTAAATATCGTAAATGTTGATGGAAAGCGTAAGAAATAGATCCTTCAACCAATGAACGTACGAGTCCAGAAGGTTTACAAAAACAACGAGACCACGTGACAACAATCGACCAATCACAAGAGTAAGATGGCGTGGAACAAAATTGAATATGCAAGTCCCGGGAGGTATGAAGAAGCCGGGAAACGTAAGCGTCAGTTTTTGGGGAGAGACGCATCCAGACAGCCAAAGGATGAAGATGGGCATTTAGCGTGTGTGCTTTTTTTTTATAGTTTCGTCGATAAAATAAAGTGAACGTTATTTAAAAAATGTACAAATGGTAGTATAAACTTCATTAAGTAAGAAAACAATCATAAATATAAAAGAATCCAAATTTAAAACAATTACAAGAGGCAGGAAAGATTAGCCTAAATTCAAATTATTATTTTGAGATCACCATTTTTTTTATTTAGTCCTCTTTTCATATATAACTTCTTCAAATTTAAATAGTTATGCGTTTAGTGGTTAATTTAAATCAGCCAGCACGAGTTCCCCACCCGAGATAAGATATAGACTGTGCAAAATGTTATTTTGAATTGCAGAACTGTATAAATTTGTGTTTAACTATTGTAAATAAAGTTAATTAATTTTCTGAAAATGGAAAGAGACTAAAAATCCAATTTTCTTAATTCTCTTCCAAACATATCATTATATTTATTATAAATTGGCAAATTGTAATAAATGAGTCAAAGACACCAAGATATAATTTTTAATTAATTTCTACAATAAAATATTAAATATATTTTTTATAAATTGGCATCCCAACGTGTTGGCTGAATTAAATTGAATTTTGCAAATTGGCTTTAATTTAATTAGGCCTAGTTAGTAAGAAAGATATAAAATTGAATTTATAAGTAAGACTTTTGCAATTTTAGATTTAGAATATATAATTATGTAAAATTAGTTAATAGATTTATTTAAACATTGTGAATCAAAAGAATAACTCTAAAACAGAACAACACTATCCACTACACTTAGTATTACATCATAAATAGTTTCAAGATTTTGAAATATTAGAGATAGCCTATATGTTAGTATTTATGTGGAATAATTAGGCCTAGAATATAATAATATATGTGTTAAAATATCTAAGTGTTAATCATCATAACTCATAAAGCAATCCACAATAATAATAACAATTATCCCTAGATATATTTAACCAATATGAACCCTAGATGAACCCAATATGAACCCAAGAGACTCCTAGATATAATTTAAGAGAAACTATTAAACCCAGTGAAAAGGCGCAAGAAGGTCAATTAAAAACTTTAAGGCAACCTACTTTAACCGAAACCGAAGAAATTAGTAACCAACAAGAATCCACCATGGAGACACCTAACCTAAATGCTAATACAGAACCAGAAACACCTTTAGGCCAAAATCAATCAACCCTTTTAGAACAAATGACAATGCTAATCCAAAATTTACAATTAAATATGGACCAAAAATTTAAACAAAATCAAATAGAAAACCAAACTTTTATTAGAGACAACTTTAAAGAAATACGAGGTGAACTAGAAGATGTTAAAGAATGTCTAGCTAGCCAAATAAATAGGGTAGAGACACAATTTACTAGCAAGTTAGCAGGAGTCGAACAGGCCATTGAGAATAATAATAAAAGAATAGTAAATATAGAAACCAGGTTAGACGAAACAATAAACAAGCAAATCTTAATTGAATCCTTAAATAAGCAGGAATTAATATTGGACAATAAGATAGAACAGAATAAAATTAGTGTAATCCAAGAGGTACGGAATATAATAGCAGAATTACCTAAACCTAACCTAGAAGGTCAAATACCCACACCTATCAATGTTATTTGTAACGCAGCAAACCACGACAGCAATATTAACCCTACACTGCCTCGTTTCAACGGAAGACAAGCCAACCCTAATGAGTACCTATATCGAATGACTCGTTATTATGAAAGAATAACTAACAGGAAAATAAATCAAATAGGAGATAGTCAGGACTGCCTATTCGATATAATTGAGAATAGCCTCGAAGGAAGCGCAGCTAGATGGTGGCAATTAATAAAAAATGATGTATACAACTTCCAACAATTCAGCACCGAGTTCTTGTCAAAATTTTGGAACCGAGACGTGCAAAGAGGAACTAGACAAAAATTGGAGTTTGAGCAATATAGGTCTGGAGGAAAATTGTCCAGGAGTGAATATTTCATAGATAGAGTGCTGACAATGAAGTCTATGATACCACAGCCTAAAGAAGAAGATATCATCGCAATATTAGTCGAACACTTTGACCAGCGAATACAAGATGCTCAACGTGTCCAAAACATCACCAGCATTAAGGAGTTTGCTGATCTTCTACAGAGGGAAGACACAGAGGAGGCCAACGCGGATATAAGAAGAAGGAATAATGCAAGCCCAAGAGGAGGAGCTACGAACCAGTCCAACCGACAGAGCCAACCAAATTATTATCAGAACAGATATCAACATCAAAATCAACATTTTAAGCCTAATTCAGATCAAAATAGTAAATACAGGACTCCAAGAGACCATCCTTACCGCAGTGGACCTGGATACAACCAACCACCTCGACCAAATTATTATCAAAACAGACCACCATACCAGCAAAACAATCAACGATATGGGCAACAACAACAACAGTTTAGACCGTACGAACGAGAACCAAGACCTATACAGAGCAACTTCAGATTATCACCACAGCAAAATTCAAGGCCCAACTATAACAACACCAACAATGAGTCATACCAGGAGAGAAGACCGAATACCTATCCAACACCAGAGCAACAGAGGCTGTGCCAACTCATCGCAACGACAACGAAACCAGCAATATCAACCCGAACTGAACCGACCATGGAAACCAGCACAGAACCATCAGCGTTAAACTCCAACGCACTGGTTTAGGAAGTAATAATCAAGAAAATCATGGCCGTACAGGTGAAACAGAGAGCTATCCATCAAATAACACTTCACCACCTACACCAGTGTCTATAATTAAAAATAATTTCGGAAATATGCCAACCTACATAGATAATACAAGCAATGTCAAAATTACAATCTCCAATCTTTATTGTGATAGGGACTTTCTTCTAACAGAAGACGCAGATAAGGAAGATCAAACACCTCTAATGAACAACAAATGTCCAGAAGTAAACATCACCTTAAATGGAATAATAACAAATGCTTTGATAGATACGGGAAGTACCATCTCATGTATCTCTGAAAATTGGTTTCAGGATAATAAAATTAAGTTAGGGCATTTCGAGCAGTTACCAGTAAGCAATACCCATATAACAACAGCTTTTAAACAATAAGTCAAAGAGAGTTTCACAAATAATATTATTACAAGCAACCATCCAAGGACTAGAGTTTGATGCTCAGTGCATTGTAGTGCCACATTTAATCAAAGACTGTATTTTAGGAATCGATATGATAAGGAATTTGAGAATGAATATAAACTTCGACGATAATGAAATAATACTCATAAATAGAGAAAACAAATCATTAAAAGTTAAGTTAAAAAGTGAGACAAATGAACCAGCAAAATGCAGAATAGTATATTATAATGAAGACGCATATGAATGTAATGAAAGTAATCAAACCAAGCTTGAGAATAATAATAATCCACACTATAGCGAAATTTGTGAAATGTTTAGAGAGAATAGTAAGCTCAGCCCACTGGAAAAAACAAAAATAATCAACTTAATATCTAAATTTAAAACCATCTTTTCAGAAAAACCAGGACGTTGTAATTTATACCAACATAAAATTAGAGTAGATAGACCAGACCATTACCGTGCCCAAAGCTATCCAATACCGATTAATCTTCAAGAAGCAGTCGCGAGCGAAATAAACAGCATGCTCGAAGAAAATATTATAGAAGAATAAAACAGCCCTTACGGCAATCCAATTATTATAGTTAAGAAGAAAACTGGCCATATTACGAAGTGAAACCTGTACAGACCACCGATAACGATGAACAGCTATAAATCATGATCACCAGATGTGAGAAAACAAAATGTTAAAAAACAACCTCATTTGAAGGCAAATGTGATAAACTATAAACAAACAAAGTGTTACCTAAAAGCCTATAGTATGTTTTATTTATGTACAACATGTTTCAATATTAACTTTATACTGTGTTTCATATGAACTACGTTTCCATTTAATTAAGTGTTCCCATGATAAACTGTGTTCCCCATTATTAACTATGACTTTTCCCAGATAAACAATGTGACGTAAACAAAGTGAATTTTCATGTAATCTGTGAAAGAACATGACCCAGTGTGTACATATCCAAATATAAAAACATATATTCCAACATTCCATATTCCCAATCTACGAACCTGTATACCAAATAACCTCAACGACAAAGTGACAAATTAAACAATTATATAAACAAATGTGTTCTCCATCCAATGTTCCCCTATCCCTTATGAACAATCTTACGATGAACAATGTAAATCTTAAACCCCATACAAACAGTGATAGTAAAATAAATATGTATTCCCTATATTATGTGTTGAACTTATGAACTATATTAAAATGTTATTTCCCTTGTTATTTATGTTCCAATATTTAATTTGTTAGTAATAAGAATTTGTCATGTTAGACAACAAGTTGTTATTATCGTTAGTTATTAATTTAAGATGTGATTTTGTCCATGCAAAATAATTTATGCTACAGAATTTCCGCAAAATTAATTTGAAGGGCATTTATAATGTACCAAATCCCATCTTAAAATTATCATACAAAAACAATCATAGCCTACTATTAGTAAATCATACCTAACCTATTGTAAACAAATGTTCAGATGAATTTAGCCAAATAATTATAAAAATTGTTACCAAAACTTTAGAAAACATAAATTTACCAAAAAGTAGAAACCAACAAATGTAGTAAACACCATATTTAAAAAATATTTATAAACTGTTAGCAATGAATGTGCAAAGTAGGCCTAACCTACAAATAGGCTAAATGAAAATCGTATGCCAAGATTAATAGAAACAAAACACTTTTATTAAAAACCATTCTAATTGAATACATGTAGAAATATATGTTTTGTTAACATAATAAGAGAAGTAAAGTTCAGAATATCAGCAAAGCACTTGTAAACAATCACTATGTATTGGAAACACTCAATCCAAATCTAGGTCACGTCATTATTTACAAAACACCGATTCCAAAAACAAACTGTCTCAGAATTATATTCACTAATAGATATGTAACACGATATTATCTGTCACAGTTAGTATTATATAAACTTGTAAAATCACAATAGAATAAGAGTTCACTAAACTTTTAAATAGAAATATGATAATTTGTAAATAACTAGTTGTAGACTTGAACAGCTGTTAGATTATATTTAGAAAAAGCCATCTTGCAAATTCGCGGAATAGTACATAAACAATCTATTACTTTCAAATATCAATTTTCAAATATTTGTAAGTTAAAATAAATTTTAATTGAACCATGATCTCAAAATTGAAACAAAACTATAAGATACTAAAGTGCACTTAACTGTCTACATAAATGTGATTAAATATCGTAAATGTTGATGGAAAGCGTAAGAAATAGATCCTTCAACCAATGAACGTACGAGTCCAGAAGGTTTACAAAAACAACGAGACCACGTGACAACAATCGACCAATCACAAGAGTAAGATGGCGTGGAACAAAATTGAATATGCAAGTCCCGGGAGGTATGAAGAAGCCGGGAAACGTAAGCATCAGTTTTTGGGGAGAGACGCATCCAGACAGCCAAAGGATGAAGATGTGCATTTAGCGTGTGTGCTTTTTTTTTATAGTTTCGTCGATAAAATAAAGTGAACGTTATTTAAAAAATGTACAAATGGTAGTATAAACTTCATTAAGTAAGAAAACAATCATAAATATAAAAGAATCCAAATTTAAAACAATTACAAGAGGCAGGAAAGATTAGCCTAAATTCAAATTATTATTTTGAGATCACCATTTTTTTTATTTAGTCCTCTTTTCATATATAACTTCTTCAAATTTAAATAGTTATGCGTTTAGTGGTTAATTTAAATCAGCCAGCACGAGTTCCCCACCCGAGATAAGATATAGACTGTGAAAAATGTTATTTTGAATTGCAGAACTGTATAAATTTGTGTTTAACTATTGTAAATAAAGTTAATTAATTTTCTGAAAATGGAAAGAGACTAAAAATCCAATTTTCTTAATTCTCTTCCAAACATATCATTATATTTATTATAAATTGGCAAATTGTAATAAATGAGTCAAAGACACCAAGATATAATTTTTAATTAATTTCTACAATAAAATATTAAATATATTTTTTATAATCATTTGCTTTTATAACATATATAATTTTTTTAAGTCCTCTGTCAAAAGTGAAATCTAGACCTCAATAAATTTTCACAAATCGGTAATATCTAAAAGGCTAGACAAATACTAAACTTTGTCCATTCATAAAAAATACCTATTTTATTTACGGAATACCCTTCAATATTTATGACCTTTTTAAAATAAAATATCAACTAAAACTAAAAAGATCTGTCTTTAATGTTCACTTTAATTAGCCACATACAGTTTCAATTATATTTTACTACTGCAAGTTAAAGTGTAATTCATCTAAAATTTTTGTGAAATAATGAAAGTTATTATTTTTTAACAGTTAATAAAGTAAGTAATAAAAGACAATTTTAAAATGAATGTTTTATTTTACTGTTCTACACTAACATTACAAAATGTTAATTGAAAAATAAAATCTATATTAAATAAATGTTGTCAGTTTAAAATTACTCTGGATATGAATGTAACTGACTGTCAATTTAAAACTTGCGTTGGCCACCATATGCATTGAACAATGGCTGAGGAGAGTTGACTGCAGGGGCTCCAGGGTTGATCTTCCTCAATAGATCACCTTGAATGAGACTATCTAAAGCTTTCTGTACAGTTGGGTCATTAAGAAGTGGAGCTCCTCCTGACCCTCCACCACTAGCTGCTGGAGGTTGACCTGCAGCCCAAGGAGAAGGTACTGGAACAGGAGCAGGGGAATTGTCACCTCCAGAACCACTACTTCCTGTCTGGTTCAGGATGTTCAGTATCCGGTGTTGTAACACTTCTTGTTGTTTGGTAGTTGGTTGATTTAAATCTGAAAATCCATCAGAAAAAAAGATGATAAATAGGCACAAAGTAAAAATCATGTTAAAATATATAAACATCTATCTTAGAAGGTTAGCTTGGAAAAATTAAATTGTATATAATTTATAGATACATAAAATATAGATACAAGCATGTAGAGAAAGTACATTTTATATTTTCTTCTTTTTTTAAGGTGAAAAACCAGTGTCATCCTCTTTTAAAAAGAAAAGAAGATAAAATAAAGAGTCCCCCCGCCTCCCCCAGCATTCAAATATTCTAATAGTGTTAGGGTCAGAAGATTAGACAATTATATTGGCTTTTGTAATACTACTTTGCTATAGATATCTTGTTTGTAATACATACATAATAAATTGAACCCATCCTTTGAAAAATATTGGGAAGGAAAAATCAATATCTGCAAACCAATTTAAGCTTTTTGAAAGGCATTTAACCCTACAACCGCATACATAACGTTTTACCATTTTTTGCCTTTTTTAATCCTTTGTTTACAAAAATCATAAAAAATAGCAATTTTATTAAAAACACAACTTATGATATAATTTTTTTGAGGAAGGTGCATAAAATCTACGTAAATAAAAAAAAGTTAGGTGTTACAGTTTTGGAGTATGTCAGGAATCAAAAAATTAAGTAAAAATTCTACAGGAAAGTCTATTATATATCACACACAAATTTTTATTGTTTTCCCCCCCCCCCCCAAGATATACAAAAGGTTTGTAATATAGTTGTGAATAAATGTTGGTAAAAACAAAAATCAATTTATAAAATTTTTATTTGGAAAAATATATTTTTACATAAAAAGTAAAAAATCTGTAAAAAGATTAGGCCTATTTTCGAAAATTCACTAAAAATATTAATATTATGCAAAACACAACTTCTTTATTATCATTTTTCTCAGAAAGGTGCATACATTTTATGTATGTAATCCCAAAAATTTTAGATGTAAAAATTTTGGAGTTAGTATGCAGGAATCAAAAACCGTCCAATAACCGAAAATAGCATATATTTACTGGACAACAATTTTTTTAAATATTTTCAAGACATAAGTTTTGTAATATAGTTGTAGATAAAATTTGGTAAAAAGAAAAGAAATTTACATAATTTTTATTAGACAAGAGTGGGAATTTTCTAAGAAAGTAAGGCCTAATTTGACATAACCTAGAACTTTGTAATAGGTAGACCTGAAACAATCACTGAAAAACTTAAAATTCACTCAAATAAATAACTCTAGAAACAAACACACACACACACGGCATATTATAACTTGTATAAACAAATTATAATAAACAAATCACTCTACATAACAAATAAGTTCACAATAACAGAAATAAATCGAGCCACGCTTTAAAGACTATCGACTGTTCACGCAAGCTACATTAGCCATTTCACACTCAGACAAAAAACTTGCCAAAGCAACGAGACTTTCAGTTCAGAAAGCTTGTCTAAAAATAGCCCTATAACATATTGTTTTGTAGGATTAGATAGAAATGAATGTCGTCTTTTTAAAAGTAAAACAACTGTTCAAAATATGAAAGTGTATCTTCATTATTAACAATTCGCAAAAGACAGATTATCACAAAATAGTCCAGTTAATTTTGATCACGACTTCGTAGAATGTATATATGTCAAAAACTTTAAAGCTATAACATTTCGAATAGATAGTTCAAAAGAGGATGAAAAAAATCTATAAGATATTGTTAATGTAAATATATAATGTATATTGGTATTGTTAATGTTAACTAGGCCAAGTATTAACATTTCCAAAAAATATATAAACAAGAAGTTCATTTTTTGTTATATAATTTCTCGTTTTGTTTTTAGCACTAGAATGAATATGAAAGATTTCAACAGTATATTGTTTATTAAAATAGCACATGTTTTACCAGGCTAAAAGTTAAATTAAGTTTAAAAAAAAGTGATATTTCAGATGAATAAAGCTGTACAAAATTCTTGGTTTGGTTTTATTTTTATAAATCGAAAACTATGAGTTAGAATAATTTGGAAAGCAGAGATAGAAAGAAGAAGAAAAATACTATAAAATAGTATTACTCTAAAGTTGTGAAACAGATATATGGGCTTGTGAAAATTAGACGAATGGATGACATAGTTTGTGTTTTACTTTGCCATGAAACTCGTTTGTGCGAAATACGCAAAGTTTATCGCTTTATTAACCCTAGAACTGGCACAAATGCTGCATGTTAATTTTCTTCGTTTGTTAAAAAATTAATTAAATATATTATTTCTATACAAAACCTAACTTATAAGATATCATTTTTCTCAGAAAGATGCATAGAATCCATCTATGCAAAAAAAAAAAATTTTTTGAAACGGTTTTGGAGTAAGTATGTTACATGTCAAAAACGAAGTTACCAATTTTCAGGAAAAACCTGTATATTCCAAAATCAATAGCTTACTACCTTTTTCTAAGATATACAAAAGTTTTGTGTAATATTTTTGAATATATTTAGGGGGAAAAAAAATAAAATTTGTTATATTATCAAAAAAACGAAAAATAGTTTACGAAAAAATGTAAAATGATAATTTTTTTTTCAAAAAATCACAAAAAATAGTAATATTTATCTTATACAAAAGTTCTATATCTCATTATGTTCAGAAAGGTGCATAGAATGTAGGTGTGTAGTGAAAAAAAATGTTAGATGTATCACATTTGGTGTTTTTTGGTCAAATACCAAAAAATCAAAGAGTAACGGAGCAGAAATTTCACAGAAATGGTAATGAATAACATACTAATAGATTTTTAGGATTTTTTTCAACCATTTCTTGAGATTTGTCATATATTTGTGAATATATTTAGGGGAAAAAAATAATAATATGTTACATTTTCTAAATAAAAATACCGATTTTCCCTAAAAAGGTAACTTTTACAAGTGAGGTTAGGTTTGTAACCTCCAGAATTTAGACTCACTAGTACCAATTTGAAGATAGATCAAAGACAAAACTTATAGATTTAACTAAGAAAATATATACTTTACAAAGAATAACACATATATTCACTTTTATAATCATATAAAACACTATATATAAGACAATTTGCATATAGCCTAAACTTACCGTTTTGGCCTAGGTTATCGCAAATAAGAACGTTCAAAAACTAAACTATCACACAAAAACATAAGCTGTAGATATAAAAACACATATATTGTAACTTTTATACACAATTTATATACAATTTGTATACACAAACCTTCAAAATAACAAATATCTAACCCCAAAACAATATGTGCCACGCCTTTTACTACAGTATTTACGTCACACAATTGCATCTGTTGAGAGATCAAACCAATACCTTCTAAGTATGTATTGCCAACATCAAGTGGTACCAACTTATAGAATGGAATTTCCCCTACAACTTAGTGTAAAGAAATATAAGAAATATAATACTAGAAACCAAAGAGAAATGCAAACCTAATGCCAACCAAATTTCGTCTCGTCAAGTTTGTTCTACGTTCAAGTAGGAATATCTCTGGATCTATGAGACGCAGAAAAATTTGTAATCTATGGTTGGAAAGAGAAACATGTGATCTATAGAACAGTGTTTTAGTTGACTTCAATGACAGATAAATAGAGTTGGAATAATATCGGGAAAAATGGCGTCGCGCTAACGATTAGGCGCAGAGTTCAAATCTACGATTTTACGCATCAAAAATATGCGAACTTCACCAATTTTTGGAATATTATTTATAACGTTTTGTGGTATTTTTTTTGCATGATTATGCATCTACGGAACATTAGCTTTCCAACGGTATTTTATTTATTGCGATCGGACAATTTTAAGTGGGCGTAACGTTGAATGGCAAAATACGTGTTTTATAGAAATCAGACTAGTTATGGACGAAGCGCTGAGGTCGATCCTGGGTCGAATATCACATGCCGGGTTAAATATAATTGTTAAAGTTTTATGAACTTTTGGTTGTATGATAATGAATCTATGGAACATTAGCTTTAAAAGAGTATAAAAATTATTGCCGTACGATGATTTTTATTAGGGTAAATGTTGAACAAAAAAGTGATTTCTAGTCACATAAACGCTTCAGTGAAGCGACTTGCCAGTTTTAGGGTTTTCATTAGTAAAAATTAGTGATTTTTCAATAAACAACATAAATAATAATCAAAAACGATTATGTAGTATTATTCGTCTATATTGCTTTTTATAACTTCTCATTTCAATTATGTTTTTTAACAACTTGTTAAAAGACTTGGGTTTATACAGGAAATCAATTAGAATTAAGTATTAGGGTACTTTACCTGCTGATGGTAATCCTTTAGCATCACCGACCTCCAGTTTGACTTGCACTTCCCGTTTCTCTTGTAAATATCGTATCACTTTGTCATATTGCAATACAGTCAGTTGTCGGTTCTCCTTCAATAAGTTAAGAAGAGTCTGAATGGCTTCAGGATGTCTGTCTATGCCATGTACCATGCCTCCCACAGAAACAGGACCAGGTCCTAAACCTTTCTCTCCACGCATGTAAGCATCAAAATTGCGTGCAATCATCGCCAAAGCAATTTCCGCAGGCATGTTACGATGTTCTGAAATATAATATTTAATTGAACTTACATTCAGAAACATTGGAAATCTTTTACTAATGGGGGCACAAATTAAAGTTGGAATAATGTTATATATTCTACGATTATTACACAATTGTCATATCAAATTTATTTTACAAAAAAAATCTGTAAAATATGTACAAAAGTTCTGTAAAAAAAAAAAACTACCTATTTTTCGTGACACTCTTAATGAGATATTTAAAATGTTAGTACAGTTTGGTTGATATGAAAGATGTGCCTAAAAAATATACAATGTCTAACATTTATTTTCACAGCCAATTTATTTGACTCTTGGTAATCCACAACACTTATTTCTAGATAACCAACTGGTAATTATTTTTAGTTTTGTCCTAAAATAAGTAGGTTGAATTTGAAGTGTATCAAAATGTTTGAGAATATTTTACTTAAACCTAGCTGGACAGTAAATCTTTAATAAGTTAAAATGGGGGTGATTAATACACTTCCTTATTATAAACCTTTATAATTAACATATATAAATATTCAAGATAAATGTTGCCTACAACAGATTATGCATATTGTTTAGTTTTCATTGGAAGGATATGAACAGTCTTAACTTAGAATTGATATCCATAGAATCTGCCATATATATCCAAAGAAAAAACACAAAAAACTTTTTTGTTGTATTTTAATGTTTTCTGTGTACACTATAGGCAGAAGTTATAAATACCAATTCAAAGTTTGTTTTATTCAATGAAAACCAAACAATAGTAGGCTACTAGTGGCCCTAAACTAAACCTAAAACTAATAGTTTGGATAGTCCGACATGAACGAAGAAAGTAGAGGCGATTTTCCATTCAGAACACATTTATTAATTATGACAGAGTCGTTAATAACAGCCTACTGCCAAGACGCGTCTTTTAATATGAGATCGGAAAACAATATAACTTCAAATAACAACTATAGATTTTTTTTAAGAATTGGAATATATACAAAATAATTTTGTGTGCCACTGAAGTTTCTAACCAATTCAAAACCGCTGTATAATCAAATCCTTGCAATCATCAGTACAATTTTCAGAATGCTTTCCATTTTTCCTGAAGATCACAAGCAGATGGTTCAAATGAACACTTAAAAGAAAACACACATATTACAAATTTCAATTTTTTAAATATCGGCATATAAATAAAACAGTTTAATATTTTGAGGTTATGTACAAAATGTATAGAACTTTGTAACAAATAATGTTACTGTCAAAAATTTATATTAGGAATTTCATTAAAATCCAACAAATTAATTAATTGTTATAGTGGTTTTTTGTATAATATTTCAAAAACAATTTATCAGAGAGAGAGTTGTATACAAATCCCAATCTTAACAAAAAATAACATCAAAATATTCCATTGTTAAATTAATTTTTTTTTTTAAATATTGACCATTTTAGAACGAGATCCTGTAAAATTGATAAGACTAGTTTAAAAAATTATTGGTTAAACAACTATTTAACCAGATTAAATTTTTGTCAGGTAAGCTTCTTTTATTTGTTCTAATATTCTTGTTCTTGATGCCCTAAAACATTAAAAAAAAGAGAAAAAACCCATCTCTGGTCATACTACCATAAATAGTCTTATGTTATAATATCCTTTATCAAGAAAAGGAGTTAAAACATATACAGTATGTTTGAACTTAATATACACCCAAGCAGTTCTCAGGGCGTGATACAATAAAAACAGTTAACACTGACCCTGTGGTTGACCGTAAAGAATATTAAGTGTTAAGCTTCGACGTTCTTCATGCACTGGTGTAATGACTATAGCATAAAGAGTGCCTCGCCCAGATATATTTGCGAGCACTCGTCCTAAAGGTACTTCCTCATTGGGGAACAAAAGATCCACTGTCAATCCAACCTTCTTAAGTCTCCTCTCTATGGATTCTGCATAATCTCTAAAACAAAAACATTGTACACAAATTAAAAAAACTGTAGTTACAATATTCTTCTGTAATTAGTACACAAAACTGAAAAATGTTAAACAATTAATAAACTAGTAATAAATCGATGTAGAAATATATGTTTACCAGCATAGAATATTGATATATATACTTCATACCATATTTTGTAAGAGAAATTAAGTACTCTTATATGAAATAATTATTATAAAATTTAGTTGCTAAAAAAAATAACTAATTTGCATTTGTATAATTATCGAAAGAAATGAAATGAAAAATTCATAAAATGTTCATATAATTTATTTGAAATAAACATTTGATGCTTATTACAATGACAGTAGAAAATACCATAATTAACACTGATTATTAGCATAAATAAGGTAATAAATTTATTTGAAAAATTCTGTTATTGCTTCTATTAATATCTAAATTATGCAAAAATGCTTTTTGTTAGTTAATACTATGACAGTATTCAATCATATAACATTTTAATTTCTTTACTCATATTTTTAATTTTTCAAAAATTAAAATAAACAGTAAAGCTTTATTTACTGTCATCTTATTGTAGTAATTGACTTTATAAAAATTGTATTAATAAATACAAGGCCCTCTGAGATGATTACTGAGATTAACAAAACAATAGGTGATGAAATTTAAATAAATAGTACTATGAAACTGACTTGAGCAAAGTGTATAGAGGCAGTTTTCAAGCAAGAAAATATTTGAGTTATAACCTTATTTAAAATTATCCAGGTTTCCTATCTTTTATTTATAAACAGGATAATTTTGTGTTTATAGTAATAAAATTATTTCAGTTAACCGCCAGATTGACAAAAGACCAATAATGTCAGGCAGGCTAATGCCCCCCCCCCCTTTGTTGGTACTGCATTGCTATACAGTAATGGATAATATATGTAAGTCTAAAGATCTGTTTCTTAGAGTTTATTTTTTTCCATAATCGAGTTCCCCAGACCATAGTTTATATTAACAATGGTAATAAATATTTGTTTATAATTTTATTATGTTCCACTAGCGTAGTTCATTCACTACTGTAATTTCGGACGGATTCTAACATCCATCTTCAGGTGGTGAATACTGCAGTCATTCATTCGGACTAGGTCGTTACAAAAAAAGTAACAAAACTATAACAATTTATCGTTTAACACATTGTGAGTGCAACTCCCAAAATGATAAACTGTTGTTTGACTTGAACATCATTTTTTATACAAAAGTGCAGATAACTGAGTATGGTGAGAATAACACCAAGATTAGTTATAGGCACATGAGAAGGAGAAAGAATTATTCAACATCAGTGAAGTAACGATAACACACGCTACACTATCAGGCATTATGATCGATATTTTTAATGTATTTTGTTTGTGTATTTTAAAACAAACTAGTATCAATGAATGCTTCTGAAGTATAATCGCTGTCTCAAGATGGATGTTAGAATGTACCCGAAACCGTGGTAGCGAATAAACTAAACTAGTAAATCAACGGTTAAAACAAGTATTTTTTACCACTAGTAACTATTTTATACTATTTATAACTTTTACCAGCTGATGAATTACCACAGTCACCATCAGTCATAATTAATATAAATATTATAGTTTATCTGTAATGTTAAAATATGTGATCTTTTCTTCAATATAAAGCATTTATGATTACTTCCATATTAAATACGAGTCGGTGAAACTGACCTATGACTAGATCTAAAGTCAACTTCGCCTACTCGTTAAATAAAAAAATTCATATTTGATGAATTATGAAAATATGAAATAATAATGTTAAAGGATGTGCAATTGTAGTACAAGTAGTACGCAATACAGATCTAGTAAGATTATTTGATATAAACTAACATGCGCTACAGCAAATTTAAATGAAGAATTAGAAAATTTTCAAAATTAATCAAATTAAAAACCTTGTTATTTTTGTAATAAATAAAGAATTATAAGAATAAAAGATTCTTGCATAATTGGTGAAAAAATTAATATTAAAAAAAGTTAGATGAAATGGTATAATTTGAAAGTTGAATAAAACTTAAATAAACATAAAATTTGGAAATGTGCTGTAGAAGATTAAGCTCTAGAAATGTGCTCTAGAAGTTTTGTTAGAAGATTAAAGTTTAATGAGGAATTAAAGTAAAAAATCAAAATTTGAATAAAATAGAAAGGCTATGGTTTTCACAGCCTTGTGGGAAAACGAATAAAGATAAAATTTCAAAATTAATAAAACAGTTAAAATCGTATATGCTAAAGAATATGTAAGTCACAGGGTAATCAGTAAATAATAAACCCCTAAACAAGATAGTGTGAAGTTGCGTGCGAAATTACGTAAGAAGGGAAGGTCAGACAGCATCTTTGCTACGACCAGTGTATTTATTTCGGAAACTCAACAAAAAAACTGTAAATCAAAAGCTGTGAAAAATAAAAATTGAAAATTACATCGATCGTTGCGTTAGGAATTTCGAGAGAACGGGCGGACCAACAAACATCATGCAAAATTCTCGTGAAAGCTGACACCGAAGGACTATAAAATGCTGACCAAGAAAAAGTGAAAAATATCTCAGGAAAACCGTTAGAAGAGTTTAAAGAAAAGACAATAGAGATTTTTACAGTAGCAAGATTTGAGCTGCAGAGTTCCAAACTCTAGGACTTTGTGACGTAGAAGTGGGAGGAGTCATCGTACCAACAGACAGCTAGAGAAATGAAAATAATTAATTAAATTAAAATAATTCAAACAAAGGATTAAAAGACTTGAACAATTGTTAATAACTCATAAATAAATATCATAAGCACTAGAAATTAAAAAATAACGCAAAAGTAACATCATAAATAGGAAAATAAGGAACTATCGTATTATTCCCAAAAAGGGAAAAAATTGGTAATAGAGTACGATAGTTTCAAGTTATAAATATAGCTGCTCTGGCTCTCAGGGGTCACTCTCATAAATCAAAATTTACTAGAATTTAAGGGGTTACTATGCCCGACATGTCACTCTCGAAAATAAATTTTTACAAGACGGTAAGGGGTTACTATGCCCGACAGAACAGTGAAGTCAAGTAATTAAGAAGAATATAATTTAAAATTCTGTTTGGAAAATGTTAAAGAGTCAGTGCTAAAAGAAAAATATTTAAATGAAAATAAAATCAAAAGTTTAAAAAGTGAAATATTGAATTAGTGAGTCATCAGTGATTTTTCATAAAAAGTGTGAAAATTTCAACATCCAGTGTTTAATGGGAATTAAAAAACATGTCACCTGAAACTTACTAAGAGATACATGGATCAATTTTAAAGTCATCACAGCAACCAGACACCAGAGAACTAACCCAATTCAACCATACAGGATCAAAATTACCAGGATCTTCAAGACGGCGGTCTAGGTTTGAGAAACCATCTAAATTTCTTTTCTTATTAGGACAAGGTTGGCCAAAAGTTAAAATTAAATTCAATAAAGTTACTGATTTTCCTGGGATAAAAAATTTAATATAATTTAATTAAAATTGTTTAGGCTAAGAAATTTAATATCTGTGTGTGGATATTTTTTTTTAAATATTATAAGTAAAATATTTGCATGATAAACCTGGAGAACTGATTAGATTGTTAACTGAGAAATTAGTGTCTAGCGATTAATGAAAATAAATTTATAAATAACAGAGTAGAGTAAAACTTTTTTTTTTAATATTTATTAAATTGCCTATCTGCAATCAAAGTAAATAAAATTAGAAAAATAAGTTTTGTCAGAGGAATATTTTTGTATTTTTATAATTATAAAAGTTAAAAAATTTGAGTTATTTTGTTGTCAGAAGAAATCTGATTTTGTTCCTTTTATTTAAAATAACATAAATGGGTGTTAATGCCTAAATATCAAAAACAAAGACTGAGCAAAAGGGTTAAAAAGTAAATATATTTACTGGAAGTATTGTACAAAAAAAGGGAGGGGGTACAGGCAGTTTGGGGTGACTTAAACTGTTGAAGGAGTTATACAATCCAGGCCAAATAAATTAAAGAACCCTAAACTTCCAGTGGATTGGATAACTCATTTCTTTTTTCGCGGAAACAGATCCTGAAAGATAAAATTTCAGGATTTGAGACTAGTGCGTATTTTAAAAGAGATAGGGGAAACGTACAGTTTAACTCATAAAAAAGTGTTGAGTTTTTTTCGTTGTAGTACATAGTTTTTTTAACTAGAAAGCATTTTGATATATATTCAATTTATCTTATTAAAAGAGTAATTGACAATGGCACTATGCTACAACTCCAACATTGTTTAATTTCATAGTTTTTGTAATGGGAAAAAGCTATAAAATATTAACATTGTCCTAATTGACAAAATATGTCGCTGTGATATGATAACAACTAGTATCTATTCTATTAGCCATCTATTGACTCAGACTCTTATAATTCTTTAACCCCCTCCCCCATCACCAATTTCAATTATTTACTCTTTGTTCTGACTCTACACACTGAGTTACACAACTTATGATCAACCAAAATTATATTTTATGGTTTCAATCAGACAATCTGTTTAAATGTCCCTGGATTTTCTTAAAAAAAAAGAGTTTTTATAATGACATCTGTCCAAATGGATTAAATTTAGATTGAATTTATAGCAACTTATTTGCAATATGTCAGTATTTTTAACAAATACTCTAGAATACTACTACAAGTACACTGTTTACAATTCTATGCCAGTAAATATTTTAATTAATCTAAAATTTTTACAATTTATAGAAATAAAATAACCAAAAGCTTACCTTACTTTCATTCTTCAGCACTTCTCTGCCTTTTATTAATAAAACACCAATTACAACAAAAACATTTGACTAAAAAATTTATAATAATATTCGTAAATCGGAATTAATCATTTTATGGAATTTTATTTTTGTGCGAACAGTTAAATACAAGAAACGCAGCATAATGAATTAGACGGAATTTTTTTTAATCACTTTATTAATTTTAAAATGTATGTATCTTTAATTAATTAATTGTATTAAGTTATCGATTAAATTGATTTGAAATGTAATAATTATTACCATTTTCTTCCTGAAACTTGATTTGTTATTTCAGACTAACGATTGTTATTCAATATAGTGCTAAACTATGCAAAATTTGCATTAAACCAAAATTATAATATACCGACAAATATGTGTTGTTAAGCCAATATTTAATCCCAGCAGACGTCTCTAAGACATCCAATCAAACGAACGATTTAGTAAAATATTACCAACAAAATATTCTACAAGGCGGACACGACAAAATATTCTGATGACAATCTAAAACGCATTACCCGACAAATAAACAAACATGATACTCGCAAACGAAATTCAAAAGCACGATACTCGCCAAATAAAGTGACCGGACGTTCAACCGTTAGATCGTAAGCCAGACATAAACATTACAGCCCATGTACATTGAGCAATAAATTTGGTATCCACGAATATTATTATGAATTTAAATTTAAAAATATTAACTAATAAATATATCACGATAAATGTGATGATGAGATTATTTAATACAAATGATGACCAGAGATAAAAATAATTATTTTAACAATGATATATCAAAATAAAGTCAACAACCGGATAAAATAGATAGGCCTCCGTATAGCTTCACACGATCATTTACCGACAAACAACTAAATATCATGATATACCACCAACAACGTAATAACTAGACAATTTTGTATACAGGAATTAAATAACGTGTGGACCGTTTTTGTTGCGTTAAATTGTATTTTATAATAACCAATAAAAGAGCATAATAAATAATATATAAAAAAACAACAAGACAAACAATTTCAATTGTTTAGTATAATAACTATACAATTGTACACAGATTTCAAACAGATATTTCAAATAATTTATTACATGGAAAAAGAAATATAAAATATCTGCAATAAATTAAAACAACAATATAGTGTTCCAAAAAAAATGTATAGAAAACTTTTGTTGTTGTTACATTTAATAAATAAATATTGAGCTTGACTTGTGAGATAATATTAGATAGAAAAAAACTCGAACACAAGATCTCACAAAAATTACATTTATTTAATCAAATGCATTTCTATGGCAAAGTCGCCATCCTGAGGATACATGAGGTACAATACCAAAACTATAACTAACATTGTAGCTCATGTATCACTGAGGATGACGACTTTGTCGTTGAAACACATTTGTTTAAATAAACGTAAGTTTTGTGAGCTCTTGTGTTCGAGTTGTTACATTCATTGTGTTTTTTAGATTTCTCTAAAATACAAATAAAACAAGCCAAATTTAGTGCTTCAAAATAATGTTTTCCATTTCAAAAGTTGCAACAAATAATGTGTAGTAGCAAAAAACATAGTTTTATATAAAACAATAAAATTAATTTTACCTTAGAGCTGTATTTCTTTTGGAACACATTCTATTTTACAAGATGGTTAGGTTGAGACAAAAAGTAAATACCAGGCTAATTTTTTTACAATCTTTCTTCTTGTTTTATAACTTTAAAACATACTCCTCCAATTATTGTACATGAATAATTGTAACAAATCACACCATACAAACAGGTAATTAATATATATAGTAGGTAATTTAATATACATTTTACAAGAATATAATGTTTGTATTATTGTAAATGAAAAAATTTATGAAACTGTATTTTATTTAGACTTACCTATTGTAAATTTTTGGGTCTTAATTCATGATCATAACCATTAGTGGTTATTACAGAGCTAGTCTTGATGGTGGGGTTTGCATACTTTTTATTATAATATGCATTAAATGAAAAACTTGTTTGTATAGATTTATTATTGGACATTATTTTGCTGAAGTGAAAATTCCTTTTTTAAAAGGTCAGGTCTTTCTTAAAATTACCTGAAGAGTTTTCTTACAGTTTCTCTGATAACTCTGTTATTTTTTCAATTACAGTGTACTCCCGATTATCGGTTGATCCGGTAAGCGGATTCCGCAAGCCTTGTGGAAAAAATAAGTAAAAAATATCACGGTTCTCTTTACCTGTTTGGTATGGGTAACAACCAGTAAAATTACGATAACAAAGTAGTGCAGTAGAGAAAGCTTACTGCCTAGAGTGGTTGGACTGTGATGCTAATGAGCCAGGATTCGAGCGACCGACGGACCTAGAAATAGCAGACAAAGCAAGAGGGGCGAACGAAGAGCAAAGTGTAAGTGAAAAGGAAGAAGGAAAGAACATGCAAGCACGATTGACACATGAAGTGGCCTTGCAACACATCAATGGACTGTTCACTGCTCCAGTATTTAGAGGAACAAGAAGACGTCAGTTAGCTGAAAAACTGATGCTAAGAAAAGTTTAGTCAAGAATCAAGAGACAGTGTTTTCTCAGTAAGGCACAAAAAAACAAAGTATGATTTTTTGAAAAACCGTATGCTAATTAAAGTTACACTATACTAGTGTAACGTAATGTGGTTCCTGTATTGTTCTTTTGTTTTACTACAAGAACTTCTTGTTTATTAATTACACTATTTTATTTCATGTAAAATATACATTAAAATGTTTTTACTGTATGTAATTTATAGGTTAGTACTGTGTATTATGTGTTTTATGTACAGTAGATATTAAAGTCTTTTTTATGTCAAAACAATTTTTTTATTACTGTATTTTCCCTTAATTATTTATTAGAATTTTTGCAGATTTTCATTATCCATGATGTCTGTGCCACAAAATTTTGCGGATAATCGGGAGTATATGATTACTGAATATCACTGTATATGATTACACAAAATTTAAACCTAATAATAATGAAGTCAGATATTAGTAAAAAAATATAAATTGTTAGTAAATACAAAATTTCAGTATTTTTCAGTAAATTTCAGTCCTGTCAAAAGTTATGTATACTAAATGTACAGAAGAAAAGAAGCAATAAGAAAAATAATTAACTCAATAAGACTTCTTCCATACAAAACAAAATTTTTAAACTCAAAAAACTTTGAAAGCTAAAAACTCGCTAAGCTTTTGTAATTTTGCAAATTGAGATACAAATTGCATTAAAGTAAAAAAGCTGGTAAAAATAAATCATTTGAATTTCATGATTCCTATACATCAACATTTATAATTTTGGATTCATTGCTGTATTTACCAATCATAGATAAAGTAAGAATTTAATTTCAAATCCTAAAGAGTTCCTCCAAGATCTATTGTATATTGAATTAATTACTCGAATCAGTAGTGTTTAAATTTTACCAATGTACTAACTTTAATATTAAAAATGTTTCCCAATTACTTAAAACTACTATGATAAAACCATACTTCAGTATGGTAAAACATTCAAAAGTTCAGTTTTGATCGATTATTTTGGTTAGATTGGATAAACATACAGATTTACTTAAAATTGAAAAATAATCTATCTACTTTTTTTTTAATGAATATTCTATTACCTAACTTATGAAATACAATAGATATAACAAAATAATGACAAAATGTAAAATACTATGCTGCCTTTACAAAATGTTAACTCACATTCCAAACAAATATTATTCAAATCTGTAAATGGTTACAAACATAAAAAAGTATGTTTAACATTAGGGTTACTCACATTCCAAACAAATATTATTCAAGTCTGTAAATGGTTACAAACATAAAAAAGTATTAGCTGAAACTCCATATTCAAGGATTCAACAACCTCTTCTAAAACCCATCCGTAACATAGTTCATTAACCTTTATCTACCTGCTAGGTCATCCCCCTACCTTTCCCGATTTCTCTATTGTATTTCAGTTTCCTGTACTTATGTTTAAATAGTTGTCTATACCTGTAAATTATCAGTTGCCCGACGATGCCGCAAGGCGAAACAATTGTAGCTCATTTATACTATTAAATATTTGAAACTTTAAGCTTTTGCTTTATTTTATCCATAAAAAAGTATGTTTAACATTAGGGTTAACTTATTTCAACAATAGGTGAAGTTAAACTTTAAAATATTTTATTCAATTAAAAATGATGTTTCTCGTTTCTTTGTTTCAAACCTACGATTTTACTAAAATAAATTTTTAATATTAATAATTGAAAGATATTGCCATAATTTTAAATAATAACAATAATACTAAATTCTTGTAAACCATAAAACAATAATTATCAAATGCACTTTCCATTTTCTTTTCCGAATAATTAAAATGATTATAGCTTAAAGAAATCCCCTGGCTAATAAATAAACTTTCCCTTAATCAATCTTTCAAATTATTGAATCAAAAGTCAATTTTTTTAGGAGAATTAATACACACAAAAATATTATAAAAACTAAATTCTTAATACTGCATTACTGTACCCACCACCAGTTGCTGCAAATAATTCAGGAACATTTTATCCTTCTAATTTCCCATACAAGTCATATAATCTATTTAGGAACATACGCTGAAAATTGTATAAGTAAATTGTATTAATCTTTTACTCCATAAATTTGACCAAAACAAGTATTTTTTTCAAAATTTTTAATTTATTTATGAGGTTTAGGATGTACTTTTGTAATCTGAACATGGACGTCACCTCCAGCTCACCAGAGACACTCAACCAGAACACTTCACCTCAGGGCGCCCACGCTGTGCCCACCTATACTCAGGCTGACGTGGAATACGAGGGAGCTTGCCATAGCACCCCATATCAACCCATACAAGAATACTTTTCTTGAAGACCACCTCCATCTCTTTACAGCAGACAACAACCCCCCCTATCGAAACAGACATTCTGTGTCTTATTAGGAATTATTAGGAGAAATCCTGTCACCGGTGGACCATCGCAACACTCCCGCCTCCTAAAAAAGTAATTGTTGGAGCTCTGGTCGGTAGTGGTCTGTGCGCCCTCGATGCTCAAGAGGACCAACAGGGAAAGGCGAGTTGCCCGCTGATAGGCTCGATATATTATTTGTTACATATTTATGTTTCGTATAAAATAATTATACCACAATTCAGACTCGGTAGTTAAACATTTTTACATAACAAAATTTTTTTGTCCATAGTATGGCATAAGTTTTGTTTTGTTAATTTTTTTTTTTTTAAAGGCATTTTCTTTTATTTAACGAAACAAATAAATCACTAGTATGATATTACAACTTACCGTCGTTATAGTCAGTTTAAAAAATGTCATTTTAGTTAGTATGTTTAAAAAATAATGGCCATTTCGGCTACTAAGCCATTATCAAGTTTATTATGAGAGATAAATCACCACTCTTGGACTCCGAATGATTTGTTTCTAATGAAATATAAAAATACTATGACTTACAAGTATAACTTAATAATTCAATCTTATTTTCTTACGTAAAGCTTCTACTAGTGTTTGTATTACTTGTATAGAATCAGTAATGTTCATTTTCCCCCTATAATTATTCTCTCTCCTCACTTCTCCCTCGTGGTCACTGCTTTACCTGGGTTATTACCTTTCTGGATGAGTACACTTTTTTTCTTTTCTATTGAGTCCATTTTAACAATACTGTAAGGTTATATTTTTTAATACTCTATAAAAGAGCCCGCTGTAACCTATTTGATAATATTAAGTAATGACATGTACTACTGGACAAACTAGGTAAATTATACATCTGTTTTCTTGAAAATTCAACATAATGCAAATAAATTCAATTTTTCTATGAATTATAATTTTGAAATCTGACTTTCTTATTTGACTGTTGTTTAAAATAAATCTATTATAAAATGGAAAAAATGGTTTCTGTATGACTTTAGTGATGCTTGTTGACATTTAGGAATCACATTTGAATCCGACAAGTGGGAGCACCACTAAGGCAGCTTACTTCCTTCCTCCTGATAACTTCCTGCTATAACTTAAGTAACTCACAACACATGTTAATAAAACCTTGTTTTCCTCTCACGAGAAGGGCGACTAAAGATAAATATATCCGTGTTTCATTTCATTTCCGATATCAATTTAGACGGTTTTTTGTCTCATTTATTAGTTCACATTTTATCGTCTTTGGGCCTTGTTCGGAAACCAAGCCAGGCTCGTAAAAGCAGACCTGCTCGGAAAACCGTGCTGAGTTCATAAATTGAACCAGGCTTGGAAAATCATGTTGAGTTTGGAAAATCAGCCGAGTTCCAACAATCAACCCAGGCTCGAAAAATTAAAGACTAGATAATTTTGTGGTTGTTGAATTCAAGAGCTCAGCTTGAATTTTCGAGAGCAAACACATCCCTAGAATTCTGTACAAGGATAAAACCTCCTATCCTGGGGGCGAGGAGAGACACAGTGATATGCAGAGAGGAACCAATACATCAGGTGGATTGCATAATGCAAGGCACTAGGACTGTTACAGTTTTTCAATAAAATAAAATGATTTCTATAAATAAAAATCATAGTGAAATGTTTTTTCTTTGAAATCATTTCATAGCTACTGCTTGATCATCAAATACGATGGTATTTTTGGAAAAAAAGAAATGAAGAAAATGAAAAAAACTGAATTTTCTGAATTTTAAATACAATTTTTAATATATTTTGAAATTACTTCTAGAATTATATTTATTTTATTATCACCAACTACTATGGTATTGTTTGGAAAATGAAAAAAAGGAAAACTGAATTTTAAATACAATTTTTAATTTTTATCTAAATTTAGAAGTTGTTTCAAAGAATTATTTTATTATATATGTATACAAATTTTGATTAAGATTGGTCCATTCATTTCCCCCACATTGATACCAAAATCGTCACTTTGACTTGCTGTAGAACTGTCATGATTAATCCAAATTTAAAAGAGCCTTATATTATGATTGTTGCTTTTAAGATAAATAAAAAAAACTTTTTTTTGATAAACAGCCTTAAGCATTTGAGAACAGATTTAGTATTAAATTTTGAATTTTGGTGTTTAACGTATTACCTGATATTACAGTTTTGCACAATACAATCTCAAAAATTAAAAAAAGAAAAAAGATCTTGCATAAAGTAATAATTTACTTACGTGCAGATTTTGTTAACGACAATAATTTCACAGTCATTTGTTCTCTCACTCGTGGGAAACTTGGCTGGAGGATATTCCATAGGACCTGAGCTAGCTGGGAGTCCTATAGGTCCTCTTGTGTCCATACCACCACCTCGAAATGGAGGACCACTGAAATTTACAATGCATTTCAGAATTAGAAATATTCAATAAGATTTAATGTAGCCCTATCATTTTTAGTTTGGAATACTCTTAAACCTTTTCAATCTGACCCTGTTATGTTCTTTTTGTAAACTCTAAATACTGATCAAGAATACAAGTAATTGTAAGACAAAAATGATACAAAATATTGTATCATGGTACAAAATAGAACACATAAAGCTTCACAGCTGGTTTTGCACTTAAGACGTAATTCCTATATTCTTTTATTCCAACAACTTTACATTCTTCTTTACTTTATTGCAAGATTTTTTTTTCAGGGGAATAAAACTTGGAAAGTATATTATTTTATGAGTATACACTACCACAATGAATAAGACAACAGAACTATGAGGGTGCTACACTATGAGGGTTAAACAGAGCAAAAAACACCTGCAAGTATTTACAATCTTACTTCTGGGAGCCTTTTTTTATTACGTTGAAGATTTTATATCTTTTCCACTTGTGTTATATGATCTTTAATTGACAATTCATATGAGCTTAAATTATCACTATTAACGTTACCTTGTAAATAAATAACATAACTCTCAAAAACATAACTAATATATTCTGTTCGCAATGTATTTGACAAATGCCTAACATTAATCTTTTTGATGCTAAATTATCAAGCTCTCGATTTTTTTAGTTTATCTTAATTTTACTACTGTGATTGTTTTTGAGCAGGATTCGAACTTATACTGAAAAAACAACAAAAGCTTAATATAATGAAAACAAATAAAAAAAAAAATTTTTAAGTTTTATGTACGATGGATATGAAATAAAATTAGCTTATTTATTTTAAATTGCTTTTAAATAAGACAAAAACTGTTGTTGTTATCATGTATAAATCAAAGGAAGGTGATGGTAGAAACAAAGTAAAACTGTCCAAGTGGTACCCCCACACATAACAATGAAGTATTAGACAATCTGCACCTAAATTTTCCTGTTAAGTTATCAAATTAAAATAATTTTTATTGTGTTAAATAGTAAATTTTACAAAATTAGATTATTATACATATTTGTCTTGTTTTTTTTTTAAATTTCACTATTCTGGGTATAAGCCAATCTGCCAGTAGGAATTGCTCAAATCTGGCAAACTAAAATATTTTGCCTCTTCAAATTTTTGAAAAATCATTTATTTGTTCGGACATCTCTAATCTTGCTTAAACATCTTACATCAAGACAAAGTCTAACAGACTGGTCCTTTTTTATGACAACAACAAAGGGGTTTGAAAATGAAGAGTTCGATCTCCCTACTGCAATAAATCACTAATTTACTACAGCTGCTCGCTTCTAATGCGGCATCGGATATATATATATATTTTATTTAAACAAATATATTAAAACCATCTCAAACTTTCTATGCTACAAATTTCCAAAGTTGCATATCTCCTGCACAAAAATCAAAAATAACACAGTACCACATTTGAAATCTTCTTACTGATTGATATCTGTACCTTTTAAGTCAAGATTAAACAAAGTCTTCCAACCTAAAAAACTTTAAATGTCTACAAAATTTCTTTACAAAATTTTAAAAACAAAAGAAATTTGATATAAAATCAATATTATAAAAATTTACCCAAAATCACGTCCAGAAGGTCCTCTCATATCGTCCATAGGCCCACTTCTAAAATCATCCGGTTGTCCCCTGAAATCATCAGGAGGTCCTCTAAAATCATCAGGTGGTCCTCTGAAATCATCTGGAGGTCCACCTCTAAAATCATCACGTGGGAAAGGTTCACCTCTTCCATAAAAGCGATCTGGTTCTCTATCCATTCCACCCCTGCCTCGTCCCATTCCACCACCAAATGCTGGTGGTCCTTCAAACCTTAAACAACGTTAGTAAGATACTAAAATATAAGTATATTTAATAGGTCAACAAAAACAACATACAACTTTCATTGAAGCAACTGATTCCTACCTGTCCCTATCTCTCCAATCACGTCCACGTCCTTCTCTTCCGACGCCTGTTCGTATGTCCATTAAATCGGGAGGACCACCTCGCATTGGTGATCGATCTCTCATGTCATCTTGATTTCCTCCCATTTTATCATTCGCTCCAATCCGTGCAGGTTTAACATCTATTATAAATATAAAAGATGTTATTTTTAATATATTACAAAAATTCACATTTACTTCCCTCCCTCCCTCCCTCTACAAATACAAAGTTTTAAGAGTTAACTGAAACTGAGAACCTATAATCTAAACTTCATACCAAAAATAAATTCTATAACCAATCACATACTCGGAAACATCCGGTCTTGCAATTTAATAATTATGTTATCTATTACTAATTATCTAATTCTTACAATAATTTTAAAATTTTAAGACGAAATTTCAGAAATGGTAGCAAGGAGATAAACATATGTAAATATATATTTTTGATTGAGAATGGTTTCAGTTTAGTTCATTAAATCATTAATCCTATATTTCATCCAAATTTTATTGATATCTTTATTCAGTTATGAGAAGTAAAACCATTAATTACAGTGACCAAGGGTCAGTAATTTTACAATTCAAATTTCTGGATATGTTCAAGATTTAGGATTACATTCGACCTATTTAAAAAAATCTAAATCTAAAATCTTTGAGAGAAATATCAAGATTGTATTAGGCATATTTTAAAAATCAATGTTGATAGCTTATATAGATACAGAAATAAAGACTAAACACTTTGCAAAAACCACGTTTTAAAATCAGTAACTAGTTTCCGTCTGCTATTGAGGATGTTACTATATTTTATGATTGAAAAAAAATATATATACAGGGTGTCCAACAATAATATGGAATAACTTCGTAAATTGATAGAACACATAAAAAGTAACAAAAAACTACAAATAAATATTTTTTCTAATTTGCTTCATTTTTTGTATGTCTGTCTGTTTGTGTTTTATACTGTGTAATTTATTTAAAAAAATACAAAACAGAATTTCACTAAATTTTGGTAACCTTTTGTATTGTCATAATTTACCTAAAAAAATTTTGTTTTCAATTTCCTTCATTAATTTCAAAATGGCGGTCATTTAAAACTTTTATACTAAAATAACTCAAAAAGTAGCTAATAAATAAAAAATTAAAAGAACAACTTTTTTTCAAAAAGGTAATGCCAAACCTAAAAATACCTGGTTTATAAGATTTCGTTCAAAAATAAGTGAGAATCAACCGTTTCCAAACATTTAAATAAGATTCAAGTAAAACAAGTCAGTATGTTTAATTCAATTGAGGCAATATTGAGCTACATGTACTCTAATAAACAAATACTTAGAATTAACAAGGAAGAAACAGTTAAATTATAATTACTAAGACACATTTACTGTTAGTAACTAAAGATTTCTGTGGAATACATAAAATCGTTAACAACTGAAACAGTTCAGTATTTTGAAACAGCTCAGTATTTACATTTCAAATAATTAATAAACAAATCCTAACTTACACAAAAACATAACACTAACGCAATCTATCCACGAAAGTTGACAACTCAATTTTAACATTGTAAATATAGGAAATATGATTCAGTCCCATCAGAAGGAAATTAATAATAAATACGCAAGGGAAAACCGATAAAAGAAAACCTGGCCTATTGAAACTTTAATATGTTGGTTATCTACCATAAAAAGTCCGAAACATAAACCAAAGCCGTTAAATAAATAAATAAAGGGATAAGTTGACAAACACGATACCAGTGATGCAAATATTCCATGACAACACGACCTAGCCAGTACAAATAAGGCATAATAGCGAATTATCCCAAAATATCGAAATATACTGTGGGATGAAGAATTAAATTATCTTTCAAACGGTCACCTCACAATTTTAGTAATGGTCCGTTTAATTAAATACGAAGTCTTCAAAGGTGTAACTAACTTAGGGAAATTTACCAAGTCAAGTTACAGACGAAGCTAAGCCCCGCCTCCAGCATGCTTTGTGATTGTTTGACGCCATTCGTGGCGGCGATCTTCAAATTGTCTTAGAGATTAGCAATTTTTCTAAATTAATAATTCATACATAAATAAAGAGTTTGTTTCTCAAAAATTAGTTTTAAATTAAATAGAATTAGTTAGAACATGTAAATTAGGATATAATCATCATATCATTTTCAGTCACCAAAAATTGTATCCATTTAAGCCCATGCAAATAATCGGTACTAACGATTTTGGTAATGAGATTAAAAGTGAACTCCGATTTATGTATTATTGCGCTAAAAGGACGCTATATTCATTCCTAAGCAGACGCTTAACCCGGACGGACGCCTAAAATCCACGCCGGCTCTCTTTATTTGATTTTGACTGCTAGAACGCTTCAAAATGTCCAGGAATCATTACTAGGAAGAAGACAACAGATATTGGGTGAGAGAAAACCAATTATACGAACATTTCATGGTTATAAACTTCTATTTTCATCAAAATTCTCATAGTGATCCAAACTTTTGTGTACCAAAGCCTACAACGATAAGACACTTTTGAATTCTCTCTTTTAATAATCATCCTCATCATTTAATGTTCTCACTAGATTTAAGTTAGTTAATAGTTAATTTTAAGATTTAAATGCAAACTGTAATTAACTGTGGGTGTGGATGGATCCGGCCAAATACCCCTAGCCCGAGATTTATAATTTAAGTTTAAAATACAAACAAAACCCGACTGAGACTATTATAATTTATTCTTTTAATAACTCAATTTGTACAAATGATATTGATAATATTTTAATAGAATTTCAAGTGAATTTTATGTATACTAATTCAGTGATTGAGAATCCCAAGCTAACCAAACTAACATTCAGTGAAGGGATCAGAGACAATAACAGATTTTAGAATAATTGTAAAGATTTTTAATTTATTTGTGAAACACAATTAATTATGTCATTAAAGTTTTCTTACTTTTATGGTTATTGTGTAAAACATATTTTGGTGCTTATTTCTTACTATAAATTAACCTAAGATTTTAGTTAATTTTTTTCAAAGGAGATAGATCAATTTAAATCACAGTAAATCAAAGTAATTCTCTAAAGCCTATAGATAAGTAAAGCATTCTTAGATTTAATTAAATTGATTTAACCAAAGATTTTAACAATATTAAATCAGCTTATCATAGCCTGTACATAAAGTGTGTATATGAGTTTAGCTTTCACAACTTGTAATTTTATTCCAGTGACAAAAGTTTGAACCATAGGGAAGGGGCTACAACAATTTTTCAAAGTGTCGTCAATGCATGCTTCACAACGCCTGTTTAAAGAGTTTCTTACTCGCTCAAATATTCCTGCTGTAGCTTGAATATTTGCACATGCCTGCAGAATTCTGTCCTGAAGTACTTGAAGATTGGGAACTTCTGTCACATTCACTAGACTTTTTAAATGTGTCCATAAAAAAATAGTCTAGGGGATTAAGGTCTGGGAACCTTGCGGCCAGTGAACATATCCACCCCTACCTATCCATTACTCTGGGTATGTTTGGTCCAGTGGCGGCGATAAGAACCCGTGGGGCCCCCCGCAATTTTGTTCATCGGCCCACCATCTCCCAATAACCTTTAAAAACATTATTACGGACGCAATAAATTGACCGACCGTTCCGAAATTTGACTACAATTGACGAGTCACCAATATGAAAGTTTATTTGTTTACCTGATACCTGATGCTATTTTTAATCTTCCCCTTCCGGACCGGATGTTTTAATGGTTATTGCCGTTTTGGATGCACGATGCACAATCCTGTCTGAAGACATTTTACCTTATTTTAGTAATTTCTTGACAATACTCATAAAAATATTGTTATGATAGGGGGGCCCGTGTGGCAGGGCCCGTCGCGGGTACGGGTCCCGGTAAAATTTCCCGAAAAATCCCGGTCAAGGCTCGCGGGCCCCCTCAGCTCGCAGGCCCCCTCAGCTCGCGGGCTCGCTATCGCCGCCACTGGTTTGGTCAAGGTAATCTCTAGCCAATTGGCTGAAGTGGGTGGGAGCACCATCGTATAAAAACTACATGTTATCTCGTGCAGCAAGAAGAACATCTTGTAGTAAAACCGGCAAAGTGTTTTCAAGAAAATCTGTATAGGTATGTCCATTTAATCTTGGTGGCAAAATGTGGGGATCAATTAAGTGATCATCTAAAATACCACACCAAACATTAACACTAAACCTTTGTTGGTGAGCCTTTATGATTGTTGCATGAGGGTTTTCTTGGGCCCAAATATGCATATTATGAGAGTTAATTATGCCTTCATGAGAAAATGTTGCTTCATCTGTAAACAAAACACGAGGGAAAAAAATTGGGTTTAAAACTCGTTAGGTCAAAAACCAATGGCAGTATTCATGCCAGTGAGGGAAAATCTTTCGGTTTTAAATGATCCACTTTAGTAATGTGATAGGGGTTTAACTGTTGATTCTGCAAAGTCCGCCACACTTTCATGCAATTTACTACGAGCTCATTAGATATTTGCTGTACACTTATCTCTGGCCACTCTTCAATTATTTGCTTTATGTTATTATTATTTCAATTATTTGTTTTCTTCTATGTTAACATTGCCTTGAATATGACATTCCTTAATTTTCTTGACAAATTGTCCTGTTACTGTTAATTTTCGGTGAACAGATTCAAAAGTCTTACAATCTGGAACCCTCCTTCCAGGAAACCTTTCTTGCATATAAAACTCATGCTTGACCGAAGTTATGCCAAATTATTGCGGGACACCCTGTATATTATTATAAATAAAAAGTTCTAACTATTAAATGGTAACCTTTACTCTCTTAAAAGTTCCGATCTAATTTTAAATATTAGAAACACTCAGATCTAGTCTAACCTTGGACTAGCGTTAATTCCAACACAATTCCAAAATTAAACTTAACAGGCCATCATACATACACATCCGCTCAGCTCTTTCCTAATCAAGACCATCGCATTAAGATATAATAGACATAACACATTTTATTTATCTTCTAAAAATGATAATTAATATTCTTTATTACCCTTCAAAAGTTTTTTCAATAGATTATTAAAAGCTTTTTTTTTAACCGGGCCCCATAATGATGTTTTACATCTCAAATATATTTCTTCAAATATTTCTTAAAATATCTTGTCATAAATTTGTAAGCTTGGGACATCTCCAACCAATAAAAGTATAAATTAGTAATAATTTAAGTTATTATGGAATTAGATTCATAATAATAATAATAATTAAGAAGTTCACATAAAAAGTGCAATGATTAATAACAAACTTAAAAAACTTTGAACAAAAAACATTTTAAACGAATTATTAAAAATCAATAAAATTAAATTAAGCGCTATTATGAATGTAATGTACACCCTCTAGGCTACAATTGACAAAAGCGCGTGTGTTGCACAGCAACAACTTAGCATGCCTTAGAGGCAGGACGCATCTTCAGATCGCTCTAAACAAAAAATCGACATGTAGCGTTTAAAGAAAGTTATAATTAAAGACTTTTAAGCAATTATGTCTTTTTGTAAGTTAGTGATGTGATTGTTAATATCTTTTGGACATAAAATGTGAGTAAAAGACATTGTAATATTGATTTATTTGTAATTGCACTTTGGACAGGACTTTATTCTTAACATGAAAATTTGTAAATCTTGTGATAATGTATTCTTTAGAGTATGTAAGTTGAAAAACTGTCAAAATTCTGCATCAACATAATTAGTTATAATTATTCTGGAATTAAAAGATGTTAATTTTTAAATATGAGTGAGTAAAGTTCTGATTGAGTATATCCTATCATTCACGTGTCACGGCAATCAGTCTGGTGAGTACAGATTGGAGCCTGAACTCTAAATTCTTTTATTTAAACTTGAAATATGATATAAAAAACTATTAAATTCACAAATTAAATAATTAATGATTGATATATACAAAAATTAACTTAAACACACTTACAAAATGACGCCCGAACATAGGGTTAGCTCATAAAAATATAGATTTCATTGAATTAAATTCATAGATTAACTACTAAGCAACACTTACAAAATGGCACCCAAACATAGGGTCTAGTTAAAAAAATATAAATGCAATACGATTAACATAACTACACTTACAAATTTCGTTAATTTTTTTAATTATTTTTATGTAATTTCTATATCACGATATCTTCTCTATACAATATAATCAGAAATTACAATATTTCATTAATAACATCCAAATATTTCAGTTATTTTTGTATGTGCTATTAAAACATCTAAGCTTCATTGGTCCATACCATTCGTAAAAGCCAAATGTGATTAACAATCATTAAAAAAAATATTATTAACGTACCAAGTTTCTTGCCATAAATCAATTGTCCAGCTTCACTAGAGATGGCAGCAGCTGCTGCAGCATCATCTGCATATTGAATGAACGCAAAACCTCGATTCATTACAATTCCTGAAAAAATCACACCCATTCTAAAGAAATCATTTAAAACAATTTGCTTATAATAATATTTCTAAAGTAAGGTATTTTGTAAGTTAACAAAAAAATATTATACAATATAATTATAAGCGTACATCAAATGAGTATCATATATTCACACATAAGGAAACATATGAAAAAAATTTAGGGGTAAAATACCATTGACTTTTTTTTCCTCTAAAAGATAAGACATTGATTGGTCTTCATAAAGTTATAAGAAAAAAATTATGTTGGGATTATCCATGGTCATAGTCGAAAATTATCCAGAAATGCATGAATAGCATCTGGAAAAAGTAGTGGCCAGAATATGTTGAATGGTTTCAAGAACCTCAGAATTTTATTTCATTAATTAACAAAGACATACTCAAATAACTCGCCAACAAACTTTATAGAACTGGCTAAGAAGACATTAAGGAGGTGACAAAATCTCATAGAGAGGACCTAAGCAATGACTATCTGCAAGAACTTGTCCAAAACGAAGAGGTGTATGGAGAAGAACCAGAACAAGTTTTAACCCTTAGCACGCTGAATAACATTTAACAACGCTATTTACTCATAACGTGTTATTAGGGAAAAAAAATTTTTTGTAATTGTTTAAAGTTCTATTTGATTTTGGGTCCTTACAGATATATTTGGTAAAAAAAAAAAATGTAGATTGGCTTTAAAATTATTTTTTAATTTTTTTTACAGATTAAAACAAGGAAAAATACTTAATTTCACATTTTTGACCGCCCTATGAAACGGATTATATATTTTTTTTATATTTACAAACAAATCATATTAATTTTTTTTATATAAAAGTAGGCCTACTATTTAATTCAAAATAACCTGAATTTCATCAAACAAATAAATTTTACTAAAAAAAGATTTTGTGAAAAATCAACATACCGTATCAAAAATATCTTTCTACTGCTCATAATAATTACCTACAATCAGGACATCAAAAAAATTACAGATATAGACTAAATATACATATAAACAATAATACGGCCTAAACAAATCAACAATGAACAGCTATAGCAGTTATAACGCTGACACAAAACATTTCACAATTGACAGTCGTAGTAGAACGAGAAATCACGTTATACACGCTGGGGCAGAACACAAAATGGCGCCTGGTTGCTAACAACCAAATAAAGACCAACGACAGGTGATCGAGAACAAATACCGTAGTGGGAGTGTCACATTATACCAATAGGACATTTCCCTGCACTTTATTGGACTTTAAACGAATTAAAAATACCTGCAGAAGTCAAATAGTGTTGAATCGAGATATCTCGTCATACGCGTTACCAGTCAAGTTCAGGGTTACGTGAAATCCCGTCATACGGGTCCATAAGGGTTAATATTGAGAGGTATGGCTAAATCTTTTGTGCTGATTGAAGAAGGCCTACAAATTTTTGGTTCTGAAGATAAAAATCATGAATGATTTTCAAAAGTTCATCATGTTGTGATGGACGATTAGCGATGCTGTCAAGAAATTTATAAAGAAGAAAAAAATATCCGCACCAAAGCAGTCCATCCTTCATTCGTTTCCCAAGGTTGAAATACATGTTGATAACTAGGAATTCTGTACTGTATGTAATTTGCTGCTATATAAAACAATTTCATAAGGAAATTGGGAGTACATTTTAATTCACTTTCAAGTTTATTGCTTGCACAAATTAGTATGATAAAATATGAAAACATAGTTAAACGAATTTAGCTTAGAACATATCCCTATAATGTACCATATAATCTTACGTAAGAACAAGTTTAGTTTAACGATGCGATATCAAGAATACAACCCCTACATTAAGCGAAGACTCCCTGTACTTGAATCACACTACAAGCTTTTATAATTAGGCATTCCTGGTTTCGATCTTATCTCCTTTGAAATTTATTCATCAAATATTTTAATATCTAATAAAAATTTGAATATGTAAATTCCTCGGTATACACATGAGGTAATATGTATACAGTATAGAGAAATTTTAATGCATGGTAATTTTAAAGGCAAAGTATTTTTTATAGATGTGTTCAAATTCCCACGAACAATTTTTAAAATGAATGATGCACCCCTACTAACTTCATAGATTTTTTGGAGGAGGGTAAATTTTTATTAATACAAAATCTATGTATAACAAATCATAAATTTCTCATTATATATAAAAAATCGTGTTGGAATATAGCAATCAGCAAGATCTAATTACTGTCAATTCAAATCAGAAAAAAATTAGCAGGTAACTTGGTATAATTTATTCTACCAAAAAGATAAGATAATATACCAATTTTTTTTTTTTTTTAGAGCCATTTCAAGATTAAATAAGACAGAGTTTTTATGCTTCTGAGGATCCCGCTGTAACTTGCATGGTTAACACATGCAAAAATTGTTAAAATCTTAGTTACCAACCAAATGATATGAAAATTTCAGGTTTTGTCAAAAAAATTGTACTGATTTCAGAAAAAAAATTAACAATCAGTGCAAACAACACCCAAATTTATCAAAAAATATTATAGGCCTATACAAAAATTAGAAAATTTAAAAAGAAAAAATATTGTTTATAAAAAAATTAATATCACCCAATTTTTTTTTTTTTTTTAAATCATAAGCCTTTACAGATTGTTACCGAATTGAAATTGTTGATGCACACATTTTATGTCTTTATCTGAAAAGTATATTTCCTGAAAAGTATCTTGGTAGAGTAGTTTTCACTAATATCGAATAATACAATAGCTTCATTTGACTGGAGATTTTATTTAAAATTCTTTAAAAAGTTAGATTGGGATTTAGTTAATGAGAAAGGAGATTGGTAAATGTTTACTTAAAGATAACTTGTAATTTTCATTTTTAAAATTTTTTTATTGTATACTACATAAGTACCTTACTTCTTAAGAATAATGTTTTCCTTGTGCAGATCACTATTTTTCACTGAACAATTACAATCTAAAACCTATCAATTTCACAAAATATAATTTTTCCTTAATTTCATTAGACATACTAAATTACTTAATTTCAAGTTTTCCGATTGTTTCTAAATCACACACATACATAATCCTGTAAGTTTAACAACTCTGAAATCTCGTCTGTCTGTCTACATTTAACTTCTGAATTATAGTTTCTTTGTCTTTGAATGCAAATAATCGATGAAATAAAATCTTTTACAATTTCATTATGTTTATTTATCAGTCACGTTATTTGCAACTATTCCATTTCTCCCAATCAAATACATCTTGATATAAAGATCTCAGAATTATGAACGTTTGTTGATTGGACATGGATCAGTTTCAAAAATATTTAACTAATATATATATTTAAATAATTATTTTATACATAAAGCAGGTAAAATGCCATGAATTTTATGATATGTGGTAGCAAATATCATAAGGATTACAAATTATTTTTTTCTTGATTAGCATAATGCCCTTTGGTTGATTTTAAATTTTTTATAAAACAACATTTTTTCTTTTTAAATTTCCTAATTTTGGTATATAATATTTTTTTGATAAATTTTGGTGTGATTTCCACTGATTGTTATTTTTTTTCTGAAATCAGTACAATTTTCTTGACAAAACCTGAAATTTTCATACCACCAGTTTTATTAAAACTTCAAATGGTTCTAAAAAAAAACACTAGTTGAGATAGAGCAATGAAATTTGATATATTATCTTATCTTTATGGTAGGATAAAATTATACCAAATTTCATCAAAATCTGAAGTGGTTGGTGTCATAGCCTGGATGAACTGACATGAAATGACCTCTTAGTAATAAAACACTGTAATGCAAACCATTGTAAGTTACATAAATGTCTTTTAAGATTTAAAAATCTAGCGTTTAAAAGTGACTCATATTTTACTTGAGAACATAATATACAGATATCAATTGAAAAGGGGGGGGGGATCCCACGTTGTATTCTACAAATATCAGAAATACATTTTACGGGAATAAATAATATTCATTTATTTATCATCAAATAACTTAACTAAAATGAAAATAAGTCAAACTAAAAACGTATCAATATTTTAGTACTTGCCTACAATTTTTCCATGTTGTCCAAACCTTTCTTCCAATTCTGGTTTCTCCAATCTAGGTGGTATGTTTCCAATGAATATTCTGGAATTTGTAGTGCTTGGATCTCTCATTATCTTATTCAGCTCCAGGACGGAAAGTGATCCATCACCTCGGAAACTCATTGCGTTGTATTTGTTTGATTCCTATATTAAAATATAATGTAATATCATAGTAAATATGTATTAATAAAAGAATATTATGAATAAAAAAGGCTATAAAATAAAAATTTAATATGTAAATATTATTAATAAAAGAATAGCCTACTATGAATAAAAATGGCTATAAAATAAAAATTTAATCATATTCAGATCTATAAAAGAAAATATAAAACATATAACACCAGGTTATCTTAAAATAACATGAGAACTTTTTGAAAAGTAACAAGTAGAAAAACATCCCTTATCATAAGCCAGTCATATTTCTCAGTTTTTAAAATATGATGGTTGCCATAAAAACTATACTAGCAATACGAAATCAAAACAAACAATCTAAATACCAAATATTTGTGTATAGGCCTAGATCATAAATTAAACCTTAAATCTCAATTATAAAATGATCTATGTTATGACATAGTTAATAAAAATATATACCACATTAGCGGTAAAAACAACCTTTATTCACACATACTAGATGCAAATATTAAGTTTCTAGATCATGATCAATTGATTACTGAACAAAGCATCGGAATCCGTTCGGCTCCGTTGTCCGTAGTATAGTAACACATTCGGTATGTGATGATCACCTACCTATGGATAGAAGTAAAGAAAGATATGGACCAGTGGAATTACTGGTTATCGGTTTAATACACCAGTCTAAGCGTTCAATATGCACTAATACTGTATGAGCTATTCAATTTTATTTACTCTTTTGTGTATAAATTTAATGGCCATTACTACTTGAATACATATTTTATATGCTCAAGATATGTTAATATTTTAACGACTTTTATTCAATTGTTCACAAATTAACTACCTTGAGCAAAATAGTTCATATAAACAGATTCTAACATCTAACCGATTTTCTGTATTTGAGAGATTTAAGTAGTTCTTTTATCTGAAATTAACAGTAAATATGCATTGTACCATATGTGTTGAATAATATGCTTCTATTTTCTGAAATCGTTAAATACGTACCTTATTACGTACAATTCACATCCTACTGATTATGGCATTTGTCCCAACAAAATTTTCCATGCACCAAATACATTATTTAGGCCTATATAAGAAAATAATTTAAAACAAGGGAATCCTGCTTTGAAAACAAAGGAATTAGTTTATTTTGCTATGGTTATTAGTAGAAGCGATGATGTCAATAAACAATTACCTCATAGTAATTTTATTTTTTTTTTATCATCAGCTACGTACTTTACTTCTTAAGAATAAATAATGTTTTCTTGCGCAGTACACTATTTTTCACTGAAAAATCACAATCTAAAAACTATCAAATCCAAAGTACTTATATGTTAGACCTAATGGCAAATGTTCACATTTACGTCTCAAATGTTATTAAAGATATTTCAATCTTTAATATCTGACATCCGTGACCACAGTTTAATATCTGACATCCGTGATCACAGATCACGTGATATGCTGTGAATCCTCCACATTAATAATCTAATATCAAATTATTAACTTCAATAAACTTACGAAAGGTTTGACCAAGTGATTATATATATATATATAGCTACCTGGCCAAACCTGTCGTGATATATAATTATATCGCAAAGTAAGCAAATTATTAACTTCACTAAACATACGAAAGGCAACCTGGACAAACCTGTTATGATATGAAATAGCGATCTAGCATAGTCTCATTGTGTAATGTGCAAGCGTCAAACCATACGCTATTAACATTGCCATTATGTCTTAACCTATAAATACGTCGGTTTTGGTAGTTTTGAAATTCTCATTTTTCAGTGAAAAATAGTGATCTGCGTAAGGAAAACATTTTTTATTCTTAAGAAGTAAAGTATGTAGTAGACATAAAAAAAAAAGAAATCCAGAAAATAAGACGCCACCTTTAAGTAAACAATTACCCTTACCTTAAAACAATGAAATCATTGTCAAAATAACCTCTAATTGCCATAAATCAGTCATTTTAAATCTCTGATTTCTGACAGAAATAATTAATTGTGAAAGATAAAAAGTGGTAAGCCTCTTTAATAATGATTAAAATGATGAAAAAACCACTATTTTAAAGAGGAATGCCGAGATTTCACACTAAAATCGATTGGACAAATGTTCTCCATATTAACCAGGCAAATATATATCTAGTCATCATGAATCGTAAATCATAAAAGCATAGTAGGCCTAATATCAACCTGTAGAACCTGTGCTCATGCGCCCCACAAGTGAATTCAATATGGCTATTATATTGAAAATGTTAAAAATTGCTCAATTTCAATGATTGTTAAGTAAATGATGAATTGTGAAAGATAAAAAGCCACTTGCCTTATAAAGGAGTATCGAAATGATGGAAACAAAACATTGGTAATTATTTACTTTTAAAGGGGGTGCTTTATTTTCTGGATTTCTTTTTTGTATCGTCTATTACTTCTTAACAATAAATAATATTTTCCTTGCGCAGATCACTTTTTTTGCTGAAAAATCACAATCTAAAAACGGTAAAAGTTTACTTTAAGGTGGCGCCTTATTTTCCAGATTTTATTTTTTTATCATCTACTACATACTTCTTCTTAAGAATAAATAATGTTTCCCTTGCGCAGATCACTATTTTTCACTGAAAATCACAATCTAAAAACAATCAAATCCGACATTTATAGGTTAGACTTAATGGCAAATGTTCACATTTACGTCTCATGTTAAGATATTTCAATCTATATATCCGTAATAACAGTTCACGTAATATGTTGTGAATCCTCCATATTAATAATCAAATTTCAATAAACTTACGAAAGGTTTGGCCAGGTGGTTAACCTGGCCAAACCTTATATATATATATATAACCACCTGGCCAAAACTTTCGTAAGTTTATTGAAGTTAATAATTTCAAATTAGATTATTAACATGAAGGATTCACAGCATATCACGTGATCTGTGATAACGGATATATAGATTGAAATATCTTTAGTAACATATGAGACGTAAATGTGAACATTTGCCATTAAGTCTAACCTATAAATGTCGGATTTGATAGTTTTTAGATTGTGATTTTTGAGTGAAAAATAGTAATCTGTACAAGGAAAAGATTATTTATTCTTAAGAAGTAAGGTATGTGGTAGACAATAAAAAAAAAAATCGAGAAAATAAGGCACCACCTCTAAGTAAACATTTACCAAAAAGCTATTTGGAAGACGAATTGCCGATATTTCGCACTAAAATCAATTGGACATTAATGCATATTTACCCTCCTTCCAATAGTAATGTTTTTTGTAACTTATTCTCTATAGTAAAGCAGGCAAAGAATTAAGCAAGGATTAGTATAAATAAGCATAGGTGGCCTATTGTATGGTGAAGAAGGCCAACATAATTATTAATTAGTCATACAATTTTAGGTAATAAAAATCTGAGATGTTATGTTGTTAAATGGTAACAAGAGTCGCTAGTTTAGATGTAATCCCAAACACATCATAAAGTCCAATATGCCACGGCATATATAACTACCCTTCACTATGTATTAATATAACTAAAATTGTGGCCAATTACAAAATTCTACACAACAAGAAGATTTGACTATATAAATTTTAAACCGGCTGACGCTAACCAAATTTGATGGACATTCAAGACTATTTTAAAAGTATTCCACTAGACTTACTTTCGTTTCTCTTCTACCTCTCTATATCACTTTCGTTCCTTTTGTGCCGCCCAATATCTTAATTTAGTTCAAGTATTAAAATCCAGTGATTAAAATCCTTTAAATGAATAAGAAAGCACAATTTTCAATACACTATTAATTATTTTATGTTGCACTAATGTAATACCAATACCGTACCGGTACACTAAGCACTACTACCAAATTATAAATATAAATTATACGCTTCCGGTTTACCACAGATAAAAGAGACCATACCTGAAAGATCTCTCCGCTCTACATCTTCCTCTGAAAAAGTACACCATCACATTTACGTTAGAGAAAAAATTATATTATTTATAATATAACTACGCAATAAATAGTTGCCATCTTTGCACGTTAAGACTTTTACTTACAAAACTTTGTCACTACAATTTACTAAAATGAGCAACACTTGTAGAAACTTCAATCTCCAAATGAAATATAATACAATTTTCAATAATAAACATTTTATTTGTACGATACAATACATGCTTAGTTTCAATGACTATCATCCTCAATTTTCAAATTCTCACAAACCTTCCTATCACTGTATCATACATTCCAAATATCTGATGTACGATTTATGAAGCAATAATGTTATTTCTAAGAAATACATAAGGACTAAAGCATTCTCAATAATTATCGTTTTTTGTAAGAAACGACGATAATAAAAAGAAATGGTTGGTAATTATAAGGTTTCCAAATGTTCGGTAATGGGAGGATATGTTTTAATTTTATACCTCAGTCAGTGAGTCATTTTGGCTAGAAGATAAATCTAAATGGTTATGTTTACTATAATTGTACATTCTATGTCCCAAACCCAAGTTATATTATATTATTCTGCATTGGGGAACTGCAGTTGGGACGCCAAAATTCGAAAAAAATGAACAAAAGTTACGCAACGTTGATGCCTCTTCACTTTTAACCATGTGTTACCTACTCCCCCGTTTATATTAATCTAACGGGTATAAAGAATTAAGTAACAAAATTCTGCACCTAGACCCTTAGTCACGAATGGATAAGTGAATTTCCAATTAGTGTATATCCCTTTATACTTAACCAGTATACGAAGCATTGAGTATGTTTGGTAATCGTGGAAAATTCCGACCTCTGTATTTTTTACTGATCATCACATTTTCATGACCTGAGGAAACCGAAAAATTAATGCCGTCTGTTCGTCGTCATTGTCGTGGTTTTGTCTGTCAGTAAAGCAAAAAATAGCGGCCACAAATATGAAGATATTAACCTTTAGCGTTCACTGCGGGGTCTACAGGGAAAATCATTTTTCAATTTTCTCCGTGAAAAGTGAGCGTGGGGAATTTTTGCTCCCTGTGTAAATTAGGGTGGCCAGCCTGGCTAAATTCTCCCACTATAGCTACTATCAGTTGCTCACTAGACTCTGAGTGAATAGGTTATGTTTACTGTTTGGGGTCCTACAAACCCCGGTGTGAACTTTATGCTGACTTTTAATGGATGTTCTGGTTTTGTTTCCTCCTTTTTTATTACATGTCAATAGTGATTTTGTAAAATGAGTTTGCGATCAAATCACTATATATATAAACGGCTTTGTCCTGACTGACTGACTGAATGACTGACAGAGAATCAACGTAGAGCAAAAACCAACAAAGATATTGATACCAAAATTTAAAGGCATATTTGTATGAGGTCATAGACGCTCACTAAGAAAGGATTTTGCGAAATTTTAATTTTAAAGGGTATTAAATACAAAAAGAAAAACAAGTCAATTTCATTCATTTGATTTTAAACGTCAACATACACGCGCCTAGCGGCAAAAATATAAGACTCGAATCAAAACAAATTCTAAATCTAATATTTTCCGACCCAATTATAACTAATCCAGAAAATTGTCAATCTAAAACAAATCAAAACCTATATTAAAATTGCGCCTAAGAATTTGATTAATCCATAAAAAATAAAAATACACAGTTAAAGACAAGATAACTTAAATAATTTGTTTTTATCTAGACGTGAAAGGTCAACTTGGAAAATAACCGAATTGAAAATATAACTCCGATCTTTCGCCGATTATAAAAATACAGAAGACCTAGAGACAAAATGAGATATACAGAAATACGAAGTAGATATTTCTAAATATAAAACATCACCTGAGTTCATATAAATATTTAATAACAAAGACATAATCTGTCGAAATATGAACGAAAATCTGGAATTAAGATGTCGACCATTAGAAGCAAGACGTTAGTTATAAAATACACGCCCACAGAAGTTTGTGATTGGAGAAGAATATCGCGGGACTTTCTTCGCCGATATGAATAGAAATTGTGTATATATATATATATATATATATATATATATATATATATATATATATATATCAATATAAGATATTTTTCTTTATCCTTTGAGAGAATTTATTTAACCCTATTCAACATTCTAAATTTTAATTGAATAATGTAAAATCATATTTAAATATATAAATTATTAACAGTTTCTTGAATAAGTAGGATCATAAATTACATTTCATCTTTCCCCCAAAAATAAACAAGATTGCATAAGAACAATGAACTTATAAAAACAATCTCTCTGTACGCCTTTGTTGAAAAAAAAAATTGAATAATTTTTTTCAGTGTATATTTAGAAGCCATTAAAACTATATGGATGCTTTTCTGGACAGTTCAGTTTTCCTAAATAATAGTATTAAAATTTATTAAATAGAACATCAGAAGATTTTAAATTAAGGCTCTAATACTTAATCTATCTATCTATCTTCTATCTATATAAATAAAAATGTAAATGTGCGTTTGTTCAAAATCGATAATCTCAGAAAGTTCTTCACCGATTGCTTTGAAATTTGGACACAGTATTCCATTCGAATCCACGAGTGTTTTTATATACTTTTTGAAAAACTGTAGCATCTAATGAACATAAAAACAACAAAATATATGCTCAATATTTAACAAAAATGCAAGCGCCATTACATATGTTTATGGACTATAATAATAACAGCTGTAGTCAACTGTTTCCTATATTTCCATTATCAGCTGATTTCAAACTTCAAACAACTGTATGTATTTGTATTTCTATCTTTTAAGATAGGTTTTTGTGACAACGACATCTGTTGAAGTAAAAACAAAACACACTATATTAAATATTTTCAATGTTTCCAAATGTATTGTTGTAATTAACAAATGTTTAAATCAATTAATTATTTTGTAAGACATTCCGTTAGTACAATAACATTTACTATAGCATTAATTTCGTGAGTATAAATAATTTTTTGTATTTTTTCACCGTCTTTCATTTGGTTAAACCAGATTAAATAAAAAAATTACAATAACTCAAATAACATTTTTTGTCATAACCTATTTTCATCATTATAATATTAATAACTATATTAAACCATTTGATTTATCAATATAAAATTAAAAATAATTAGGCCTAAAAGGTCATACTTTTATCTTTCTTTTAAAATTAAAAAATCTTAATAAATACAAAACATAAAATTGTAACAACTAGGCCTACAATTCAAAAAACCCATTTATTTTATAATCTAAACTGTATTACACTTCCAAATTTTATAATAACATAACTATATAATTAATTACTTCTAAGATAATTAATATATCAATATGAAATAAAAAACACTTAAAAGACAATATTTATATCTTTATTTTAAAATTAAAGAATCTTTATAAATACAAAACATAAAATTGTAACAGTTAGGCCTACAATTTAAATAAAAACTTATCTAAATGTTACATAAATAATAACTTTTTTAAAACAGGTTATTGTACACAATGTTATTTTCTCGGGAATATTAATTAGGACAGAGATTTTGTATTGTTATAAATAAAAGAGGCAATTTTCAATTTATAAAATATATCATTTACCATATTATAAATAGGCCTAGCCTACTATTAAATTCTAATGTCTTTTTTTTAAATTAGATTGTAACATATTGTTTTCTTAATTTTAAATATTATTATCTTAACGCAAGCTTTTATTGGTTTGTGTGTGTTGAAATATATGTTGGTTCAATCTAGGCCTAACTTAAAAATATTATTTGTACTAGCTGGACATCCGAATCAACTGTTTCATCAGTTATTTTATTAAATTGGCTGCTATGGTAATGAATGCCAATAGGTACATTCAAGAAATATGTATTGGTTCATCTTTCTAGGCCTAACCTAAAATTATATTTAATTTATTTTACCTACCTTAATGGCAACATACACACATAATTTATGTTGTTGTGCTTATCTTTGGCATAGTACGTTTCTATTGATATTTATAAATTTCATCTTTCAATAGTAATTTTTTAGTTTTTCATAAAGTTGTTTATTTATTGATACTACAGCTGCTAGACACTGGGTTTAATGCCCAAAGATTTTTTTACGATTTTCAAAATAAATTTACAAATAATATGGAATATAAAAAATGTTTTTATCAAAATGAATCCTACTCTATGTTACTCTGGGATAGTGTAGCTTTTTATTTAAAAAAAATGTTTCAATTGGTCCCATATTTCCAACATAAAAATGTTCAAGTATTTCCCAATATTCAAACCAATTATAAGAATTGCGATTGGCTGAGTGAACGAGCTATTCTTGCCTCCAAGAACAAAGACGTCTACGAACTAAATAATATTATTCAGACTAAAATTCAAAGTGAGGTAGTCACATACAAGTCCGTCGACACTGTTGTAGAAGCAAATGAAGCAAATAATTACCCAACAGAATTTTTAAATTCACTCTATCTGCTAGGGATGCCACCACACTTAATGCAATTGAAAATCGGTGTGCCGATAATCATCTTGCGAAATATCAACCAGCCAAAGCTTTGCAACGGCACAAGACTTGCAGTGAAACAATTAATAAACAACGTCATAGAAGCAACAATCTTGACAGGACCTTACAAAAATGATGATGTCCTCATTCCTCGCATTCCTTTAATTCCAACAGACATGCCATTTAAATTTAAGAGATTGCAGTTCCCAATTCGATTGGCATTTGCCATTACCATTAACAAAGCTCAGGGCCAAAATTTAGAATTGTGTGGCTTAGATCTAGAAACGGATTGCTACGTTAACCAGATAATCTGTATATATACACAAACAATGGAACTACAAAAAATATTGTGTACCCACAAGCATTGTTTAAATAAACATATTTTAATTTATGTCTTTATTTATGTCTTTTATTTATTTTCCATTTAACCAGATGAGCCAAAGCAATGCGTGGCCGGGTACAGCTAGTGATGATATATTAGCAGCTTTATGTGAAGAAGATTTAAGTGATAGTGGGAGTGACTTTGGTGGAGATAACACTGATGAAGATCCAGATTTTGTTCCAGAAGAAGAGGACGAGGAATGTATTGAATTAGTAGCCAATGAAGAAGTTGAAGTTGCAGAGGGAAATGAGACTGCCCAAGATGACAATGAAACGAAAGAACCAGCTACAAATAACGTAAGTGAATCAGGAGGAGAACAATCTGCAAATAATGTGAGTAGAAGATATTTACTAAGGGGTAAAAATAAATATGTTTGGACAACTAAAGTTCCTGACAGGCGGGGTAGGTCAGTGGCTCGTAACCAGGTAAAACATCTTCCAGGAGCTAAGGGCCCGGCCAGAAATGTTCAAAAACCTGTAGATTCGTGGAAATTGTTACTTGACCATCACATATTGGGAGAAATCACTATGAGAAAATGAGGAAATTACAAGACAAAGACAACAACTTCAAGAACGGGAAGTAACGATCCAAACATACCACTACCATACAAATGATGAAGAGTTGCTGGCGTTTATTGGCCTACTTTACACAGCAGGTGTTTTAAGAAATGGAATGAGAAATTTAGTTGAGCTTTGATCAACTGACTTGGGAAACCCCATTTTTCGAGCAACTATGAGTTTGCTCAGATTTACGTTTCTAGCTGTTTGTATTAGTTTTGACGATAAGAGAACTCGTCAGGAAAGAAAAACCACGGACAAACTAGCACCTATTCGTTTTATTTGGGACAAGTTTATAAAAAACTATATAGACATGTACACGCCTTTTGAACATGTCACAGTTGACGAGCAGCTGTTGGGTTTTAGAGGTAGATGTCAATTTCGAGTCTACATCAAATCAAAACCTGACAAATATGGCCTGAAAATAGTCAGCCTTAATGATGTAAAAACTTCTTATATGCTGAATGCTATACCTTACGTTGGAAAAATGTCTCCTCCAAATAAAGAACCAATACCAAGATATTTAGTCAGGAACATTACTGAACCCATACATGGGACAAACCGTAATGTTACGGTTGATAATTAGTTTGCTTCCGTCGGGTTGTTTCAGACAATGGTCCAAGACTACGGACTCACCATGGTGGGTACGCTAAGGAAGGACAAGGCGGAAATTCCTGAAAGTTTCAAGTCCTTCAAAGAAGTAGGTTCATCACGTTTTGCCTTTGACCACAATAAAACTCTAGTCGTGCATTCTCCAAAAAGAGGCAAAAACGTAGTTCTACTGTCAACCATGCATTATGACGATGCAATCGATGAAGAAACCAAGAAACCGTAAGCTATTTTGTTTTATAACTCCACGAAAGGAGGAACTGATACGTTTGACAAACTCTGTCACTGTTATTCAGTGGCAAGAAGAACCAACCGGTGGCCTCTCAGATTTTTTTTTGGTATGCTTGATCAAGCCGGAGTAAACAGTATGGTTCTTTACTTGTTAAATGAGGTGAACAAAAAGGTAACTCGTCGATGTTTCTTACATGACTTAGCCAGGGAACTCGTGACACCTCACTTACAAACCAGACTTGCAACCTCAGGAATGAGACGAAGCATACAAACACTTATTCAGGACATTCTGCAAGTTCCACCTCCTCCTCCACAAAGGAATGAGCCAGCCAGGAAGCAGAGATGTGCCTTTTGTCCACGGAATAAAGACAGAAAATCCAAAAATGTGTGTACTAACTGTAGTCGTGCTATATGTGAAGAGCACAGAGCTTTTTTATGTTTAGATTGTTCTCAATAAGTGTTCCACTGAAATGTTGCTAGGCAGTAAAATACCATAAAAAGGTGTTATTTTTTTCCAAGTAAATATGTTTTTTTTTAGTAAGTTTGTTATATCATTAATTAGTATAACCTTAAATATGTATGAAACAATATGTAGAGTTTTCAAATTATGCGTTGAAATAAAATTTTGAAAAAATTAAAAAATGCTTGTGTTTTTTGTTAATCAAACTACATGCAACTCAATAACAGCCACTAAAATAATTTTAAAATATTTTAACTAATTATAATGGGCTGGATTGCTATACAAATAAAGTACTAAGTCTAACAATACTGATAATGGCAAATAAATCAAATACACTTTTGTATTAAAAAAAAAAATTAAAAAAATTAAAAAAAAAAAAAAACTGGGGTCTGTGGGAGGACCCCTGTGTGAACTTTGTGCAACTCTGTAGGGGGTGTGAACGCTAAAGGTTAACATGAAATTTGGTATAGAGCTCATAAAACCCTTTTGAAACACAACAAATTAGATAAAAATTTGGAATTTTAATTCAACTTGTAAAAGTACCAGTCATGATTTCCCAAGAAAATGTTATTTTCGTATAGTACAAAAGCTGTGTCACAGACAATAGCATAGCGAGGGGAAGCTCCTTCACATATGATAAAGATCCCTTGATATATCAATACAATTTAATATTTCCTACCCAAGAAACCAAAACATTACATTTAGAAGATCTGGTTGTATTACATTGTATGATGGAACTGGGTACATACCATGATGGTTCCATGAGGAGAGGATGAAAGTGTACGGTTCAACAATTGTTGTGTCAGTTGGAGGGTATAGCACTTTACTTGAAACTGTACAAGAGAGGTGGGGGTGAGAGACATCGACGACTGAGTAAAAAAACACTGATAAAATCAATTCCGAATAGACCTCTAACATTAACCTGGGAAAATACACTGTTAAACTGAAAATATCACATCTCAGAGGAGTTTAAATTTTAAACAAAATGAGTTAATATAATTAAATGGATAAGTACATTTTAATGATGGTAATATGGCATTAATTTCTATTTCATAATTTGATATTACAATTAACTATTACTTCCACACATATGCATAGTATAGAGAAAGTTTATATTTATAGAGCCTAAACTTGTTTCACTTATGCATAAACGTGTCCTCAGTGTAAATAGTATTTGATTAAAATTGAACTTTAAAATAAAAGTGATTTTTGTTTTTTGTGAACCATTCCAGAACCGTAATATTTTTTAGTTAGCTATTTTAACACGGAATATAATAACTAAACTTCACAATTCACTAAAATTTGAATGATATTGTTAGAGTTGATAATGAAAAAAACGTAATTGTCTTTCTTTCTTATGGCAGGTATCTCCAAATTATGAGCCATCAAAAAGAAGAAAAAACTTAAAGATATATGGTTATACCACATATCAAATTGAAGTAAATAAGTCCTAGCATTTGGGTTGTACATATAGCACTGCAGAGATGACAAATACCAGACAACAGACATTATATACACAGATAGACATTAGTTCAAAAACCACTTATTTAGACCCAAGGGACCTAAGAATGGATATATGCCGGGGGGGGGAGAAATCTCAACAACAATTTTTTGACCCATGACATAACTTTCACTATATGTGTGAAAATAAAAGTTATTAAATTATCGAATTATGAAATAGAAATTAATGCCATATATCCATCATAAAAATGTACTTATCCATTTATTTCTATTCACTCATTTTGTTTATTGTAATGCCAATGTCTAAAACTACAAAATGTGTGCATATTATAGGCATTTAACAGTGACTTTAAGAGATCTATTTTATGTCTAGATGGCACATGAAATCTTTTTAGGCTTAGAATGGTTACATCACAAGTTTTTTTAGTTTCACATTATTCTCCCTCCTCCTCCATGCACACAATGTAAACTTCAATATATTAAATTTTCTTAATAACTAATCTTGACTACATAACCTGTTGATTATATATTGATTGAAGTGAATGCCAACCACAACCACATAACACCCTAAATATAAACTTGTTTAATGATTCACTATTGGTCTGGGTGGGAAGGGAAGACTGGTTCATACTCAAATGCCAAATACCAAATGGTATTTCCATCCAACCCCAGGGCACAATTATAATTTTTCGCAACATTTAAATTGAATGTTGTGACAATTTGTCCTTTGAACCTAACCCGACCAATGTAAGTAATTATATTTTCAAAACTGAGTATTTCTGGTAAAATTTAAATTTAGATTTTGAACTAATAAGTATAGCCTTAATAAGGTATAATAAGTATACCTTGAATAAAACTTGTTGTAGAATGCGAAATTGATCAAATATTTTCATGATCCAACTTAAAAAAACAAACAATAATTATTTATTACAAATGGTTGACCAAGACCTGTCATAAACACAGGTTTTATCTTGGTTGATGGAGTTAGTTGCATTTTTCTGTGTGTTAACTATTCTCTCCTGTCTTCATTAATCTACTATGGAGAGGGTGGATACAAAAACATTAGTCTTTATTTAGCCTTGGCTTTATTCATAGATTATACAAGCATATTGTTTTTTCTATGTTCTTTCATCTTATAAAAAAAGAAGTAAAGAGATAATATTTAAAAACACTTTCCTCGAATACTCTAATACCGTCAGGGTCAGAAGATAACAGATAGGAAAGATTAGAGAGGTATCTAATGTGAGAGTAGATAAAAAAAGAGGCTAGATACCTTAGTATTGTCACACCAATACTCCACTATAAGTGAGACCCTGAGGAGTACACAAGACCTCAATGAGATTTCCAGTGATTTAGTGATACAAAATAGAAATAATATAGGCTAACCCAAATTACTAATACATATAAAAGAAATAAAATATATACCGAATAATAGGGAAGGAGATAAACTGTTATGGAGTATATCAGTAGGTAGTTTTGGTTTATAAAAAAATAGTTGACATATTACTATTTGATCGACTTCAAGGCCAAAAACATTAACTTTTGGACATTAGATTTTGAAGTTCTGATTGTACATTCTATGATAGGGCTGGGAAGTACCATGATGGCACTTATCAGCTTGTTTACTGATATGATATTTACTTATCTGTTTGTCAGAGTATAATAAAACTAAGAATTTATGAAATCATTTCACCATAAATTACATTAAACCCCATTTAAATTATTTTTCTGTACTTATAATTATAATTATTGAGATTAAAGTAATGTAATATTATATAAATTAATACACATAATCCAATCAACATAATCATACATAACAAAAAGTAATTTTTGAATTGTTAAAGTATTAAATATTTTATTAAAACTAGAATTAACTAGTCCATATTAGAAAAAAAAACTTACATGAGAGCATTCATAATTTATCACAATTATTATCATTTTCATTTTCATTTATGTTAAACAGGATGTACAGTGTGCACTGTGGTAAAATGAACTTGCTACTGACTGTGAGTTAACTTATCTCAGGTTCTCATTGCTGTATCATATAATACATTGGACTTTAAAGTTAACTCGTCGGTTTTATATATTTCAAATTCCTCGACTGCATCCATGAATGCTCCTTTGTTGAACATGTAAATAGGTTTGAAGTTAGTTTCAAAATCTGTATATTTATGGTCTTCGTCAATAATATGCTTCGCGAAATTTGACTTTATATTCATCACTTTTTTGGGGAGGTGTTCTTTCTACCGTTGATAAAAAGGTCTGTTTTAAAAACAATAATATAGATGTCGTTACGACTGATCCAACAATAGTTTTTAAAAAAAAGTTGACCCATATGATCAGCAAATGTACTAATCTATTGACGCACCCACACGTCAAACTTTAAAAACTATTAATCCTCATTCACTAATCTTTTTGGATTTCAAAAATACATAAAAATGATTCTCCGATCAAACCACTCGTAAATTTTACAACCACACCTAGTTATAAAGTGGCTAAAATACTTTTGCAAATAATAAAAAATAACATCAAGTTACATAAAGACCACAGTATAAAAATAGCACTGCAATTATCAATAAAATAAAGGATATATAGGGTTAAAACATAATTACAAGATTCCATCATTTGACATAGTAAATCCTACATACAAATGTTCGTATCAACGAAACTTTAACAATAGTAAACAATTTTCTTGTCAAAGCCAAAGTATTAACACGCCAACAGGTAATTGAGTTAATTGACTTACTAACTATTGTTCTAAAACAAATTATTTCCCATTTATTAATAGTTTCTATATCCAAGAAAATGGACTGACTTTGGTTTCGATTCTATCTGTCATATGAAAATGATAATAATTGTATTTATGGTGTTTAGTGTCGTATTCACTATATGTTGACAACACGTTCATTATTTTCAATAGGAGCTTGTGACAAAAAAGTTTTAACAACAGATTACAGTTTACCCTTGAAACTGAAACTAACAATAGCATAAATTTTCTGGATTTAACAATTACAAAACAAATAGATAGATTTAAATTCAAAATATACCGAAAGCCAACTACCACGGACATTACTATACACTTTGATTCCCATCACCTTATCTCCCATAAATTAGCCTCATACACAGATTAATTTCAACCCCACTAGATGACAATGATTTTTGATAAGAACGTAACACAATTAAACATATTGCAATGGCAAATGGATATGAAACTTTGATTATAGACAAACTGTTTAAAAATCAGTTAAATACAAAACACCATGTACAAAACAGAAAAATGAAATATAAATTTTGTCTAGCTATGGCAGCATTTCTCCAAAAATTTTAGATAACATATTTAGAAAAATAAACGTAACAGTACCATACCGTACAAAAAATAATAACACACATAAAATACTTCGACCGAAATCAACAACCCCTCTAAAAGAAAAAACGGTGGTATATAGGATAAATTGTACCTATTACGGTTAATACTATATAGGTCAGACAGGGAGACCTTTTTTACAATGGCATAGAAAAAACATCCCCAAAAAAAGTGATTAATATAAAGTCAAATTTCGCAAAGCATATTATTGACAATGGCCATAAATATATAGATTTTGAAACTAACTTTAAACCTATTCACATATGCAACAAAGGAGCGTTCATGGATGCAGTCGAGGAATTTGAAATATATAAAGCTTTTAAACAACAATCTAATAATGATCTATTGAATGACCAGTTAAATTTTGTAGGCTATATCACTACTTTCTGGACATCGCATTGGTTAGGCCCTAGTATGCCACTTAGATGGGTACAAAGTCTTTATTCGCTTAGCTCATGTCAATGTCGTGGACTTAGCGAGCCATGAAGGTATATATTTATATGATGGTGACTAGGCTCTGCCGGATTTCATAACTATAAGAAATGTCACATTTTCTTTGGAGGTCAAGTTTCGAAATGTCATTTATCACAATAACTTTGCTAGTATTTTTCATCATAGGGAGGTGAAGATGAAATCTTTACATGCAGAATTTTTATTTAATTTTTATCTGATAACAAATTTCATTTTCCTATCTTTATTTTTGTGGCCGATATCATGCTTACCTACAACAATGGACTGTATGTCGAAAATTACTTTTTTGGATTCTTGAGCTGTCAAAAATATCTAGCTACTGGATGAATTGGCGACATATTTATTTGTACAAAAATCCCCACTTTTCTTCTTCTCTAAATGTTAAATGAATGGGTACAAATTATATTAAAAACTTAGACTTAGGGATATGAATAAAGAATGTTTTAACATATTGAGAAATTTTATCTCATATATTGAAGATATATCAATATTGACAAAAAGTATAGCTTTTAAATTTTGGTTTATGATGACAAGTTCAAAATTTACAAACTTTTTACGTTCTTTAATTAATATCCACCAATCCCAATCAACAAAAAACAATTTTGTTTTAAATTATTGTTAATACAATGTCTTTAGCTTTATTTAGGCAGTTGAATATTCTATCTTTACGAAGATTGTATGTGTATGTACTTCTGAATGCAGTTGTGATAAAGGGTAGACTGGACATGTCACAGTCTGTTATACAGGATATGCATAGAGAGCAGTATTGGATTTTACAATCAATTTTATAACCAGGACAAAACTAACTATATTTGAAAAAATTTTCCTATTCCAGGCACCTTAATTTTTTAATGCTTTGCCTAAAGATATAAAGAAAATTGATAAAGTAAAATCTATTTTAAAGAAATTAAATGACTGGCTACTTGATTTCGGAAATATTGAAAACCTTTTTTGTGTGAAAGTCTAACACTGCTGTTTTTGGTTGGAGGTACAAACAAGCCTTAGCAGAGATCACGTCTTTATGTCTATTTAAATGATTGTTGGTGATAGGATTTAACTCCCTGTTTTTCCATATATGTTTTTTTTAAGTTTGTGCTGATAAACCCAAAACTCGCTTTGCCAAGCCCGATTTTATAACTGGGCAACATGGGCACTTGCCCAGGGGCGCAAGGGTTTTGGGTCATATATATATATATTTTTTTAATTGACCAGTATTAATGCAGTATATGTCGATAAAAGTTTATAAATTTAAAAAACTATAAAAAATTATAGAGCTGAAAAATCAAAATTTTAAGGTAGCACAACCATTCTTCAGATCTTTCTGAACAATTTGGTAACATTTCCATGCTTATCGGTTAGAAAATGGCGTCCGAAACAGAAAATTCGTTTTGCACCCTCTTCACCCGCGCATCGCAAAAATCACCTCGTTCGTATAAATTCATTCAATGATAGTAAGTGTAAGGCCTCGATTTGCCAAATCTTCCTGAAACACAACGATTTGAAATTTTCAGCTCTCTTAGAGAAAAGCAGAATGACGATATAAGAGAGCAGTCTCAAAGGGTAGCTCAATGTTACTCCAATGACATTTACAAGGAAGACTTTGTGCAAGAGTGTCTACATTTTAAATTGTATATGGAAGCTGAAAACATCACAAAAATTAGGGAGTGCTACGAATATATAAAAAAACACAGCTTAGAAAGTACATTCCCAAACTTGGTGGTAGCTATTCGAATTTACTTAACATTGTCAATCACAAATTGCACAGCTAAGAGGAGCTTTTCGGCCTTGAAAAGAATAAAATCTGAAAATCGTTCTACAATAAAAGACGAAAAGCTGAACAGCTTAATGCTGTTATGTACGCAGAGTGACATTACACTGAAGCTTGACTTCAAAGATATAATTGATAGTTTTGCTACATCAAAGATTAGTAGAAAAAAGTAATAATGTAATAGTATATAAGGAGAAAGTATGAGGAATCTGTATAAATATAATATATAAAGTATAGTAATAAGAGAAAGAAAGTATAAAGGAAATAAGAGATATTATGGTTGAAGTATTAAAGATGTTTTACAAGACTCAATTATAAAGTGAACATACAGTTGAAATAAAATGAGCTATGGTTATGTATAGAAATAAACGTTTGCAATAATTAAAAACTATTTTTTTAGGGTGGGTGGGTGGTCCGTGATACTGTAAAATACAAGGTTGTTATGTTGTGACGTCAATTATAACATCTACGCCTGTAACTGCAGTAATAATACTTGCAAGTTTTTACAGTAGCCGATTGCCAGTCCGTAACACGGCGGGTCCATAATGGAAAGACTCGACTCATCATATAAAAGGAGTTCGGTGGAGTTAAGGGAGAAATCCCTCCCGAACCAAAACGGGCAAAGATGAGTTAATCGGGGAGGGGGGCGCATCTTTAATTTGCCCAGGGGCGCTAAAAGGGTTTAAAACGGGCCTGCGCTTTGCCAACAGGGTTACCTAATTTCTTAAAATTTGTTAAATTTTGTAAAATGAAGTATAGTAGATCATTTAAGAGTATACAATATAGCCTATTGTTTGTTAAAATCATTGTACTTAGTATTTAAGTTGGAAAATGTATGTTTATTATTAAGATATTGTTTATTTTCTTTTTTCATTTTTTGTATTTTTGTGTATTAATATTTTATAGTGTACAAGTTGAAATTTTGTTATTATAAAGATATATTTTGATTTTGTTTGTATGTATATCATGTTATTGCTGTTGTCATGTAATTATGTATGTTACAAATAATTCATTCATATATACATATATATTTGTTAACAAGTCTGAATCTAATGATGATTTTTATTTATATAGCCCATCTTCATAAATCGAAAGTAAAAATAAACAAAAACATGTTATTAATTACAAAATGTTGACAAACTCATATAAGTTAATTTACATTTTTTATCATTAGTTCTTATTTAACAACAGGTGCATGTGTTAAGTCCTCAGAATCCAAAATAAACAGACATATTAAACATTTATATTTATTGATAAATTTGTTAAATTCATAATAAATATATATGTTTAAAGATGTATTTTTTTTTTTGTTTTTTTTTTTTGTAAATCAACATGGTTTCATACGTGGCCTCTAGATATCCCCAAAGGTCACATATGAACCTACAACCTACTATTATGAAACTCTAAAATAATCTTATATTTCAAAAGACAATTAACTATTTATACAATACTTGATTTCACCACTCTCAATTTACTAAACTATAAAAAAAACTTACTTTAGCTAATTCCAAGATAGCCATAGGCAATGACAATGGTTGCATATGTGATACAATTTATGTAAAACAACAACTTAATCTGGTAGTTTGCAGCGTTTAGCCTAGGGCCTCGGTTCTTCTACTTGTATGCAAAATATCTGAGCTCGTTTACTTACCTCGGCATAGGGTCTCGTTTTTTTCTACTTTTGAATGAATTATATATACAAATACATTACACTTCAAACATCAAACATGCTCCTTTCATTTGTAGAACTCAGTTAAGAGCTTCGGTTTTTCTATTACGAAGCGTGCTATTATTGTTTCTCCTGGTCCCGTTGGATAACTTTTGTGTGTCAATTGATTACATCATATATATAAGCCTATATTTTTTAATCAATTTTATAATGATTTCTGAAAAAGGCTTATATAATTACATAATTTTCTATCATTTCTATTCCCATTTACTAAATAATTAGTTTTAAAGATGACGTTATTCCGAAACGCGCCATTTAAAGATGTTAAAAGGACAGTACTAGATTGGAAGAATACAAAACTGTACTCAAAGCGATTATTCTACAACCCAAAACAAAAAAGATATCAACATTTAAAGTAAAATTGAATATTCAGGCAAAAGGTTTGTGCATTTATTTTACACTTGTTTTTTAATTCCCTGGGTGGTGTAATATAGCGGGTCTTGGTTAAGTCTAAACATGTGGTGTTTGAAATTTGTATGACATTTTTAGATTACCTGCTATAAGATAAAACCTCATAATTCAAATCGGCTTTAACATTTTGTTCAAATTTAACCTCAGAAATGCAAAGAAAACACATTATGATGCCATCTTACAACAATGTTGGTTCGAGAAGTACGAGTATAAAATAAAAAGTAAAATGAATCATAAACGCCATATAAACATAGAATATTTTAAAATTAGCCAAAGAAGTTACAATAAAAATTAACCCTACCGCCGTCCATTTTTAATTTTTGACTGATAAATCTGAACCGGTATTTTTTGTGATATTGTGAAGAATAGTTTTTTGTTGCCTTCAGGGTTTTTTTTTTTTTTGTAATGGGTATGTATCTCTCTAGTTAGTACCAACGTGTGTGCACAAGTAAATTGCTTTCTCCTTTACAACACTCTATATTTTTATGATTTGATACTTATTTGAAGAACAATTTGTCAGGCTTTTTCATGTGTTCTTCATATACATTGAAAAATATAAACCCACCAGTTATTCTTGAATTACACTTCTTATGGTGTGTTTAAAATTATATCTTAAATTTATTGTATGTTATTATTTCTGTTGTGGTATTATATGTGTAAATAAAACACCAGTTGTCTATTTTTGTGTGTAGTGGTGCACGCGTTAGTGTGTGTTTTAATAAAATATCGAGAGATGTCATTATAAAATGAGACTGGTCATTGCTTATATAGTAACTTGAAGTTCTTTATGCATTGGATAGGCATACAATTACTGATAGTATGAATACAATGATATATTTAGTGCGCCGAGCACTGTAATAGTCGAATATTTAAATGCTGTTCAGTCCAGGGGGCGGAAGAACGAAGTAGACGAGAGTGTATATTAATTGGCTACGATCCCCACCTTGGGGGAACCCATCCAGTGATATTAAAAATAACTTACTCCAATGCGAGGGGTAAATGAGAGAACAACTAACTCTAGACAATATCTGAGCTGCTGCGTGCAAACCAACGTGATTATTTTGTGGTAAGTTAAGTGTTTTAATATAGAGTAATTTTAAGTTTACCGCCACTTTTTAAACAACATTTTGTTTTAATTTAAAAGTTAAAATAGTTTATAACACAAATTTTTATGCATATTAAAATTTAGGTATAGTACTTAAGATAACGTTTTAAATTTATAAAAAGTATACAATATACGATCAGATTAAAAAAATATATATATATATTACAAAGTCATTCAAAGTAAAATATAGCAGCTTAATTAATTTTGTTACTTTTTTAGCGTAAAGACCCATACATTATAATCGATGTGTACATATTAGAAATTTGTATTGTCGTATAAAAAGTATTTATTATAGAAATAAAACATTTATTAATTTTCAATAGTATGAATTGGAAATTGAATGTCAAGAAGGCTTAGCAATAAAACTCGTCATTTCCTGTTCAGAGTACAAAGCAGGAACTGCAGGAAGTAAACTAAATAGATAGGATTGATAGGATAGGTTTTTGTAGTCTGCTCATTTATCAACTTGTTATTCTTTATTTTATGGAAAATATTTATATATAAGTTATAATAATTATCTTATCAGTTTTAAATATATTGTGACTGTGATAATTCTGTATATTGTGTTATTGTGATGTCAAGCCATTTTATAGTGATTAAAGAGAGGTAAGTTTTGGGTGTTGCCAATAGGTTATAACAATTTAAAATATTCAACGAAAGAATTTGATTACATTGTAATTAATATTTACATTTATTCACTTAGTTCATAAATTGTAAGATCCCGATGTATAACCAAAAGTATGTAACTGTGATTTGATTTAATATTAACAAATCTATTAAACTAAAATTGGGTTATTTTTAATATTAGCTAACTGCTGTTGATGGATTTAAAATTCTGAGTTTTTATGAGTCACATAAGTAAATAAAGTACATTGCACATAGATGGATCAGTTATTATATTTTCGAATCGATTGTTATTTAAGCCAAATCTTATCAAACATTAACTTTTCTGTGAATTAGGTTTGTGATGTCATTTAGCCAATACATAGCCTACTGCAAAATATTTGGTTTCAACTGTCTTACTTTTTAAAACTAAATGCACTTATTCTGTACAATATAAACCCCCCAAAGAAGTATTTAAGATAATAAAATAATTTTTCCCATATATCTTAATTTACAAATAAAGGTTTACATAACCTGTTGTCTTTGTAGGTTACTTACCCAGGCCTATTCATAATCACAATTTTAGAGCTGAAATTTGCAATAAAGGAGAAATAAATTTCAAACAATTTATATCCATCTTACCCTAAAATAATTACTACAAATTTACCAACAGTCATTTTCACAATGCCCATATTACGATATCGTAATAAATATTATTAAATTATTATGAAGTTATACTTAATTATGAATGAGAACAATATAACTTAGAATTACATAAACTTAATGTAGACTGTAACAAACCTACAAATTTTTTGGAGATTAAACTAATTGACAGAAATGTACACTAAAGTCCATATATACATACCAGAGCAAAGAGATGATTTGGTTAGTAGTCTTCGACATAAGACTATATAATAATAACATTGATTATATAGTGTGTTTTTTTACTTTCTGTTGGTTTAATTTCATATAAACACTAGAGTGTAGTCTATCATATTTATTTGGAATTGAAAAAGAAAATTACATATTCGCAATTCATATTCAATTAATCAATAGAAGATGCATATTTATACCAAAAGTAAGTACAGTTTATGGATATGCTAGGCATGTGTGAATAGATTAAAATAGTTGTTTCTTGTATCAAAACTCATTATATTTATATTTTATTTAAAACTAAGGTAAATCTGAAGTGTACCTAACGTAGCGATTTAGTATTGAAATTTAAGCAAACTGTGTTCTACATACCTCATTTTGAAACTATTAGATCATCCTTAACCTGGGAAACCCCTTTTGAAGTATCAAAATCCAGTATTTCTGTAAAAATAAGCAATATGTAAGTTTGCATTCAATGTTCAGAGTATGCAATGAGCCTATTCATCTAGCTTTCATAAGTTACATATAGGTAATAGAATAACGTGTTATTAGACGCATGCCCATTAACTGTCTTCTAACAGGTAAATGTTACTACGCTGTATGATTTCAGAATCATGTGAACTAGATCTCGGCAGGTCAATATATATTGACCCAGTAAAGGAACTAAAGGTCTGGTAAGGTAACTTATATATATATATATATATATATATATATATATATATATATATATATATATATATAAGTGTTTCAATATATATTGACTTTCCCAGACCTGTTTAACATGATTTACAGTAATGTAGATCTAGTTTTACAGGTAGATAAATATATATATATAATTACCCAACCAGACCTATATGCAAAGATGAAGATAAACATCGAACGATGAGACACTCAATAGATTCACTACAGTTGCCATACATATTAAGGTACACAAATGTCCTAACCTCATAAGCCCAGGATTTCGTACTTTTAAGTTGCCTATTTTCGGCAGAAATAATGGATTTTAAGACTTCTGAAAAGTCTTCCCAAGTAAAGGGTGATCCAACTGTTTCAAAATAAGGTATGTAGACCATGATTTGCTTAAATTTCACCTATTTTAGATACACTTCATATTTACACAAACTAAAATTCTCCTCTTGACATCCATTTTCTAGGTATTCATACTAGTCTGACCCTAGTGAAATCTTATTATGATATCAGCTGATTTAACCTAACCTGTTCCAGGAGTTAAATATTTGTTATGAAAGTGAGGGTCCATCACTGTGAGGACCCTCTGATCAAACGTTTAAGCCTGTTTTTTAAATTGGTTTCTCATTCTCATTAGTCTTAAGGACATAATGTATCAACATTAGGTAAAACCAAAAAAAGACTATTTTGCACTTTCAGTAAAATTATTGTATTAACTATATATAGGAGATAAAATAATAGTGTAAAACATTTTATGTTGCTACCTTTTGTTTTTATTTAGTGTTGTAATAATCTGCATGTAGCTTGGAGATATTTGAAGATTTTTGTTCGTTTGCCCACTGTTTTTTACTAATAAAACCTATTGCTTGTTTGTAAATAAACACATTTTACCTACTCTAAGAAAGATCAATGTCATTTGAAAATAAGTTGATAAATTTTATTTTGAGGTAAATATGATTATTCTTGTGTTTACAGTACATTCTAATGCCTGTGTTCCAAAACATTTAATAAGATATTTAATAAATCAAAATGGGCAAGCTGTTGAGCCTCCTTGCCAGAGATGACTCCAACTGTTGTTCACCACAGAAATACGACGTCTTCCTGGATTTTGAAAGTAAGAAACACTTTAACATAACTATTACATGTTGCTAGACTTTTGCAATGATTATCTTACTAAAGACAGGCCCAGTTTTATAAATGGGCAGACTGGGTATTTGCCCAGGGCAGGGATCTCAGAAAGGGCGGAAAATATTAGAAGAGAAAACATTTTTTATAACATTAAATATATGTATTTATTTAAAAAAATCTTTTAATTCGAAAATTTTCCAGAGCCCTATACAAACTGACATAACTTGAAATTTGTGTGATTTCAATAACCAATACCCAGAATGGAAAGGTCTACCACAATGACCTAGGTGGTGCAGGTGCCGATAGGGTCTTGAAAGGTATGAGTTATCTACCCTTCTACACCCATGCGCCTCATGCCCATCCGCTAGCAGCCTGTACACTCTTTCAGTAACATTGTTCATCCTTTCCTTGGTTTGATTCATGCGCTACTCTGTTGACGTTTGTGTTTACGTTGTTCCTAACCACTTAACTTCATTATGCGATTTTGCCAAAACAATTATTTTTAATTTCAAGAAATGATGTTTTATTTTTTGTTGTGTGTGTAGCCTATGTAGTGATTAGATTGCTATGGGTACTATTAGTTTATATTTATACTTGGGAAAAAACCAAAATTTACACATTCAACAATAACTTGGTGTGGAGGTGGAGTGGGGGAGAAAAGTAAAAAAAGGCTGCTATAAGAATGCTTTTCCCAGGATGGAAGGTATAAGTTGCGCACTATAAGTCCCGTTCTGGCCTGGCAGCTACTAGCCAGTCTGTGTAACATACTAAGTGAAGGACGGCAAAACGGAGGCATCCCAAGCGGTAAGTGTGTTGTCGTTTACACGCTCCTGGACCTCTTAAGAATAATAAAACTACAATGAAACTTGTATATTCCTTTTCTGCATGAATTGCCTTGTCCAATGGTATAAATATATTTGTGTTTAAATTTATATATAATTTTTATTAACAAAAAGTTTAGCAAATAAACATTTTGAAGTGTCCCAATAAATTTGTAACATGTACAAATAAACTTTTTTTTAATGTAGATTATTCTGGTATTAAGAATTGGAAGTAGTATTTGTTAAACAAATTTTCTAACGATTTGTTAAGTGTCTTATAGGGATAGCCTTGCTTATGAAGTGTACCTAGTTTCCAGGAAGTCAAATTCTGGGTAATTACAGAACAGACATTCTAATGTGTATTTCGAGACATCTACAATTTCCTAGAAAAGGGTGATATTTTATATTCTGAGCTGTCCTTTATTCCAAAGTTTTAACTGACCCATTCGCTATCAATTTCATGTCCGTGTTTTAGCTTTAGAAACACTACATAGGCCAGAAAAGCATGATCCTGTTCGAAGAATACAAACATTCACTGTATAACAGGGAAGTTTCATTGTATAAACAAGTGGTGAGATACAAAATGTTTTCAAGACAGCATTGATTTTCCTCCCCTCACCCTCGCACATCATCACTCGCCGGACGGCGGCCAGAGCGGGACTTATAGTGCGCGAGTTGTACCTGAAATCAGGACCTGACTATAGACTACTACTATCTGCTTTTCCTATCATTTGCAAATACTTGCCTTTTGAAATGACTCCATTTTTTAATTTATTGAATAATCCTGAGTGTTCAATAGTTTCAAATGATGGAATAATTCATTGAGCAAAAAATACAAAATAGTGTTGGGCGAAGCAGTGTTAAACAGGTATTTATGTATAAGCAGTTACATTATGGATTAGGCATTATACATATTTACTGAGGAAAGTGAGCTTTTGTTTTAACTTAACCATTTGGTATTTCGTGTATATGTTTGTTATGGAAAAAAACACCTTTACCAATGGTTATACTAAATTTAGGGATGAGGTTATTTGCAACTAAGTAAAACGATAAGTGTAAAATATTTTACTTTTAGTTTTTAAATGGTAACCACTAAAAATATAACTAGACAGATCCAAGGTATAGGACACAGATTCTCTGATTAGGAATACAGAGTACACTTCAAAGTACAAGTGTCATTGTTTAAATAAGAAGTTTTTCAAATCTTCATAATTGTGTAAGCTGCAGACTAGAACAGTTTCAAGGTCAGGCGCATTGTATAGGTTCACCATAATGTCAACAGTGTGTTTCATTGTTTGTTAACGTTACATTGTAAAATACTATGTCTATCACCAATCCCACCAATTGTAAAGTGTGCTCTGTGATTACATTTTTTAATACAAAATATTTTCATTGTGTTGAAATTTGACAAATTGTGGAGGTGTATGGGGAAGGAGTTGAATGCATGAATATGGATAATATCCATAAAATGATGTAGCCTATTTAATAAAGGGAGAACTCATATTCATGTAGAGTCATGACCAGGCGGGGAAATGTTATCACTGAAAACTGACAAACAAAGTGGAAAGTCTATTCTTGAAAACAGTCGCTTCACTACTGATGAACTGCATGAGGCTTTCCCTCAAGGTTCACAAGATGTAATTTATAACATTGTTTCTATTAAGCTCCAGTATAAGAAGATATGTGAATTAATATATGTTACTTCTTTTTATATAATTTGACATTTTAAAATTGAAATAGTAATAAAATATAAAAAAAAGGTTTGATTGTTTTATTTTGTTAACACAATAATTGACAATATTGGAAAATCCTAAATGACATATAATATTTGAAAATATTAAGATAAATTTGTGACCACTAATGGTTTTATATGTATGCTAGCACAAAGCAAATATATAAATTACATTTTTTAATAATTTACTGATATTTTTAGAAATAGTTTCAGTTAATTTTGTTATTCTAATTATAAGAATGCTAATTATTACATAATTAGTTTAGAACAAAAATACATGTAGTTTAACAAATTACTATCTTGATAAAAAGTGTTTAAAAAAAACTCAAGTCTGATAATGTTAATATTAGCTAAGTATTGTTATGGATTTATTTTAACTTGTCTTTGCAGTGTTATCAGTCTAACCTTTAACCTGGAAGTTGGAAAAAACCGAATAGATCTACTTGTGATAGCCTATTCCAAACCACTTTGTATCAGTTTAAGTGTGACAGTTATTTGATTTTTAAAAATGTGTCAACATTTCACACTGTTGAATCATCTAGTTATTTGTGCCTGGTATAAAATTGTCTATTTCAGAAAATATTAAATATTATAAGTTGTATAAGATGTGCAATTAATTAGTTTAAAATTATGTATTTTCATTGTTGTGGATGCATTGTACGTTATTGCAATAATCGTTAGTACCCGATTATAATTAAGTTTGATACAAACTGTATTTTATGTTATCAGAAAATGATATTATTATCTAAATAAAATTGATTAAAAGGCTGTCTCTATGTTATTTTATTAGAATATTAAATTCTAAAGTTTGTTTTTGTTTCTTCAGTACCATCATAAATACATTGGTAATGTACACTTATCAAAGCCAAAGATATCTGACATTTAATTAATTCACATATGTTATTATTAATTGCATTCCTTTTGTCATAAGATATTTACTCTATATAACCAACAAGTTTGAGACATGTTATTTAATGTAGTTAGTTTTTTTTTTTAATTTCAGTTGCAATTCAACCACATTTAACTCTTTGCAATAAATGTCTCCTAATTTTTTTAAAAATAAATCATTACTATACTTTTAGTTTTTTCTATAAAGTACCTACCTACTTCATTGCAGCTAACACTAGATTTAATAAAATGTAACTAACCACAACTAAAATACTTTAGAGAAATTGCCTTAGTACTTTTTAACATTATAATAAAATTACTGCCTGAGATAAATGAATTGATGATTTTTAATGCAAAGTTAGGACCACCAGGTCCTCCCTTCCACTTTAAGCCATATATAATAAATAAATAAAAAACAATACAAATTAATTGATTTAAAAAATATAATTATTTATACAAAATGGTTACAAAAAATATGAAACAAAGCACACAAATCACAAAATTAAAAAAGTAAATAAACACTATAATAATAGTAAATAGAAAAACTACAAAACATAGCGGAAAAAACAGAACTGAGAGTATTCCTCAATTCTACTCAATTTAATTGCTTAACTTACCAGAGATAACTCTACCTCTCACATTGTCTCATGTTGAAAATTCTTAAGTTAATCTGGAAAAGGAATTCATTCATGAATAGGTGGAGGGAATGGAGCCAATTTTACCAAGGGTTCCAGCTTCATTTATTTGAACAATTAAAAATTATTTATATAATTATAAAATATAAAGAGCCTCTTAGTTGACTAAAAAATGAAAAGAGGCCTTAAGTTTAAAATTCAAGGACCATTATTCAAAGCTTGACGCATTCATCGCTATAAAATAAATAGTGTACTCCTAAATGGTAAAACTTTTTTTCTGTTTCACTTACTAATTTCAGTATTTTAGTAGAAATACGGTCATTATTTTTTCAATTACTTAGTTTTTTGGTATTTTGACTGACATATGTCCGGCTACTGTGGTGGCACAGTACAATGCACTGATGATTCGTGAAACCAAGACACACGCCTGAAGACTATAAATGGTTTCATATAATAATAACTTAAATACAATAATAACCTATGTAAATTCTTATATGAATGAGAAGTTATTTATAATTTTTTGTATAAATGTACATATAAAATTATTTATGTATATTATATACAATCCACCCTTCTCCACAAACTTTTTCAACTTCACTTTTTCCTATGATATGCGTCTTATGATCCATAATCGTGGTTTACTTGGGCACACCTTAGGTACAGTGGAAGAGCACTTTCCTGCAAGAACACAAAACCTACAAATCACTAGTTTTCTAATTCAGTAGAAAGATATAGTAGGCTACAGCTCTTATATCTTTCCAATTATAACTCCATCAGCATATCTGGCAATTGTTTCTCCTTTTCTCAGATTTTTGGTTATCACATCCTTTTTGCAGCAACTTTACACTGAATGGCCATTATTTAGGTAAGATCCAGGTTTAGAATTACAATACATGTGTTGCCTGTACCACTGAAATCATCCAAGACTTTACAATATACCAACAACCTTAAAATATGGGCAAAATGTGATTTTGTAAGTATATATAGCTTTATACGATACGAAGACAAGATTGAAATTCCACAAAAAACAAAACATGCATATTTTATATGTTACATGAACAGTTTCATCAAGATAAGATATATCATCTATCAATAAATTGTAATGTCTTACCCTAGAATATGGGCCAAAAGGTTTGATTCTCTATCAACTGAAATTGGTTTCACTCCTGCTGTAAAACTAGACCATTAAAGTGGAGTTGTGTCATAGTTAATGGCAGATTCGTCATCAGGTGTAGTGTACTCATACCATCATCAGTTAAAGGTGAAATTAAAAGATGTGAAATTAAACCTTTAGGAATCAACAAATCAATATATATATATATATATATATATATATATATAGATCCTATTGTACTACTCTTGCAAATTAAATATGGTATTAGTATAAAACAGAATGTTTAACTGATAAAATAGCTTAAAGAGTTGAAAAATAATAAAGCTGTAAGAAATTAAAAAGGCAAAGAATATGCTGAACTGACCTAAACATCCTGTCAAAAATTAAGAAGGTATTTACAGTATTACTTATTGCTTTGATGTTTTGTTTTTGTGGGCATTAGTTGAAAACTTAAAACTATAAACAATTAGTTTCAAAATCAACAAATCCTTCACTTCTTCTTTGCTTGTTTATATTTCATGAAATGGGTTAGTTACGTAACTATGTCTACTGTAATATAAGTACAAGAATAAACCAATGAAAACAAATCATAACAGACACTTTCATTAATGTATTTTATTTTGTTTGTTGATTGCATTTGTTTATTATACTTGTGTAGTGGAATAGATCAGATCTGTCAACAAACTCTAAGAATCAAGAAGCTTTAATTTATTTTATAGAATTTCTAACTATTCTGATATCTCATATGGCTGTTGTTTTTATTGCTTAACATCCATACTTTATGACTAATGAGTGTTTATGAGAACAGGAAACCATTATATCCAAGTGGGTATGAGTTTATCTCTTGATAAGATGAACTTTACCACAGCAAATATACACCTGTTATAGAGTTAACAACAACCCTCAGGGGCTTACTATAGTGAGTACAGACATGGCAATCTCGAGAGCATCTTTTTATCGTGTAGTCTTGGGTTAGATCCCTTTCTTTCAATTTTTTTAATGTCTGTCTTGACCGACCTTATTCTTTTCTGACCCTGATGCTATTAGAGAATTCTAGGGCTATGGGTCTTTTATTTTATTTTATTTTTTATAAGTCAATGATAATCAAGATGTCAAGATGTTTCACCTTTAGACAACAAAGGAAAAAACATTAGTAACAAAGTGGTGTTAATTATGTTTCTATTACTCATTTAAATGTGTTCACTTGCTTGTTCACCCAGTATATAGATACTCAAAAACCTATTAGCTATAGTGGTGCCTATTTTCCTTAAGGAAACCTGGAATTGTGAAATATTCTCTGTTCCTTATATGTAGGACTATTTCGACACTATTTTTCTACTTCCTGTATTTGTACATAATATATAATACAAATGACATAAGAATGTAGCATCCTAAAAATTAATTTTTGTTACTGTATTTTTAATTCTTCTAACTATTATGGAATTGTTATCTAATAAATATAAATAAAATCACATATTCAAAATATATAACCTATATGTATATACATTATGTATTCATAAATTGTACAAGACTGTATATTAAGTAATAGATATACTTTACCGAAAGGATTTTTGTAATCAGTCAATGTCCACATTTTTAGGGTTTGTTGTAGACTGTCTATACAACATTAACTGCTCAAGAAAACGTATCTAATGAAGTACATAAGTAAACTGAATATAAACTCTTGTAGAACTTATGAAAATAAATGTAGTTTAATACCTACAAGAAAATTACACTGTTCACTAATAAATAATGTTAGTTTAAATTACATTTACAACTCACACAATATTTAGAGAACACAGGGTGTCCAGCGACTGGGAATTCCCAAAGTGGGAATTTAATGTGTACATAAAAAAAGTGGGGATTTTTGAGCTGTTCTTGAGAATTACACTTTGATACATTTTTCCTTTTTCGTATTAATTGAAACCAGATGAATTTGAAAATCAATCTTATTAACTTTGCCATTTTGTATTATGACATCCCAAAAAAAATTGTGTTATAAATATGTAAACCACTAGAGAAAGAGGAACACTGGTATCTTGCTGTCAACTATCACAGCGTTAGTCATAGATAGCAGATAGGCTTTAGTGTTCTGATCATGTCATCGTTAATATTCGTGACTATTGACAACTGCTGATATAGTTATAGCACCAATTAATGCACTCCTGTGTTGGCCTACTTTTGTTTTTTGTCTGATGGAGAGAACAACTTAAAATGAAAACTCCAAATTTGGAATATGTTTGTTAGAGCGTAGTAGCTTTTGCTTTTTACAAATTTTAATTTTTTTGTGGCAATCTTGAAAGTTATTTTACAATTTTAAATAGAGAGGTGGTCCTGTAATACATTATTTTTCACTGTGTTTGTTTCTAAAATCAATGCTACTATTTTTTAATTTATTTTTTTAAATCTCTTTTTTTAAATATCAACCATTGACTGTGTTGGATAAAACACTTGGAACACTTCAGCAATAAAGTGTAATGTTAAAATAAAGGACTGTTGTTGGTTTTCATTTCTATTTTAGAAATTTTCATTGTTGTAAAATTAAAAACTTGTCATTTACTATCTCCTAATTAAAATAACATTGAACAAACTATTATGATAAATCTTACTGGAAAAACTCAGCTATGTTTCTACTGATAACAGGACCAAGGACCATGAAAGAAATCTATTATAGATCACTATTTTCAATAAATAAATTAGTAATAAATACCTGATTTATTTTTCATCACATAATCTACTTGTGGAAAGATACATTATCATAATTTCAAATGTGTAGTATTCATTATCAGGTGTTGTTCAAGAAAACATTTCCACTCTATTGAAGTTGTTAAAGGTTAAAAAATTTAAAACAAACTAAACTATGATAAGTATATTATTTTAAAAAATCTTAAATATGCCCAACATTGTATAGGTTTTTGTTTTAAACTATTTTATTCCTCCTTCCACCGTACCTGATTAGCAACCTCTCTTTTGCTCTTTTCTCTTATCTTGCTAATCCCTCTCAACTTCTTTCCCAGGATCCTGCTCTATGTGTTTGCCCTCCTCCTTCGTACAGGATTCCACTTCAGTGCTTCTCTGACAATGTCTCCTTCTTCTAATTTGATCTTCTATAGGTTCTTGGTTTGTTCTTCATAGCTGTTTGTTCTGTATTGTCCCCAGCCTATTCTATTCTTCTCAAACGTTCAAATGTATTCATGAAAACCTGGACTTTCTCTTGGCTTGTTTAATTTTCAAGATCCATACCATACATACTCTTCATATTAGAGTTGAAAATCCTCATCTTCTCTCCAAAGATTTCTTTTTTAGCTCCATATCTTCTTCAAACTGTTAAATGTACTCTACTAATTCTGTATCTCACATTTGGCTCTGTGGATCTCCTTCTCAAGTTCACAGCTCATAATACATAATACATCTAAAGCACACAAACTCAACCACTTCATCTATGTCTTGATCTTCCACTTTTATAGGTTCTATGTCATCACAACACCCTTTCATGTATTTGATCTTCTTTTTATTAACGTATTTGATCTCTCGTTAACGTCACCACAACAGGGAACTAGTTCACCCGACTAGTTTCCTGATACTCACACGGCAAAATACACATCAATTCCTCGGCCTTAAACGGCTTTGCTTCGGCCAATCTCACTTTACAAACCGCGAACTCGCAACTTGTCTTTGATTTGCTGACAGCTCACGTCGAGTGCCTAAAATTCCACGACTTCAAACAATGGCGCTCCGCGACACTATTCCGAACCAATCCCAACCACCTCGTTCGTCGATTGGTTCACTTCATGTAGAACTTATACAATGGACAGTTCATTGTCTAGGACTCAGCCAGTCCTAGGCCAGCTAAGCTACAAGCTGGCAGAGCTAAAAATTGTATAATTACTCGCTGAAAAAGTCCAAAAATTCACTTCTCCGGGAGACCAAGAGAGATCATCTACACTTCTCCTCCGGGAGACCTACCAGGCACACTACACTTCTCCTTCAGGGAGACCAGCAGAGACCATCTCTCACACTTCTCCTCCTGGAGACCTACCAGCACACTATACTTCTCCTTCAAGAGACCTAGCAACTTCACTGCTACACTTCTCCTCAGAGAGATCATTCACAAACCTCACACCTCAACATTGCTGTCAACCCTGAGCCACCTGCCGCCTACCAGCCTGTTCTACACATAAACATTTTGTTTATCTAAACACCTGACTCCTGCTCTTCCCGCCAAGATCGTCGCTTCTCCAAGAGACACCCCGTGGCCTCCCGTAAGGGAAATTAATCGGAGAAATCCGGGCAACGGCAGCATCTTGCTTCACCCGCATCGCCTCCTGAAAAGGAAATTGTAGGTGATTTGGCGCCGGTGATAGTGGGTGGACACCACATCATTGTGGCCAAGATCGCATCCTACCTATCTCCTCGACCTCACCCCGACTGTTGAGACCGACTGGCCCATTTCACTACCAACGATAATATTATTTTATACACTGCTATTATATTGAAAATTTCGGACTGTTGTTTTTTTTTTTTTTTTCCTTCCCCTCTTTCATATTGCATTGGACAAAATTTCAACTTAGTGTGGTGCCAGTTCATTATGCTAGGGAGGTATAGACACTCTTAGACCAAGTGTTTCCTAACCAATGGATCGGTCGTAGGGGCACTATTGAGTGGCCGGCAAGGTCGCCGGATATGAATCCTTTAGATTACTTTTTCTAGGTTGTCCTTAAACAAAATATTTATAAATCCAAATCATTTAAGACTGAAGACCTGATAAACCACATACTGGAAGTGTTCAGGAAAATTACATTTGAGGTGCTGCGAAACGTTACTTCCAGGGGTTTTTCCATAGGCTGACGTATTGTCAAAATATATTGGGAGAGTATTCGAGCATCTTTTGTAACATCGTTTTTAAGTTTAATAACTTTTTATGAACATAAGAAAAAAAGTTCTGTTTTCTTACACATAAAAGTATTTTATTTTTTGACTTTGTCATTCTATATTTAAGACTCTTCATTTTGACACTAGTACCCATTACCTTATTTGTCTTTTACATAAACTTTTAAGAAAAAGTGATGATTTAGCCATAAGTTATATGTTATGATTTTATGTGTTTAAAGTTTATTGCCCAGTTTTGTTATTTCATAACTTCAAACGTCCACTACTCAAAATAGAGTCAACCTTTTGAAGTCGAATTTGCGGCACTTATCTCTTTTTAAATAGACCTTTATTTTGATATCAAACTCGACATATGTTTATATTAAAGATTGAAAACCGACTCCTGGATGGGACATCACCCGAGCGTTTAAAATCCATGATAAGGGCTGTTAGATTATTTTGTATGATTGATTTATTTGTTTGTTTGAATTTAATCGTGTGAGTTAACTTTATTAAATCAGGTGCTTTCACCATGTAAGACAATTTTATAAGTTTCTGGGGGTTTCTCCTTAGACTCTACTATTGATTCAAATTTTGCTTGGCTGTGGGCTGACTCTAAAAAAATGAAACTGGATAGGGAAAAAAATACAGATTTTGATTTAGAACAAGTTTAATAAAATCGAAAATGTTCATGAATACCCTCTCACATGAAATCTCTATAATCTACTTGGAAATAAAACATTAAACTTTTAGATTCGAGTTGGCCATTCCTCGAATTAATTAAAATTTATTGAACAAATTAACTGAACAAATTTATTGAACATTTTCTAGACTGCCAATAACAAATTTCTATCACCATAATATTACATCTAAATAAAGACTTAACAAATGTACAGTATTATCATTATCATTATTTATTTGCTTAAATTGTACAAAATTGTCCCTCTTCCCTTATTTGTTTTAATGAGTTTATATTTTAACCTTATAAAGTAATGAAATAAAACCCAGTATATGACTTCGTTTGATAATATTGTATTAACCAATTGAGATCTGATTTACATTAATAAAAGTTTAAGATTACTTACATTACACTCCACCCTTTCTTCACACTTTCACTAAACACTTTATTTTGATTTTATTTATTTCAAATTTTCACAACACTTCACTGGTGTAGATTTAGTTGATATTATTTTGTTATTTTATTATAGCAGGTTAAATACGGACCGAGTTTCTTATTGAATTTCTTTACTTGTTCCCCCTCTGAAGATTTATTTTTTACTCCCCATTTTTCACTCGTTGTTCTCCCCTCTTCTTTTTTTGAATCCCTCGTGTTTCTTTCTCATTGGTTAATTTTGAATTTTTGTCGTTCTCATTGATTTTCCTAATGTGCAATCTTTCACACGTAGAACACTTGTTCAATGCTTAATTTGCTATTTGTAAAGTTCACTGCCTCTGCTTCTGTTAGGTGAAATTCGAGATGCCTTGCGTGTTGTCTCACATCCTGTTTCTGTATTTAAGTTGGTGCTTCGAATTAATTATATTTTTAATAAATTATATATAATAAATTTATAATAAATGTTGTAATATTGGTGTTCACCAATCTCTCTATTACACTCCTCCTCCCAGTTTTAAAATTGTACCACCAATTTTCTTTGGTCGTTTTCTGCTTGGTTGAAGTTAAGATTTTGAAGTTGTCAATATATTACATCAATAGTGTCACGCCTTGTTTACGTTTGATAGTTTATGTGGAATCGCTGAGTGGAATGTTCATTGAGCTTTGAAGATTTGCTGGCTAAGTGGAATGTCTCATTATCCATTTTTATTGTTACACGGTAATGTGTGTTGCCCGACTTTTGCTGTGGTAGCAAAATGCACATTGAAGTGTAGGCCTACTTCAATAGTACAGTGTTGATATTTGTGAATTGAAATGTTTATGCTATGTATTCGCTAGTAGTGTCAGCTGTGTTTGTCACTTTCGCTCGTTGAAATTTATGGCGTGATCAGTGCCTTCTTTTCACTGTAACGAAATTGACTATTGCTGTTGTAGAAGTTTAAGAGTAATAAGGACGTCCACTCATTTCTCTTAAATTACCTAGAATATTTATTTCTCAGTTTCAGTTGTTTACTACCGTTATTATTATTATTTTGTTGTTGTCATTCTTAATGTTTACATTACTTTTTATTGATCAGATCCCAACGGGTTATTTTTCTGTTAAACTTTACTTATGGAAGCTATGTTTTAAATGTTGTCTTATTGCTTAAAGCTATCTCTCTATTACAGGGCATAAAACTCTTAGTACCATGTACAAAAAGCAAGGTGGGAAGTTCTATTAATATAAGTTTCATAGTTTATCAGTTATAAAAAAGTTTCCATATTTTTTTTCCATGCTGTATACTATTGACCAACCCTCAAGAGGGAACTAATATAATCCTATGTAAGGCCTTGAGGAGTAAGTATTGAAACTGTCACCATTTTGAAACTGAATAACCATTAATTTTTAGTAACAATCATATTCAACTAATAGTAATATATAGCTTACTTATTTTTCCATGGGGGTGTTCATAATAGCTAGAATTTCTTGATTAAAGAAATTCACTAATAACAATAATTAATCTCTGTGTTCTTAAAGAATTTACAACTTTGCTAGTTTTATTATAAACATTTTTAAATAGCGAGACACATAAGAGCTGACCTATATAAACTTAATCCACCATGTACAGTTATATAAAAGTAAAACCTCTGTTGAAGTTGGGGTGTATAAAGTTGATGTAATAAAAATAAATATCTTTAATTATATTTTTTTGTGAATTTTTGTAATATACTATAGCAAACACGCACTTCTACTTTTTAAATACAAATTAATTTTATTGTTACAACCAATTTCTTTTTTATTATTGTAATAATTTTTCACAATTAATGTTAATTTAATTTTGATTTGCTAAGGATGCACTTATCTAAATACAGCAATAGTCTAATTCCTTAATCTAACAATTGAAATACCTACAATATTTCTTAACCTACCCAAATGAAATTACCTGAATTGAATCACAATGACAATTAAACACAATCTAATAATATTATACAATGCTTCCTTAACAATTAGAAAAAAACATAGAGTGTATCAAAATTGTTATTAGTCTGATTTATTTATAATTAATTTATTTTTACTGTAATTTCATTAATTTAATTAATTTTAGTAATTATGTGTCCAATTTAATTAATTTACTGCCCTGGTTAGCCTATTTTATTTAAAGATCGATTTAAAAATAAAATAATCTCTCTCTCTCTCTCTCTCTCGTTCGTGTGGTTCTTTGGTGACTATAATTTAAACTTTAGTTACTGAATCAAAATGTTGTTGGTGGTTAATTATTTATACACATTTTCACAGTCTACTTATTGAATCGGAAGTCCTTTCACAATCCGAAGCGTAGTTGTTTCAGCGGATAAGCTCGATGTTGATTTGATGTCCAATAATCTCCTTTATTCTCGCAAAGCTGTAATCTGGTCTGGCAATCACTTAGCGTAACTAAGTTGATTTCTCGCAGAATCCTTCTTCTTATCCTCAACGCTGATTTCATCTATTAACTTTTCGCTGACTATATTCACTTTACGATGTATTCTTTAACTTTAACTAATTCACTGTTCGACGTATTTCTTTTACTTTTTATTAAACTGTTTGACGTATTTCTTGAAATTTTTATTAAACTGTTCGACATATTTCTTTTAATTTTTATTAACTTATTTCTCGACGTAATTTGTTTTAATTCAACACTTCAATTTCGACGTATTTCTTTAATTTAATATTCTTCGCGATTACTTTCAAATGTTTACCAATTTCCCAAAAGATTTTACAATATATTATAATAGTTTTAACAAAATTTTATGAAGAACAATTATCTAGTAGAACAACCTTGTACAACATATTTTGAGGAACAACCTTGTACAAAATATCTTGAAGAACTCCCCTGTTTCCTTCTTTCGGACCTATATTTATAATTTCCTCCTTTTCACAGTCACATCACAATGGTAATTTTCATTGGTGGGGTTCAAAGTTTACTGGAATTTAGAAAGTGCCGCTTTTTTTCCTATTGGTTAATTTAAACTCTGTCTGTTGACCTCTTCTTACTCTAACTTATCTCTAAATAAGTTCCTTGCCTTTAAACCCTTCAGTTTTTTTTAGAAGTATGGGCTTGTTTATGAACTGTCAACTCTTTAATTTCTGGTCAAATTGATGGCTTGCCATTCGCTGACCCTAGCCAGCACCTTTTCGTTACAATACATTTTTGTAACAATTTTTTTCTTTATCTAGATGCACAGCCAACAGATGGGGAGCGACCTGTTTTTGAAGAAGTTCAACGAGTTTTGAGAAGTTCTGAAGGAATATTGGAAGAATTGGGAGTATATAAAGGAGCAGGACGGGAAATACGTGAAGCTATCACAACACCCAACGAAGAATGTCAGAAGAAGGCATGGCGTACTGTTGTCCCTTTGGTTGTCAAATTGAAACGATTTTATGATTTCTCACTTAAATTGGGTAAGTAAAAGTTTGTGTATTTTGAGTTTTTCTTATAACATTTATGATTTTGAATATAAGAGAGTCCAGTTAGGTATGACAATTTTTTACAGATTTTTTAGTGGACATTTCTATGACATTCTGAAGGATAGACTATAGTTAAAATATTGTAAATATATAATTAACTTATTGCATTTCTTAACATATTATAGTTGAGTGACAAATATAGTTTGTCACTCCCTGGCTACTATCAGCCCAAAGGCCAAGCACTATTCAACAACCCATGGCCATGATTGTATTTATACATTAAGTTTTTAGTTGAATAAATGTTGATAAGGCATCACAGTTTATATTTCTCTCATAGGGTTTAGTACAGCAGGCTTTTGATTATTTTAAAATATTATTTTAGTTAGTGTCATTTGATATCAGATGGAAGAAACAGCTGCTCATTGCTGATGGTTTATAGTGTCTGGTATTTATAAATTAGGTATGACGATTTATTTTAGTATAATCTATTCAGTTCAAAGTGTTTTTAATATAGAAACAATAGAAGCAAAATGTTACTTTTTATAAATTTGGATTGTGTTAATAAGTCAATTCTTAATTAACATAATTTTCTACTAAAAGACTAGCATATTCAACCTAAAAACATAGAAATGACTGTACGAATATAAATATAGTGTTGTTACATTCAATAATAAAACGTATAAAAATAAAGCTATATACATAAATAATTCATTATTTTACTCCTCAGAAAAAAATTACTAAGTTAAACGAACAGTTAAGTATGTACGATGAAAATAGGCAAGATAATGTGATTTTTCTATTCATTAGAACTGAAAGTCTGTATGGAAAAACTCAATACTCTTGTATCCTTCCCTTTCACTTTTTGCTATTTTTTCGTAGTTTAAAGACAAAAATATTTCTTTCATCATCGCCTTATAAAAATAGAAAGACAAGAACATTAACACCCATGTTTAAATCCCTTGAATATTCTAATGATATCAAGGTTGAAGAGAACAAGAGTTAGTTTAAGAGAGACCTGATAGGAGAGATGAAAGTAAGTAAAAACTGATAATACGCTTAAAACTTTAACTTTTTATGAACATTGATATTTCAAAAATCAGACAGTGTTACTACTGTTTGGAGCATCACTGTTTTAAAATGTCTTAGAGTTTTTGTTCAGTTAGCATCAACATTTTGAAATGTTCTATTTAATATAGTAGGTCCTATGATCTGCTGCTATCTATGCGTTATTTTTCATATCATTTTCCTAATCTGGCAACACTGCACACAATGTGACAACAGCTTGTTCTGAATCGTGCACAATGTATTTTCGTAGTATGCTATTGTGATTGTGTTTATAATTCAGTGAGTTGTATCTAACCTGAAATTAAATATTAGTTGTGATTTTAGTGATATTAGTAAGTTTATACTATATTTTGTAAGTTATTTTTTCCAAATTGTAAGTTTGTTTTTGGTAAATTATGGCTAGGCTCTGGCTTATCGGAATATTTACAAAGAAATAGGTAAACGTAAAGTCATTACAGAACACCCATAAAAGAGACGTGGCTACATAGCAATGTAATGACTGCGGCGGGTTATGTGTGCATCCGTGTTTTGAACAATATCACACGTTTTATAATTAATAAAATTTATGTTTAGAATTAGATTTCAATAATTTTATGGTATTTTGTTGTTTATAATTTTTTCTTATGTTTATGTCTAAAAAGTTTTGCTTATCATTAATATAATATTAATATATATATATATATATATATATATATATATATATATATATATATATATATATTATAACATACCGAAATAGAAAGCTCCAAAGGTCAGTACCCGGCAGGCCATAAATCGTCAAGACATGAAAGGATTGACGGACATAAAAAAATGTTTCAACAGGGAAACACCGCACCCAAACCGTCACACAAGATCCATCAAAATTAAGCTTTTAATACCGAAACAAATTGTAACAAGCCAATCAGAGCAAGTGAATCAGTTCTGAAATAACGTCCAAGAATTAAAACTAGCCAATGGAAGAAGAGCATCATGACGCTGTTTTAAAAAGAGGAGAACTTATAAATAAGGGTAAAAGGGAGGACACGTGGTTCTTTTTAGGTATTTTGGTTCCGACGTCGTATTAGAAGGTTGTTCCGGGGAAGTGTTTCTCCTGATCGAAAGAGTTAAGTGTTTGTGAAGGACTTTGTCTATCCTATTCGTCGTTTTTCTTTTTTAATAGAACTGTTAAGTTTATAAAAGTCAATAAAAAGTTATCCGTCGTTTTAAAAACTAAAAGAATCATCGTATTAAAGTATAAGAAGTCTGCGTGGTCGTTAAGTGAGATAAGTGTGAAGTTTCAGGAGTCATCGTCGTATTAAAGTTAAATCAGTGAGAAGAAGTAACGTCGTAAGAATTAAAAGCATCATCGTCGCAAGAGTGAGTGAAGAAAGGTGTGACCCGCGATTGGGATCATCTACGGGAGAGGCAAACCATCCAACCATCACGCAATCTTCGAGAGAACCACGGAACGAGAACAACCCAAAAACTGGAAAGGAACACGTCAATTGATAAGTAGAACTTAAAGGACAATACATTTTATAAATTACCACCAAATTTTGTTTTTTGTAATAATAAAATAAATTATAGCCACCTAAGAACCAACGAACCCCAATAGAGATTTAAATTAAATTCAAGTAAATAACCTTCAGTTAGCCGGAGCAAATATTTTATAAAGCTAATTAAAATTAGAGTCAAAATTAAATACAAATTAAATTGATGCATTCTTAAATTCCTTGTTTTAGACTAAGTTGTTTAGGATAAGAATTTATAGTGAAGATGTACCTAGTTTAAGCCGTAGTATAAAATTGTAGAATAAGATATTAATCAGTAATATTTTGAGCATCAAGGTAAAAATTATGTTTTAAATGATAAAAAATTAATATTTAAAAGAGTTAATTATTCAATATGTTTAATTAAAATTGAGTTATAATCCCACATGTTTTGAGTGTTATTATTTTAATCAATTGTCAAATAACTAATGAACTAATAACCAAATGAATCATAATAATATTAATAAATAGTAAAAAGAAATATAGGAGAGTTTTCCTATATTTAAGCGACCAACGTGTAGCAAATAACTAAAAAATAAAAGAGAGAACGTCTTAAACGTTATAATATATATATATATATATATATATATATATATATATATATATATATATATATATATTATAAGAATAAAACCTAAAATTGCTCACCTAACTTAACCAAAAGTTCTTAACTTTTTTTAAATCAAAATAAATTAAAATTTTACAATTATTACTTATTTTACAGTTTAAAAAATATTTTAAAACCATTAAAAAAAAAAAAAAAAAAAAAAAAAAAAAAAAAAAAAAAAAAAAAATCTTACACCTTGGATCAATTTCAATAAATTGTTGCTCATCAAAGGGTTAAACTTCCCACTTTGTAAATAAATATTGAGCTTGACTTGTGAGATAATATTAGATAGAATAAAACTCGAACACAAGATCTCACAAAAATTACGCTTACTTAATCAAACGTGTTTCAACAACAAAGTCGCCATCCTCAGTTATACATGAGTTACAATAACTAAACTATAACGTAATACGATAACTAATTAAGTAAATGTAATTTTTGTGAGATCTAGTGTTAAAGTTTTGTTCTATCTATCTACCCCCTTTATATTTTTTAAATAATGTTATTTATTGCTGCAAACACTATTCAATTTTCTTTTTAATCCAATATTCATTCTTTATTGGTTGACATCCTTATTTCTTTTTAAATTGGTTGTATTTTCAAGACGAATGCATCTTTATCTTAAATATTATAAAACGGTCACGAATTATTCAATATAATTGAAATGTTTATTCCAATAAATTTTAAGGTATTCTATGTTGCATAATTAATTTAAACAGATTCCTTTAACTTTGTCTTTTATTGTAAGGGCCAGTAGATATCTACAAAAAATCTGGGATAAATTAAGTTTTTAATTCAACAATAACTGTAAGGGATATTTGTAAGTGAATGAATATTATTTTATAGTAGAAGAACATTTTCTATGATAAGGTGGGGGCGGGGCCAAAAATCTATTTATTATCAGTAAAGTGGTAACTATTAATGTAAACTTCAAATTGAATAGTATAATTACTTTTGGAATACCCTGTTATAAATAGTTTTTTTTTTTAATTTGTTACTGTAATCACAAGTTGCCAGAAAACTCCAGGAATTTTTTTTCTCAGGTCAGTAGGGGTGCTAGAAATATTTATGTTGTGCTTATTTTTGTTTTTACTTTAAAAATTAGCCTTGTTTTGAAAATATAATGTTTGAAATCATGGTTTCCTGGTTTTCTGCTGTGAAACAATTTTTTGGTTTTTAACCTTCAAAGTAGTGTGCCTCCATTATTTTTCGGTGTAGAAGGAAATTGTAGGTAATTAGTTCTGTAAAACCATGCATATCTTGGCAATTTTTGATTAACAAAGTATTTTCATATTTATCAATGGAAGACCGAGATTTTAGACTTTTTCAAACCTCTATAAACACAGCTGATTTTTAGTATGGGGTGGGGAGAAAAATACTCTTAACTTATTCTTAGCTCTATAGGCTCCCCCATTGTAGCTCTATATTTTACCCTGTTTTATTTATATACTGTAGTCTACTTATATTGTTTCAGAGTGTATAGTACCACAAATCCTGGGTGAATTATGTTCTGGAGCCATGACCCCAACACAACATTTAGAGACGCAGCAAGCTCTAGTCAAACAGTTTGCAGAGATTTTAGAATTTGTTCTGAAATTCGATGAATACAAGGTAAATTTTTAATAAAATAGGGGCTTCTGCTTAAGCAATTTCAATAGGCTTATTGATAGAATAAAACTCTAACACAGGTTCTCACAAAAATTATGTTTACTTAATAAAACTGGTTTCAACAACAAAGTTGCCATACTCAGTGATACATAAGCTACTCTAAAAGTTATTGTTGCTCATGTATCCACTGAGGATGGCAACTTTGTCGTTGAAATGAGTTTGATTAAGTAAGTATATTTTTTATGAGAACCTGTGTTTGAGTTTTATTCTATCTAATATTATCTCACAAGTCAAGTTCAAGATTTATTTACGAGGGGGGACTCAAAAAACCGGGAATTTGGTCATAACTCCTTTATTTTTCAATATTTTTACACCAAATTTTGGTCACCTTTAAAGTAATTACCATTAACTGTTATTCACTTAGTGGAATGTTCTTTAGTCCATCTGGCGGTTTTTGTTTCACCTCTTCCACAGTCTCAAAACATTTACCTTTCATATCCCTTTTGAGTCGGGGAACAAAAAAAAAGTCGCAGGGAGCGAGATCCGGTGAATGGGGAGGGGGTGCAATCGGTATCATACGGTTTTTCGTCAAAAACTGCTTCACAGACAGGCTTCGAAACCGGCATGAAGTCGGCGCTCCCTTGTCTCGTCTGTAAGAAGGTGTGGAACAAGTTTGGCTGCAACTCTTCTCATGCAAAAATCCTCCGATAAAATCCTCTGGATTGAACTCCAAGTCAACCCAAACATCGCAACTAATTGATCAATAGTTCGACGAAGGTTTTCACGAATCAGAGTGTTGATTTTCTCAACATTGCCGTCAGTTCTTGAAGTTAAAGGGCGCCCAGAACGAGGCTGGTATCAGTCGATTAAATTATTGAAAAATGTTCTATCATTTCTCGATTACACCTTCTAGCGATTGCACCTTGTTGAATCATTTGCTAGGAATAGTACATTTAGACCTTAAATATTTAGTTTAAAAAATATATATCTATTATAATACTTATGGGTAATACAAATTTGGCAAATATTTTCTTTATTAAAAAAATTTTCTCTGATTTAAATGTTCTATTGAATACTTTTAATAAAACTAGTAATATTGATATCTTTAAACCCTAAATTTGGATATGACAGTTTTTTATTAAGCAAAAATACTTAATACAGTAATTGAAAAATCGTAGTACCGCCATTAACTTTTTTGTCATAGTGCCTGTTTAGATAAACTACACGTTTTTTATGCCAATATCACCTCCCTTGAGATTAGAACTTCAAAAGTAATTAGCTAGTTCTAATCCATACAAACAAATTGAACTGCTGAGAAGAATGGAAAACAAAATCTGTATATATATACACTTAATAGTTTGTCTAAAACAATTGAACATTCACTATATTTTCTAGATGAAAACCCCTGCTATACAGAATGACTTCAGCTACTACCGACGCACAGTTAGTCGACAACGGATGACTCGAGACCAAGAAGAATCAATGCGAAGAGTACCAGAGGTGTCGTGTGAGCTAGCCAATAGAATGTCTTTATTTTACGCACATGCTACGCCTATGTTGAGAGTGTTAAGTGAGGCGACATCTAGATTTGTGCAAGAGGTACAGTCAACAAAATGATTGCAAAATATGTTGTTTTTTTTTTTAAATTACTATATACTTTCAATTTTAAAATATTACACTTTATTTTATATTGGACAGTAGAACAGGAATTATTCTATAATAATTAATAAAAGTAATTACATTTAGGCATTTATCTAGATAATCAGTGTAAATAAATTTTGAAAATAGAAAGGCAATATTTTTCTTTGGTAGGCTAACATTAAAAATAAATGACCAGATTAACACTTTCTGGAATGTAAACTCTTCTTTAAATCCTTTTTATGTATAATGTGTATTTAGAAAGTTATTCATTATACTATTAAAAAATAGTGTCAATCTATTTGTAACCAGTTTTAATCTTTAAAGAAAAGTCATAACTTAAACTATTTTTTCATGTAATTTTCACTAATATTTAGACATTTGTCATAAACAGGGAATCAATTTATAAATTTCTTGATAGCATGTTGCTGCCTGTGAATATTGAATTTTTTTTTCCATCTTAGTACTGACTAGCAAGGAATGTGTTCAAAAAATGCAGGAACAAGTGAAAGTTACATGATACTAAGTCTGGGCTGTAGAAAGGGTGATATATTTGTTCCCAGCCAAATGGGATGATGAAACTTTAGGGATTTAAGCAGCAGTGTGTCGCCGAGCATTATCATGTAACAACTGAGCATGCCTCTTTTTTTGTTTTGGATCGCACTATACAATTTCTTTAAGCTGTCTCAATAAGAAGCATATTTATTGTTGTACCTCATGCTGAGAAATCAACGAGCAAAACTCCCTTACTGTCCCAAAAAACTGCACATAGTCTTCCATCTAAGCATAGTTGGCTTTAATTTTAGAGTTTTGGGAGATATAGTGTGTCGATTGTTGTTTTGATTCTGGTGTGAGACACTTATTGTCACCAGTCTTGGATGTGATTGAAAAACATATATAATTCTCTTTCTCTGTATTGCATGATAAAAGTGAGATCTTGGATAAGTCGCTTATTTTGTGTTTTGCGAATGCATTTTCGGCACAAAATATGAAACGATGTAACACAATTTCATACAGAACAGTTATTGAAATTTGTGAAAATTCATAAAAAAGTGACAAAATCATAAACTCTTCTCAGATGTTCTGTTTACAAGCTATATCAATTCATCATTAATGGCAGAGAGCTGCCCAATCCATACTTCATCATGCATGTTTTCCTACCCTTTATTAAACTGTCTATTTAATTTTCTCACCATTCTAGTACTCATTACATTTCACTAATCCAGTGATGAATCTCTGCTAGTTTTATTTTTATTGCATTTAAGAACGGATAACAGTCCATAGTTCATAATTGCCATGTGTTTCAACTGTCTTAAACATTTTAATTGCATGAAATGAACAACAACTCCTTCTCCATAATGGCATCTTTAGTTAATTAATATATGAAGGAGCTTAGTATGCATGTGTGCTGAACAACTAAAGTACTCTGGCGGCCATATTTGTAAACAGTACTTACTTTGCGAACACGCCTTAAATAAATAAGTGGTTATAAATATCTTTACTTTAATGTCTATAGCAGACATTAATTTTTTGGAGCAACATATTTTGCCATTACACAGATGACATTTTCAGGCTGGCACTTAATATTGAAACACTAAACATTATAACATATATAAAACATAAATGCTGTTGAAATTTTCAAATTTTGTACATTTGTAAGCATCATTATGATATAATATAAAAACGGTTTGGTGGCCGCATGCTTAACCAACTGGTTCCACTAGCTACATGTTGTGACCCGGGGTACATTATACTGATATTTTAAATCATATATATTTAGAGGTAGCATGTGAAGTGTGGTAGATGCTACTTTTAAGAATCCACTATCACACAAGATGGCAGCATATAATAGTTTTGTTCACAGAGTATTCAATTCTCAGAAGTGAATTCTAGGTGATATTTTTATGTTGTTATCCATACTAAATTCATTGATAAAGTTCTTTCACGCATTGACAACTTTAAAGACTGGCAAGCAAATATTTAACAAAACAGGAGTGTAATTTGATAATTAATGGTGTGGCTATTCATCTTCATGGTCTCAAAAACATGAGAAAATTTTATTAATCTTGGAATTGACGCACGTTAAAAGTTTCTTCTTCTTTTTTTTTAATTCATAAAAAATAGTAATATAATGCAAAACCCTACTTATAAGACATCATTTTTCTCAGAACGATGCATAGAATTTATCTATGTAATGAAGAAAAAAATTTTTTATATGTAAGTTTTGGAGTAAGTATGTTAGGAATCAAAAAATGAAGTTAACATTTTACATAAAAGCCTATATAAACTAAAATCCATTTGTAGCACATTTTTTCAATATATACAAAAGTTTTTTAATGTAATTGTGAATAAACTTTGACAACAAAAAAATTATTTATAAAATTTTCATATCTACATTTGTTTTTTTACAAAAAGCTAGGCCTAAACTGAAACAATCACCAAAAATAGTATTATTATTTGAAGTTAGGGCATCACAAGTCACAAGTTCTTAGGAAAACCGAAGCCAAAATTCCACATAAAAGTGTATTATTCCTAAAAAACATTTATTTATTTATTATTTATTTTTCCTTCTTCAGATATTACAAGAGATTTGTAATATAGTTGTGGATAAAAGTTGGTAAAAACAAAAAAACAATTTATACAATTTTCATTAGCCAAAATAAATTTTTTCATAAAATTGGAAATTCACTCAAAAGTGAAAAAAGAAAAAAATCACCAAAAATACTAATAATATGGAAAACACAACTTCTTTATATCATCTTTCTCAGAAAGGTGCAAAGAATTTATCTGTGTAATGAAAAACAGAATTCCACACAAAAGTGTATATTTCCTATAGAACAATGTACTAACCAACAAAAAGGTTTTGCACCCTAGTCAAGAATAGGCCTGTTATGTAATAATAAATACACTGAAAATATTAAATACATTGATATAAAATTGATACATTGATACAAAATAAAGAAATACGCTAACATACACACAATATGGCAATAAACGTGCAAGTAAGGCAGATTGAGTTGGTTTAGAAAGGACAAGTTCTAATATTCACTGCTAAATAAATATCACGTCTATGAACTAGATCTTTATACCAAGTTTTGGTTCTAATATATAAAAATAAAGATCGAAATATTCAATGTTAGTTAGGCACTCCCAAGAGCAAACCGGAGAGAAGTAAATTTTTGGAGCACTTCGTAGAATGTATATATCTCATAAATTATAAAAACTTACGATAATTTTGAATATGTAGTTCAATATTTACTAGGGTCAAAGTTGAATTGAAAAAAAAAATGTGATTTTTAGCATGTAAAAAGTGTTATAATTTTTGGTTTAAAAAAAAATTTTATATATTAAAACCTATAAGAGATAGAAAGATTTTGAAAACACAGATCGAAACAGGAAGATTTGATATATAAAATAGAGTTATGGTAGATTTGTTTGACAAAAATATGGATTTGTGTAAATTAAAGAAAGAATGATGTAATTTGTATTTTACTACTGCACAGTTTTTTGTTTACTTGTACACGTAAAATCCACAAACTTTATGAATTAATTAAATATTATTTATAACGTTTTATGGTATTTTTTTTTTCATGAGTATGCATCTATAGAACATTAGCTTACCAACAGTATTTTATTTATTGCGGTAGGATGATTCTATGTATGCGAAGTGTTGAATGCAAAATACGTGTTTTTGTGTTGATATCCAACACCGCACATCGTAAAGGGACCCAGACTGGGTACATATGTTAATGACTGGGTATAATGGTTAATAAAAATCAATCAAAAGTGGGAAAAAAATTGAAATTAACATTCACCATTTTGAAGTTTTAATCTAACATGTTCAGTTTATTATAAAAATCTTAAAATTAAGTTTCATCAAATTCGATATTTAAATTTTTCAAATATTATGTCATTGTATATGAATTTTTAGGGGGAAAAAAATTAAAAACTATATTAAATTGAAAACATATAATCCATTTAAATCAATGCTTAACTAGTTAATGGGCAATGGGTTAACTAATTTAGCTAGGAAAATAATATTAATATACTTATGACGAGTTTCTGAAAAAAGGAATATTCCAGTGGTGGATCAATGTCTCATAAGTCAAATACTGCTAATATCCAAAACCGATTGTTACTTACATGTAAGTAAGAGTGAATAAAGGTTATATTCAATGGTCTCTATTTCAGCCAAATTATTTCTGTTCAGAGTAGCTCATGGGGTCCTCGATAAAAAGGTGACTCAGTGGTTAGGCTAAATATTAAAGAATGAGTGGCCCAAAATTTAATTTCTCCATGGGATTTTTTTTTAAGTTTTCTTAACCCCTTCTAAAATAGCCACCTAGGGAAATTGGTTTCAAGGATTTAGGTTTCAGTTCTCAGATTCAAGGGATGGTGAAGCTGATTCGTCTTTGATCATGTCCGTTGATAGCTGCTGTGTAATTAACTGAATCTCAGCATTTGGTCTTGTAAGAAAAGTCCTCTCATAATGAAGGGAATATTAATTATTGCATGAAAAGTCCAACCGTCCACGACTGTAGAGCCTACTGCTGTTTTTACTAAACCCTTTTTGTGTTCCTTTTCAAACTAGATTAAGGAAGATCATTTATTTTTTAAAAAAACTGTATTAAAATCTATTCTTTCATAGGCTCTAAGATGAAGACATATATGTGTCAGATATCTAGGCACATATTGCTTTTTATTTTATGTGCCAATGCTTTCCAATCTGTGCTATTCATGATCAGTTCCCAGTTTTTTATTTGTTTTTGTATGGTTAAGTAACAAAAAATACCCATTTGTGTTCAAAAATTGTATGTATCACTCACTTCCAGCTACTAGTATTATGGGCAAAACATTTTGTATAAATATTTCATAAAAAGAAACAAATATGAAGTGTGTAGATAGAATCTTTTTCAGGAGTTATTGTAAATGTAGGAACTATACCTTTTCATTTAGTAACAAAGAAAGTTTAATACGGACTTTTTGATTTCAGCTACTACAGTCCTACATGTTGATTTCAATTTTCATTTAAAATCAAGTTGTTTCATGAATTAGTGTTTTAATATTTTTATAGATATTTTGGAATGTGTAAATGTGAGTAAGAACCTCATTGTGATACATGAAATATATTTTATTCATTCCGAGTAGTAAAAATGTAGCTGTTTGGTTGTTGAAAATCCTGAGTTTATATATATTTGAATAAATTATTCAATTTATATTCTAACTGTTATTGTTTCTATGATATTTGTGGAGAGTCACACCATCTTGTTTCTGACATCCCAGTATATTATAGCTGTCTGATTCTCTTCTTACCACCATGTAGGGCTAAGAAGAAGTCACAGGTCAGGAGAATTTTTTACAATCTCAACAAATGTGAAATAATGGTCACTCTACTATACCTTAGCTACTAATGGTTGACTGAACTGACCATGTCTCCTCTTTCTTTAGCAGTTTGAAAATAAATGTATACAATTTGTACAGATTTCTTCACTCCACACTGTACCATAGTTCTTTGTATGTGCATTATATTTTGTATAAATATACATTTGTAAATGTTTATTATGTCTTTTCCAGAATACAGATATACCCATAGAGAACACGACAGAAACACTCAGTACAATGGCTAAAGTTTGTCTTCGGATGTTGGAAAGTCCGTAAGTGTGGAAATTGTATTTTTAATTTTAGGTCTATAGAAATAGTATCTAGTTCAGTACTTTATATAAAGTTAATAATGGCTAGAAAACATTTGTTTAAAAAGAAACTATTTCCATACTGTATTTTTATATGTAAAAAAAATTTACCAACTTCTTTACAATCGTTGATAGTTTTTTGGCTAAATCAAATTTTGGGGCAGGCAATAAAAACACTTAACATTTTTTTAAATAATTTTTAAAAAGGCATCTTACTTCATGAGATTGATTTAGTGCTTGAAACTTAGAAAATATGCATGTTTTACCAATTTCTACATTTGGTAGTGGATTTCTTTCTAAAAATATGTATTTATTTTTGGTGAGTAGAATTTTTAAATTCATCCTCTCACCCTCTGTCAAACTGTTTAAGACCAGTCAATAGGTTTAAAATGCAGTCATGCTTCTGGAAAATGTTGTAAACAATCATTTTAGACATATATTTATAAAGTTGAGTATAGGTTACAATGCGCTTCCTTTATTGGTGCAATCAAGCCTAGGTAGCCTCATAATTTTTTTTGTTTGATTATGATGGTTTTCTGTCTTATGACATTGCAATGCAATTGCTATAAAAATAATAATTGTGCCATTTTACATTAGATGTAGATGAAATTATCTTAAAATTAAATACTGTTACTGTAAATCATATATGTTTCCCTCAATGATGATGTGAAATATCCATGATACAAAGCAGCAATCAAAGAGTTGTCAATAAATTTTGTGTCGTACTTCAGACATAGTCAATGAAAACATTTATTAAGTAAATAAACACCCAAAAAAATACAGGACACTGTTGTCTGTATAATGTCCATTTTGAAATATTGAGAAGTAGTTTTACAACACCCACAATGCCATTAATATGGTAACCTTACAATTGGTAGGTTACCTGAACAATCAAGGGTTAGATTAAATTAATTCTTTGTTGCATCATTTCTAAGAATAGGGCCGGGGTTCCCAAAGTGTCTCCAGGGACGCTGTAGCAGCCTCGCTAAAACGAGAAAAAAAATTGAAAAATATAATTTTATAAAATTGATTTTATTACACAGCTTTTTTTACACTTGATTGTAAAGATAATCAACAATGATTTACTCAAAATAAATACTATCATTTTATAAATTTAATTTAAATTTAATGCTAAAGTAGGTTGTAGATGTAGAAGTTTCGGCGGAGTCAGTATCACTTGGTCAGGTCTAAAAATAAAAGTTTCATTGTCTGTAAGTGAGCGTGTGTGCTCGGCAGAGCCATTTGGTTTTTGTGTGTGTGTGCACGCGCGCGTCTAGTTCCAAGAACTGGTTGCTAAGCAACAGTGCCCACCCACTTTTAGCAAACCAATCATTGTCCTGCTTTTGTAGAATGTTGTAGAAGAGCCTAGAACTTTCGTGTACATTCGGAACAACTCGTATATCCATATAAAAATGCGCTTACGTAGTGACATGAGTCAGTGTCAGTAGGCTTGTGCTCTACTGAACTGAGAGTTTCATCGTGAAGTAATTGAGTGACAAGTGAGTTGTCATTGTGTTCATTATTAAGAGGTTTTTAATGCCAACGTCGTCATCGAAAAAAGAAGAGGATTCATCAGGTTTGGAGAAGGTAGGAGCTCCATTGGGGACTCGTAAAGCTAAATATAAAGTATGACGAAAAATATTTAGATTATGGGTTTTCTTGTGTGGATGTCAATGGTGAAGAGCATCCTCAATGTGTTCTTTATATGAAGGTGTTATCGGTTGAATCTATGTTTCTGAGTAAACTTAAGAGGCACTTGGAAACTCTTCACCCAAGTATGGTTGGTAAACCAAGGACTTTTTCGCAAGAAAATTAACAGTAGCAGACAAACAAAAGTCTGCGTTTTCCAAACATTCCCAAGTCAACAGTAATGTACTTTTGGCATCGTATACAGTGGCCTATAGAATTGCTCAGTGTAAGAAGCCTCATACAATTGCAAAAGAGTTGATTATACCTGCTGCTATCGATATGGCAAAAATTATGCTTGGGGAGGATGTCGGTAATAAGTTTTTGAAATTACCACTGTCCAATAACACTACCAGCAGGAGAATTTGCGACATAGCTGTAGATATTACCGATCAACTTTTAAATGCTCTGAAAGGCAAAGATTTTGTGATTCAGCTAGATGTGATTCTCTCTCTCTCTCTCTCTCTCTCTCTCTCTCTCTTTTATTTACAAGTTAGACATTACAATTATATTCACATATGCACAACAATTTATTATAACGATCCAAAGGGGTATCGTGTAGCTACAACTATTTATTTATCATTTTTTGTACACCTACTTTTTTCCCCTTTTTAAATTTACAAAAACAACCATTCTTTCCTTGTAAAAGTCTCAATTAACATTGTCAATATTGATGCTCTTGTAATAATCACTGAATAAAACATTATTTACATTGGAATGTGTTTGAACAGCATCTGTTGACAATTTGTATTAAAATTATGGTTATGTCTACCACATTAAAAAAAAAATTGTACAAATTGATACTAACTAGTAATGCAATTGTTATGTTTTGTTTTAGGAGTTTAATCGCACAGTTCCAACGAGAAGAGACTCAGCTGTTTGTACTCCGAGTGATGGTTGGTTTAGTTATCCTATATGATCATGTACACCCACACGGTGCTTTTGTTAAAGCATCCAATGTTGATGTGAAGGGTTGTGTCAAGCTATTGAAAGATCAGCCTGCAGTTAGATCTGAAGGTCTTCTTAATGCGTTAAGGTAATTGCTTACATTAACTACTGAAGGTGAATTTTGGTGAGGTTTCATTCAGAATATGTTGTGTCATTCAGAAATGGATACATTTGATTCAGAATACTGTGTTTGTTTAAGTTTGCTTAATTTTCTATGATATCTTGTTCTCTCTATATGTATAATGAATGTAATCAAATAGCTGTTTACTTAAAAATTATTTTGAAAGATTAATCCAAATAAAATGTTATAAAGCTTGATATACTTTAAATGGAATCGAATCGTTGTGATCTTAAGAAAGAAAAACATTTGTGTTTTACACATTTAACTCTTTGATATATCCATAAATGACTTCTAAAGCTAATATTTCCAACTGTGACAGTTGATCTATTTTCACGAATTTTCAAACAGTATACTAGGTTCTAAATAATATTTGTTAAATATGTACATTTTTCGTTGTGTTTTATTCCAATCTCAAACAGTTTACCTGTTTCAATGAATGAAAAGCATTAGCTTGTGACATATTAAAGCTAATAAAGCATACTTCTTCTCCAATAAAATTAAAATGACTTTATAGTTGTGTGACATCAAAAAATGACTGGTGAAATTGTGCAATAAGCATCTCATAACCACGCTTTCTACTTTTCATCAATGATAATTAAACTATTGTTTAATTCATTAATCACTTATGTGTACAGTTAAAATATTTTTTAATCACATTTGTATACTACAAGAATGTGGTTGTTTACCATACAGTTATACATTAGACCAGTACAGTAGATGTTGAAACATGTACAGATTGTTTGATAGAGAGTGTAACATTTTATTTTTAATATTTTTGGTTGCCAACATAATACTTAATACGAACGTGCTTGACATAGTAGCCTTTTGTTCATTTTTCGTGCTCAATAACATTTAAATTTATGTAGATAGTATTGTTATTATTCTTATGGTATTTGTGGAGAGTCACTCTATCTTGTTCCTGGCATCCCAGTATAAAGCCGTCAGATTCTCTTCTTGTCACTGTAGTGTAGGCCTAAGACCAGGAGATGCTCAGTTTCCATGACTGGGTTTATTTCACAGCAGATTGTACACTTCTAACAGCTTTAGATCTTCAGTTGGGCCAAATGTGCTACTAGACAGTCATGACCAGTAACTACAGTACCCTCAGACTAGGAGTGTGTTTGGTGTAATGGGCGTGACCTCCCTTCTACTTGTTTCCCTACCCTGACAGTACAACCCATTCCAAGAAAACTAGGTACACAAATTACTGCTTAGCTACATTTAATTCTTAAAGTTTAAGTACAAAGTTTAATTTTGTAAACGTTTTATTCTTATTTACACCGATAAAAGAAACGCAAGTAGGGTAGGAGATTACACAGAAGCATTTGAGGTCTATATTTTTTTATTGGGGTTGTACTGCTGAAAGAAAATGCAACAAACGAAGTGTGGGGGCCCATCTTTTCCTCTCCACCCCAGACACATTCCTACTTCAGGATAACTTGTTTCATATAACTTCAGGATGAAATTTGAGTTTGGTTTTCAATATTTTTCTTACCGATTCATATCCCAAACGTAACAATATTCAGTAACACTGAGCCGAATACCTGTGACTATTGATTAATGCCACTCTCACTTTAGCAACATTTTTCAGTGTTCTCAAGTTTTGTTGGTTGGGACCAGAAGTAAAAATCACCAATATACCCTAGTAGCCAACGACTATGTTAGAAACTAAAATAAGACCAGTAATCCAAGAAAGGAATCCAAAATAATTCTAAAAACTAGGCCCATAATAATTAAGACTAAATATAAATGTGATCAGAAAAACCGCAAGTCACAGAACTTAGTTTTAGTTCATAATTTTATTTTATTTATAATGGCAGTAGGCTCTAGTAGAATATTGTCGACTCACAATATTAGCGATGTTTTAGATAAAGATTTGTCACCTGATGAATATGAAGATGAATTAACTCCACTGGACAATCTTGATGTTCCTGATATTGACAGTTGACTGATGTTGATTCTTTGGAAATTGATTAGAGACCTGATGATGTAGATGATAGGGAAATTGAAGAATTAACACATAAGCCTAAGCCTAAAAAGGGGAAAAAATTGAAAATTATATCTGGGACTAACATTTATGCCAAAGAATGTATAGGCATAAAACAGGCCTTTCAAAATAGGCAATAGGTAAAAGTCAAAACTTACTAAAAAAGGACTGAAAATCACCAAAATAAAATAAAATCATATTATATTGTCATTAATAGATACATGTAGTTATAACCTATTATGTAAACTTTGAAAGGGCGGGGATTTGTTGTAGTGTCCCATAAAAAATTATTAACATACTTTTTTTTTATTGGAAATAAAATATTTCAGTTGATAAATCTCTTATTGTAGACTGTACATCTGACAAATATTAATGAAAATCATATTAATTGAGTAAATAATATACACTCCTAATCATATTGTATAAGTTCCAATTATCAAAAATGTTTTCCCCAAGTGAATAGGAAAAACAGTGGTATTTAATTGAGAAGGGAAAATGTTAAAGGTTCGTTCATCATCATTTACACCCCATGAGTCAGGTGTAGCTCTTAGATTAAAATCATCTACTGACTGCAGACAAAATGTCCAAAAAACCAAATTGATTTTAATACCTTGACTTAATCTCTTTGATTGAATTGAGTCAGATTGAGTGAGTGACGCAACCCTCTAATGGGTGAAACTATATATATTGTAAACAAGAAAATAAAAAATGGGGTTTTACAAATATGTAACATTGAAAAAGCCAAAATGGTATTCCAAAATTAGCGAAACAAGCTATAACTCTGTGTGTAACGTGCTTCTAAATCAAAACTGTTCTTTTATTTACTAACTATTCTAAATAATATAAGTGTAGTGAGTGCTAATAATACACTGTGACTGTGACTTTGTTTTATGTTTATTTTATTGTTACCTAAGTTATACATTATTAACTACTATATGATTACAAATTAGATGTTAGATGAGGTCTGCATATGTTTTGTGTTCTTCAGTGCTTCATCTGTGTGTTGGATAGTGATGGATTATTCATATTATTGATATAGATTAATTGGACATTTTTGTTATATATAACAAGTTTAGAGAGTGTAGATCAACTCCTGTTATAAAGTGATAAATCTAGAACCATAATAAATGAGAAAAATGCCAAAATAACCTAGAAGAAACTAATAATCTCAGCTAGCCCTAAGTAGTCAAAATAACCACGACTGGATATAAATTTGATCAGTAAAACCTCAAGTTCCAGAACTGCACTAGAATAGGAATTACAAACGCCATATTGACACAAGATTGTCATCAAGGTTAGTTTTAACATGGACTTCAGCATTTTTCACATTTGTCTTGTTTTGGTTTATCGCTTGTTAACAGAAAGTTGGCAAAATGTCAGATTAAACATAGTTTAAATCTTTATTTAATGTTATTTAGTAAGTTGTCGAAAGTTGAAAAACACGGCAAATTTCCAGTAGCATATTTCCACATATGCTGCAGTTTTTTCTACAGTTAGATTAAAGTGGTAAAATGTTTTTTAATAGTACATTAATGGGATAAGTAGCTTGGTTCCTAATTTGTGATAGTATAAAAGATAATAACTTTTTTACAATATTTAAAATACAGCCTTATATTTCCTTCTTATAGGTACACAACCAAACATCTAAACGAAGAAGCGACACCAAAACACATAAAGAATCTATTAGCTGCATGATGTCGAGGACGAGGCCCGGGTGGTCTATCTCGTTGTTGTAGCTAGAATGATTATTGTGACAAAGTCGGACAGACGTTTATCTTAGTTTTGTTGTGTAAAGTAATTATAAATCTTTGTTATGTTATGTCATACAAGTTTTAATTAACACAATTGTGATGAAAGCTTTAAAATATTATCAAAGTTTAGTAAAACAATAATTGTATCATAAGGAGATTTTTTTTTTTTACTAATATTATTGTTAATTTATTTTTTAGTTAATTTTCTATTTGGTTTAGTATGGTGTATAAGTTATGACTGAAAATTTTGCTTTAATAAAAAATTGGAAAAGATGTTAGTTGTACATTAAAACTAGAACTGTGAGCTTATTTATTTATAATTAATTTGACTTCTTTACTTCACTTATTCGTAGTAAAAATGGTATATCAAGAGTTCTCGAGACCAGAAATGCCAAACTCTAATGCAAGGGCTGCTAGTAGCATGTGGCCTACCTTTCCGTTGATATTATAACCTAACCTACAATCTTTTATTCTTTTTCAAAATTCTAGTGATATTTTGATGATCAAAGCTCTCCCTGAAATCATTATTAGCTAATTTTCTCTTATAATTTTAGTCAGTTTTCTTTGTCCCTGCTCATGTATACAAATAAATTTGAACAATTTTATTCACAATGAATTGGAGTTAAGGATATTTTTTATGATTAATAAATCAGTTATAAAAATAAATATCAACTGTCTGCATTAAACTTAATTTGTCTTGTACTATAAATTTAGTTATGTTGATAATTTTGCTGTTCAGTGAGTCATTAACTAATTCTTAAAAGGTTTAAATCACCAAGAACTTTCAAAAATATAGGATAGGTCTTGTTTAACACTCGGGTTTAGAATCTATGGTTTATTTGTCAGGCACCAAGATAAAACAATTTTTGGTTTAAATTATTAGCCTAAAATTATTTTGTTACTTAAGTGTGATCTAGTTTACATTATGAAAATATTATGCTTAGTACTCAAATTGTTATTAGCAATGCCAATTAAATTTATCCATTCAACAGCAAAATATTTTGGTTCAAAATTTACATATACAAGTTAAAATTAAAATTGCAACTATTATTTTCCAATTTTAGTAGTTTTAAATCTTAAAATGTGCTACAATCTAATTATATTTCCAATTTGGACTCAAAACAAAATTTTTTATCAAATTTCCATAATTTCAATTTTTTTTTTTTTAAATAGAAATTACATATCTTGTTTATAATTGTTTACTGATACATTAACCATGACACTAACAAGTACACCATTCTAAACCTAATAATTATATTATTAATATTGTATCATATTTTTAATGTAAACAAAAGTAAAATTGTGTTCATTATATTATGGATACAAGCCAATAAATACCAAAGCACAAGAACAAAATGGCATGTATATTTTACATTAGGAAATATTGTAAATTTTGTTTTTTATATAACCAATTAGTTCAGTTCCTATTTCATTTTAAAATATGTAAACTTTTTGTAATTTATATGATTAATTTGTTTTCTACAAAATATTTTTCAGCCTGATATCTGATGGACTTGTAAATGTATACTTTATTAATACACGAAAGTAGAATAGTTTATTTTGTGTTTTATATACAAGAAACCTCTATTAATAAATTTAATAGTGTTATTTAACCCAGGATTGTTATGTTTTGTATGAAATACAGTGTTATAGAAGCTTGTTAAATTTTATCAGGATTATTTTTATTTTTGTTAACTATGGTAAAATATGAATCATTTATATTTTATGGATAGGAAGCTTATAGAAGATCAAATCCAGTAACAAAAACTGTGATTGTTCTTTTTTTTCGAACATTTTGGTAAAGGGGTTTTTTTTTTTTATAACAACTTCATTTATGATTTAGTGATCTACAAAACAATTACCGTTACCCCAACAATTCATAAACATTTTAATATTTTAACTTATTCTGAAAACGTATAATTTCTGTTATTTGAGAGGTTGTACTGAAAATATACAATAAAAAAATGTTTGGAACTAGACTGAATAAAGTATGACAGATAAAATACAAAAACCTTCGTATTCTTAATTTTTACCAATACTTGTTTAAATCATCATAATGACAAAACTAAATGTGATTATTTTTTTTCCCAAAAACAAAAATACTAAGACTTGTATTTTAGATATGTCTTTATAATCCAGATTTTATGTTTCATCAAAATTAGTTAAGTAATATAGCTACTACAGTGAATGCAGACGTAACATACAAATTCAAAGTATTTTGTAACTTTAAGTTTCAATTGAATTAAACTAATGAACAACAAAAATAATATAATATAGACTACATTTTGTGACCGTTTCCACTTCTTTCGACCAGCTGGAAGCTCCGGCTGGCTGGAGACCGCGTACACTTTAGCCGAATCTTGTCAGAATGGGCCAAGGAGTCGGGTTAGGACGCTAGTGAACGCACGCATCGCAAGTTAAATTTAATGCTATCTTTTATTTTAGCGTCGAATTAGAAGAATACAGTAATAATTAGAATTTATAAAAAAGACATAACGGCTAGATAAAAGGCCTTTCATAGTGGCCGAAAAGCACACCAATTAATTTAGATAGCACGTGGCCGAAAATGGACTGACTCGTCCAGTAGCGGTCTGCCGTTCAACTTCCTTCTCGCGGCTCTCGGAACAGACTCTCTCCCAGCTTGCTGGTTCAATCCCTCCCCTCAGTCTCTCCCCCCCTTCTACGTGATCTAAGACTGCTCAACAAAATTGCAAGTGCCAATTGATATTTTATTATTTAGAATCCCTTCCCATTACATCCTAATTTATTCTTATTATAGTTTTTATTTGGTGGGCTCCTTGGCTGGGCCACAATTTTTTCTATCAACAGAAAAACAATGTGGCCTAGACTTATTAGGAAAATTTAAGATAATTTCCCTTTTTGTGCAACTTAGAGTTTAGATCAGTTAAAATATATATCAATCCTGTCTTTCCAGAAGACGATTTAAATGTTCATTCATTTTCATATTACTTTACCTTCCCAATGGAAACTCCAACTAACAAATTCTTTATCATCATTTACAGCCCCAGGAGTCAGATGTAGCTCTCATAATAAAATCATCTACTGACTCCAGACAAAAGTCCAAAAAACCAAATTGATTTTGATAGCTTGATGTGTTTGAGTGCATTGAGTCAGATAGTTTGTAAAACGCAAACCTCTTGTATGTGAAACTGTTAAATTATATATATTGAAACAAGAAAAATTAAAAAATGGGTATTTAGCTGTATTTAAAGGATTTTACAAATTAGGAAGCTGTATTTTACCTACATTAAAAGGAAATTTAACACCATTTTAAAAGAGCATTAAACACAGGCAGAATAACAGTTCAATTAGCTCTTACCATTTTTTCTTTAAAATATTTTAAAATGAAAAATGCATTTCTACTTTTATTAATTAATAAATTTTAATTCTTATATTCACTAAACAAATATGTAACATTGAAAAAATCCAATTTATATTCCAAAGTGAGTGAAACAAGCTAAAATTTGTGTGTAACAAGCTTCTAAAACAAAACTGTTCTTTTATTGACTAACTATTCTACGTAATATAAGTGTAGTGCTAGTCTAAAAACAAAAAGCCCATGACAATATAATATCTGCCAAGTATCAAAATATCTGTTCTAACCTACAAAATATGTCTCTGTGATTTTGTTTTATGTTTATTTTATTGTTACCTATAATTAATTATTAAGTTCTACATTGTTAACTACTATATGATTACAAATCAAATATTAGATGATATCTGCAGGTGTTTTGTGTTCATCAGTGCTTCACTTGTGTGTTCAATAAATGTTTCATAAAAAAAGACAAATTAAAACTAAAACAAAAAAATCAAAATTTAAGGTTGTGTTAATGTTATACAATGTTGTATATTATAAACAATCAGAAACAGTAGGTAGAATCATTTTAACAAAATACAAATTATGAAAATATAGCTTTGTAAAATAGCTAAATCTTTACAGCTATCTTATATAAGATTTATGTTATTTCCAAATCTGTAAAAGACGAATATTTGCACTTTTAAACAATTTACCACAGTAATTTTTAGAATTTTGTTAGGCTACATCAATATCTTTAGTTTTGAGGTTATGTTTATCTTCTTATATACATTCTGCTTATTAGATATTTTGTTTTGTAAAGATGTCACGTTGTGCAAATTACATAAATAATTGCAAACATTATAAATTCACATGTAAAAATTCCACATATTTTTATAAACTTTCATACATATTTAACAACAGAGTTCTTTTTAAATTTATAAAAGTATCATTATAAAATATGTTGAATAGATCATTCATAAATTCTCATAGATTGTTTCTATTTATAATATAACAATTGATAATTATTATTTCATTAAACCTCAAATGGATCAGAAGTGTTTATTTTTTATGTTTCATATTTTCTTTTATCACTGATGTTCAGTAATTTTATATTAATGCTTAACAAAAATATTTGTTCAATACTTCTACAAGTATTAAAGCTTTACATTTTCTATAATAATTTAACTCTAAGTTTGTTTTTATTATAAAACTATGGTCATTCAAGACAATCTACACTAATGTACAATGGTAATTAACCAAACCTAATTTTTATTTTGACCCTGGTGTTTCAATAAGCTGTTATGTATTATCAGAAACTTATGTCCAATAGAACCATGTTGTTAAATTCAACACACTGATATAACAGATTGATCTGCATTAATTATTTTTTTAAATACTAATATCACTGATTTATTTTCTATGATAAAATTCCATCAAAACTTGAGATGAATGAGTTTGCTAAGGATGTGATTGATCCACTATAAATTTGTGAATAAAATTTTTCTTACTTAACTAAGATTTTGTATTAATTTTTTGAGATGCTTTTGATGGATTTCCAATTAACGCAATTGACTCACCTATGATTTTAGTGACATGCCTTAGTGAATAACTATTCTCAATTTCATTTGAAAATGTCATAATTCAATCAACTGTTGTATTCCATTTTGTAAATTTTTGTTAGGTTGCCCTTTATTTCCTAAGAACAATATATATTGAGATAATGTAGTGATATCAAAGGTAATCAATGATTACAACGATATACCAATGATATCAATGTAGCGGTTATCAAATTGTAATTAATGATAATCTGTTCAAATTATTGTTATAATAAACCCATTATTTTTTGGCTTTGTTGCTTTTGGCATTTTAAATTTTAATATTATACAAAATAATTTTGCTGTCAACACTTATCTAAAATATAAAGCAAGTAGAGCTATTGACAAGCACATATTTATAGTTGTGCTGATTAATATACAGTACTTATATTGATACAAGTTATATTTTTATTTTTAAATAATTAACAATAAATTTTGATTCACTTTTAAAATTTTGTACAAAACTTTTTGCATTTTGTATGTAACACTCTTGCACTTCTTAAAAAGCTTATACACGTTTTTACCAATTTTGTACCAGCTAAAAATATTTATGGAAAACTGCTGCCATTTATTGTGACCAAAACCGTTGAAAAATCATTTTTGAAAATGTGATTTCTTATATAGTTTTATTTGGAATATTTTGTATATATTGTTGTATAATATGTGGGTTTAATAAACTCCATGATAAATAAATTAAACAGTCTTGAAAAACTGACAAGCTTTTATTTATTCATAATAACTTTTTACAACACGACTTTAAATGTTGCAGTTTTACGTCATTGAAAAAATCAAAACACTTTGGTGAGTAATTTTATAATGATACTGTTTACACTAAATTCAAATAAAATTTGTGTATAAGATCTCTAAAAAACAAAAGGAAACTTATGTTTCATCAAAATATGCCAAGAAACTAAAAATTTATTTGTACAGTAATCCTATTTTTTCTTTTTGTTTTAAACTATTTTATTCCTCCTTCCACCGTACCTGATTAGCAACCTCTCTTTTGCTCTTTTCTCTTATCTTGCTAATCCCTCTCAACTTCTTTCCCAGGATCCTGCTCTATGTGTTTGCCCTCCTCCTTCGTACAGGATTCCACTTCAGTGCTTCTCTGACAATGTCTCCTTCTTCTAATTTGATCTTCTATAGGTTCTTGGTTTGTTCTTCATAGCTGTTTGTTCTGTATTGTCCCCAGCCTATTCTATTCTTCTCAAACGTTCTAATGTATTCATGAAAACCTGGACTTTCTCTTGGCTTGTTTAATTTTCAAGATCCATACCATACATACTCTTCATATTAGAGTTGAAAATCCTCATCTTCTCTCCAAAGATTTCTTTTTTAGCTCCATATCTTCTTCAAACTGTTAAATGCACTCTACTAATTCTGTATCTCACATCTGGCTCTGTGGATCTCCTTATCAAGTTCACAGCTCATAATACATAATACATCTAAAGCACACAAACTCAACCACTTCATCTATGTCTTGATCCTCCACTTTTATAGGTTCTATGTCATCACAACACCCTTTCATGTATTTGATCTTCTTCTTATTAACGTATTTGATCTCTCGTTAACGTCACCACAACAGGGAACTAGTTCAACCGACTAGTTTCCTGATACTCACACGGCAAAATACACATCAATTCCTCGGCCTTAAACGGCTTTGCTTCGGCCAATCTCACTTTGCAAACCCTGCACTCGCAACTTGTCTTTGATTTGCTGACAGCTCACGTCGAGTGCCTAAAATTCCACGACTTACTTGTACAGTAATCCTATTTTTTCTTTTATTGTCAGCTAATGCTATTGCACAATTACATTACGCTCTTAAATTAATTTTTGTGGACAAATATAGTATTTTTTATTTCAGTTAGATGTTTCTGAAAGCAAACCTTTAGCTTTTATTAATTTCAGATCTTTCTAAAAACATCTTTAAAGATTGGCAGGAGTGAATAGAAATTTTACCATGTAAATCTAAACCCTCAAATAATGCAAGATCAGACATGCAAATTCCACATGGACATCCTTCCATTGTAAAGAAGGTTTTTTCATCATACTTTATCCAAACTTTGTGGACCTAATATCCTTTTAAAGATATCCAAATTTCAAGTATAGTGATATTTTTACATTTCACATAAATATAAAAAGATAGTTTAATTTAAACAATTGTGAAAATAAAAAGATTACTACATTCATATTGCTCTAATATTTAAAATGACTTGTCAGAAATAATTTTTGAGTAATCTAGTCATACGTTGTTCTTATGGATATTGAATTGTTCAAATCTCCATCGAACACAAGATTCCGATTAAGTCTCCGAAGCCTTATTAAAAAAAAGTTAAAACATCAATATTTTTATTTTAATGGTGTTTTCAATTCCTTTCTTAGTATTATACATTAATAGTGATTTTTAAATTTTAAACCAAATAAAGGAAAACTTAGTTTTTGTTGTTGTTAAACTCTACAGGCTTGCCACAGTTGATGTGATTTTTTTTTTTTTTAATTTTGATTTCATTATATCTGAAATGGTACAATTCATATACAGTAGTTTTATATTGTTAAATAAATCAAATATGCCAATTTAATGACAGAGGACAAACGTTAAACAATTTTTAATTTTAGCCCATCTCAAAATTAAAAATAATTCACAAATTTCAACTTTTTTGATTATCCACAAGATTTTGTTGTTTACTAATTTTAATAAAAATAATATTTCTCATGTGTGTGTAGATACTGATGTTTACATAATTGGATCCCTAAAACTTATAAAGCTATAAATGTGAGTAGTATAATTAATTAATGCCTATGGCCAAGGTGTGTAAACAAACTATAAAAACTAAAATACAAATCTGAAGCCTAAAGCCATTATGTACATTGTAAATATGTGCTTTTATCTAATTCCATCACAAATAACCAAAGTCTGCAAAGAAGCGATGTGAGACCCAATCAATAAAATAACCATTATATAAAATGAATAGAGTGTGAGTTACGCTTTGGCATATTTTGAAACTTGAAGAGATATCTTCTAATTTCTTATATTAAGGTATGTAGTAATAATTTAATTTCTACTCTGAAAATAATGCACTAATAATTTTTTTAAATTTCATTTCTGACTTTCCTTGAGAATTTTATATGATCAAAAGTTTGGTTCTTATAAAATTTGAGGGTTTCTACTTTATACTCTGTATTTCTTCTTTTATTTTATTTTTTCTTATAGGTGATCATGACAATGAGTTTTTTAGCTCTTAAACCTTAAAAATCACGATGAAGAAAAACCCACCCATAAATAACTCATTAAATATAAATTATGTTATTTTTCAATACTATTTTTAGTTGATATAACATTCATAAATTTTGTATACCATTGTATTTTAATTATCCATTTTGTTACTTATTCTCAAAAGTAAAACAAGACAGGCACAATTTAAAAAAGAAGAAGAAGAAATTCATATTCCTATTGCTTTTATGTTAATTTTTAAGTCATGTGAAAAAAGTAATAATTTTATATTGTTTTTTTTTATATATAGTACGTTGTTTTCATTGAAAATTTAACTGGACAACTTTTTCTTCCTAAGACAAAATTAATTAAGTCTGTCCATAGGAATCGCCTTTACAGCACAACTGATTTTCATGAAGTTTTCATCAACCTCTTAAGTAAGTTAAGCACCATAAACCCAAATTAAAATTTGTAAATCTCCAATAAGAGATGTTAAACTATTGACATTAAACTTGTTATTCTTATGACTAATGGATACTGTGTGTATTTGGCACTAAATTTTAAAATTTCTACTGGAAAATATGGCTGCATCATTATTCTTGAATTATACTTCTATCATACTTAAAAGTAATTTTGAAAAACACCGCTTGTTTCTGACAGCCCTCGTAACAATTCTGTAACACACAATAATAAATATATTATCCATCGATTTTTTAATTTCTAGTTAACCTTTTAGGTTGCTAGTTTTAAATTAAGGTTAATATTCAAAAGATCTATTTGAATTCTTAAAAAGACCTTGCAGCCTTCATACTTTGGGTTTTAACACAAAGGCTATTTTCGCCAATCGTTATTACTAAAGGGTAGTCTGTAAGACTACTCCGGGTAAAGTCGTAATAACACTTGTGTATAACGTTGTGAATAACGGTCAAAAAATTTGTATTACATATCAAGAAGTAAGTTTACAATGTCGAATACCGATTATCAATGTAAAGGAGACAAACTTAGTCAATTTGGCACACACAGCAGATAGTAGCCTGATGTTCTCCACACATGGCCTTGAAACAGCAACTTGCATAAGTACTTGGTCATGCGCCTAAGTCTTGAGGTGCAGAAGCCACAGATTTTCCTCCCTTGTGGTTGTGGTTGTCTTTGTTCTTGACAAGGTACTTCTACTTTCATAATGGTAGTTATGGATCGGCATAATTCTCAAGGCAAATTGCTCATTTCCAGTCTTCTATGGAGGTGTGGCTTGATCATGTCTTGAATCTCCTTTAGGAACTGTCTTCAATTTCGTGGCTTGGTTTTTTTTATTTTACACAGTTCTGAACATATAACACGTAGCTGTTCACAATAGTTATATTTATAATGTTGAAAACATGCACACAAGCCATCTCCTTATCTTCCAGCTGCAGGTTGTAGGTATTGCTGCTGCACATCTGGTTCAAGGCATCCTTTGTAGCATTGTAGCTTTCTACTATCTCGAGTTTTTTTGCTGTCTTTGTCAATGGCAGGGCTTTCATGGCAGTTTGAAAGAAGGACAGCAGATTTACTGGCTTTGGTATAAAAGGAGACTAGTGTTTTTGGCTCCATCAAAACAAAACACTTGTTCCAAATTCTATCCTCTTGAAATCAACAATTTTTTTCGGAAGTTCTGGCTTGTCTTTCCGGAGCATCCCAATTAGTGTTAATTTATGTTCTGGCTTCAAAAGTTCATTAACTAGTGGTACAGAGGTGAACCAATGATCACATGTAATTGTTTCTATTTGTGCCTCAAACGGTTTTGGTTAGTTCCAGCACAAAGTACTGGGCCATTCGCAAAGGTCCTCTATAAGTTGGTTTACCAATGTAAGGAATAGGATCTACCATATATTGAGTTTATGTGTCACATATCATCACAATCTTTATACCATATTTGTTGGGCTTTTTCGGCATATACATCTGGACAACTTGCTCTGAATGTCACTAGCTGCTCGTCGATCGTCAAATAACTCCCTGGTTTGTAGAGATGTTTACAACTTACAACAAACATATCCCATATTTCTCGAATAGTAGTGAATGGGTCTTCCTTTTTTCTTTCTTCTCTAGTATTTGGATTGTGGAATCGTAGATATTCGAGAATGAAGTTGAATCTCTCACAACTCATTGCAGATTTATATCTATTTCCACTGTATTCTGGGTCAAACATCTCCCGAATATTCAAATGGTTATCCTTTTGTATTGCTGAAAGAATGAGCAATCCCAAAAAAGCATAACTTATTATCTGTTAAAGATAGTTGAAGTTTTATCCTGGTAATTTGGTTGTTTTTTTCCTGATGGTTATATTTGTAAATTCTATTATTTTAGATTTCAAAGATGTAGTGAAGACTACATCCTTTTCCCCCTTCAGTATGTAATTAACATGTTATGCATATGTTAAATGTGAAATACATTAAAAGATATTTTTAATATAGGTTATAAAAATGTCACAGTATATTTTTTGTCACATCAAGGTTTTAATCAAATAAAAATAATAAAGCCAATTTTTTTTTAAGAACTAACTTCCAGATAAGAACACTGCAAATAAAAGTTATGATACTACCCTGGCAAAGTATTAAACAAATTTCAATTAAACATAAACAAATTCAGGTCAAGCTAAGTGCATAAAGGATGGTAGAGGGACAATACAGTGCTCTGCATTAGGCCTACTGAGTAAGTGTCAAGGTAGCCTATTATCTACTATTGTTCTTTTTTCTGTGAATATGTAGGAGTGCAAACATTTATTCACCATTTATGTTTTTTAAATTTTCTAAGATAATAATTTTTTTTAAAATTATATTCACATATATCTCGCAAACCTAAGCTGAGCATTTTGAATTATTTAAAAAGATTGTGAAACTTCCATTCTCTTTACACCTATTTGCTGTTTCTTCAAACAACATAAAAGAAAGAGGCTAATAATGAACTCTTTGATTCTTGTTAAATCCTCCACAGAATTATTCCTTTTGTGATAGTTCAAAATAGCAGTACTAAGAAAAAGAATCTTTACTGCTTGGAGTGGTTCACAGGTTGTACCGATAATAAATTATTGCTTTATTTTACAGCTGATACAAAATGGTTACCACCAAAATAATTATAAATTCCCCATAGGGATAATTTGGTACCATTTTGACTCTGAGTATACACTTTTTACATAAACCAGGGGTAGTGATTTTGGTCCAGTCTTCCTTGGTTTTATAAATTATTTATGAACAAGACAGATTTTAAAATTTTATTTTAAGAATAACTTGTGATTTTATTTTGTATCACAGTATGTAATTTTACAGAATACCTAGGTCGAGGTCGACAAACGAACGAGTTCATAAAAACAATTGATATTTGCGGCCCAAAAAAAATGACAGTGTCGGGTGTTGGAATCATTTTTAGTAGCCTATTTTCCTAATTACAGTACTTACGATTTGTAATAATCGGATCGGATCATTTCTCCAAAATGTGATCGAAGTAGCATGGCCTGATTTTATAATGGATGATTCTGAAGACTCTGTCCATGGTTCATTTTCACTTTTTGAACAAAATCTCTTTAGGCCTACATATCATTTTTGGGATAATTTCAACTTAATATTTTTTGATTGTATAAATGTGCATTAAGACCAAAAGTGAAGCTTTTCGATACAAACTTCGGAAAATGAGCGACGATCGAAAAGCTTCTTTAGGCCCTAGTGTAGAACTATATATATTTCGTTATACTGCAAACAATATAAGAAAACAATTTTACAAAAACTAAAATGTTATAACCTACTTAGGGCCTACTCTCAAAAGCTTGCAGGCTTGCACAAGTTTGCAGCTATTACAGCTGTTTAGTTTGTGTTAGTGGTACCCTAACTTTAACGATGATAACAGCTGTTTTATCGGTTATTTACAATCGAGACTATCGGTAGTTTTTATAGATTCATTACAATTAATTCGTATAAGCGAAGTAACAGCTGATGACATCGACCTGAGCTGATGTTCTTAGGTCCTAGGACTAAAAATAACAACTTTACCAACTCGATGCATGTATTGAAAACAGCTGTTTTTGAAGTAGTACGAAGAAAAATTATTTTCTAGTTGGTAATAAATAGCCAATGCCATAACAATAAATGACTAGGCCTATGTATTTGAAACTAACACGAACGAAGAAATGATTTAGGCTTACTTTCAAGTTTCTGGTATTTTTGCAAAATGCAGCCTTTATTTTTTTCTAAGTTATCTTTCAATAATTAAAAGCATAATAAGTGTTTGACGGTTATTTTGTTTAACGTTCGTGTTTGCGGGTGTTCTTTATGTCCATGTTCATTATTCCGTAATGTGAATTTATTGTACTTGGGCGTTTAATTGCAATTTAACTTTGTTAACTTTTTTACGAAATTCTAAGTTGGCTTCTTGGTTCTTTGTCAAACAATTACCTTGGTCTAGTGATTTAGGACGTAAGTATTATAATTAATTTGTTTCTGTCAAACATAAGTTACTAACAATTTACCTTTATTGCTAATTTTTGTTGTTATATATTATTAAACTCTCGTTGCGAAGATAAAGTAATTGGACTTAAAACAGCTGGGCTAATTTGTTACTATTTAACCTAATTTGTTGTGTTGGGAGGTGTGTTACTAATAACACAAAATGAAGGTTAATAGGGTAGCAGTAATTATTATTTTAATAAATTCGAATATGAACAAACAATTTACGTTCTTTATGTAAATATAAATATATTTTTTGTTCGTGTTTTTATTGGTTCTTACTTCCTGGATTGTTAAATTATTAATATTTGTATTATTATAGGCCTATACTAACCATCAAACAATTTGTCGATATAAGCAGAATATGCATTTACTATTTTGTTGTATGTTTTTAGTAAAGTAAATTGAAAGAGACTAATTGATACATTCTGATTATGACACCTTTTAAACAAATAGGCCAATTAATGTTGTTCACTTTGATAGTTGATACAGCCTAATGTGGGTAGTGTTTATAAGGTAGGGTTAGTGTTCGTTTATAGAGTCTATACCCTATAGATCATTTTAGTCTAGGTTAAAACTAACCCGTATTTGTTACATTTCCTGCAGTGAATAAGTATCTTGGTAGGTTAATTGTGTAGCCCTAATTAGTCCAAGTAGTATCAATTCTTATAAGAGTGTTGGTAGAATTTTTTATTATTGGAACCACAAATTACATTTCGATTGAAATTTATTAGGCCTTATTATATTGGGTCCGGAATTTTACGTAGTCCAGAGATGGGGTAAATTTATAAAAAATATAAATAATTTTATATTAGGCTACCGGAGACGTGGCTTCTGAATTATTGGTTCTTTTCCGTTATCCTACCTCCAAATGAATATCTTGTGAAATTAGATTTGTTTGGGAAGAAAAATAATATAGAACACCAAATACTGTTATCAGAGACCAAATAATTTAATACTGGCAACTTTACATATTATCATACCGATTAGGGAGCCGTATTATCACTCGAATAGATAAGCCGGTCAGTTACCGTCTGATCCTGAAAGTGCATGTGGCAAATCATGGGAAGTTCCCAACAATATATTCGTACTCTATGACTTGCAGAAACTCATATTGGTTTTTTTAAACTGAATAATTTCATGAGTCTATTTGAATATATAACCTTAACCTATTGGAGGAGTTTTTGGCTCCTAGCCTAACTGAACCTATTCGCGGAATCACCACAAACAGGTTAGGTTAGGTGGTTTTATATTCACCATATTAGGTGGCCCGGATTAGCCTAGCTGGATCTACACCTTTTTCATGTAGTCTTGGGTTAGATACCTCTATCATCTTGTCAATCAGGTCTCCTTTGACCAACTCTTGTTCTTTCCAACCCTGACGCTATTACAATTCGAGGACTAGGGGTCTTTTCTTCTTTTTTTTTTATAAGGCGATGATAACGAAGAGGCGTTTCGCCTGTAATCAACATGGAAAAAAGGACTCAAAACAATACCACAAGATTGAAGAACATGAAGCGTGCGTTCCTAAATAGTATGTATAATGGTATGAAAGTGGCATAACGAACAGTAATTAGGCTACAAAAAAACTTGGAAATTAAATTTGAACAGTTTGATGTTTTATGGATAAAAAATACAAAAATTCTTCATTAACATAACTTTTTTTTTGTTTTGAATATCAGTTTTGTCGAGTTTCAATAAGTTACAAAAAATGTAAAATCTCTCTCTGAATTGTTTGGTCTACGTTAAACCTCCAGCCTACGTTATTATACTCCAGAGTTCCGGTGACACTATGAATTAAAGACATTACTGATTATGCTATTGTCCAGGTCTCGCTCCACATTAGATTTAGACGCAATGAATTGCATTTTGAAACCCAAATAAGACAACCCTATTGGGGTTAGGTCGGGCCAAAGTTGGGTAAGGTTGTGCTAAGGCCGGCTGTTCCTTAGCCTAGGCAGGTGTGCTCCTGTTTACAATAGACCCTAACACGTATCTTTCAAACCCTTACACAATATTCAACATAAGAAAGGCTCCTTTTCTTTAGATTCTTTTGTCCTTCCGAAGTTGGCTGCCCTGCATCTGCGCGCTTGGGGTGAAAATAAAAGCCAGTTATTTCGAAGGAGGGTTACACAAGTCTGCCGAATTTTTTCTTGCCTGTCGTCTCGATATTCCCTTGTTTTTGCAGCGAGCCTTGGAGAATTGGAAGGATAATTTTTAGGCGTTATAAGGAATAAGAGAGGGAGAAAGAGAGAAAAGCAGGTGGCACGCGTCATTTCCCCTCCCCTCCCCGACTACTAGATCTAGATTTATACCTTTGAATACCCTCGGATTGTCATCTTCGGTTGGGTGAAGCGTCATAAATAAAGTTTTACGAGGTTAACTAATAAAGCTGGTATGGTTAACAGTTCATAAAGATTTAAGTACTTCAAAATTGATTGTGGGATTTTTAGACCACCCGCTCGTTGTGTTGTTACAAACTACAAGATTGCAACAAGAAACTACAAGATACTATCAACATGATTCTTATACAAGATTGAGTCATAATCTTGTAAGTTGTGGTCACTTTTCTGGTTTAGAATGAATATAGTTTTTCGCTGATTTTGGTTGTATTGTTAAGGGTAGGTAGCTATATTGCCGTTGAAACGCGGTTGAATTTTGTTGACTCACTTGTTTTGACTACATATGAAAATTTGCTGCTACGTTAAAAATAAATAAACAGTGTAAAATCATTCCACTAACCTACTCAGATTCATCAATCTACAAAACCAAATACCAGACAACAAAATATTCAACGTCGACTCCTCAAAAATGATCATATACACTACACATCACTGACAGATGTGGAGGGGGGGGATTAATTTTCTTCATTACTGAGTTCCCATGTATTTCTTATGGGAGATAAGTAGTCTTTATCTACTTTTTGTGAAATGTTTATAAATATATTTATGTATTTAAATGGAATCAAAACTCGTTTCGCTTTTGTAAATTCCCCCAAGCGTAAATTGAATTAGATTGAAGACGAAAGTCAAGGTTAATACTTCTTCTTTTTTTAAATTATTCCTGAACTGTAATATTCTTTTACTTGATGTTTGCAATATTGGTTTGGTTTATTTTTCTTGACATTTTACCAAAATTTTAACGAAATTGATAGAGCCGATTATGAGAGATTAGGTGTTTTATAACGATCCATAGAATTTGTTATTTTTTTAACGATAATTCCCGAAACAAAATTTTGGGGGAAATAACAAACAAACGTTTTGTGGTTCCCAAGGGGCTTCTTTTTATTAAAATTTAATCGAAGTCAACAGAGCCGATTTTAAAGAAATAGGAATTTTGGGTTTTTGGTTTTGCAGCAATCCCAAAATTTTGAGTATTTCCAAAAATTAAACATCCTTTATTTGATACGCTTGAACAGATTTTTCGAAGTTAAATCTATTACAGAAAATGTGAAGAACAAAAATTTAAGTCTCAATTCTAACCCCTACGAAAGTTCTTCTGTTTTGGAATGTTCAATATATGCAATTCTCCTCATGGCCTTGAAATGTCCATCGATCCTACCTATTGGAATAATTTGCATAATTTTTTACCGAGTTTCTATATGTAAATATCTATACATTCTGAGTTGAACTCAAGCTTTATATACTAGAGGTCCTGGGTTCGAGTCGGGTTACAAATTTTACTGTATTGACTCAGCATCGTGAGGTCTACATTTGGTGATGAATATTAGTTACGAACGCTAGAATTAAGCTGACATCACGCGGCGAAAAGCTGACTAACAGAATGTACTGTTTCCTCGAGGATTTATTATTTTAAAATAAATTTTGTATTAATTTATTCTAAAGAATTCCCAATAGACATCAGATTATTTATCTCTCTATACATGACAAGTATAATAATATAAGAGTAGCCTAAACTATACAAATTGTGTTGAAATTCACATTTCACTTTTTTACCTTTTAAAAACTCTTATACGTTCTAGAGAACGCAATTGGAGTCAGATTTTGCTCAAAATTGATAAGTAGGATTAGTTCTATATAGAATTGTACAAGTTTTTTAACTAGAAACATAGATAGGTAAATGGCCAATAAATTGAGGTTTGTGTATAACGTCTCACAATAGCTCATTTTGTGCAGTTTTAAAATCTGCATTTAATAATAACCAAAAACGCGTTTTTTAAAAATTCGATTAAGAAATAAATCACCATAGATCTAATAGTTTTAGTAAAATTAAATTTATTAAAATATGTTTTACTATGCTTTGTGTTTTATTGAAACATTTAATAATAATTGTTAAAAACACATAATACAAACGTGTTTATAGCCTGTTATTAGTGTTTGGACCGCTACTAGGTCTAGACTTAAGGTGTTTCGGTTTTTTATTGTTATATGTTTTTAACAATTCTTTAATATTTTGACGAACTCTCACGAGAGACGTTTTCATCTAAAGTTGGATACACTTGACACCTCAAACCGCGGTAGTGTTCAAACACCACAATTGGATCACTTAACAGATCAACAACAGTTATTTATTAACCTATTGATTAAAATCAGTGATCCGGAGACCTTTCTACAATGAAACTACAATAATGACTAATGAGACTATAGTAGATCATTTTGTTCAACTGGCGATATGCATATTAGTGTCAAGGACGAAGTTGACAAACGAACAAATTCACAAAATGTACCAAATAAATTGTTGTCTCTCGTAAATATATCAGCTTCACACCGAGAGTTAGTTTTGTTTGTAGTCCGTATTTAGCGAGGACTTCAAGAATCAATTTACAACATCTCTTGTGTGAATCATATGTATTAGCCACCGAAGTATAGAGTGATTTCAGGGAAAATTATCTGCATCATAATCTCAAAAACTAAAAATCAGAAGAATTGAGGTCGGGTGAATCTGGTTGTTCACAATACTTTGAAATAATACGACCTTCAAAGAAACAATTTACGAGGCCCAAGGAAGGAATGTCAAAAAGTTGTTCCACAAATTCCACCAAGATCCATCCATAAACCTTACTGTTAACATTTTCATAAAAAAACAGTAGATGTTTATTAATGATATGTAGGTTTTGAACCACCCAGTATCTAGAGTTTTGTGAATTCACATATAGAGGAATTCCTTGTAAAGAGGAAATACGCCTCATCCTGATTGGAAGAACTTCCGGCATCAATCTTTGATGAGATTGGAACTTGTGGCAGTACCGAACTCTTCACTGGGTCCTTCTGATATTTATCATAACACGAACTTTGTACGGCCATGATATTGGTTTTTTGACTGCTCTTTGACATGTATTGTCTCATAAAACTTGCCAGTCTCTTGACTCAATAGGTACAGTACTGCTGCGGTAAGAATGAACGCGCAAGGAATGCAAATATTTTAGTTGATACTGAACATCTCACTACTACTCTAGTTAATAACATTGACTCAATGGTTTGACACGTTAAATACTCCGAAATGTGTTACTGCTAATTTGAATACTTTTCTTAACACTGAAACACTTAAAATAACTTTAATAACTATCTACACTGAAATCATACGTAGGCTACAGTTACGCTTAACGCCTCACAACTGTGGAAAATCCCAACCTGATATTTTCTAACCGTTTAGAACGGTAATGATTAAAGGGACTTCACTAGTCTAGTAGTGATTTATGTGTGGAAACTTAATAGATGATTTCGAATCATCATTAATAAGCTCTTAGCGTATTCTATCCCCCCCTCCTCGCTTACACTGAGGAAGGATTTAGTTGTTTCTAGTTGACGTGTTTTCGATCAAATTGTTTGGCTTTCTTGAAGTTCCGAACACCGACACAATCCTAAAGGTAACTTTGAGTACGCTGCTCAAGAGTATACTGTCAACTTCTAGCATCCGTACGTATACTGCCAAGATATCACCATAGCAATCGTAACAATGATATCTATTACCATATGTTTTGAATCTCTCGGAGTTTATCCAAAGATTTGATGTAGTTCTGTGTAATTTGTGTAAAATTAAAATGATAAAAATGTTCCTCTATCACTCTGTACAATGTGATTTTACAGATTTGTCGTATATATTCATAGATTAGTGAGTATTAAATTAAAATAAAATAAACAGCTAACAAACTATTTCACCCACAGTAGAAACTCGTTGGTTTTATAAAGCGCAAGATATAGGTGAAAAAAAATTATGGGTGTTATAAGTATAAAATACATTATTAATATATAATAATACATATATATATATATATATATATATGACACTGGGTGAACTAAATGTTTATTAGAACGATTTTTCAATAGAATGGTTCATCCATAATAATTTAAATAAGCTTACTCTCACTATTACATTAATTTATTTTTAATGACATATAATAAATATATATGTTTATATTGGTTTATGTAACCAATTATTAAACAAAATCTCTCAAATTATTTGAAAACGTATGTTGGACTATCAAAATAACTAAGTACTATTCGCCACTCAGTACTGTAGTGAGAGTTGAACGGAAGACGAAAATCACGTCCACAGTAGTGTATATATTAGTTACTCTATAATCAATAGTTGTGCACTTAACTAGTCATGTACTATTCTGAAAGGAATCGTTTCGAAATCCTACAGGATAACACGAGGACACTATAAAATAGCAATGATATTTTTTAACGATAATTAATTGTATTCCTTCTCAATTTAATGTTTATAAAATATACTGTATAATGTTTCTCTTGTAAAAAACAATTAAAGTTTTTAGAATATATTTTGTATAGCCTAGTGTAGGATGATCTATATGGAAGGTTCGCCATTGCACTCACACACATATACATGAAACCAAATAAGAATAAATTTTAATATTTAGAGCGTTAGACTGACATTCAAAATTCCGATTTTCTCAAAATTATCTGCAACGATTTTGCTAAAATACAAGTTCTACGGGTCCAAACAAAACCGACTGGTCTTTCTCTGAAAAACCGTCGAGACGGGAATTATCGGTAAAAAAGGAAGTCGAACAATAGGTTCGATTAAATTAGTTTAAATGTGAACATTTTTTACACAAAACTATGTACCAAACTGCAATAAAATAAGTAAATTGCAATTCGAGAATAAATTTGAATAAAACAAACTAACCCCACGTTCAGGTATCATTTCATATTTTTTTCAAACACTAATTTTCTATAATATTCGAATATAAATTGACCCAAACAGAAGCACCAAATCGTGTGTAAATGAAAATCAAGAGTCTGTGTGAGCGAATCTGTCATTTTTTTCCGAATATAAAATATGACGCAATACGACGAGTTCACACAATTTCCTAGACAGCTGTTCAGACGGGAGATGTCCTTCACCTAATAAAACAGTCCTAGTTCCTGTCACTTGCCACCAGACCGAATGCCAGATATAATTAAGACTTAATCATACGAGAAAGAAATGCCATAACTATAGAGTTAGTAAACTCTAGTAACTGGTCAGCTGTTAGTTGGGCTAAGTAGGCCATTCTATGATATAACCAAACTTTTGTAATCTTACGTAGTGTTTCCTGCCACATGTTCTTTGTTTGTTTGTTTTTTTTATTCGATTAATTCCCCAAGGTAGAAAGAGGAGCAGATGGACGAGTACAAGTGTGCGTGTAATAATGTTAGAATTGTCATTATACATTATAATTAATTTGACTTTAGATATTATATCTTAATGTGGAAACATTGAGGTCTCGAAATCGTTAATTACTTTTTGTTAACACGTTTTTCGTCGTACAATAAAAATATTACATTAGCACGAAATCAAATCAAACCGTGTGTTAAAGCTTGATCGGATCGAAAAACTGACCAAAAAGTAACAATTATATATATTTATAGTACAGAGTGATTATGGATGCAGTGTGTTTAGGGTACTAAAATAAAGAAAACAAAATGATATTTGCAGTTCCGTTAGTTTTTTCTAAACAAATTTATAATTTATGTTATAGATAAAATATTGAATTCAGATTTGGTATACACATTTTAAACGTAACCTTTTACCAATATCGAAGCCAACAATTTATTTTATATAATTTTAAAATTGTCACAGTTAGAAATGTTTAATCTTAAATATTTCGCAAACCGAAAAACAAAAGGATAAAATCTTTTTAAACATGACGATGTTATTAATTTTATTGTAGATAAAAGGATTACCCATTTATTGATACCAAAAAATAAATCTTATTTGCAGCGCTTAATTTCCTTCCTCACTTGCAAGTAGTACTGAAACATTAATTAAGAAATAGCGTTAAAAATTATTTATGACTGATATTTGGTTCTGTGGATAAGAGTGTGAAAAGGTTTGAGGAACTTTATTTGCACCACTTATTTCCCTACTGCATGGGAAATTTAGTGAAATATTTTTGCACTTTATATATTTTTTAAAATAAAGGTGATAAAGTTACGGTCAGTGTGAGGTCTTTTAAAATTTAATACCTTTCTTAAATTTCAAAATATTTAGGAAAACGTATTTTCAAAGTGGAAATATCCCCTTCAACTTACTGCTGGACGACCAATTTCCAATAGTAAAATAGATAAAGATTAAAGTTATTATATTAAAATTAATTTTGTTTGTAATACAGTGGGAGTTAAAATGGGGATATAATATTTCAAGCATTTTAAATAAAGAAAAATGTTCCAGTAAACACGTATCTTACCGTGGATGTTTCGTTTTCCTCTATCCATCGTTTGTGTTTTTTTTTTTCGACACAAATTTACAATTTAATAATATGTATGAGATAGTATATTTTGTAGGTAATATTTTACCAGTATACCAGAGATTTTATTTTGTACATTTTCAAATGGCGGTTTTTAAATGTTTAATGTCGGACATCTCGAAATCCATTAAAATTACCAAAAATTTAGAATTATTGGTCTTCATGTGACGTCACACAGTATGATATCTTTTTTGTTAACTTCGAATTAAATATAAAGTGATAATTTACTAGATGTATAAGACATTCCACAGTGTTATTTCTTACTATTACTGGGTAAATGTTGGAATAGAAAATTATAATGAAGGATATTGTATAATGAGTAGCCAAGACAATTTAAAAAAAAATTGTTTTATGAATAATTCTGTTAGCGTTTTTTCTCCTATAAAACTGGAGATATATTTTTAAATACTAAAAAATCATCTGTTTGTTTAAAGTTTAGAAATTTTTTACTTTAAAATTAATTATTGAATATTGTTGTTTTTCTTTAATAATGAAACTGTCACTATTAAATCTTCATATTTTATGTTTGGCAGTTTATTTATTTTATATATTCATAGAATGAAACACTTGGAAGTTTAGTTTATATATTTGCAATCACTAGATGATCATTGCACTGAATTGGTTAGTAATCGACTACTTTATCCTAATAAACAATTAACAAGAAATTATTTGTTTATCATTTTATCAATAACTTGGTTATCTCTTTACCTACAATAAAAAATGTCGATATGATCGTATTTGTCGTTAAAAAAGAAAATATTTTGCCTCTTGTATATTTTGAATAAAGTTAATGGTTTTCACGAAATTTGATATTACAAATTTTTAACAGCAGCCATTTGTCCGATGGGTTTTTTGTCAATTCTCAGTAGCATCCCCGTAAAATTAAATAACGTGGGCTCATAGAAGATTGCCGCAAAACATGTTCAGCTATCTTAATCATAACAAAGTTAATGGGAGAAGGTGCAAGTTTCTTTTTAGTCACTCTGTATATACTACTTCATATTTCAATTCTTTAAATTTATTGAAGGAAATTTGGTGCGTAATTAAACAGTTCAGAAATCATATTTTTCGTTCGTAGCTTGAAAACATCTACGCCATATTTTGTACCACAGGTCGACATTAGAAGAATAAATTCCTTTATACAGATTAATTACAGTTTCTACGAGTATAGAAATAATTTACAAACCGCAAATAACTGGGAACTTTGAATTGATCAATCATAAAACGAATTACAACGTCTTTATTTTCTCACATTAATAGCCTATAAAGAAAGTTATGACAAACAATTCGTTTTAGGATTCCTTGAATCCAAAAATGTAGTTTTAGGATTGATTTCTGTCTGTTGTCTGTGCAGTTTGTACTGTACAAACAACTAGGTGGTAGATTTCTCCAATTTTTTTTTCTATACGTGAAAATTTGGAGGTACCTGTCATAAAAATCGACTTACCAATTTATATACTGTCTTAGAACCCAAAGAAAATTTATTGGTTGCCATTTATTTTTGTTTTACTGCGCAAAATCGTCGTTGTCGTCGTCAAATAATGGTAAACTTTGACAACAACCATAACATGACTGTAAAGAGGGACTCCTTCCTTCTATTGGCAATGAAGTCAGCTGTCATAACACTCTGCTTGACTGCAACTGAACTGTAGTTTCCTTTGCACCACTGTTTGGTTTTGTGTTGCTAATTATTCCGCAAATCCTAGGTACCCAACAAAATGATATCCCAACCCCCTGTAGCTAAAGTCTGTGTATGAAACACAGAATGTCCTAAATCAAGAATTTCTTGACACATCCCTCTTAGCACTTTTGGAATCGAAACACACAACATCCTTGGAGCTTTAATACAATTCCATCTGGTTCCCATCCACTATCTTACGTTCGTGAGTTACCGGTAAATAACCTATTCCTTGTTAGAAAAACGTAATTACTCAAACACGGTTTTATGAATTTCATTCAAATTTTGACTCAACTAGTGCACAAAACTAAGTATAATACAATTACCATTCAGGAACAAAAACTAAAACTAAATTGTTCTTTTAAACTGCCGTCATTTAACTCTCGATTTCGGTACTATAGCCAAATTGTTTTGATTTTGCTTAAAGATAAACAAACAATATGAACACCATTTCACGAGAGAGTGTACAGATAACTTAAGTGTTTCTCAAATATAAATAAAGTTATGTGATAAGTTAACAAAACGATTCATTTTTTTCGCAGTAACATCCATTTCAAGCACCTCTGGTTTTTGGGAGTAATGTCTGTTGTCGTCTGTACGACTGGAATTATTTCGGTCAAATTTGGTACGTGGGTGTATTTTGTTCATACTTCCAGAAACTTTATTTTCATTTTTTCAATAACTCAAAATTCGAGGGCAGTTAACTTAAAATTACAATTTTTTCAAGTCAAATCTACCATATTTTAATTAATTTTTAGACCCCTCTAAGGACCAAAACCAAAAGGTATTGGTTACCATGTCAACAAAAATGCCGGTGTGGAAGTTATCGATAAAAAAAAAAAAAAAAAAAAAATCATAAATAGTTACAAAAGACCAAATTTCTCAAAATCTGTAATGTCCCATACCAGTTTAGTAAATTACAAATTAAAGTAAATTATAGTTTAGGAATAGGCCTAATAGGAGAGAGGGGCTCAGAAATTATTTATTAATACGATTTATAAATAAATATTGAGCTTGACTTGTGAGATAATATTAGATAGAATAAATCTCGAACACAAGATCTCACAAAAATTATGTTTACTTAAAGTAATAACACAGTTATAGTTTAGTTATTGTAGCTCATGTATCACTGAGGATGACGATTTTTTGTCGTTGAAACGCGTTTGATTAAGTAAAAGTAATTTTTGTGATATATCTTGGTTTCGAGTTTTATCCTATCTAATACGATGTATGCTTAAAACAAGTGTAATAAACAAACTTAGGCTCTATTTAAATATTTTTTAAAATAAAATTTAAAAACTTCAACAAGAAACCCTAGCTACCTACTTATCTCACGTAAGGAATTTGTATTTTTATTTTTTGTATAAGTAGAATAGAGACATTTTCATGGGAGATGGGCGACGAAAGTTATTGTTTCTGTTTTGGCTCGGTTTGTGAGAAAGTTAAAGTTTGTTAAAGTTGTACAATGTTTTTTTGCACAGTTTATTTTACCTTTAAAAAGTCTAAATCTTGAAAAAGTTAACAAAAGGTAATCGTAACCTACTTTTCGGCAAATTATCAAAACACACGTCAGTAGGTACAGCAGAATACTATAATTTTCATAACTGAAATTATCGCCAGTCATTTGTTCTGAGAAATGCTCTTAATTAACGGATTCTAAAACAGATGTTTTCCGTTTTACTTATAAAAACTCAAAGAATTAGTCGAGCAGAATACAGTAATTGTAGACAAAATAAGCAAGCTGTGGTACATGTTGCATGTTACGGAACAAAACAGGTTTCTTTTAACAGAACAAAGTGAAGCTTGTTAGGTAAGGTTAGGTGCTGCTGGGGTGTGTAGGTTGTCCGTACACGAACGGATTTCAACGGTAAATGTTAAAATAAATTGTGTACTAACTTTTACACGAAATTATAATGTAAATAGGACAGGGCAATATTCTTAAGTGGGCCACCATTCGTATTTCTGCAATCGGTAAAAAAAAAGAAGAAATTCTAATAGATAGCATGCCTTAGTTTTTAGGAATAAATTATGATACAAATTTACAGATAATGTTCATTTTCATTTCAAAATGGTGGATCATTATTTTAATGATATACAGAGTGATTCGCGAATAATCGGCATAACTTTGGAAGTGATACAATAAGCAAAAACGTTCATTTGAACATAGGCTCAAAGATGTTTAGTGTCGTCTCTAAGGTAAACACTTTTATTTTTATAAATACCATATTCATGTAAAATGTGAAAATTGTATCTTTACCAGTTTCAAAATGGTGGCTAGTAAAATATTTCGTACTACTTCCGGTTTTCATGTTATTTTGAACTGACAAAGGTAACAAAAAAAAAATAGAATTTTCGACAAATTTTATACAACGACTACATATATTTTGTCAGGGATAAAGATGTTATACAATTTAAACTCTAATTGTTACTGAAAACATCTTTTAAATCAGTGCAGTAGTTATTGAATTATAACCACTTCTTGCCACTGTAAAATAGGAAATTCAGATTCGTTGACATATTTCGCTCATTTCTTACGACAAAGTTGGTAAATAATTTGGATTTTTTTTTTGAAATTGCCGTAGTTTCCAAGATTTTTACTTTCTTACATATACATGAATAGAGAAAGTAACATGATTGGTCAAGAAGTCAGAGGTTTTTATAGATCCTCTGAGTCCACAACAAGTGGTTTATGGAAGGATGTCTGTCGTATCAGTAAGCCCAAACAAGTAGGATGTGTTTAAATCAAATTTGTGAGCCATATCCTGACCATATCTCTGAACTTTTTTAAAATTTGTTTGAAGATTTAGTGGGATGCAGTCATAACAAACACAAAGAACCTCAACTAAACGTATTGGTCGCCACCTCTTCAATGCTAGTCTATGAATTATCGGTGAAATCCCTAAAATAGTTTATAGTGTTGTTCTAAAATACGTAAAAGTATTTTCTTAAATTCAGCTTTACCGTTTTTATAAATAAATATTGAGCTTGACTTGTGAGATAATATTATGTAGAACAAAAACTCGAACACAAGATCTCACAAAAACTACGTTTATTCAATCAAACGCGTTTCAACGACAAAGTCGCCATCCTCAGTGATACATGAGCTATAATAAAACTATATTACAGTTTTTAGAAACATTGTCGTTGAAACGCGTTTGATTGAATAAACGTAGTTTTTGTGAGATGTTCTTTACAGATTTTGTTAAATTTTAGAGAAAATTTATATCAATATTAATTACCCAAACTCGTGTGCAAAATCTCAAGGAAAAAACATTCCGGTTCGCGATTTCAACAACGACTAGTATTTTATCAATTACAAAATTGGAAAACTTTATTTAGAATTGAAAAAAATATTAAAATCCCTAGACACCTTTTTTTTATGAAACTCAATTTTATCGTAATTACTAAGGCTCTAAACAATTATTTGGCACTTTTTAGCCTCATTAGTATTATTATTTTTAAATTATACAACAGATTCAGCTTAATTCAAAGTTGCCGACAAAACCTCGCTGTAATTATCAGAAACAACCACTAAAAGAAGGGTTGTAAAATTGATTGAATATAATTGGATTAGTTCCACTTTGTTAAACATCTGGTGCATGGTGCATGGTTGGTTGAGTGGGAACATCAACATCAATCTGCGACCTGTTGCTATTGAATGAATCGAGTTTAATTTGTAACCAAATGATTTATCGACTGTCAAACATATTGAAAATGTTTAAGAAGAAAGATTTTATTACATAATACTGTATTCATTCAATTTCTGAAATTATGATTTCACCATAAATATAGTAAAAAGATGACTTGATTAGACTCGAATTCCTAGGCTAACTCGTTTCGAACAAATTTGTTTTAGTAAATAAAAGGGTTCATGATTTTTGGATTTTTACTGATAACTTTTGAATGGACATTTTCAGAGATATCGCGACAAATTACTTTTGTTGAGCCCTTAGGTGCTACAATTTACCATATTTTTTTTTTTTTTTCAAAATAGTTAGAGTTTAGGTTTTTTCTGCAGATATCGCCAAAAATTATCAAAAATAAAATAACGCAAATAGCCGCGAAATATGGGTAAAGTATGCTCACATACCAAATTAGATCAAAATCGGTTTACTCGTTTGGACGGTAGAGCATTGCACATAGACGACGACATACAAACACAGACAACGATTTTTGACCCACCACATTACTTTCTCTATAATAAAAATATAGTAGACCTACTTCGTTGTAGAATTATGTTATTACAGTTTCGAGGCTGGATTTTTGTGTTTTTTTTTACCAGCAACTAACAAACTGGCATTTCTGGAGAGATGGCGACCTATAAAATCTTTGTTTGGGTTCTTAATGACTACATTTAAAAAAAATGTAATCAAAATCGTTAGACCCGATTTTGAGGAAATAAGAATTTTGTTTTTGTCTTATAACAAGTATACCTAAATTTTGATTAACAGAAAAAGATTTTTAAAAGTTACGATAGGCACTTGTAACGCAGACAGATATAATTCTAGAAACCACTATTTTTGTGGCTTAGAGGATCTCTAAAGAATCTTTCTGAGAAAAACTCAACATTCATTTTTCAACTTAACATAACTTTCTATATACTACATTATAACATAACAGAACGTTTGTTATATAATATATTTTTTTTTTACCAATTTATTTTAAATTAATGCCACACGTTGTGCGACCAAATATAACAAAAAGCAATTTGTTATATAATATTTATTTTTGATTAATCTAATTTTAATTTAATTTATTTTAATTCTCTTGAAAAACTTTTGAAAAACTATTATGATGGTTTAAGTAAATTAATTCAACAAAACAAGTTTTTATCCTTTAACTAACTTTAGGACTTATTAGCAAAAACAATTATTTATAACAACAGTATCAATTCAATTTATCTATTCATTGAAATATCTTAAGGCTACTTCATTCTCTCACACTTGCATTCTTTAAAAACTAATTTACTCTAATACACAATATTATTGATTACAAATTTAAATTCTACAATTTATTATTCAATTTACATAAAATATCAAAACTCTACAAAATGTTCAACAGATCTTGTCCAAATTGTTCTTATTAACTTTATCAATTTTATAACAAAAACAAGACAAATTTCTTTAATTAACTGATATTTCCAAATTTACTTTAGTTTGCCGGCTAGCTCAATTACTTTACTTTTAAATTAATTATACAAAAAAAAACTTGACTCTTATCTCGGGCATGGGAACTTTTAATGACTCAATTAAAGTGAAATACTAACTCTAATGATTATTTATTATGAAATTTTGTACTTATCAACAATTCTCCTCGTCCGCTATAATTTTGGCACTTTTACACAACACAAATCACTAACGATGTACAACAACACAACGTATCCTTAGCCTGTGAAGTCGGATGCTGCTAACACTGGTTCATTGACTGGTGGTGAATCTCTGGTGATACTCCGCTAACTCTATTTAGTCTCCTTACTCGTTCTCGATTACTATGGACTTCGACGCGATGCTCTCTCCTCTTCTTTTATGAAATTTAAACTCTTTGACTCTATCTAATTTATGAATCTAACAAACTTCAAGATAAATTACTAAATTTTGTTGCGGCTCTGCCTTTAAATTAACCAATGACTTAGAATTAAACCCTCAGGTTAATTCTTAACACTTAACACCTCCTACTCTGATTCCTAGCTGTAAGTCAAGACCTACACGCTCTTAACCCCAGTTCTAGACTGACTCTCCTTACTCTGGATTTCACCTCTCCCGAAATTCAAGTGTAGCGTCCTCTTCGCTTATTGGTTAAATCTCATTTTTTTAAAACTCAGGCCTCTCCGGATTGGACCTCTAACTTTCCAAAATCGTTGGTTTTTTATTACACGCGCTGGCTTCACCCTCGGAGATACCGTTAGGAATTCGCTTTCTCATTTTTTCTTGGTTCCCATTTTTTACAACACGCAGCTGCGTTGAATAGCAAAACTCCGTTATGTTTTCTACTAAAGTTTTATTTGTGTCGGCGAACTTTCTTCTCTTAAGTAAAACAGAATGTCTTCTTTCCCTTGTCCTTGTCACGTTTGTCAAATTGTACAGTTATTTTCCAAACTTAACCTTGCAGCTGCTCTTTCGGTAAGATTTGCTTGTCCACATGTGTTCTGTTTCAATTTACACATTTACACAATTATTTATCAATGTTAACTTTTGATTGATTATTATTATTTTAATATTTGATATTAGGCCTAATTAATTATTTATCCACTGTGATCGTTTGAGATCGTTATACTGTCCCCAGATAAAATTTGTCTTTGAAATGCCCCAAGATAAATTTTTTCTTATGCCCGTTTCTTTAACAATAGGTTGTAAAGAACCTTTTTCTTACAATGCCCTTTATGTTGCGGTTACCCACTGTCTTACAATAGACCTTTCTTCTATTGTTCCTCTTGTGGTCAACCCTAGTCCCTTCCATGGTTTTCCCTTTCACTCTTGCTCCTTTATTGTCTATATTTTGTTTAATGCCTAAGTTTATCCTAATGTCCTTAATTATAATATTTCTTTAATAATCTACAATTAAATATTCCCCTAATTTTATTTTTATTTATGTGTCCTAACCTATATGTCGTATTTCCTAATTTATTTATTATTTTATAAGGTCCTTCATACAGCTCGCAAAATTTGTGATATCTTTTTATTATTAGTTTTGAAGGTATGCATGCTCTGACCAATACTTGCTCGCCTATTTTGTACTCGGTGGGTGGGTGCTGTTCATTAAATTTTCTTGCATAATTTTCTCTTTTGTTCTTTATACGTAAGTAAATTTCCGCGTCGCTGATGATTGCTTCTCGTTGGTCATCTGGTTTGATGAGATATCTGGCCCAACTACGTGTCGGTTTCCTTTTAAACTGCGCCTCTACGGGTGTGGTTTCAATGGTGTCATGATACGATTCATTGATGCATGATTCTATTACTTCTACTATCTTTCCCCAATCTTGATGCCTGTCCTTTAATAATATCCTGCAAAATTGTCCAATTTGTCTCATAATCCGCTCGGCCATGTTCCCTTGTGGATTCCTGATCGCTACTGTTCTTTTCTGTATCCCTAATTTTGTTAATCCTGTTTCCCATTTCGGTGAAGTAAACTGTGTTCCGTTATCTGATAATATGTATTGAGGTACTTGTATTTCCTGTATATATTTTTCTATTTGTTTAAGTGTGGTGTTTGTAGTAGTGTTCCTGACTTTATACAATTTCGTATATTTTGTAAATGCGTCGATCATTACAAAGATGTATTTGCACCCTCCTGTTGACTTTGGTAACGGTCCGTAATAATCCACACAGATTAATTCTCCCACTCCTTTTGGTATGATCGGTATTAGCTCCCCATTTCGATGTTTCAGATCAAATTTACATTTCTGGCATTTTTGACATTTTATTAATTCTTCCCTTATATACCTAGCAATTTTGTTTCCCGTAAAATCTTCTTTAAATATTTTATAACATTTATTTATACCAATGTGTCCATACATTACGTGTATTTCATTTGCTAATATTTTGACATAATCCGGTGGTATCATTAATTTCCATATTTCTTTTTCTTTCCTAAATAACTTATTTTTACAGACCTGGTAATGTTCCTTAAATTTTTGATTATTATTATTTAAATTTTCAATTATATTTTTACAATTTTGATCTCTTCCTTGTATTACTTCAAAATTTGTTAATATTTTACCTATTTCTACACTAAACCCTTTTGCTAATAATAATATTTCGACCAGTCTTTCGTCACTTGTTTCTTTGACTTCGGCGTTATCCTCAGGATATCGACTCAAAGTGTCTGCTACTACGTTCTCCTTTCCTTTACAATGTTGAATTTGGATGTTGTACTCCTGTATTAATAAAATCCACCTGGTCATGCGTGCATTCAGTAATCTACAATTATTCATAAAAGTAATGGCTTTGTTGTCGGTTATTACTGTTAACTTTTTCCCTAAAACATAATTTCTAAATTTCCTTAAACATATTACGACGCTATATAACTCTTTTTCTGCTGTACTGTAGAATTTCTCGGCTCCTTTAAATGTACGACTGGTGTACCCTATTACACCGATCTCCTGGTTATCCCCAATTTGGTACAGTTGTCCACCAGCTGCGATTTCCGAAGCATCTGTTTGCAAATAAAACATTTTATCCTTATCTGGGTGCCGTAATGTAACAACTTCTACAAATTCCCTTTTAACCCTTTCATTGACTTCCTCTATCCTAGCATGTTCAAATTCCATGAGCAATTTTATAAATTCTGTTTTCTTTTTAATCCCCCTTGTAATTATTGCAATCAAGATATTTGGATGGAAATGTTTTCCCGCCTTATAAACTAATTGTTCCTCTGCTAACGGCGGACTTAACTCGGAACATTGTAGCATCAACATTTCTACATATGCAATTGCCTCGTCATTCATTCTGCCTCTAAATTTCCCAAACTCTAAATGGTCCCTAATTTTCGCCTGTATTATTTCATTGAAATACTTCTCCCTAAACAATTCCTCAAATTCCTTAAAATTTTTAACACTTCTCCTATGTAACTGCCACCATATATAAGCCTCGTCTTTTAAATATCGGTCAATCCAATGCATGCCGTTTCCAATTATCTGCTCGCTTATCTCTTCCATTACATTTAGAAATTGTATGGGAAACCTCTCTTTTCCCGAGAAACTAATATTTCTTACTTCTGGCTCGTGACAATATCCTTCCCCTAAATTTCTGACCGTTTTTAATCTCCTATCTAATTCAATTAACTTTTTAGCGACCTCTTCCGTCTTCTTCGCATTCTCCTCAATTTTCGCGATGTTAGTTTCATTATTTTTCGTGCATATTTCCCCGATTTCTTCGTCTTTCGCCGCGAGTTCTTCCAACCGATTGTTGACAACTACGCCACGGTTTTCGAGTTCTTGCACGCGACCCTCCGTTTCCGCGCGATATCCCTTGACTCGATCGCCGAATTCTTCTTCCGTCTTCTTCAACCTCTCTTCGACGCTCGTACGAATTTCCGCGACTTGTGTTTCGACAATCTCTACTCGACTGTTGACTCCGTCAAAACGCTCATTTATCCTCCTGTTAAATTTTTCTTCTAATGCGGTTAGACTACCCTTAACTTCCCCAAATTTCTCTTCCATGTATTTTTTCGCGTTTTTCTCGGCTTTTTCCGCGATTCTCCGGTTCTCTTCCGCTGTTTTCTCCGCGATTTTCCGGTTTTCCTCTGCCATCCGCTCTAACATTTCCTGTATCATTGCCATACCCGCGTTTCCTGCTTGTACTGCCGCTGATGTTGTTGGATTGTCTACTTCTGTCCCCGCCCGTGAATTTACGTTACTTTCTACTTCTAATTCCCCATTTTGATTAATTGACTCTAATTGTTCCCCTTCTTGACTAAAATTTAAACTCCCACTATTTAATCCCAATTGATTATATATTTCACTTTCATTTGCCATTTTAAGTTCTAGTTCCCTCTTTTTACTTCTGGTTAACATAAACAATACTACTCTAACCTATTATCTACCACACAATATTTCCTGTAACAATGTTAATATTCTTATCCTCTAACAACTCTATAACTAGCAATTTAAATTTCACTTTAATGAGCCACGCGGTGGAGCGCCAAATATAACATAACAGAACGTTTGTTATATAATATATTTTTTTTTTACCAATTTATTTTAAATTAATGCCACACGTTGTGCGACCAAATATAACAAAAAGCAATTTGTTATATAATATTTATTTTTGATTAATCTAATTTTAATTTAATTTATTTTAATTCTCTTGAAAAACTTTTGAAAAACTATTATGATGGTTTAAGTAAATTAATTCAACAAAACAAGTTTTTATCCTTTAACTAACTTTAGGACTTATTAGCAAAAACAATTATTTATAACAACAGTATCAATTCAATTTATCTATTCATTGAAATATCTTAAGGCTACTTCATTCTCTCACACTTGCATTCTTTAAAAACTAATTTACTCTAATACACAATATTATTGATTACAAATTTAAATTCTACAATTTATTATTCAATTTACATAAAATATCAAAACTCTACAAAATGTTCAACAGATCTTGTCCAAATTGTTCTTATTAACTTTATCAATTTTATAACAAAAACAAGACAAATTTCTTTAATTAACTGATATTTCCAAATTTACTTTAGTTTGCCGGCTAGCTCAATTACTTTACTTTTAAATTAATTATACAAAAAAAAACTTGACTCTTATCTCGGGCATGGGAACTTTTAATGACTCAATTAAAGTGAAATACTAACTCTAATGATTATTTATTATGAAATTTTGTACTTATCAACAATTCTCCTCGTCCGCTATAATTTTGGCACTTTTACACAACACAAATCACTAACGATGTACAACAACACAACGTATCCTTAGCCTGTGAAGTCGGATGCTGCTAACACTGGTTCATTGACTGGTGGTGAATCTCTGGTGATACTCCGCTAACTCTATTTAGTCTCCTTACTCGTTCTCGATTACTATGGACTTCGACGCGATGCTCTCTCCTCTTCTTTTATGAAATTTAAACTCTTTGACTCTATCTAATTTATGAATCTAACAAACTTCAAGATAAATTACTAAATTTTGTTGCGGCTCTGCCTTTAAATTAACCAATGACTTAGAATTAAACCCTCAGGTTAATTCTTAACACTTAACACCTCCTACTCTGATTCCTAGCTGTAAGTCAAGACCTACACGCTCTTAACCCCAGTTCTAGACTGACTCTCCTTACTCTGGATTTCACCTCTCCCGAAATTCAAGTGTAGCGTCCTCTTCGCTTATTGGTTAAATCTCATTTTTTTAAAACTCAGGCCTCTCCGGATTGGACCTCTAACTTTCCAAAATCGTTGGTTTTTTATTACACGCGCTGGCTTCACCCTCGGAGATACCGTTAGGAATTCGCTTTCTCATTTTTTCTTGGTTCCCATTTTTTACAACACGCAGCTGCGTTGAATAGCAAAACTCCGTTATGTTTTCTACTAAAGTTTTATTTGTGTCGGCGAACTTTCTTCTCTTAAGTAAAACAGAATGTCTTCTTTCCCTTGTCCTTGTCACGTTTGTCAAATTGTACAGTTATTTTCCAAACTTAACCTTGCAGCTGCTCTTTCGGTAAGATTTGCTTGTCCACATGTGTTCTGTTTCAATTTACACATTTACACAATTATTTATCAATGTTAACTTTTGATTGATTATTATTATTTTAATATTTGATATTAGGCCTAATTAATTATTTATCCACTGTGATCGTTTGAGATCGTTATAACATATATGTTGGGAAGTCCCCTTTTTTCTCTCTCTGCTTACGTGTAATATAATGTACGTGTGACCAATAGATCATTAGAACGAAAACCAATTTCAGAAACATCATTCATGTTTGATTAGGTCTGTTAAGATTTATATCGCGACACATCATTTGTTTTTGAAGTTTATAAGAACGAATCTTTTCGGCTTATTTACATAATGTTGTTTATATATAAAATCGTATACACTTATCTTGTATCTTGTAAGTTATCTTGTATAAAGATTTAAAGCAAACTGGAGAGAACAAGGGACAAATTGGGAAAGGGAAGAGGTTTTAGCACGTAAATTGAGGCCCAAGCAACCCCCTGCGGCAGAGAGTTCCACTTAAGCACTTGCTACTTCTCCTGATTGACTTGCACCTACTGTTTTATAAACCAGTACTAGTTCTTTCTCCAAATATCTTCAATCCCCCTCCGACCTTGAATATGTTCTGGGTCTGTTGGTTGTCCCCCCAGCACACTAACCTTACCACCACATACCAACATTGTCTTTCCACTAACCTCCTGATTGTGGTTTGTTGTCCTTTCGGCACATTTAGCACTCCTGCCAAATCGTGGTCTGTTGGTTGTCCCTCAAGCACGGGATTCCTGCCCACTAACCATCTCTAACCTTACCACCACATACCAACATTGTCTTTCCACTAACCTCCTGATTGAGGTTTGTTGTCCTTTCGGCACATTTAGTACTCCTGCCAAATCGTAGTCTATTGGTTGTCCCTCAAGCAAGGTATTCCTTCCCACTAACCATCTGATTATAGTCTGTTGGTTATCGCTTTAGCATCGAACCATTTAACGTTTTGAGATTATTTGTGGTGCACGAACTAACTACCAAATGTCAGAGGTACCTGCTGAAGACAAACCTGACCGTCTTTACGATTTGATATGATGTTGTTCTATGGAACCAAATACAAATTATTAGCCATAACATGAACAGAGCCTATAATGCCATTATAAAAACTGATTTCAATAGAAAGTTAGTGAATAATAATAACCCAAATCAGTATATCAATATTCACGTAAAAACGCTGATTTTTTAAGTACAACACTAAAGAAAACCTTAATTACCATCACTAAAACATCGTATCATGCGAAAACATAGAAAAATATTTCTCTATCAATACTTATGTTTCAACATATTTGAGAGTTCCTGTGTATGTATTTATTTGTGTAAAAGATCGTGCATATATTTTTTCGAAACAATATTTATAAAAGTGTAAAACACTATTTATATCTGCTTAGTGTAACTTTAAATAACCGCAGATACTATCACCGACGGATACAGGAATGAAATAAGTATCAAAGCTTAAATACCGCCGTCCACTGGGATGGAACGAATTTAAAATTCATAAGGACGATCTTCAACGAGATTGCTTACAACACTGACCTCCATTCCAGGATTATCAAAAATTGATAATTCAGTTAAAAACGCAACTGTCTGATTATTTTCTCTCCAGTACCTATAGTAATACAACTAAAAGCATTTGTGTTCAGTAAATACAAACCAGAGATCATTACTTTTGTGGTAGATCATAATTTCTGTTTCCGCCCATGGTATCCCCATTGAATTGTTAAACCATTGTAATAACCCTTACAACGACGCAAGCATTGATTAAATATTACAAAAGAAAGGATCTCAGTGGTTGGTCCCAGATTGCACCGCAAGCCAGTGGTTGTTATAACTTATGAATATTGTTTTCTCTACATGGAATCTATTGTATTAAGCTTAGTACTCGTATAAAGGCTTTTAATGCTTTTCTTTTTTGAGGCTCAGTTTTGGTTCATATTAAACGAAAACGATTCGAATTCAAAATCTCAATGACTGTCGGCCTTAAAACTAAAAGTTCTTTATAAAAACTGTATTTTTTTCCTTCGAATCATGCATCATAGCGAAGAAGAAACACTGCTAACACTGTTGGCATGTCTTAACGTTACAGTAGCAACGTTCTGATACAACTTTGGAGTATTGTCTTGTCATCCTTTCACTGGATCTGTTCGTAAAGATAGTGGCAAGGATAAGTGGATTTCGCCTACACTGTGAGGGCTATGTAAGTGTACAGAAGATCGACCGAGACACTCCAAAAAATATATATTTGGTCACGATTGCACGTTGCAAATGATCTCTGACCATGTGAAGGTGTAGTATTCTTTCTTTAAACCATTTACAGCGGTATTGCCCTACGGAATTCACTGGGCATGAAATATGCTCTGCAAGAAGAAACTGCAGAGGGCTAGGTCTTCGAATACGAATCCCTAGAAAAAGGACAAATAATCCCTCAAGACAACATTAATAGGATGTTTTCGAAGTTCATCGTATATGATGTTAAGGCTCTGGAAATGTCAAAATTATTAAAATCTTTCTTTTCTATTAGGGAGTGCAATAAACCTCTTTAGCTGATTTCCAAAAATGTTAGACAGTAATTGAAGAAGAAAAAAGTGAAGTACCCAAGCTTCTGACCAATGGAATGTGTACACCCCCTGGTGCGAGAGTCTACAAAACTGAAGGTTGTATACTAAAGAGTGTGAATCTGCTCAAAGATTGTCACACAGGTTTCTGTTCGCCAACATAATAATATGGGAACCATCTCTATTTAGCCATGGACATGCAGGGTTATTATCCCTATCACTTAAGAAGGATCCATGTGTCAAGGTGATAAGATTTTCCTATGGTTGATATCAGATGACAGTAAAATGTGTGGTACACGTTAAGAGCGAGATTTTAAAACATGACTGGAAAAGTAACCACAAATCCAGGATAGAGCTAACTAGCACTGTTCGTGGTGTTACGTACAGGTGAAGGAAGGAATTTATCTCAGAAATACCTTGTTAGTATGTTTACTGGGGGGGGGGGGGGGTTACAACTATGTGGAAAATCTTAATCTGCTATATAACAAATTTTAGAAACTGAAATAAGCTTCCAAATCGTTCTGCAGAGCGTTACACGGTTTGGAATGCTGCATAGAAAAACATTGCACAAACTTTCTCACTCACTCAAAACCTCAAAACCAAATAAAAACGAACTAAACGTATTCGTCACCAAAAATGTCAGTTCTGTAATTGTTAGCCTAAACCTTGCACCGCTTGTGCGAGAAACACATACTCGCTATAAATTGTATTAAATTAAAATCGAGCTTTTCGATGACGGATGTCAAGATTTATTTTGTATCTTGTCTTTCCTGAACCGTAATATTTGTTTTACTGCGATTTTCTACATGGTTTTGGGCAGGGGCGTAGTCAGGGGGGTACAGGGGCACGCGCCCCCCAAACCAATTAATTTTGGTAGAAAAATATTAACATACAGAACAAATTTATTCTACTACATCAATACTAGGAAGCAAAACTAATATTGATTATTATTTTTGTGAAGCGAAACTAAGAACTGCGGCTTTGCGCCCGGTATTACAGCAAAGCTAGCGTCTGAGTGTGACCACATTGTATTCATAGATTCTCGAATTTTTCCAAGAGAAGAATGGATTTGATTTTTTAATTGAAGTTATATTTCTTTTCAAAAGACTAATGGACAATAAAAATAATTTCATATTGTTGAATTTGTATTTAGGATTGTAGAAATGACACTGCAAACAAATAAATAATACAGAAATTACACCTTTAATTGAGTAAGAGTGATTTATTTACATTCCATTATTCTTTTCTTTGGGCAAAAGTTATTCATTGTTGGTCATTAGATTACTAAAATACCGGTAGCTCATTTTTTACAAGATGTACTTTATAGCCTAGTATGTTTTAGTAAAACATTTTCCAACACCCAACAATTGCATAATTTTAAGTGCCAAAGTATCATAAAATATGATTTCTTGAGATAAAAAAAGTTCAAAATTTCCCCTAATCCCCCGGGTTGTGCCCCCCAATGTATTGTCCTGGCTACGCCCCTGGTTTTGGGTCATTAATCTCCACAGTTCACAAAAGTTTTAACGAAATCGGTTGAGACGATTTTGAGAAATTACGTCTTTTAAGCAGCTTCATAGTAGATTTTTTAGTATTTTACAGATGACTTTGGAGAGATGGCCACTAATACGTTGTGTTTTTATCCTTAGAGGCTACACTTGAAAAAAATTCAATCAAAATGTTTATTCCTAAATATGCTCTAAGTTTATTAAAATCCGTCCACACATTTGTGCTCAAGAGCACTCCACAGACGACAAGACAGACATCATTCCCATAACCACTCTTTTGGACTCGGAGAACTTCAAAATTGATTTATTTGTAAAAAAATCATAACTTTCTCTACTACGTTATGTGAGAAAGTAAAGGCTTATTTAACCTGATTGTTCGGCCTAGTATCAAATAACCTTATTGTTATATCTGTGTTATAATGACTGGTAGACGCGTTTATCTACAAACACAAACAAACTAAACGTATAAAAGAAATGTCAATTTAAACAGAACTTCATTTACGAGGAAATACTGTAATACGTATTCGATGTGGTCCGTTGAGGTTTGTCATAACTCTATAACCTAAAACTTAGTCATTTTATCTTGAGCAACTGTTTTTAAAGATCCACGAGTTTATCAATTGTAGAGTAATTTTCGAAATTCCATCTCTCCTTCATGACAGACATATGGGCAGATAAAGCAAGATATTCCCGGAAATAGTCCTACATCTGTGGTCTAATTAATTTTAATGTCAACTTTAACAAGAGGGTTTTTAAATTGTAAATTGACGTGATTATCGCTTTTAGGGTCAGACGGGAATAAAGATAAGATCGTAGGGTTAGTAGTTGAGGGATGGGGGTTACCTAACAGATGGCAAACGGGTCCAGCATCATTTCTATTTGTATTTGTTCAGATTTCAAGGCTGTCTAGTGTTTTCGTTTTAGATCAAAACGATTAGTTTAGTATTCTTATTATTATGTCTCAGCTTTTCAAAATTAACTTTATAATTATTTGTTTCAAACTTATTTATTATTTTACCTAAGATCCAAAACTTAAGGGGGGGGGGGTATTACGTCTAATCGTTCTGGTGTATCGTCTTTACACTTTTTTTCTTCTTGTTTAAAGGCAAAAACCTCTCGGTCATTTTCGCCTTATAAAAAAAGACCCCATAGCGTCAGGGTCGGAAAACAAGAATAGAACCTGATAGGAAAGACGAAAGAGAGAGATCTAACCCTTTGAAGTGAATGAAAAAATGTGTAGATCCAGCTAGGATATCTCGGGATTCTCAAAACTGTAACTAATACATTGGTCGCTTTAATCAACGGAGTCAAAATTTAAAGATCCCCCAATTATTATAGGTACACGGAGACATTAATAACCAGCTGAAAAATGATGAAATTATACACTTAAAACTACCCATTCTAGTTTGTTAATAACTTTCCAGGTAAACGAAATCAAAAATGTCTGTAGGCTTGTGTAGCCATAAGCGTAATAATAAACACTAAAATATTCTTGAATTAAAGAGGTGTGAGCATTCAAAATAGCTATAACTCTGTGAAAAATGTTCGGATTGGTCTAAATCGGGCGTAGTGAAACTGCCCCGTCATTTTGGGTACTTTTGAAACGATGAAACTGCCTCGCTCATTAAAGAGGATTAGGAAGGGTCGCCTCGCAAGACTAGAAATGCTGAAATTGCCCCGAGCGCCCAAATAATATTGAAAATTTTATTTTACATGTTACGCTACGGGACCTAACCTAACCTAACCTAACCTTACAGGCTTATATGCTTGATTGAGGTTAAATTTTAAACACATACTACCGAAATTTCAGCATTTCTGGTCTTGCAAGCGACCCTTCCTAATCCTCCTTAATGAGCGGGGCAGTTTCATCGTTTCAAAGTACCCAAAATGTCGGGGCAGTTTCATAGTCCCCGTCTAAATCTGTATGTTAAATTAAAAAGGAATAATTCAGGACTAAATTAATTGCATAAGTGTATTAATTATTATTAATTTTTGGTGCATTTTAAAATTGATTTTATTATTTTTATTGTATGATTTTAATCTTGCTACTGCAATTTATAAAAGTACTTGTATCGCTATACCAATATTTTTAAAGTTTTTTTTAGCATTCGTAACTTTCAAGTGTAGGCCTCCTGAAATTTTTTGAGTCATTATTGGGATAAATCAGGATCAGTTTATGTATATCTTCTCTGAACGCAGATGTCTTTAGCACTCCGATAAAATTCGTAAATTTTTATAATTCCTCATTTTATACCTGTATATCTAAATACATTTAATCTAATTTTTTTCCTAATCGATAGTGTAAATATTAAACTTTGATTTTTTATATAGTTATTATTAGTTTTAAATTTTATATCAAAAAGATTCGGACAATAATACCATAAAGACTATATTTTGAGTCTATTAAGTTTATTGAATTTACATTAATTATAAAAATAACACAATAACTAACTAATATTACTACTAAAAAGTATGTACTTTTAGTTTACGAAGATTACCTTTATTTCTTTACCATCAACTGAATCAAAAAGTATTCCTACTGATTCTACTATTTGAATTTTAACAACGTTGTTAAACTACAGGTTTACTTTTATGCAACGTGTTTTATTTTAAGAAAACCATTTCATCAGCCGTTCACATTTTTGTAAAAGAGAAAAGATTTGAGATTAAGTTTAAAATGACTAGTAATGCAATTAACACCGACTAGAATAAATGATAAAAGTTAAATTAGCAGGGGAAATCTTTCACCTAGAAAATATATGCGAAAACAAAAAATGATTTTATGGATTGGAGGATAAAAAATAATATTCATTCATTCTATGAAAATATGCTAATTGTTTATTTTGAAGAAATGGTGAAGGAAAAGAATTTTCCCTTTGATCTATTTATTCTATGATAAAATCCAACCTGAATGTGAAGCAACATATTAATATTTCTAAATATTCTAATCTGATCTCCCTTTCAGAACGAAGATCTGAAGGACAAAGAGGTAAAAGAGCCAAAACAGTTTCGTCTGACCAAATCAAAAGAGCACCTACATTGATAAAGCACCTAACGATATATTTCGTCTAACAAAAGTAAGTCTATATTTATGTACAAGTAAATTATTCCCATATTATAAAATGTATCCTTCATAAATAGGCTATGTATATTAATGTATAAGTTAAGCTCATAGTTAGGCTATAATGAATGTAATGATTAAAAATATATAGGTACATATGTACTGTTTTTTTCTTTTCGTTTTTTCAACAGGTTTCTCTAATATTTGTAAACATGTGAGTATACCGTAATAAGAACTTTACAAACTAAAGCATGAAAATCTAGAAAACTTTGAGTCACATATTTTATTTACTGTGCCTACTACAAAATATAATATAAAAAAACCCAGGTCATTCGCCGTGACAAGAAAATATTATGGTATTTGTAAACAATGTATGTTTCTACGGCCTACCCTTTGTAAGCCGAGTATTTTTTGAATTATGCGGCTACTAAAATGTGGGAAACAGGTAGCTGTATACCCGAATCTCTCAAATGTATAATACTGCCCACTGTTTTCCCAGAAGTTTTTCATTTTTATTGGTTATTGCCGGGGGAGACATATTAGCCTTAAAAAGACATGGTGGTTGGAAATCATCAATAGTGATTGAAGAAGGTTAAGCAGATTGTCCGTTCAAAATAAAATTGATATTTCCAATAAACTATTACACTCAGATGAATACAACAGAAATTAAATTAATGTAAATGCTAAGTCTTCATCTATAAATAATTGTGGATGTTTATTTCCACAAAAAACTTTTAATATCTGTACAATTAATAAATTGTACACGTGTACAAGATATTAGAAATTCAAAGTATATGCGCATTGTCTAATAGGCATACAACGTTTAATTTATAAAATAATTATTTTTACTCAATTTCCTGCTTATTCTCAAAATTCGTGTTTATTTGAAAATAAAACTTTCTACATAATTTTTGCTTTTTGAGTACGATATATGAGTATATATTCCACAAAGAGGGTTTCAATAGTCTCACAGTAGTAAAGATTCTCCAACTTTTGGAACACTCTGTATAATGTCTAAACAAAAGTAAAGCTTGTTTCAATCGTGCCAATAACTCGACCTATAACCATAAATAACATGGGAAATGGATTTTTATAATTTTATTTTTGTTTGATTTGGTCGGCTACCTCCAAATGTTTGATTATCTAATAAAACCATTGGAGGCTCACATATTAAATTTGATTATAATCGGTCCACTCGTTTTGACGGCTGAGTATTGCACGTACGACAATGCTTTTTAAGAACTCAAAACCGATATTTTGAACCATCTATAACTTGCTCTATACTATTTATATTATAGCTCTGTACCCAAGAAGACTAAAAGTGTTTTCATTAAATGAGAAGCTCTATGGTATTATATAATCTAGTGAGTTACAATATCTTTATACCCACACAATAATGATAAACGCGTTTCTTTACTTGGGAGTCTAAATGTAAACATTTAATGAAATTGAATTATTGACTTAAGAAACAATGCTTTATCTCCCCTTTAAAGTCATTCACCCTATCCATTTAAAAAATACTTCACGTAACGTAGCCGATGGTAAGAAAAGAAACACACAAATAATATAAGAAATACAAAAGTTAGTGAGCCCGCATGCTGTAGGGGTCAAGACATTGGGATCCACCTGCCTTCGCGTCCGGCAGCTGCAGAGCGTGCACCTTGTGACGGTATATTCAGAGGCACCAGATTGATTGTTGTAACAATTATACGGGCACGATTCTACGCCGTTAGTTTGGATGCAAGGTGTATACGTTATGAAAGTCTAATCAAAATTTCTTAAGATTAGAGAACAGGTGTGTGATTTGAGAAATGAAAGTGGTCCTGGGACAGATGCTGTTAATTATTCAAAAGGTCAACAAATCTTTCGTAAATAAACTGTTTACAATATTGCACAAACTCTCTTAAAACACTCTTTAAAAAAAGACAAATACCAATCAATATCAATATTAAAAAAAAAAAAAAAAAAATGTTAAATTTCGTTTGAAATTAGACCAACGTTGGAAATTCCAATTTTTATTGTCTTATGATTTTGGGTGTAAGGGTCTAAAATAAAACTTCTAGTTGCAATTTCTTTATAAGTTCCAGTTCCGGAGTTTTCAGTTTAAAAAGTTTAATGAACCCTGGGCACCGTCGTAAAAGTTCAAATATCTCAAAATCAGGGCAGGAGATTTAGATTAAAATTTAGGTAAAATGTAAATATTCATAATAAAACAGTATGTTGTGGGTTTCAACAAAATCGATAGGGGTTACCCATTTAACATTTTTTAGTCATCCCTAAAATCAAATTTTGAAGATATAAGTCAAAATTAACTTATATGCCAAGAAGTTAGCTTCTTTAGACGTACAATTTCCTAAAATCTTGCTTTTTTGTATTCACTTGTTCAAAATTTAGAATGACAGAAAGTTTTTGGAACCCTTGTGTATATATATATTATACACTATATGGAGACAACTGTAATATAAAGAAATTTGATGAAAATTTTAGGCACGTGTCATATTTGAAAAGTAATATAAATAAAATACCGAAATTTTGTTTATGGGAAATAATTTAATTTAAATATCAAAAGTGTGAACATATACGTTGAACTTTTTTCTAATTTTTGGTGATGTAGAGCCATTCATTAGTTAGTCACACCAAAACTCTGATGACGGAAACATTTATAAATTTTGGTATTCATAATTGGCACTAACTTGTTCTTATCGAATTTGATTTTTACCAACTCATCTGCACATCAAGAACTGTTTTATCCTCAAAGTATATTGTTTGTGTTATTCTTAGAAGGCTAATTTTAGTCCTGGAGATAATTACTTAATTTGTACGTGATTAGATATAAACTCCATTCATGTAAAATATAATAAATAACCTAACCTATTATGTAGAATAAAAACTCGAACACAAGATCTCACAAAAATTACGTTTATTTAATCAAACGCGTTTTAACGACAAAGTGGCCTCCTCAGTGATACATGAGCTACAATAACAAAACTATAACGCGTTTGATTAAATAAACGTAATTTTTGTGAGATCTTGTGTTCGAGTTTTATTCTACATAATATTATCTCACAAGTCAAGCTCAATATTTATTTATAACCTAACTTCTATTCCATCTTCTATCAAAAACGTTAGAAGTGTTTTCTTAACACTTCATAAATAAATAGTTTTATAAAAAGTAAAATATTCAGTTTTTTTAAAAAGAGATGCACTGTGTTCGGTTTTGGATTTATGTGACAAAATACGAAAGAAATTCTTCGGCAGAGTAGAAGTCCCTCCCCAAATTGTGAGGACATAGTCCAACTTTGAACCAACAAGGGCAATGTAAATCACTTTTAATATTTTAATATATTATGTCTATCTTTTGATACGCTGTGATACTGATTAGGCCTCTAATTAAAACAAAGTTGAATAGCTTATCTCATACAGTGTAACACAAGTTATGAGTCCATTACGGCTGACTCTACGTTTAGACCTAAATGCTCTTTATTATTAGGCTTATCAGTTGTCTTAAAAACCTATAAATGTGAAATGTGTGATAAATTATTTTAAGAATCATAATTATTGTTTGTGTGTTAGTCAATGTATGAGAATATGTTATAATTTCACTTTTACAATAATAATTTTCCGGTACTTGCGATTTACGTCAATATTTTTATTAAAAAAGAGGGTCAGCAACGTGGCCACGCCCACTCCGTAATAATGCAATAACACTGCAATAACATTTGACAACTTACAGTTTTTTTACTTTATTTGATGTATAGAGTCCTGAGGATGACCAAAACATTTATGTCGAATTTTTTGTATATATATCCTTTTTGAGGTCCTGACTCCAAAAGAGTGATTTTGGAATGATCTTTGTCGTTCTCCACTGATCTACAAGCCCAAACATATGGATTTTTTATGTGGGCATATTTTGGCTATATCTCTGAATTTTAAAAATAATTTTACGCTCACTCAAAACTTTGTAAGTAGCTTTGTATGTAAAATTGCAAATCAAAGAACATTACGATTCAGGAAAAATGAACCTTAATACGATTGTCTCTGAGGACGTGTTTATATCACAAGAAAAATTTAAGCTTTATATAAAGACATACATATTTTCCCAATGACGTAGTCCATTTTCATTTTCACTTTTCTACAGTTCTGACAGCTACCAAACTAACGTTTTAGTGGGGTATAGTTTCGGGGATGGGTGAGAGTCAGAGTCCATTGTGTTTGCACCATGTATTTACTTTTGACATTACAATATGTGGAGAAATTTATGTGATGTGTAGTCAAATCTGTGACAAGTTACTTGAAACGAAGAAATATCCGACACTCTTGGAATAATGTGTCCTTTGTCTATCTTCAAAACTTGAGTGTAGGCTAGGCTAGGTTAGGTTAGGTAAGGTTAGGTGAAAACCCAAACCAAAAATAGGTATTGTCTCGAAATCAGCTTTAACGGTTTTAGACTATAAGAATCCAAACTATAAGACCTCTTGTTCGCGATGGCATATATTTCTGCTCGCCAGTTATCGGAAACAACAAAAATCGACTATTGTGCTGTTATAAAATCCTTAATTTCTCAAAATCGACTCTAGGTATTCCAATAAAATGTTGGGTAAATGTAAAAATTAATGATCCAAACAAAATTTGAACAAATCTTGAGTTAAAAAAATATTACTTCATAATAACTGGCAAAAAACAAACCTTTATCAGGTGTCTTTAAAAACTATTATAGACAAATAAAACTTTTAGTACAAGCCAATCAAGTTCAAATTATACTTTGTACAAATAACTAAATTTATTAATTTGTATGATTCATTTAACTTTTTGATCAATAGCTACCCAACTGAGAGGATATTTATAGACATGGAGATGAATTCGTTTTGATTGAATGTATTTCGTTTGTGTGAGAAAGTTTGTGTAAAGTTTACTGGCCTTAGATAAAAAAAACTCGAACACAAGATCTCACAACAATTACATTTACTTAATCAAACGCGTCTCAACGACAAAGTCGCCATCCTCAGTGATATATGAACTACAATAACAAAACTACAACTCATTTACTGTACTAGGCTTTCTTTTAACTTTGTATTTTGTAATTTAGAAATTATTTGTTTAGATAATTACCAATGTTTTTTTTTTTTCAACTAGTACAGTAGTTCATTTTATTTGTTGAGTGAAGAGTGAGTGAGTGAAAGATGAGTAAGTAGTGTGGTACAAGTTAGCTGGTGCACTCAAGCCACACTCTCATACTATTTTACACTATGAAACAGAATTTGCTGAGATGAGTGTGACAATAAGACCCTAATTTTATAATTAGTGTACATATTCATCACCTCAGATCCTCTTTGTTTTCTTTACAGAGGTTTAAAAAAAATAACTGGTGGTTCTTCACTCTTTGTTCTTTATGTTTTACTCTAATTCACTGATACATATTTACTTGTAGAGAAAATCGTACTGAAAATGTTTTGAAAATAATAATTTATTTGATATTTTTGTAACCCTATGAAACTCGAAAAGGTTTTCATATATATAGAATCGCCAAAAACGAAGTAGGCCCAGGAAGATTTTTATGTTTTGATCCGTTTAAAACTTTCTGTAGAAAACAGTTTTAATTAAATTTTTCATTTAAAGATTTTTGTTTATAACTGTTGGTTATGTGAGTTATGTCTCTTTCATACTATTTTTTAAAATTTTAATGAGTGCATGCTATATTTCTATTTGAAGTACCCGCGTTTATGTCTTTGAATTGAGAGTTGATAAATTTACAGCTCAGGAAGTCCACAAAAATATGTAATAAAATCTTTATAGCTAATATTAATACTTTAATTTAGTTTTAATTTTAATTTCGTAACATAATCTGCAAATATTTATTGTCTATGTTTATTATTATCTACCTATTTCGAGATATCATTTCATTTAAAAGCGAAAACCTAAATTTAAAAACATTTTATTTATATTGTCTTAATTACATAAAACCTTATTCCTAAATTAGTAGATTTTTATGCTGTAACTTCATAACAAGTACACAAACATACGGATGAAATTACAAATAGTCGTTTCGTTTAATCTAATTAAAAGAAGTAATTTGGGTTCAAAATCCGGAGTTTCAACAGTTTTTTCCTAGAATCTAGCACTATTTGGTACTACTGACCAATTATGTTGTGAATTATAATCAACACGTTTTTATTATTGAATTTAGAGTGAGATAGTCTCATTGTATAGAAGTTTATATCTATGTAAAAATATAGATTTGCTCACCTTCATACTTGTACTTTGAGAACAAGTTTTTTTTCTATGTTTATATACTGTATTTATTATTTCCTATTTTAAGTCTTTGTTTTAAGGCTATCTTTTCTTTATCCTAGATGCGATCCGTTTTTGTAGCCTCAGCTCATGATTATGTTAATATTTGAGGGCAGCAACCTAACCTTACTTTGAAGAAGAAATCTCTTGAGATATTAGAGCCAGGTGCTAGGAACCCACCTGTCGTCGTCGCGTGCCTTTACAGCTATATAATTGTCTAACATGCGGGTAATACGACTCGAAATACAGGTGATAGATTTCTGTACTGATTATAAGTTGTTGTCTTTCTTGAAGGCCATCAAGCCTCTTGAACTCCACACCAAAACAAATGGTAGGTTTTCTAATATAGACAAAAACATTTCTAGATAATATTACGAAATTAAGATTAAAACTAACTTCAAGTCTTAATATTAACTATCAAGGGTCTTTTTATTTTTGTGTACTTACTACTGGACTGTAAATTTATTTGAGATGTCAAAATATTAGTTTTGATAATTAACACTGCCATTTAAATATACCGTATTCAAAATGGTATATAGGCCTAATTTTGAGAAAAGCATTTTTTTTTTAACTTTTAGAAAGTGGCCCATAATGTTAAAGTTTGCTGCACACTTAATATTTTGAAATGTAAATAATGATTGAGACAATATTTTTGAGAAAGTTGGTATTACCGGTTCTTAAGACTAACCAATTTAAGTTAGTGGGAGGAAGACATTATTATAGTGGTTACACTGACAGACAGACAACTGTGATACACATGTTGTGCTACATAGACGCAGAAGGGATGGATCAATAAGTAACGTCATTCAAATATAACCAGCTCTTCGAGGTGGAAAATACGGTGTATCATGGCTACTCTGGAGTAGCGTGGGTGCTGCAAATCTTTTCAGGCTCGAAAAACTCCAGTTTCGAAAGCAACTAGGTCAAGCTTGTATGGAACTGTAGAGCATCATTTTGGGAAATACACTAAAGTCTTCAGATCAGAGGGCGAACAACGGTAATGAACTAAGTGAGGTTAGCTGTGACAGTCAGGAGTCCTTGAAAGATTTCATGTTGGCTAGGGTTGTAAACAGACACTTAACGTATTATGGAATGAACTCCGGGTTATTTTATAGCGGAAGAGAACATGAAAGTAGACGATTTGGCAAATGATAGTGCACTTAATTAAGGGAGGATACAACGTGTGTGATAACAAAGAACAGCCAAGAAACTGGTAGGGCCAGGATACTTATCATATTGAACAGTGGTGACTTTGGGATAGTAATTGACTTGTTGCGATAAGTTAAGGGAGAATGAGACATCAAGTCTTATTGAAGGAATGTCCTAGTTTTAATCGCATCTGGTGGTGGAAAGTCTTTGGAACTGAGGTATCAATATATACAGATCTTCTCAGAGTATGAACATCCCGGACCTCCGGGAAGACGTAAACGTTTTCATTATTAGACAAAAGAGTTTCTTGGTGGTATAACAGTGGACACTTTACCTGCCGCAAAATGAAATAATAATCACCTAAAAGCCAAATTAAGAATAAATACTTCTTACACACCTATCATATTATTATAATGGATGATAGTCCCGAGCGTCAGACTGTTTTTGAGTAAGTGCTCAATAGCCAGCCAGGGATTTCTATAAACCACAAATCGTTCACTGTGAATATATTCCACCCGAAATTTTTGCCTCCCCTTAAAATTAGATGTAAATAATAACGTTTATGTGTTTGTAAATATCTTACAAATCAACTACGGCATTTTCTATACACAATAATATTTAAACCTAAAGATATTTAATTAGAATTCTAAGCATTATACGTATAACATTATGCAATATCTTCTGAAAATGACTGAATTTAATTCGCAAATTAAAGTTTTAATTAATATAGTCCTTGACGGAAGGATAACAAGGTGAAGAGTCTCTAACCCTGGCCGAGTCGCACCACGCCGCGAGTTGGCTTCTAACTTTCTGCCATAATTAGTCAATGTGCCATTATGATACGGAAACATGCAAGTGTTGTATCTTTATGGAGGTTAGTCATGGAGATGGAACGTAGGACTATAATTATAATTTGGATGTATTTTTTTGCTTGAGCTGTTGTTCGTGAAGGATGTCGGATGGTTACGTTGAAATAAAAGATTATAATTTACGGTTTTATTAATTATTCCGGGATAGATAGGATACAACTTTTTAAATTAAAATTTTCAGTTTCAAATAACAGGGTGAACCAGGAAAACCTTTAACATTAAAAAAAATGTATTTATTAATTACACAAAAATCATACAACTGCATCAAATGCATAGAAAAAATGCTAAGAGTTTCAAACAATTGGTAATGAATGCAATTGTTGAGTCTGATACAAAATGTAGTGTTTTTTATTTGTTTGCATACATTTGTACTGATTGTACTGGTGGAAAATCTCAACCATTAAAAAATAAACGCTAAAGAATTATTTAGCTCAGAAATCAGATAGAACATAAACAATCTAGAAATGACTTTTCCGTAGTTGTAGACGAGGATGAGTTGCAGAGATAGTTGTAGACGAAGTCTCAGACATAGTTGTAGATGAAGACGCAGGCATAGTTTTAGATAAAGATGTAGAAGTAGTTGTTGACAATGTCACATATGTAGTTGGTGTAATTTTATAAGAAGTCTTAGATGTAGTTGTAGACGGAAGCTGGAGTGGTTAAAATCAAAGAAGTTGGCTTAGTTGTAGACGAAATGCGTACGTAATTGTAGGTATAGATACTGGCGTAGTTATAAACGAAGTCCAGACATAGCTGTAGACGCAATGTAATTGTAGACGAAGATCTATTCGTTGTTGTAGATAAATTATGCTGTGTTCATAAATAAGATTCAAGAAAATGTTGGAATAAATAGAATGTGGGAAATTTTCGCCCTCCTTTGTGCCACTTATACAATCTTTGGATAAGAGATTTCTGTAGATTATAAAGAAATTTGATTTATCACAACATCCACTATTGATGTAACAGTCAGAGCCGGAATGTGATTTACGTACTGATTCTGAATTCTAGAATATGATTTCAGTAGTTTAAAAAACATAAATATATATTGCCATCATGAAAGATATTTTTGTCTAATATTGATCTAATTTGATTTACAGATTTCTTTAAAAAAATATTTTGTACAAGTCCGTTAAATAGAATAATCGTTTTAATAGTTTCAAAATAGTTATAAAATGGTTTCAAAATAGCAATTTAAACAGCTGAAGTTTTTTTTTTTCAACTTCAATTTCTACTTTCTTCGTAATGAAAATAGACAAAATTGAAATTTTGGACTTTTATCTCACATATTTTATACTGTTATCGAAAATATATCCTGAAGAAAATATTTGTAAGGACTGGTAAAAATATGTAAAAGTTACATCATACAATTTTTCCATATCTGTATTCTATATAACTAAAAACATATTATATTGATCAAAACTAGTAAAAAATTCACAGTCAAAAGTAATGAAACACTTCAATATTCAAGACTACCAAACACGCAAAACGTCGATTCAACGTCTTTTTAATGTTACAAGTTCGTTAAAGTTTGTTCATGACAAAAGTTTGTTTTCAAAATAAAGGTCAGTCAATTTGAAAATAGTGAGAGTTAATACAATCTTTCAAGGTCAACTGCTTATTGTATATTTTCAGTAACTTTTTGCCTAGCATGGTAATCTTCATACAAAGGTCGTGGACTGTAAACGAGCCGTAAATTTGTTTAAACCAAACTTTAAAAAAAATTCCGATAAAGAGATTTTATTTTCTGTCAGTTTTTAATTTGTTTACCGAGCGATGCGGGATCAGGTTTTGAATTTTACGTATTTATGAGTGTTTGGATTAAAGTTCTTTACAACTAGGCCGTTCGATCTATGTAACCTACAGGTTTTTTTTTAATTCCACTTTAAAATTACATTCACGCAAAACAGAACTGTACAGTTCAAAGCTTGAATTAGGTCCGAATAGAAATACAGCGAGCGCTCCGATGTAGAGAGTCAATAGAGATTTATAAAAAAAGCATTTGTAAAAAAAACTTTTTAAGATCTTCCAACGATATTTTTTTTACTTAAGAAAAAAATTAAAAACCTACAATTTGTTAGTTTTAATTGATAGTCTATGAATTAAAACTTATTCAAGTGTCATTGTGTATAAAAAATAATAAAATGAATTATCTTTTATATATTACTAACACAGTTTTGTTATCAGATTTCCTGTAAAACTATGATGTAACTTGTACAATCCATTAATAAATTAAGACTAAAATATAAACAATTAATTTATGCTTTCATCGAGAACGTGGTCTACAGGTTTACAGGTTTACTATTTTGGTAGTGTTTAATCAAAATAGAAAATAATTTCTGTAATCTCCAGGCGTGAATAAAATTAAAATTTAACTTGAAGAGAATTTAAATAAACTAGGAAAAGATATTTTAAAAAGGAATTGATTAGACTTGTTATTGTTTCTGGGGGGGGGGGGGTGAAAGATCAAAAAAGGGAGGGAAGGAGAAATTAGAAAGCTTGAAAATTTAAGGAGGGTATAAATTCCAAATAGAAGACTTTATTTTCTCTATGACTTCTGGAAAAAATTTGATATTTTATGGGAAAAAACCCTTAAATCTAGTTAAAAATTTTCAACAATTTTTAGCATGGATAAAATCAAGATTTTTATTTTTCCAGGAAAACCGCTCTTAAGTGAAAAAATATGCTTTTTTTTATAAGGCAAAAAATATTTTATCTCGATTGAAACTACTTGTAGGAATTTTTAGAGGGTTTTAGAAAACCTTTTTCACATTAGTTGTCACCCTTTAAGTTTTGGCCAGTTTTAAGAGTTTTTTCTTAAAATATTAATGTCTTCGAAAACATTGTAGAGGTAATAAAGTATTGTACTTTAATTTTACATCTATCTGAACTTTTCCAGACTTTTTTTACATATTTTTCATTTTCTCTCCATTTTTTACTTATTAGAACGTCTATGTCTCGGATAATATGATGTTGTTTTTTGTTTGTTTTTTTTGAAAAAAAATACTAGAGTAAAATTTGTTATTTTGGGCGCGTTATTTATAAGCTAATATTATTAAATCCGGGTATTTATTTATCATTGTCTAGTATGTAAACAAAATACCAATAATAAACATTTGAGGGTCGAATTTTTGTTTTTGTTTGCCAACTGTTTTCAAAAAAAATAAAACAAAATTAATATCCTCACAAAATACCCTTCTTCCTTGTCGATCTTTGTTTATCTTTCTCCCCCCCCCCCCTAACGATTGCTGTGTGTAAGATAATAAAAGTAAATATAATGTTGTGAGTGGTAGACCTGTACAACAGCTGCCTAGTAGTACAGCTGTGAAGCAGGTGTCGGCTCGTGGCTTAGGCCTACAATTACCAGTCCTTTAGGGCCGTCTTAAATCTGTTGTACAATTGTCTTACATTTCCGCTGTGACATCTGATCATCTTATAATTATACTTGAACCCTTTAGGGGGGGGGGAGGGAGGTACCAGTTGGTCAAAGGGATAATTTGTTAACACGCGGTGGGGAGTTTCCTTTTTTACATTGTGCGATATCAGTTGTTTGAAGTTTATAATCACTTGGGAGGTGTCAGGTTTTTATCGGACCTGGTTAGTTTTATATTTAAAAATAATCAGGTTTTATTTTTTGGAAATTTGTCGTACTATATCGTGTAACATAGTCTGTAAAAGGATAATCATAGTATAATCTTTGTTATTTTAAAAAAAGGCTGTTGAATTTCTCTGTTTCTTTTACGTTATCACTTAAAAAGTAGGTTTGTTTTTGTTTTTTAAAGATGAAAAACATCTCGGCCATCATCGCTTTTATATACATATATAAAAAAAAGAAGAAGAAAAGAGTATATAATGAGATATCCGGTTTTGAAGTCTCTAATTTCGAAAAATTGGTAATTCTGTTTTCTTGATTACTCGTGTTTAATATAATTTCATTTGTTTTATATTCATTTATTTTTAATCCCACTTTTTTTCCTTCTCTCTCTATCTTTTCTTTCATGTCTGATAGTTTATGAAACAAAATATATCGAAAAAACAAGTCATCGAAAAAATAAATATCTTCCAGTTTATCGATTAGTCTCCATTCAAATTCTCCTCGATCTTCGTCTAACTTTCCTCATCACCTCATCCAGTAGCATCAGAAATATTATTGATGGCAGTAAAATATCCTTGTCGTACCTCTGTTTTAATTTGAAAATTTTCCTTCGTGGATAACCTGGCATGTATAGTGTTTGTATTTAACTTTTATTGTGTTTAAATTATCTTATTAGGTATTCCAAAACTAGTTAACGTTTCTTACAAATTAGGCTATCTACTTATAAGTAAAATTTTTTTTCTAAGTTCACAAAAGATAAGTACATGTAATTTGATGCTCTGCTATTATATCGTAAACGTTAATATATTAATGATATACACTCAGGATATGATACCGACTTGGCAATCCCGAAGAAACCTAGCTGGATATACACTTTGTTTTTACGCAGACTTGGGTTAGATCCATCTCTATCCTATTTGATTTTTCCGGACTAACTCTCTCTATAGTCCCTGATTCTATTAGAGTTTTCGAAGGCTAAGGGTATTTATTTATCCTCGTTTTTTCGTTTTTTCATAAGGCGTTGAAGACAGAGAGGTTTTCCGCTTTTGAACAACAAGGAAACAAATCTAAAATTAGCTTCTTTTTTTTAGTAGTTTAGTATCCACTAAAATTGTAATTCGTTTTTTTAAAATTTGAAATCTTTATTATTTCTACAAGCATTATTATTTCTTCTACGAGAGAGAGAGAGAGAGAGAGAGAGAGAGAGAGAGAGAGAGAGAGAGAGAGAGAGAGAGAGAGAGAGAGAGAGAGAGAGAGAGAGAGAGAGAGAGAGAGAGAGAGAGAGAGAGAGAGAGAGAGAGATAACCACCTAGATTGTTACCTGTGAAGGTGGATTTAACACTCTTGAAGATCACTATAGTCTCAGTGAATATTGGAAAGCAGTGAACCAGCCACATATAAATAACATAAACTTATAAAGAAAACAAAGCACTGAAACTAATAATAATTTCTTCTGTATTACATTCTGATTACACTTATCCTAAAATACTACATAATACTAACATTTCTAAGTAAGAGTATAGAAAAAATAATCAACATTGTCCTTCTCCAGTAAGTACTCCCACAAAATCTTGTTAAATTGTACTCTATTACAAGAAGTTTACAGGCAGACAGTTATAAATTTCGAACCAAGAAATATAATATATAAAACTTTTTAAAGTGTGTCAAGTTAGGCATGGGGATAGTTATATCAAATCAAATGTGTTTTTTAATGGAGCTATTCTATTTTTTTCTGTCTGCATTCCTTTTTCCACTTCTAACGAAAAACATACGCAAAACTTTAAAAACAAATGAACTCATGAGTGGCAGAATTTTTAAACATTTAAAAAGAGGCTCTGCAAGTTCTATTCTTTTCTTGTGTATAATTATTCTTAAAAGCTCTTTGAATAGTTATTTGTGGTTTTAAATTCGTAACGTAAGCGAGCCTCTCCACACGGTTAAACCATAGTAAGCTGTGCGTAATATACTGTCCTGTAAGTTGTCGATTACATATAAAGGTCTAATGTACTCGACTAGTTTTTTTTTAGTAATTAATGTGATTTCAATTAATTTTTCATCAAGATGTAGTCCCAAATACTTCCAAGCAATTACAAATTGAACCAGAACATCTTATTTCATGGTGTTTTAGTTAACAATTAAAAGCGACTGTCCTAGTTAAATAAAATATATTTTGTTTTAGGGCTAATTATCATGAAATTGTTAGTAAACCATCACCGCAGAGCACTAATATCATACTGCATATTCAATTGTAACATGTAAAGTGCATCAGCTTTATAAGACAATACCGTACCTTTGGCAATGGAAACTAATTTCCCTCGAACACGACCATTACATAAATTTTAATTTATGTAATTTATTTGTCTTTTACAAAATACACAGTAATACAACAGTTTCATATACATACAACGAAAAATAGTTACACACTTAAAATAAAACTATACAAAATTGCATAACATAAAAGACATATTTGGTACCCTTTGTAGGAAACTGCTGTGCGAGGGTTACCGTTTCATTAAAATTAACTTAAAATTTCAGAGTTCAAAATAGTAAACATAAATCAAACAAATTTAAGAAAAAAGAATTGTATAGAATAATTAAAATAAAATCAAACGGTATTTTTTATCCTCTAAAATGCATAAAACTAAAAAGAAAATAACAAGCCACTTTTATCTCGATTTTCCCCCTTTTAATTAGAAAACAAAGATTCTACTTCTTCCAAATTAAGCAACCAAAATTTAGATTTTTTTATTTTTTTTAAATTTATTTTTATTTTTTTTTTTTAGCAAAATGCTTAAAATTTATAAATTTAATTTCTTGACACAATTTATTTAAAAAAAATGACCTATATAGTAAAAGGTTATTTTGAAAATTGTTAAATTAGGTCTATGTATTGGAAAGTTGTTTTTCGTACGGAGAGATACTCTGTAAGGATTTATTGTAGGAGTGTTTCCGCTTCTATAAAACATAGTCAAAACTTTATACACATAAAAGTTACGAAAAGGAAGAATGCTCAAGTTTTTAAAAGCAGTCTTGACGGTTCTAATTTACTTTTATTTGTAACTAAACGATGAAACAGTTTTTGAATGATCTGGATTGGAAACAAGATAGAAATGTAAGCGGACCCCCAACATACAATTCTATAATATATTCTATTTTACTCTGAACTAATGAAAAATACAGTTAACATATATTATTATTATATTATAAAATTATTTACATATATTAAAAATAATGTTCCAGAGAGAACTGAACAACATAATTATAAATTGTATAAATTCTTGTCAATATTTTGCTTGTTATCAATAATAAAATCAAGCCTTTTCAGTTATTGTAGATGGATGGCTCTCTTCTCTGAGAAACTGTTACTAACAAGTCTTTTTCCGGTCTTCTGAGAGTCATTCTTCTCCTCCAATTTCTTTCTCCGTTTTTAGTTCTTTCACTGCTTTTATAATTATTTCAGTTTTGGTATGTGTTGTTGTACTACTTCGTTGATCTTCTCAAGCTCTTCCCAAGTTCTTCGATAACAGTTTATTGATTTACATCTTTATCAAATAATTCCTGAAAGTACTACCAATGTAACATGTACACGAATCATAAAATGACGCCAACGTAAGAGGTTTGCCCTTTAAAAAAACCTTTACATTTATATTGAAAAGGTGTAGTTAATACCTCAATGAAAGGCTAGTCGACCATCAGATATTTCTTAACTGTTAAAAACATATTGGGTTTTCCTTCACTCCACCATATCCATCCTCAAATATCTAAAATTGTCCATACCTCTATAGGAATGTCGCCAACTACAGTAGTTTATTGTCTTCTTTCATTGCGTGACATTTTTCCTTTTTATTTACCCATAGATATACACCCGTTGGTAGATGCATCTCATACTCAACTTTCTACATTTAACAGTTTGGTTACAGTTTTTACTGAATAGAAACTATCGGCAAACATATGAGAAAAAAAACTGCATAAAAATTAAACAAAACACCAAATATTCGAATTTGTAGTGTACAATTATACTACCAAAGGAAAAGATTTTTGCAATTTGAATCAACATTTTTCATTGTAACGTAAATCGGTTTTCTTTCCGTAATCTAGTTGCGCTTTACAAACTCGATTTTTCAACTCCTGGATAAGGAAATTTAATATTATAATTATTATAAGCCACACGGAAATATATTATTTTTAACCACTTTATTTTAATTTAATAATTTGTTTTCAGGTCAATCCATCTCAGTGTTCAAATCAGGTGTGACTATTTTAAATTCAAGTTATACGAAATGTATATTAGCAAACATCTTGTATACTTTGCGTTTAAAAAGTGTGTAATCGTGAGTCGTTTTAAATAAAAACAAATTAATTATTTAGTCAGTAATAACTTCATATGAGACGTTCAAAGTATCGCCCTTCATTTTCACTATATACCTTTTACACTCGTTTTTATACTCGTGGACAGTAGGTAGGTTATGATAAACTCTTTCATCTCATTATGATCTTGTTCTTCGGGGTTCGACCGCGTCAATATTGTCTGCACGTTGAGTACAGCCGACGTTTCGGGCACTTTACAGATGTCCATTCTCAAGGCTTAACAAATGTCAATCTTGTCATCTGTAAAGTGCCCGAAACGTCGGCTGTACTCAACGTGCAGACAATATTGACGCGGTCGAACTCCGAAGAACAAGATCATAATGATGTTTGTGACCGTGGAAGTTTATCGTTCAAAATCAAAACCCTCTTTCATCTCGTTGATTTTACATATAGACAGACATCATTCCAAAAATAACTTTTTTGTCATACTACTTCAAAAACAGCAGTTTTTAATACATGCATTGAGATGCTAAAGTTGTTCTTTTTAGTCCTAGGACCTAAAAATATCAGCTGAGGTCGAGGTCATCCGCTGTTACTTCGCTTATACGAATTAATGATTGTAAAGCATCTATAAAAACAACCTATACTCTCGATTGTAATAACCGTTAAAACAGCTGTTACCATCGATTTCAAGGTAAATAGGTTATAAGAATATAGTTCTTGTGAAATTGTTTTCTTATATTATTTGCAGTATAACGAAAAATATAGTTCATCACTTGGACCAAAAGAAGTTTTTCGATCCTCGTTCATTTTCCGGCTTCGGCCGTTAAACTTGAGCTTGTATCGAAAAGCTTCAGTTTTCCTAGTGATAAAATATACTATTTTTTACGCAAAGCAACTAAAACCCCATTTTCTTTACACAACATTTAACTTTATATAATTCATACACATGAGAAAATAAAACTCAATGACTAAAATATAATCTTTATAAATACTTCGTTAATGTGAAAACTCCAAACCTCTTAAATCAGTTAATCGAGTGAGGATATCCTAATATCCGTAAACCATCAATTTTCTCCTAAACACATGCCTCTAGCGACCGATATTTTACAAATACACATCCCTACGCGTTGGCGCTGTGTTGCGTCACGTGTCTACATTTATCTAATGTAACAGAAAGAGTAAATTGTAGCCTACGTGCTTAATTAGTTGTTAAATAATAATAAAATTAAACCGTAATAATAACAAAATAAAGATGACTATCGTACAGGCAGAAACTAGTTTTTGAGTTTAAGTTTATAGCTGCTACAATTCCTCAAGGAAAGGAAGAAACAATAGTCTCAACGTAGACAAGGCGTGAACCCGTCTTTTATCTTTATCAGATCTTTACAAGGCTCATTGACCTCTGTGTGAACTTTTATCATATGTTAACTTTATATTTACATTACTTATTTTTAATCTTTCTGATAAGAGTGGTAATAACTACGGCAGTTTTCACCTTCCTTGACTGTTTTTCAAGGTTCTTTTTGAATAAAGTTATAACTGGTTTTGCATTTTAATCTATAAAAAACAAGTTGATAGGCGTCATCATGTTACCACCCTAGACACATCATACAATCTAATAAAAGCAGATCCTCTAAAGTCGATTGCTTGGGCCTTGTTAAATTGTAGATTAAGTCTATAGCAGAGTACCCGTCCTTCGTACGGGGTTGACGTAGTATACTTTGTATTGAGTGTTAAGGGAGTTTTCAAGGCCAGTGGGGCGGTGCCTTGATGGATTTTCTAAATAAAAATAGGCCTATGTGTTAACCAGGGACCCTAAGAATGTCCATGTACAATTTCATCTCAATGGGTCCAGTAGTTTTTACATGATTGAGTAACACAAACACCCCCACCACACACACACACACACACCATTAGATTTTTATATAATAGTATAGATTACACAGGTTTTCTGAACGTCGTAATTGTGTTTATATTGTAAAACCTCTACCCCGCTCTGTCAGTGTCTCAGCTCTAGTGCCCCTCGAAACTGTACATATGTGAGGAAATCTTCACTCGTTATACTTGCGTCGGTGATATGATTCTGCAGAACACGTTATTTAGGTATATCGTATTTTCTTGATAGGTCAGAGTTCCAAATTACGTTTTTGACAATAACTTCGCTATTTGTCATCGTAGAGACATGGGGTTGCTATTATTACATGCAGAATTAAAATCTGTAAATTTTTATCTAACTTAGTGTGTTATAAGTTGAATTACACACGAGATATGAACAAAAAACTGTTTAAAATTAACCTAATTTTGTCTTCGTTGTCTGTACGTAAGTACGTTAGCGGGCACAAAGATTACAATAGGAACATGCTATTTGGTATAGTGAACTATGGTTTGCTCATATGCACCGTGTTTCCAAACTACGTTTGGTTCCTGGGTCAAAATAAGTAAAAAAAGTTATAATATATGTACGAAAATAATTGTTAGTTTTCCGTCTGTCCGCCATTTTGCATTTTTAAAAAAAGATGATATATATTTGTTGAAATAAATTAGATATTGAATCTGAATTTGGCATACATATTTATTATGTGAACTTTTATCAATGTACCAAAAACTAGGTTTTTTTTGCATGTTTTCAAAATGGCGGCAGTTTAAAATTTGTAATGACGAATATATCAAAAACCATTAACTTTTCAAAAAGTTATTAAACGGGCGGCATTTTGAAAACATGCAAAAACCACGTTCTGTATATGTATAACAAATATGGACCCGGTATATAATTTTATCCAAAAATATGTGTTTTTAAAATAAAATGGCGGACAGATGAAAACTAATCAATTTAGGACATATTTTTTTGGAACGTTTTTACTTAACCCAAGGAAACATATCCTCAATTTTTGGAATGCAGTTTGAAAACACCCTATAGAACTCTATTGAAATTTAGAAAAACCTGATTAAAAATCTAAAAATGGCGACCAATTTAAACAGTTTTCCGTTCATATTTCGCGTATTATTTAACTTAAAACACAGTAAATCAACTGTAATGAGCTACACTTGTGAAAACTTCAATAACCAAATTAATTAAATCAGAAAAAAACCCTCTTAATTTGTGCAATAACAATACAAGAATTGAAATCTGAACATTTTAATCTAATTTAGTTTGGTGTAAGATGAATAAACGAATAACTGTTTAAAATGGCAGCCATTTTAACATTTTCAATTTGATTTTTGTGAATTTTAATAAAGTTCCAAATAACAATTACTACGTAGGATTCAGCCCGATATGGAGTTTAGCCTCCTTGACAACATAATTCTTCTCTATCTAAACCAGCTCCTTCTTGGGTAGCCTTCTTCTATTTTTAGGGCACTACAGTCTGGCGTTTCTTGTTATATGGCCTTGTTATTCGTCTGCCCTTATAAACTACACAGCTTCCATAAAGCTCTAAAGACCTAAATAAAACATATAGGTTATAATTTTTTTAAATGCTGTTGATTTATAAATTACCGTACTTATTTTCTCAAAATCGGCTATACTGATTTAGTTCAATTTTAAAATGGAATGTGCAGAACAATAACTAAAACTCAGTGTCAATATGACATAGGTACGCATGCGCGAAGTGAAAGTTGTCTAAATGTATCCCATCCTCTACGGTCTACACTCTACAGGATGATTATCCTCTTCGGTCTATCTAATTAAATAAATTACAGCTTTTATTGTAATTATTGGCATTAATGTCCGACGTTCTGTTGTGTTAATTGTTTGACATTATCTTACAGATTAACTACTTGGTAGAAAGCTAGAATACACGTTGGTTAAGCTTCATTTTCGATGGCAATAGAATTTGTTTTTGAGCCTCCGGCTGGTCTTGTGGTTTCAGGTTCCGGGTTCAATCCCCGTGGAGTCAAATTACGGAGTTGAACCAGCTTCATGTAGAAAATTGGGAAGGTATAATCAGCGAACTCTGGTTGAGAAGGGTAGAACAACGCGACGGGAGTTTCGAAGTGTTGACCACATATTATCCGATGGCAAACCTAGACTCTTAGTGGGCTGTTGCGCCATGGGGTTAAATAGAGTTTGTTTTTCAAAATATCAATACTGAAAACAAATTAAAGGTGTGTGTATATACACTATATTTTCAAGCATTTTACCCCTTCATTTTTACTTCTCACGTATACATAGTATAATAAAGTCACGTGATAGGTTAATAATTAATCAATTTCAAGTTTTTCGGGTGGTTTTCCTACGTAGCCTAGAAATTTATCGTTTTTGTTATATGGTTTGCATTGATAACACGCATATTCCCACTGGCAAGAACACTTTGAACAAATATTTGACAGTATATAACTTCCTCGGGTTTGTCTAAGTCAGTAGTACGCCTGTCTTGCTTACTTGTATTTTCTTTTAAGTATACAACAGAAGAGCGGGGACTTTAAACTGTGTCTTTTTCAACAATTAAAAATATAAAACGAAAACTATGAAGGATGTTCAAAAGCAAAATAAAATCATGTTGATAGCTTCCTGTAAGTCATCAAAAACTGGAACAAACACATGTAACCTAAATTAGCTATTTATTTTCATCCGTTTAAACTTACATTAAAATAATAAATCTAAATTTGTAAGATCTGGAGATTATTTAAAAATTAGTTATAAATACCATTTACGTACGAGAAGAAATCAAAATGATCCTATTCCAAGGTGTAGATTGAAATTTTCAAGAAATCTTTTCAGTTTGTTACTCTTTTTATATTTTAATCAGTTGTCTGATAATCTTAAAATCAGTTAAGTAATATCATATGAAATTTCACATTTGGTTGTGAGGTGTGCAGAATGTTCAGCACCTGTTTAGGGTTTTGGTTTAGGGGTTAAATGGGGGTGTGAATGAAGTTGTATCAAATAAGGAAAATTTAAATTTTTATATTTTTTATAATTAATTTCAAAAAATTATTATTATTTTTTTTTAATCGCATAATTTCGCTTAATTTTGTGAAGCTAACTCCAAAACTGGTATTACCTCTGGAGACGTTATTTTGGCAGACTACTATATTTACGTGGTCAGTGTTTCAATTGTGTATTTTTTGAAATACAAATGAAACTTTCTTTCATTTGTTTCTTTAAGTTTTGTATTTTAAGTGTTAATTATTTTCCTTTGTATTGAATTATTCTTAGGGTATGTGGTTTTTTAAGTTAAATAAATAAAATATTTATGAATATATATATATATATGAAATTAATACAAATAATCCAAAAATACCAAAACAAAAATCACTCAATACAGAATGATGTTAAATTTACTTTAAAATCTCTCCAGTATCTGCGCTTAACCATTGTTTCAGAGATGCTGAAAGGGAACTCACATATAAGATGTAAATGCTCTTAATCTTATTTTCGTATGCAAACTATTTTTCTTCCTGCACAGATGCAATGCAGGATTCATTAAAATCATTTTCTTCCCATTGACATTATAAAATTCCCTTCAATACTTTAAATAATTAGGTATAATATCAGCGATAGTATAATGTTTCTTGTAATGGGTCTGGTAACAATATTATTAATTAAATGATCATTTTAAATTTACCATGACATAAAGTACGATCATTTAGTACTAAATATGTAGCAGGAATGGTCACTGGAGTTGTCCTGATGTTCTACCATATGCTAAAGTGTACAGTTGTTATACTTTCTTTCTTAACCAGAAAACCGCATGAATCATGGATAGCTTAAAGGTTTGTCATTAGGGTCAATGACCTCTGGGCCTTCCATTTATCTTCTTCATTGACAGAGAACTCCATATATGTCCTTGCGGCGCCGACCTTTCGGCAACTCTACAACGTGCAGATTAAAACCAGGAACATGCATGTCGGTGTAGTAGATGACATGCAAATGTGCTGTCTTATGCTTGTACAAGTATGTTAGAGAATGTAAAGCTTTGATAATCCGAAATAAATACTCGTCATGCAGTTTATACGCTGACGTGAAAAGACGCGAATTTCTCTAGGCTTATCGTACGTCTGTTGTTTGCAGATTATGTAGATCGCCAAACAATGCAGGCTCATCTTTGTAAAGAGAAGTTATTGTAAAATAATTAGAGAAAAATAAAAGCAAACTTATTTCGACTGAAATCTGACTAACAAATTTCTACTACTAAAGGTTTTATTAGTGATTTTGTCTAATTTAAAGGTTATGTTTTCGACAATTTTTGTTTTATTTATTATCTTTATTTTTTAATCTTTTGAAAATACATTTAAACATTATTGGATACAGATTTTACATCTTCACAAACTGTGGTATTGCGGGTTGTTATTGCGATTAAAAATAAAAAGTTATGCTCGACAAATTTTAAAACACCACTGTGATTTTAAGTTCGTAAAACTGAGCCTAAAAATTTGAGCAAAATCGGTTCAAAATTGTTAGTTCTAAAACTTTACTAGCACATGGATATTGTACATATACACAGTATCCTCAATGTAGGAATATGTCTGGGGTGGAGAGGAAAAGAGGGGACCCCACACTTCGTTTGTTGCGTTTGCTTTCAGCGGTACAACCCCAATTAAAAAATATAGACCTCAAATGCTTCTGTGTAAACGCCTACCCTACTTTCGTTACTTTTTTCGGTGTAAATAAGAATAAAACGTTTACAAAATTAAACTTTTAAGAATTAACTTGTACTTAAAATTTAAGATTAAATGTAGCTAAGCAGTAATTTGTGTACCTAGTTTTCTTAGAATGGGTTGTACCGTCAAGTCAGGCTAGGGAAACAAGTAGAAGGGAGGACACGCCCATCACACCAGACACATTACTAGTCTAAGGCTACTGTAATTTAAGTGTGTCTCTCATTAGTGAGTAGTTCAGATACTATAGAAATAAAACATTTAGATTTTACTTAGCCAGCTCCATCATGGAATGTAATATAAACAGATACATATAATGCTCAAAAGTTGGTTTCTTGGGCCTTTTAAGAAATGTTAAATTGTATTGGTAGATCAATGAGTATTATCCAGTATGGTAAGTTTATTTAAAACAGTTGTTATACATGTTTTCTGAACCTCGTAAGTATGTATATCACTACTTTATTTACCTCGGCTACGCCCTAACGGGCCTCTTAGATGTGTTTTAAATGGACATGTTTCATCTGATCTGTGGAGTTTGGGTGCGCAGTGGGTCTAGGCGTCAGTAAGGTGGTGGGGGAAGCGGCCGCCTCAGTCTGTGTCGGGTGTTGGTACTAACAACGATATCTGCAAGACCGCTGGATAGGGGACAGTAGCCGGCGCTGTCTGTTTCCCCTACAATGCCTCAGTCCCCATGCGGCCTCGAAATACAAACTTTACCTCCCCTCCATGAACTGGTCACAGCTCAGATGAAACCTGTCCATTTATCTGGTTGTGCATACAGTATGTGAAGAAGTCTTCACTCCCTAACTCGTGTCGGTGACTTGGCCTTGGATCTTGTAAACTATACGAAAATAACATTTCTATACGGTCAGCGTTAAAAATTACATTTTTGACAATAACTTCGCTATTTGTCATCGTAGAGTGGTGGTGGTGGGGGGGGGGGATCATTACTTGCAAAGTTGAAATCTGCAAAATATTAATCTAATTTAGTGTGTTTTAAATAACACACCAGATATGAACGGAAAACTGTTTAAAATGGGTCATCGAATTAAAAATGTTGGCCATTTAAAAAGTTTTTTGTTCAAAATATTTACACTTTATAGTAATCTTAATTGTAGCTCAATATTTAGGCCTATACCTAATCCTCTTCCATACTCTAACAAAACGGAACCAAAGTGATTTCATAAATTCGGTTCTAAAAATTTTGTTAAAATTAGCTGTATTCGAGAGTAATTTGAAATATAATACAAATAGTTGCTGTAAATTCGAATTCAGTGCCTTTAAAAACATAAATATTATAAAATCCACTAAAATCGGTCAGTAAATTAATATTTTCCGATTTTATTGAGCAATCGTTCAACATCCCAAATTCTAAGTCAGAGCTCTAAAATACGTAAATACTTTGAATTTTATTAAAATAGAGTTTAATAGCCGTGGTTTTGTGAATAATAGTCCTGACTCCTTGGATATTCCTCTAGACAAATTCTGATAAAATCAAAACAGCTGGGTATAGATTTAATTGTTGTGATTGCTATGGTGATATGTGTTATTTATTTGTTTACTTCCCATTGTACGCGCTTTAATTTTTTTAAATAATAAAAAAATAAAATGTATCAATTTATGAATAACAATATCATTTGGTACAAATAACTGTAACATTAATTTTTCAATATTATTCAGTACATTAATTGTAGTGATTAATTATTGTATATAAATATCTTTCACCATTATGAACATCTCGGCCATTTCTCCTTTTTTTAAAATTTCATCTTTTCAGTTATAGAATATCTGCAACTATTTTGGTGCTAGAAAAATATAACAAGGGCTCACAATTATCTAAAATAAGTATTTTCGATGTTTATATAATTATCAATTTGTTAACAATTACGATACGAGGGTGATTTCAGCGCCACATTTAAAACACCACAACGAGTAAAAGACAAAAATGTAGAGAATTTTATGGTCTTTAAACATTTTGGATAGATATTTCGTAAATTTTATACTTTAAGAAGAAAACCGATGTTTTAATCCTTTCAAAGCAGTTCACTTTTTTTGTACACTTTAATTTTTTTTTTTGGAGAGAATTTTTACTGCACCCTGCTTCAACATTACGTGCCCTGTACAGAGATTGATTGCAGTAAGACGAAGCACCCGTCTACTAAAGTGTTTATTGGCACATAAAGACACACATTGACTTATACATACTTAATTTGATGACGTAAAGAAACTCGTTAAATGGGTTAAAGACCTTTTAGAACGTTGAGATATTAATTAAAATCTAGCATTTAACTTATCGTACATTACAATGCTTTACTTACATGTAATTCCGTTCTATGTAAAATTAAAAACACAGAATTATCGCAAAACTATTAAAATCTATACAGCGTTGATTTCCGGGTTCTCTATTAAGATAAGGCATGGAATGGGTCTGGCATGGTCCATAAACATTGGTCGTGGCCTGCTAGATCCTATCAGATTGGCGATTACCTGTCCGGCTAGTGCAAATCATATAGGCACTGTGCAGGCACGCCCCGAACATTAGCTGGAGATATTATAGTGACTGTGGTTCTTATGAAAAGTGAGGTTATCAAATAATTAAACCAAGGCAGAATAGTGCGTAAAACAAGGGTTTGTTTTATTTATAACAAGTGTGAGAGGAAGTGTAGCAAACTAAACTTAATGTAATTTTATTTAAAAACTAAATTTCATGAAGTTTTACTAAGCACAAATGCTGTATAATAATAATTTAAGTATACACACTTTATAATAAAAACACAGACTTACGTTTGCTCTTAATTTTATTGTGAAATAATCAAAATTGGATATACTTACTCAATTCATACCCTCAAATCTTCTAAAATAATGGCCATTTTATAAAAGACATACATTTTTTATTTGAAATTGAATGTTCAAAAATGACTACCACGTTAATTTTTTTAGAAGGTATTTTAGAATTTGAATTTTTTCATCTCAAAACAATATCAGTACAAACATAGAATAAAATATATAAATAAAATTACGTTACAATAATAAACACTACGAGTATATTAGTAATAATTTGTGTGAAACAAATAGGAATCACATTGGCTGGACTCTTAAGAAAACAAACCAATAGGACGATTAAAATATGCTTACTTATAAAAAATAAAATGTTTAATACTTATTAAATTCAAATAAAACTTTAAAAAATGTTGAAATTAATTTAGGAAATTTGGAAATAAGACAAAACAAACTGCCTTACAAATTTATAGAAAAGGTGATTCAGAAAAAAAAAAATGACAAGATAATATTTAATGGTGTAACCAATATTCTTCTCTTATCATTAATAATGAAGAAAACCAAAAAGAAAATATATAGGCCTAATCAAAAATACCTAACACCGTATGTGGAATAATAAGAGAAAAACATTATATATACCCTCACTCACACACCCACATAACCAGACTTAGTACAGAGCAAACGAATTTTACATGTAAATAAAAAGACTAGTCTAAAAGTCGTACAAACCCATATTAAAAAATACCCTTTGAATAATACACATTTAGTTTTGAAAATAGGTCTATATGTGTGGCCGGGTGTAACCTTTTCTTGAAATCATTTGAAAATAATGTTAATTTTTTTTTCTTCATTTTCGTAGCCTAATTGTGTTATAATAAATGCAGAGCTCTACTAATGTATTACTGATGTAATGGGTTTGAATGTGGTACAGGGACAATGGAATAATTTTTCAGAGAGTAACTTTTTATTGATTTTTTAGAATTACTAAAACTCAAGCAAAAAGTCAAATTACCTTATATACTTTTTTTTATCATAAGACAGAATCTTTAGTTGTATAAAGCATGATACACAGCCACTAAAATTCTAGAATGTTAGTCGTTTTTGTAATAGCTTGTGTAAAATATTGTGTAGTTCTCCTTAAGTTTATTAGCATCGGCAACTGAGATTAGAATAAATAATTATACAAATATAATGTTTCGTCATACTGCCTTCAAAAATAGTTGTTTTCAATACATGCATTGATAGGCTAAAGTTGTTATTTTTAGTCCTAGGACCTTTAAAACATCTTCTTTAAACATCAGCTATGGTCGAGGTCATCAGCTGTTACTTCGTTTATACGAATTAATTAACGATTGTAAAGCATCTATAAAAACAACCGATAGTCTCGATTGTAAATAACTGTTAAAAGAGAACTTACCATCGATTTGAAAGCTATAACATTTTACTTTTTGTGAAATTGTTTTCTTAAATTATTTACAGTATAACGAAAAATAGTTCATCACTTGGCTCAAAAGAAGCTTTTTTATCCTCGCTCATTTTCCGAAACTTATAATTGAGCTTATATTGAAAAGCTTCACTTTTGGTCCTAGTGATGAAATATACAATTATTATTGACTTACCTTACCAATAATCAAACATGTCCAAATAATTTTATCATTACAATTACCATTATAAATGCAAGTATCGTATTTAAAACTATATTTTACCTTTCAATATATCATAGGTTTTGTTTGATCACTTAAAACCTTAAAATTTAAGTCAAACCACCACAGGAAGTATTGAATATTCCTCTCCAAAGCGTCATGCAAAATCTAAAGATGAGTTTAAATATAAAACAGCTAGACTATATCACACCCAAAGGCAGTGACAAAACCTTCTTTGTATAGGACATTGATATAAAGTAAAAATTCGGACCCAGCACGGATCCGTAGGGAATACCACATTTTAACTTATTTTCTTCAAGTAAAGAACTACCGATCCGTAAGCGTTAATTTCTTGAAGAAAGTTGTGTGAAATAACTCTGATACCAACATTTTCAGCAATTATTCTTTTTTTGTTATCTTTTCTTTTTTTTTTTTACTGCTGTTTGGTAAATCAGTTTGTGTATTTATCCTTTTCAGTTTTACAAGAATTTCACCAAAATCATTTAACATATTTAGAGTTAATCTGGTTATTGTTTTTTTAATACTTAAATTTATAAATCTCTAAAAGGTACATATGTAGCTCAAATACACACGTCTACAATTGTTTTTAGCTCAGTGATACAGAAATCACTTTTAATCTATTTCCTAACAATATCTCCGCTATACAACTTATGGATATTTCCTTTCTCATCTACTGTAGTCTCGAATACTTTCTCTTATTGAACACTGGAGTACTAAACTTCAATTAGACCCACGTTATAAGGCGAACTGCTTCTCAGGCCGTCTTAAATTCTCTCATAAAATTTACGATCACCCGCTCCCAGAGTTGTCCCGCTCGTAAATCTAAACAAGAATGTAATACACTTACATAAGCAGTCAAATGTATCCCTTCTAAGCCAAACAGTGTTTACATTATCCAACCCGGAGACCAAAAAAATCATTCGGTTGTATTACATTTGGAAAGAATATCACACTCAATGTCTACCTTAAACTGATTGATTTATTATAATTCAAAGCTCAAAGGTTATTATCTTTTTTTTAATAAATTGTGAACAGTAATTTGTTTGTTTTTAGACGCTTTTATTTAGCTTGCTTGTCAGCGATTTTTAATCCGCTGTTAAATTAGTTTGTTATTTTGAATATTAAAGTATTTTTCATAACAGTAAAATATTCTATAAAATTTAAGTATAGAATTTAAATCTTTGAAAAACTTCAAAGACTAGAAAGGAAAAATTGAAATATAAACTTTTGTAAAACACATTCTAAAAAATAATGCGTTGACAAGAAAAAGCTTAGGCACTTTTCATTAATTCTCTTAACTACTTATCATAAAAATTTATTATGAATTTTTTTTTCAGATTAAGGAATATCACATGATAGATTTCCAAAAAAAAAACACTCACAGCTGTACTTGAAATATACGGACAAAATATTCAGCATAATATTCTAAATCATGTATAAATTCAATATAAAATTATACAAATGGACTTGTTGCTAGAGAAATTAGAACATTATGTTCCAATTATTCATCTTTCCTTTCTTTACTCCTGTCTCACGTACAACTGTATTTTATTATTATTATTATTATTATTTTTTTTTTTATAAATCCAAATTTTGAGATATCTCTCCTATAAGACGAAATTCTAAAAAAAAAAAAACCGCCAACTAAATAAAAGAACTAATATCTCAAAATTAAATCTACTGATTTGCATAAAATTTGGGTGAAATGTAAAGATAATGATCCAAATCAGTTTGTAAAATTGCAAGTAAAAGAAAATCAGAGTTCAGGAATAATAATTGAAAAATAAACCTTCACCGTCCCCATTAAAAAAAAAAAAACTATTTCAGTCAAATTTGATTTATGCATGGCCCACCAACGAAGCAAGCTACGGTCTATATAAATATATGAATATCTTTCAAAATAAAAAAATATGCATAAAGAGTTATACCAACTAATTTGATAGTTATGAGAACTAGTGAAAAGCGCCCAAGCTGTCACTAGTCAAGTGTGTAGTTTTGTATGCACATTTTTTGGCTAAAATAAATTAATTTTACACGTTTCAGTGTATTTTTAAAATAAACTGTGTTATTTAAAAAATGCATTTATTATTATTAATTTTTTTTTTCATATTAGTTGCAGTTAAACTTCTCATTAAATCAAAATTAAACTAATTCGTCAATTCTACTTCATCTTAATGAATTCCCGAAAATATATTATGGATTCGCGAAAATGATGTATTAACCCGTGGTGATTCGTGGCTTATAAAACACTTAGAATTTTAGGCTGCTATGAAAATAAACATTTATAGCCACATTATAAATACATTAATACGCCTAAATGTACAGTACACAAAATGTAGATGTAATGTATACGTCTAAATATTGGTGATTATCTTCTGTCATCTAATAATAACAACCAAGTTTACCTTATTATTATACTTGACAAAATGTATATTAACTATTAAACAGACAGTGTTAAACGACGCGAGAACTTATGGACAAACGACCAAAATAACAAAGTACTGAGACGATGGCGGAACACCACAACCTCAATAACATATGTAATATATACTCTACAATCAATCACCGAGGGCTCAACTAGTCATATGCTGTAGCAATTCAACAAGGATGACATATACAATAGCGTTGCTAAACATCACATTGATTTTCAGTTCGAAATATGCAGAATTTTTTTAATTTAAAATTTTCTTTGTAAACATAATTACTTCATTTTTCAATAATTTTGTTGGATTATCCTTACAACTTATTTGGAAAAATTGTCATTGTTATATATCGTCTCCAACAACATGCCAGTTGTTGTTATAAGAACTGGGATAAAATTATTATAATTTTTCACATTTCTGCTAATACTTACATAATTATTTTAATACAATCCTTACCCATTCTAGCTTTGTCGCTTTATTGTTACTAGTTGACTTGTTTCGGAGTAACTCTTTCTTCAAAAACTACTTATGTACTCCGTGAAATACTAGCAAAACACGCCAAGCAGAGGTGACAAGCCAAAGACTGACTAAAAATTGTACTCAACATAAGTACAGTATCCTCAAGGTAGGAATGTGTCTGGGGTGGAGAGGAAAAGACGGGCCCACACACTTTGTATGTTGGGTTTACTTTCAGCGGTACAACCCCAATAAAAAAATATTTAGACCTCAAATTCTTCTGTCTAAACGGGTCCCCTACTTTCGTTTCTTCTATCGGTGTAAATAAGAATAAAACGTTTACAAATGTCTGTCACAAAGTTGTAACTAGGAGTTAAATGTAGCTAAGCAGTAATTTGTGTACCTAGTTTTCTTAGAATGAGTTGTATCGTCAAGACAGGCTTGGGAAGCAAGTAGAGGGAGGACATGCCCCTTACACCAGACACACTCCTAGTCTGAGGCTACTGTACTGATATAGTTTTAATATCTTTAATTTAAACTTTAACTGTCATGGTGGACTCATTCATATCTGATCCCTTGGTAATTTAGATTCTACAAATTTAATCAAGTTTGGAGCCAATACAATGACTTCCTTTGCAATATCAATACTCATTTCGTTCTGTCTGTTGCAAGTCTTGTTTCTTGAATTTTCCATTTATCTTGGTGTCTCCATTAGACACACTATGGGTATTGTGTATATTTCAAGACCTGGTAAATCGTCCTGACGAACTGAAAGACAGTTATATTTGACATTATCAGATAACGATACTGTATCTGAAATATCAGATGAGTCGCCAGATGAGGACAACCATAATTCTGTCTGTTATAGAGATTTATGATGGTGACTCTGATTATGTTGATGAAGAAGGAGTGGATAATGAGTCAAGTGATACATTTAACTTTTAAGTATCTTGATGTCTTGATTGACCGCAGGATCAAGAAACCTAACTGGAATAGTATTCAACCGCTTTCGTGACCAGTATTCTACCGCTTTACTCGCCCATTAACTAATCACAAAACTTTCTTGTATAATAGGTAAAACTCGTCAAACAAACCACACATATCTATTGGGCCAGGTGAGTTTTGCAAACAAGCAACTTATGTAATGCAAAAAATGTTACCCGAATTGGTTATTCATCTATGCGCTATGACGAATCTATTTTAATTGGAAGATACTAGAGATAATTAATTTCTTATCATACAACAGAAGTTGGTGTAGACGTCTTGTAACAAACATGTGCCACCTATCCGGTCAGTAGTTGCACTAGAAGATGTCCTATGGTGATGAATTCCCTTAAGGAACTCAAGGTGGTGAAGGCCATTACGGTTGAATTCAAGGATTCTTTAATTGAAACTTAAGTTTTGCCCTTAAGTAAAATGTATGTGTCTATTTAAGTGGAAGAGTGAGACGTAAGTTAGAATCAGAACGGCAATACATGTACGATTCACTCACGGGTTATAATGTCTTATCTGCTGAACGCTAGTAAATATTTAAGACCTTCATACTGTTCCTTCTGATTCAGGCCATCCACCTTGAATGGTCACCACCTCATTGCTATGGTTAAAGATATTCTGTTTTTCATTTGGAGTCTTAATCTGTTGGATAAGTTGGAATAAGTGGAGACAATAAAGAAGATAATGCAGCAAACAAAATTTCTATCGATTAAACAGCGAGTAATGCAATCCATCTTTGTACTATAGACTACAAATGCCATCATTTGTCAGTGGAAAGATTAAATGTAAGTAAACTATCAGAAAATAACACATGGTCGGTTCATTGAGGTTATTTATTCTAGAAAGTCGTCGCGTATATGTAGTGGTCACCAGTCATGGCATAGAACATTTCAGGTTAACTCGTGATTTTCTGATCCAACACGGAAATCATCCACAGTCTGGCACATCTGGCAGTCAAAAACCTTCATGTATACCATAATATTTCAAGTGACTATATACCACCTATACTGGGAATTGAATCCAGGACCTTTGGCTTTACGTGCCAATGCTCTACCAACTGAGCTATCCTTAGTCGTTTCCCAGCATAGGGTGTACACTTCTCACTTGACTTTGCTTTATTGCTGCACTTTTTGAGTTATCAAATTAATTACCTCGTTAGAAACGACATTGAAATTAATTTTTGTCCCATTTTGCTGCCCTTACGTAGGAACTAGTGATGTGTGAGTTCGAATTAAAATACTCGGTGAATCCGAGTATCAAAATCCTCGGTGAATCCGAGTATCAAAATCCTCGGAGCATTCCGAGTATTAAATTCCTTGGTTTCGTATTAAAATATTCGGACGAAATCCTCGTAACTAGGAATAAGGAGGAGGTAATGTGCGAGTATGAATTCGAAATAAAATCCTCTGACAACGATATTCGTTAGTGTTGTGTCAATTCCAAACAAAATGCTCGGTGTTTATACTTTGGTTATATTAGTTTCTAAGCTGATTTTTCACTACACATAAATTAAACATTACGATTTTGAGTTTAAATGATTTAGATAGGGTAACAAGTTCAATTAAAAATAATAATATTAATTTATTTCCACATTAACAAAAAGTAAATTAAATTATTATTTAATTGTTATTATTTTTATTTAACCATCTTTATAAAAAATACAGTAAATTAACTTATTTTAAATAAAACTAAATTATTAATGTTGGTAATAATTGTACTAACGTTAAATTACTGAATTTGTGTCGAGGCAGGATAACATTTAATTACGCATTACAAGTGTCAATCACATATTGTTTAAAAAAATAAATACTTTGTGGATCAGTCTAACAGATAGAACGCAAAAATGTAGGTTTATCTAAAACGATCTGATTGGTAAAGCTGAGTTCGAATCCGATGCGCAAAATTATTCTGCGCAAATACTCGATTTCGAAATAATAATACGAGTATTGAAATCATTTGAAACCGAGTAATGCGAGTATCTATTTCACCCGAGTATCAACATCGCTAGTAGGTACTGTATTTATTAATTTTTAACTTATTGGTTTTATACGTTTTTACCTGCTACAATTAAAATACAATAATATTTAAAGTGAAAAATATACGACCTAGACTGGGAATTGAACCCAGGACCTTTGGCTTTACGCGCCAATGGTCTACCAACTGAGCTATCCTTAGTTGCTTCCCAGCATAGGGCGTACACTTCTCACTTGACTTTGCTTTATTGCTGCAATTTTTTTATGTAGATGTGTTGTTATTAAACATTTTCGAAAGAATTTATGCTAACAAACAACCGTTATTTGGGAGATGATATTAATATCTTTGTCGGGTATTGGCTCTTTTGCGCCGTCGCCTGAATATTTGAATAGTAGGCCTATCTATATAAACTAATTTGTTATAACTTTTTCATGGTCCCTTTCTAGTTTACTTAGTTGTGTAGTTATTGTGTTTGTCTTGTTGATATTTATGTAGTGTGTTGTTTAGTTTGTAGTTTTATATTTAACGGGTAAGATTTGCTCCAAAGCAATTATCACCTCAATCAGTTATTCGCAACTCCAATGTAAATATGCAACACTACAACTTTCTAGTCCCACTTGAAAGTAATATATCATAGTCATAGAACCTCATGCTCCAACTGTTCCAAAGGAATGTCCAAGACCCACAGCACTTAAGAGAACTAAACTGATTAGGAGTTGAATTCTATTTGAGTCCTTTCATAAATCGTTTTGTTAATAAAAAATCTTCCAAAATTAGGACAGTAAGTAATAAATCAAACTACAGTATATTTTTCTCGCAGGTGATAAAACAACAGAATGACGTTGCCGTTCCGTGACAAGAGTTCCAAAAAAAATTACGATCTTATCTCGCTTTTGCCCTTGTAGTTCTTATGGAAGATAATGTGTTGGTATAGAATGATGGTCTCCATTATCAACTGTTTGAAAGTGTATTTATAAAATATTTTAAAGTATATTTACAGTACAATATGTTTAAATAGAGCGTAAGCTTGCTCTATTCTGCAATATATAATAGAGAGTAGACTGTTCCGAAGCGTAAATCCTATTTGAATGTAATCGAATTTTTAAAGACAACGGCCACGGTTCATTCCAACATGCACTTATTTCTGAACTTTAATTTTCTTCTACTTAAGATTTAACACAATAGTGTGGGACGTTAATTTTCACATTTCACAAGAATTTCAACAATATCGGTAGGGTAGATTATGAAAAGAAAAAAAAAAGAAAAAAAAGTATTTTATTAAACACCATGTAGGATTTTTAATTTCTTTCGACTTTTTACAATCAATATTCTATGTATGTGTACTAAGAGGCTACATTACCAATTTGATATAATTTGGCAATTTTGAATTATCGTAAAAAGTTAAAGAACAAAAAGTCTCGATAAGTAATGTGAGTAGTCCTGGATAAAATTTGATAAAAATCGGCCCTCTCTTTGGACTCAGAGAACTGAAGAGAAGACGATCAGGAGTCATTCCAAAAACCCTTTTTGGGCTCAGGGCATCTTAAAACCCATAAAAACTTGACATCCATTGTTTTACCAAACACAATTTCATATAAGATAGTAAATTCATTACGACGATGGGTTGCTTTAAAATGCTCAGTTTTACAGCACTCTTTTTCTTCTTGTTTATGTGTAAATATTATTACTTAATATTAACAATTTTGTGTTTACAATATTTTGGACTTTATGATCAAATTTCCGTCTATTAGGTCATTTTATCTTCAAATTTCTGTGAGACATTGGTAAAGTAGCTGAGGGTTGCATGGTACAAAGTCCTGCTGCTGCACTACCATAAGGTATTTTCGTACAATTTATAAATTAAAAGTTACAGAATATATATTCCAATAAATCTATACTTAATATCGATTATTACTCGAAACGTACAACCCGAAAACATACATCCACACAACTAAAATCTACAACCTACGATCGTCTCGGACTACGTTCACGCACAAATTATGAATGAATTAAAAAGAGAAAAATAAAGGATCCGCGTAGACAGCTATAAAACGAACGCGTCGATAGGAAGAGGAAAAATATAATAATGGTTGTAGCCTTGAAGAAGATTCAAGGACGAGACGGGACAGTCACAACGACGAGGCCGGGAGTAGGCTAAGGACTACAAAACTTGGCCTTTTAAAACTAGTTCTGGTTCAATAAGGATGCTGTCCTACACCTACTACGGCTCCATTATAGTGGTCGTGAGTGCAACTATTCCCTCCATTATTCTCAAGGCTGTTCCCTGGTCTGCCATCTACAGATTTTATGTTGAACTATTGTTTGACACTATAAATAGACGAAGCGGAAGTTCAACAACAAACGTGAGGATATGATTTGGTTTCCTGATTCATTATTTATCAGGACACAATGGAATCTGAATTAGTACTTATCTACAATTTCCAAAGTTAATTTAAACAATTATTAGGGATTTTTGTAGTAAATATAAGATTGTTTAACAAGTCATAATTTGTGTATTTATAATGTTTTTATTAATTTAATAAACACGTGGGCGAACCTTTAAGGGGAGGGGGGATATAGTTATATTTTGTGAGAAAACCAAAACACATACCTTCTACCAGTATTATATTCTCATATACGTAATATGAAAGTTATGTATTATTTCACAAATATATGATTTTAAAGTTCTTCTTTTTTTATGATGTCCGTGTTTCGAAAACTTCACTGTGTGATTTGAAAAACTTTGAATGCAATAAAGGTTCTGGTACGTATTACAGTTCTAGCTGATTAATTTTGTTTATTTTAAGTTTTCATTTATATTTATGTTTCGAGGTAATTACAGGTTTTGTTGGGCCTCTACTTATTTCATTGGAATTTAAGTTAGCGATTATATATATTGTTTCTGTGAATGTAGTATGTATGTTTGTTTGCGAGAGATGATCGAATCCTTTTATCCAAGAAAAGAATTAAGGTAGTGTGAGACTCTCTCGAACAGCAGTTTTTCTTAGTGTGTGTCACTCAAATACTCTTTAGCTTTTCATCTGATACTTTTAGGGTTCAAATCTTTAAACCGAAGTATCATGCCTTAAACTGTCACTAAAACAGGTAATATTAAAAATTATTTTAAAATTATAAATACAATAATTTAATATGAAAATGAATTCTTTCTTTATAAAAAGTACTTTCTATTATAAAAGTGAAAAAGATTTCTTTATTCTTTAAATTACATTTATATTAATACTATAATAACTAAATGGTCCATAATGTTTTTTGGGCTTCGTGTATCTTGTTAATTCTTAAAGAACTGATTATTTGTATAATTAGCTATATTATTTACCTAGGCAGAGCAATATTGATTTCAAACGTATTCCTATGAAAGCTGATAACAAAGAATCATTTACATTCGAGATACACGATCATCTTGAACCAAACGTAGGCCTACTTAGTTCTTGCCCTTTTAAAATAAGATATTCTCACCCCTTACGTCTGTGCTTGGTAGTTAATGACTTCAATCCCCCGCCCTCCCTTATTGAAATGTAAGTACTATTGAACCATCATCTTTTATAAAAATAACGCTCCCATTATATAACTTAAATTAATTGTATAATTAATTGTCTTCAAAAAAGGATTTTTGTGTTTTTAATGCTCTTTTATTTGTTGACATGAAAAAATGGTGAGTAATGAAATCAGTATTTAATATATCGTCTAAAATTCTTCTTTTTTTAAAAAAAAAAAAATTAAAGAAAATAAACATAGATCTACAATCTCTCTAGATTAAATATCACACAGTTTGTACAACAATTAGAGATGAAGTCGTTTTGTTGGTTTGTTTCTTACTGTAGGAAGAAACAACCCAACATACAGAATAGAAATTCGTATTGGCTATTGGTTACGAATTTCTGAAAATTTTGTTCAATATATTTAAGGGGAGACTAAACAACGGATTAAAAAAAAAAAAAATCATTTTTAAGAGTGTATGAGATATTTCTTATTTACTATTTTACTACACTATTTTACAAACGGAATAGTGTCGTGTTTGGTATCAATTTGCTTATATTTTCCTAAACATTTTAACTATGCTGAAAAAATTTAAAATTGTGTTTCCCATAAAAAAGTTAAACAGTGCTGTGTTAACGCTAGTAGTAGGTGACTCATCACTGAAACAGCTGGGTGAGGAGGGAGCGACGGGGGGGGGGCGGTTCCGGCCGCTCGCAGGTAGCCAAGGGTTCAGACGCCAAGTTACGGTATACAGATTATAAAAGAAAAGTTTCAGATTTGTTACTTTTGTTGGGATCTTTGTAGTTTTTGTTGTTTTTTTCTTATTTAGCGATAATTTGTTTGTCTCTCGATGTATGACAACTTAGTGGTAACAAGTACCTAATTACGATATTTTCATTAGAATTAAACACATTTATGTATAAAATTCTTTTAATTAAATTATACTCTGTTTTAAAACAAAAGCTGAGTAAACAACTAAAGAAACGATAGTTTTGTGAAATGAAATTCTTTTACATTGAGACTAAATTCGTTAGGAGTACCCTTAAATGATTAGATTTATGTCATTAGATAATACATGGCCACTAGTAAGTTTTTTTTTAGCTGTTTATTTAAACAACATTTTTATCAAAATCGTCAGCCAATTTTAAAAAAAATTGGAAACAAGCTTGATATGTGTTAGGGTTTTTAATTGGGTGTGTGAGAAAGAAATGACAAACTGATATCTAAAAACACTTTTTTGGGCTCAGTGGACCTCTAAATGGTTTAGTTCGCGAAAAACTAAACAGGAATATTTGGTCTAAACTTTTATGTAAGAAAGTAAATACAATGGACTGAATTTTTGTATGAAAATAATTGAACTATACATTTGATAAAGTCAGTTTTAGTAACTGTAAAAATTGGAGCGAAATTATTAAATATATACAGAGTGATTGATTTAAGTGTGCTAGCTGTTTTACGAGAAAAGTATTTGGTGTATTAAAAAAGTCATTTATTTTGTTTAATATATCAAATACTTTTCAATTTAAACAGTAATACTTCTAAATAATTTAAATATGTATTTCCATATTTGTAAATAAATCGAAATGAAAGACAGAGATTTTTCTTTTACTTTGCACACTGGTTTGGGTAACATTTAATAAAAAATTGAACTAAATCAGTAGAGCATACTTTGAAATATTTAGCCATTATGGACGGTTTTAAGATTTTCCCGATAAATCCCGAACCACGTAGTAAATCTAATCAAAAAAATTTTTTACTTGTTTTGGCTTTACAATTTAAAAAATTTGGAATTTTTAGGTATCGTAAAAATTGTCACGCAATATGGGGACGACAGATATACATTTTTTTAAAAAACATAAAACTGATATCTTCGTAAAATACTCACCATATCACAAAACTTTCTAATACTACGTATATGCTACAAAGTAAAAGTTGTACTTGTTATGAATGAGCGATTAAAATAATTATCGTAATCAACATGAGAAGACTTGATTATTGGACGGAAATAGGTCAAGATAACTCTCTCTCGTGATCAGACACCAGAGCAATGCGCAATGGGAGGAGTAGACAAAAGGCGCCGCGCGGGAACTATTTTGGCGGGAATCAGGGAACTCGTTGCCCTTGGCAACCGCCCACATTGATCAGTGAGACGTGACGTCATAATGTTGCGTCACCAAGGTCTGGTTTTCGCGGGAATTGCCAACTGCGGAACTTTCACTCGTGTTTCTCGGCTGCGTATCAAGTCATTCCACTTTCTTGTTTAATATATAAGATGTTAGTTCAAGACATATGCTAGACTAAGACATATATCATAATATATTTTATTAGTCGAATGTTAAGAAATGTATAATATTTTGTTAACTATATATTATTTATATATTTTACTTCCGAATTAACAGATGACCTTTTCAATAACATGATATACATTTACACGCAAAAAACAACTACTCACGTAAATATATAGGCCCACTAACTTTTAATTTTACGGAAATTATTTTTATATGTTTAGTTTTATATACAATATTGTTTCGTTCATTCGGTTTCACATCTCATCATCCTTAAAGAGATTTGAAATTGTGATACTTGATGTCTGTGAATCCTGCTCCGATATCTTATCCTGCTCTCATATATGTTTCTTATCCGATATCCACTTTTTTTGTGAAGGATAGATACAGCGCCAACGGTCCCTTTTTTGGCTTCTGGAGCCCTTTTCAGAATTAATTTATATGGCGGAACCCTTTAAAGCCTATCTAATGTCTTACAAGTTTATGGTGTTTAAGAGTAGTGTTGCGGGGAGAAGAGGGGATAGATAGTAAGAGAATGTAAAAAGATATTTAAACAATTGTGCAATGTCCACGCAATAAAATTATGTTTTAAAAACTTTGAAATTTACCATAATATCTCAATTTATTCTCAACTACCATCAATACACATGGTATTGTAATAACTTGACCCTACATAAAAGTTCTTCGAAAATTCAATAAATCTAGTTTTCTTATCTTGATTATTTTGTTTCTTATTTTAAAATTTGTATTTATTTTTTAAATTTTCCTGGAGTAGCCACAGAGCCTTTAGTATTGGAAATCACTGGTGGGACTAGCACAGTTAGCACTCTAGTTTGTGCCTTGTGGTGTGACAGGTTCCGTATTCAGTCCCCATGGGGAAGGAAAAAGTTTCTGTTTTAAACCATAGCGAATTCTGGTTGCGAAAGAAAGAATTTCGACTAGATGTCCTGACCATAATACTATCCGAATAAAAACCCCCTCGCAGGAGCTTAGGCTTTTTAAAGAATGTTGTGCTAATCGATTATTATTGTTATTTAGTAATACGTTTTACTTGATACTTTTGACAAAATTGTATAGAAATCGTTCAGGTTATTATGAAAAACATCAGATTTTTTGTTTTAAATACAGATTCATACAATTTACAGTTATTAACAAAACCCCAGACAGATATGAGTGAGTTTTTATCATCTCTTAGGCTATAAGAGAATATAATGTTACTCGACACTTGTTATACTCACTTTTACAAGTGAGAATAAAAGCTTCACTTATTTATACACTTGATTTTGAATGTAGTTATAAACCACAAACATGTCATAGTGTTTAACTTTTACAGTTGTATTAGTTAATTTTCACCGGCTAGCATCTGATTGTTTATGACAGTTATATTTATAAATAAATAGATATAAACATTCTATCTATTGCGATTTACCACCCCCAAAATTTAAGGGTGAAAAGAAGCGTTTTATAAAAATATGAAAAAAGTTATTCGAGTATGGACTCAAGTTAAACATTGTACTGTATTGCCATTTGAATTTTGTTTAAAACCACCTATTTCTAGAGCTTAGGAGTACTTTCCTTTTAAAAAATAAAAATTATTTAAAAAATTTATTTTATATTTATATTTTTCTGATATAAAATTCGTTACATTACATTTTTATTTAAGTAAAATTTGTTATATTTAAATATAAATTTAATTAAAATATAAAATTATATTATTCATTTGTTCAATATTTGTAGCACCCAAAAAATCTCGATTAAAATTTTTTTTAGAGTATAATAATAGTTTTAGTGAAAAACCCGTATGGTTTTAGTAAACTATTTCATATTAGGTTTTGATTGAAGGCTAGTTTCGTATAATATCGTAAGATAATAATTTCTTCGAAAAATCAAATATTTCTAAAAGCTTGTATTTGATTTTACACTTTCCTAAAATATTTCATATTTTTTGATGATTTTTTAGCCACCCCCCAGCCCATTTTTGAATATTACAAACTATTGTACCTCAGAATTTTTTTTTTAAATGACAAATCAAAAAGTGGTTTATCAATTTATCTAATAAAAACTTGGAGGATCTTTTCACTCTGGTAATAAACAATTCTATTCTTATAGAATAGAAAACAAGTGTCGAAATATTTGTTTTCTTTGTGATTGTCTCGTAGTCATTACGTAGCGATTTCACGATTTTTAGTCTTGCTATGTAAGAAACGTGTGTCATTTATGGTGATTAGTATTTTTGTCTTATTTTCCTAAAATTTGATGAATATTTGGTCTTATATATTTGTCGGAGATATTTATTAACCAGAAAAATCAACTAGTAAATTTAAAAATGACAGCCACTTATCAAATTTAAAAGAAATTGTTCATCCAAATGTAAACGATCCCAAAATTGGTTTTACGATAAATATTAAGAGAGTTATTTAAAAAATATATACCTTCAAAATGCAAACAAGTCGGCAATAATAGGTTCCAAATAATAGTCTACTCTCTTAACTTTAGTTCATATTTACTATTCGTTAATATGTTTGACAAATATTAGGAAAATTTCAAAATGGGAGATGTTTTGATACGATTTTCTGCAGTTATTTTATCTAATAGCTTTCTTTATGACACTTTCCAATTTAAATTTATCAGTGTCATTCGTCAAGGTGGATAAATAGGAAGATTAACAAAAAACAATTAACGAAATTTACGTCTTATCTTGTCAAAGTATATTCTTAATTAGTTGTTATATAAATATGAACAATTTATAACACTACACTACATGAAACCTAAAGTTGCATTTTATCACAAAATAGAAGTAACTTATATTTCTTTCTGAAACTTACCGTAATGTATATATTTATTTAAAAAAAAATTCTATAATATTGTCGAACCCTATACTTGTGTAGCAATATATTTTAAAAGTTATATCTTCTGTAATTACTAGCCTATTTTAGAAATATAGTTCCATCTCTTAATTGCTTTAAACAACTAGCTTTGCCTGTAAGCCATTTTATGTAAATCCCGGTTTGGATAAGTGCTTTTTCACCTAGTGCCGGGTTTATTCTACTGGGTTAAAAATATTACGGTGTTGACCCAATATCGTAGGAATCTTAGGAAACGATTGGTAGTGAATTTTCCTTCTGAAGGCTAGAATTACAGTGATGAGAACTTGATGTGCTGACCATAACTTGAAAAGCCTTCTAGCAGTTCTGGGTCTTTAACAGGCTGTTGGTGCAAAGGATTATTATAATTAAATTTTCATATGGGTATATACGTCTTGTACACAATATTATATAGTAATTTAATGAAAATTTGCAATAAAAAAAGTTTATGCATTTTTGTCGAGGCTCAGTTCGTCAATTTTAAATTCTGATATTCTCACTAATTATTAGAAGATATAATTTTCTCTTCATATTTCATCAACGACCTTTTTTGTTCATTATTTTTATAGATCATTTAGAGCAAACATCTATTTTTTCCATTCTTATGTACGGAAATTTTGCCTTGAATTTCCAACCCCTCTCGTTTCTACAGCAACAGTCATTTCCATCGATTACCCCACCCATTAATTCAAACCCACTGACACATGGGAGGGGAAGGAGTAGAAAACAGTCTTTGTAAAATTATATATTGTACAAAATTCTCATAGATCATTGTAGTGCGCAAAAGTATGGACTTGTGACGTAATATCGTGGTTTAATATGCAATTAAAACTAGAACAGAAACTAATCTTACCTAGGTTACGCGCCAAATAGTCGTTTATATTTAAAAGGCTATCAGAGATTTAAACCAATAAAGCAGCTGTTTACAGATTACCCATGTACACCATTCACTCTTATGATCTAGGTAAAATACTCATTGTGATTAGTATATTTTGTAAGTTGTACACGCGAAGCACAATATAGAATAATACCAGACTTTCTTTGGAATAGCTAAATGATTCAAAATTCAATAAGATTACGATGCAAAATAGTTTGATAGTCCTTACGGAACTGATATGTTGATATGGAACGCGATTTTATGGGGTGAAAGAGTTCCATTCCTGTGGGAGTTTAAAACGTTACGATGTTAACAAAGTATCGTGATCAACGTAGGGAGGTACCGGTGGGGAATTCTAGTTGCAAATGTTAGAATTACGACGACGGGAACTCTATTACCAGACTGAAAGCCATCTAGCTTGGCCTTAAGACCCTTACGACCTGTTATGCCGCTAATTTATTAATATTATTATGATGGCAAACAAACATATTCCATAAAAAAATGTTATTAAACACTTGTACTGGATTTATTGTTTATTTATTTTCTTTAAAACTAAATAAAGCTCCTATAAGTTTACTACAACAAGTATTTTCTTGCTCTTTTATTATGTGAAAATGAGTATTTTAAAAACGTTGAAATATTTAAAGATTTTGAACACCAAACATTTTGTGGCAATTGCCTAGAATGACCCAACCAAGGTATTATAATAGTTTTCTAAGAGTTTCGAATGTTAGAGAGGACACACAAATATCCAATATATATATTAGTCTTCAGATATACGTACAATTTTCAAAATTCTAAGACCATAAGGATCAAATATGTGTTTTGCTTTACGTTGTGTCATTTGTGAGATCTGCAGAACCAATTCTAAACATAAAAGTAATTGAACGCCTTTTTTGGCTCACTGTTAAAAATACATTTTAAAAATACTGAAATGAAAATGTTGGGAGCAAAAAGTTGAATAAATAGAAAATGCTATATCCATTAAATGTTATACATTAAAGATTAGTTACTTAAAGGAGGGAAAGTATCAGAAATTTACTCACAAACTGATGATTATTCAGATATTTATTTATGACCTGCAGCTTAAAATTTTAATTTGATCGAAAAGGTTATTTTCTGTAATTAATGAAAACAAGGTTTCATATATAATTCAGCGTTCGGGGATTGAAACACTTGTACGGAGTTACACTTCTGCAAAACTCTCTTTATCTAACAGTTCCAACTGAGTTATAGGTGTAGTTGTGACAAGGCACTGCCCCAACTAATTATCATTTTTATATGTTTTAATCAATCTCATGATTATAAGAATACGATAGTAAACAAAAGGTTCAGTTACATTTTTTTTTAAACGACAGACTTATTAGTTTTTTAGAATATTTACATCTACGTGCAAGTGCCACTAAGTTGAATCTCTGAGTAATTGTCACTCCGTGCAAATGTCGCAGCTTCGACGACATTTTGACTGTTCTTTTTCGCTTGGTTACGGTGATCTTAGTCTAAAGGTGATAAAATATCTCAAGAAGATGTTAACGAAAACAATATAAAAGTGAGTTTGGGCTGTAGAGACGTCAGAATAACTTCAGATTTTGTTTATGAATTTTGTCTTAGATTTTTTTTTTTACATATGTCCGCAAACTATGAAAAGCGGAATCAAACACTAAATGCTAACATTTTGTTATGTAAATATCGCATCATAAAACTAAATGATTTCTTTTCTTACAAAACAAAAACAATCGGCTCATAAACACGGAAGGCGATGACCTATATAACTATCACGTGACTTCCTTCCTAGGCTTTGTTAATTACAACTCCATCGCTATAAATAATTAATCCGATGTAATACAAGTCGATTGTCTCACTAGGCACGTTCATTGTCTGCTACTACAAGGCAAGACTCAATCAAGGTCCATAACTGGCCGCAATACAAAGCCTGTAGATTTAGGGGTAATAATTATATTATTTTGGTTGAAACCTCATAATTTATAAATTTATTTATTTTAAAATTAATTTTAAATGTGTATTTTATTCTTTTTAACAATATAACAAAATATATACACTTAATTATAAACAACAAATTTTACAAAAATTAGGTAATCCATTGGTCAAGCCATTTAACCAACAAATTACCATTCAACTCATTATTTACAAAACAAAAAAATACACAAAACAACATTTAATTCAACTATTCAAAATACATACATACATTTTAAAACCACACATTATTCAAATTTATAACTGTGGTTAAACTCTTAATAAATATATGTAAAAAATACTTTTTTATTTTCGTTTAGTGATTTATATAACTTATGATTAAAAAAATTTTTTTTTTTATTCGAGCGTTATCGCATTTTCTTTATATTTATAGTTATAACATAGATTATTCCAAATGCGTTTGGCAAACAAATAACTTTTTTTAAAGTCTCAAAAGGGTAAAACAAGATATTTTCCTTTTTCTATTGAAATATCTCTGTTCATACAAACAACTGCAATAGAAAACAAGTATATTTGAAATAGAATAAACACAAAGTATCCAACAGGTAAAATAGTTCACTAGTGCCATAAAATCGTCCTAAACGATTTAAATCACGTTTTTTGTCAATTATTCCTGAAAAGCAATTTACGTTTATTTGTAACTTGGCACATTGTTTTGAGTTATAATTCTTCACATTTCAGTGATATTGTGCCGATTTTTAAATATTCTAACTGCAAAGACAGGGTCCATTGTTCCTTTTCTTTTTTGACCAATAACTTCAGAACCAGTACTTCTTAAGAAGGGACTACCAATATACTTTGTTTAGGCACTTACAGCGTACATTTTAGGAGAATATTATCATAATAATTTGCATCAATTTTGGAAAAATAATCAGAATTTAGACTTTCGATTGTGACAGTTTCTCTCTTAAATTTTGAGCTTGATCAGTATTTGGTTTTGTTTATGGATATATGAAAATGAAGATGGTAGAAGAACATTTCATAGCTATCAAAATCAGTGGATGCTATTCTCATTTAATCAGTCGAAGAGATAGAATAAAGTTTGTTTTCCGATTGGAGCAAGAAGATTGCTACCCTGTATGTAAATACCTATTTCCTCCTCTAAAATTTACACCGATATTGAAGTTCCCAAAACAGTTGATGATTATCTATCCCAGTATGCCAGTAAACAGAGCTTTCCTCTATCTATTTGTTATTGTTGTCTCGGTGACAAGGCAAGACAGGCTCAAGGCCCCACTACCAAATTAAATCCGCCATTCTTGTTACATATCGTCTCATTTCAACAGAAGAATTGATTTATAAAACGCGACCAGATTTTGTTTCGTTACTGACGAAAGTTTCGGCCTCTAAACTAGACAATAGTCGAAGGAGACGCTTTTAAATTAGATTTTTCTGGCATCGAGAACGGATCAACTCGGCTTGAAATGGGAAAATAAGAATTTATAGGGTTGGGGTTTAAGTTATGGTCAAATTGCGTATGAAAATAAATCACGCACAAATGTATATACCAACAGATAAATAAAAATAAAATACTGTATCTAACTTGTTTGTAAAATAAAGAATATTTTTCTCATCTTCAATTATCCAGAATTGAGAAATCTGTAAGAAGAGGAATTGCATAGATTTGTCTATTAATTTAAAATGGATTGTACTACATCAACGGTGTAAAAATATTGCACTAACTTTCTTACACCCATCTACGAAATCAAAATTGAACAAAATCAGTAGAGGATTAATAATTAGGTCTTTTATTATAAGTACTTCTTTTTTTCTGGTTTAGCCGATAATGCTTAGACCGCAATTTTCGGAGAGATGGCGAACAATACTTTTTGTTTGGGTCGAGCAAAATGTTATCGAAACCTAAGACTCGATTTTTAAAACAATTACCCGCAATTTTTGAGTTATTGAAAAAATAACGAAAAAAGTCTCAAGATATTGTCAAAATATGTCCACATACTGCAATTGATCAAATCGGTCCATTAGTTTGGGTTTCTCCCTCAAGGGCTCACGTATAGTACACTCGGCGAGATCTAAACCTTCCTTCATATTATAATACTGGGTTAGATCCCTCTCTCTTTCTCTCTCCTATTAGCTTTCTCTTGACCAACTCTTGTTGTTTTCTTCCAACTCTGTCGCACTTATGGTGTCTTCAAGGGATAAGGTGTCTTTATTTTAAGCTCTTTAAAAAAAATTTTTTTTATAAGGTGATTATGACCTCTAGAGGTTTTTCGTCTTTAAACAACAAGAAAAAGAAAGTTTGGGTTGCAGAGAACTGACGGACAAGACGTCAGACCATTTCAGAAACTACTTTTATTTTATTACTCAAGGGCCTTATATTTCCCCAAAAACTGACAACGATTTTTTTACCCACCACACTTAACCTTTTCCATACTTCGTACACGTGAGACAGAAAAAGTATAAGAGAAACAAGAATGTTGGATGCTTAAGGAAACTTATTTTAGTAATAAAAATAGGGATAACATGAGTCAGAACTGACTTTTATTTATTTAATAAATCTCTGTTTATTAATTCCACAAGGCTCTGTGTTTTGGTTTTCTGGTATTGGCAACTTAGTTGTTTCATATTTTATTGTAAACTATTTAATTTTTGTGGTGGTTTAGTTTGCAGATGACTTATAACCAGTTACAAACGTTTAAACTTATGTTTTATTTAATTAAAATAAAAAATATTTTACTCTATATTGATCAATTGTATATTGTAATGGTATTGGTTAATAAGCTGTGTTTGATTGTCTATATTGTGACGTCACTGCTTTACTGCTGCTATCTGCGTAACTTATTAGTCTAGCCTCTCTTGATTCAGTGCACAACCAAGGATGTTGATTTATTCAATTAAATGTCGTTTAGTTAGTATGTTAAAACAGTGTTTCATCAACCACGGATCACGAATTTTCAATATATTTAAGTAATCTAATTTGTTTTAATGTAAGCAATCTTAAGTTCAGTTTGATTCCTCTTATCCTACCCCCTAACCTAAGTGATGTATTTATTCGGTTTGAATAATCAACGCTTACGATTTATCGAAACTTGATCGTAGATTTTGCTTTTGTCTCAGAATTAAATTTAGCTAAGGTCAATGATAATAAAGTATCTATGCACGCGCTATTTCGCCAAGGTGACAGTACGTCATTTCTATTCATGTTATTTGTCGATACACTTACTTGACGCCTAGACCTTGATATCAAATTGCGTAGGCTATATTGCCCAAACGATCTACTTTAAACTAATGCAGGATCTACTCCCAAATAAAAATTACAAACTTTATTTTTCAATGAAACATACTAAACAAATATTAAAACCTTTATAAAGTGCTAAATTTGGCTAAAATACCTGCTATGTTTCAGATAAAAACTGATTTCTTTTCTAATTTTTAGATTACGTTTTTTAGCAACAACTCTTTCATTTTGTGTCGTAGGAACATTATTTGATGCAGAATTAAATGTTTACTCATAAAAACAATTGTTCATTTCAAAACTATGGTGGGGGTGAACAGAAATTACACTATAAACAATATTAAAAAACAAAAAATTTCAACTCGATAGTTTTTGACACATAACTACCTCAAGATCCTTTTTATTTGTTACAGCTACATTTTTTCCCCTATATGTGGGACAATACAAAGAATTTAAATACAAAGTTTGAAATATATAGGATTTATCGTCTTGTCTGTGTTGACAAGTTACTACTTACAGACAGACAGACGCGTGTGAAATTATAACGGTGCTAGGTTTTATCTACGGACCCTACATAAGAAGATGAACCATGAGCATCAACGTAAACCTACGAATATTTCATAATCGGCTCATGAGACTTCGATCAAATTTTGCAGAAATGTTTAATTATATAACCTAAAGAAACATGTAACTAATAGAAAATGACTGTCCCCAAGACGTTTCCGTACTATTCAAAGTATTCAGGAACCATAATTTTCTTTTACTTTATCTTTGATTTATGGTTTAAGTTGTTCACATTCGGCCATGTTTGATGGATTTTGAGATATTAGAATTTTTACGACGGTACCATCAATTACTTTATCCCTATTAACCGATAACTTTTGAACCGCAATTTGGAGACCAATTTGTTTGGATCTTAAAGTCTACATTAATATAGCAAAATTATTTCAAAATCTTTGTAAGCCGTTTTGATAAAAACGTAATCGTTTGCATTTGGCTTGGAATCGACTTTCAAATTTTGAGTTATCGAAAATATGGGAAAACCCTCTCTTGGATGGGGCAAAATATACCCACATACGAAATTTTGTCTATATCGGTCCTTTCGTTTTCTATTTAGAGTAGTGCTTAAATACATCAGCCGTATTTAAGACGGCTGGGCCAACAAAACTAAATTTTTTTCCCTGTTTCCCTATCTATCCTGAACATTTTAGTGTAAATTTAATTTTTGTATGTTGTATTTTAACAAAGTTACTGGCCAAAACGTAATATGATTAAAACCTAGTAGCCTAATTACTTACTCTGTGTTATTTCTCCCGTCTTTTGTAATTTTGCAGCACTTAGATTGTAAAATACAATCAGCTGTTTATTGTATCAGCTATTTGTACTCTTTGTTGTCTATTTGTGAATGTTATTTGTGATAGTTCATTTAGTTTGTGTTCCATGTTTATTTTATTGTGAGTTATTCAAGTGAATCAAAATGGACAAAAAAGAAGTGTATAGATATAAAAAGAGAAAGTTTTCAGGTAATAGGTTTACTGACAGTTAAAAAAGAAACTTACATAAGTGCATCTAGTAAAAAACTAAATTTGAATAGTAAATCCAGTTCACATGATAATCCGCGGCACCATGTTTGCACAAAAGGGCCAGAATCTTGGTGTAAATACCAAAAGGCTCTGGAAAACATAACAGTTCATGAGTTTTTGCATAAGAATACTATGCCAATGGCAATAATGTAATTTATAAAGCCAATTTTCTTAGACCTAAGCAAACTTGACTTGTTGAAAAAATGCCTAAAAGGGAAAACAAAAAAATGCGAACGAATTGTTCAACAATTTTTTATTGAAAAATCGCCCTAAAACAGGTTTTGTTGGTAAAAGGTTGTGGAAATTGCTGCTTATGAAGCAACTTTAGTGTACAATGAAGGCTTTCAAACAAAACTGAGAGTTTTGAACCATTTGGGGATTGTTTCTGTTCAACACACCAAAGAAGCTCAATGAAAATTGATACACGGGGAGTAAAAGATGCAGAAAAAAGAGCCCAGCTGAAAAACCTGGAAAGAAGAAGAGCAAGAAGACAACTCAGACTTGAAAATGAGCAGAGAGCAAAAGAATTGGAAGAGGTTACATAAGCTGTAGGGGAATTTTAAGAACATTTTAGGTTATTATATCAGTATAATAAACTTTAACGTTGATTTCCTGAAACCTGCGTTTTATTTCACATTTTATAACTTATCACAAAAAGTAAAAGAGATACAAACTCCAAATTATTACACTGTATTTATTAGCATATTTACCCATGGCAGGAACGAAAATAATAACAAAAGTTATAGGAAATTATACAGATACAAAACTAAATTTTCAATTTTGTTTTTGAATAAAGCACAAATTTTTTTAAAAATTTTTTCAATAAAACAAATATTTTAGTCCACGCCATTCCTGGTATAATTTAAAACAATCTGGTATTTTTTATTTAATTTTCCAACAAATAGAAAAAATATATCTTGTAAAAAAGATACTGCAAAATTATTTTTTAAAGAAAAAAAAAATTATAAACGCTAAACAAAGCCAACTATTCCATCATAAAAATTACTGTAGTAACAAGTAGGTATACTCATAATGTACTGAAAGTTTCAAATAAATATGTTAAGAAATGGCTTCATAAAAAATAATTGCTGAATGTCTACAAATTTCATCGCATGCTGGCCCAGCCCCCTTAAAACAAAACTTTTGGAGTGAAGGGAAAACATATTTCCCAACCAACTCGTTGATTTCTTTCTTAGTGTAGGCAACTACACTAGAAATGAGCAACATTTTAAGCGAATAAATCAAAATCTTCAGTTGTTATGTGTATACAAATCATCAAGGTGATGATGACTTTACTTATTGAAACGTCGTATTGTTACAAATAACGGGTTATTTGTTGAACTACGTAGTCTATATGTTAGAAAGTAAAACGGACAATTGATAAAATCTTTATATGTATGTTTGTAAAGTTCGCAGTACAGAATATGTGCGTAGAAGTGTGAGAAGTTTGTGATATATGTAATTTAATTTATTTGAATAAACAAAGCAATATGTAATTATACTACAGCGAACACGTCAAAGTACTTCAATTACTGTAATTACTTGTAAACAAAACTGAACAACCACAATTACACAGAAAACACATCTATATGTGTCAATAATATTATTTTTTTATTGTTAAGCTTGTTTGAGGCTAAGTGAAAGGAATGAAGTAAAATAATTCAAGTACAATCTCCCCTCCACCTCTCCAATCAACGTGATATCGAGGCTCTTAGATATTTTATTAGTGATGATATAACTTTCTCTGTAGAATATATTGAAATACGCGTAACTTTCTAATTACTGTACTTCAACTTGCAATCGTTTCAACTCAGTTCAAACTAAATTAGTCAATACAAAATACTTCATATTTTTAGGTTCACACAAACCGTTCAAACCGATATCAAATTGACACTCGCACAAATAAAAGTAGGTTTTTAAGGGGGGGGGGGAGGTTTCACCTCTTAGAGCTCGACAGAAGTGAAGAAAAGTTAGTAATCCTATCATGAGCTCTCTTAGATGATGCAAACTTTTCCATTCAACGCAAAGATTCTTTTACTATGAATCAGATTTTTTTCGTTATACTTTATCCAAATTTATATAATTTTAGAGACAACTAAATTTTAATTGTGGTGGTCTTTTCACATTTTTAATATCTTCAATATAAAAAAATTCTAATGAAAAAAAGACTGTCAGTTTCAACATGAGAATACGCCTGCCTGTCAATAACATCTCACGCCGTTTTTTTGGTCAAAATAAGGATTCACCTAGGCGACTCAGCCCTTCTTCAAGCCCATATTTTGCTGGTGACTTCTGGCTTTTCCCCAAGGATAAAATCACTTTTGATAGATTCCAAATTATTGACGGTATTTTAATGAGACACTAGATAGCAAATTTGACTGATTTAAGAGGACTTTGCACTGCAGACTGTTTTAACAAGTGGAAGAGACGCTGGATAAGTGCGTCAAGTCCAAAGGAGGCTACTGTGAAGCAGAACTAAGGCTTTATTATCTTGCACACAATTTATAAAATATTAAATAGCTGGATACTTAGTTTCAATTTTTAGGCGATATTTACCCTCGAGGATTCACTTTGAGTGTATACGGACATTGGCAATCCCGTGGATCCTCATTTTTTCATGTAGTCTTGTGTTATAGATCCCATCTTTCGTATAAGATCTCTCTTGATCAATTCTTGTTCCCTTCTGATCTTGACTCTATTAGAGTATTCGTGCTGGCTAGGGTATAATTGTATGTTGTTTTCTTACTTTTTGTATAAAGCAATTATGGCCGAGAGGTTTTTGACGTAAAACAATAAGGGACAATAATGGGGAATATTTATTTATTTATTATTATTATTATTATTATCTTAAAGTCTTTACTTAACGTTAGACTAAAGTACAGTAGGTAAAATCAGATCTGCATTATCTTCGGCAGTTCGCTACTCCGAACTGTAGTGATAAAAAGACCATTGCAGTCAAACCTTTGTAGAATTCAAACTCAGAGCTTCAAAATTCCAAAATACTGAATTCTCGTTGAATGGCGTACACTGAATCTGAAAAAAGTCTACGTAAATAAATAAATTTATGAAAACCATAAAATATAAACTAACTTCACAAAATGCGCTTTTAATATTTTGAACAAACGTTTCAGAGTATCATCAAATGATTATATTTTGGTATAAATCCGTTAGGAAGTGGAATGGATATATGTGACGGAGGGAGGATTGTAATAATTGATTAGTAACACATTATAAAAAAAGGAATGTTTCAAAATATTGAAAAATGTTGGACGAATATTAGATTTTGTCAAAATTGCTCAAGTTTAAAATGTATAACAATAATATTATTCGGTTATTTTACGGAACTCTAAATATTTATTTGATTGCGTAAATGTCTTCGGTTTGTACGTAGCTTACTATCTCCCCAACCCAAAATAATTTTAATTAAATCCCAAATTAAAAAATAAATGTTAATAACCTTTCCCGATGAAGCTGAACATTTATCTTTAGTTTTACGTAGCTGAAAAGCCATGTGCTGACCACATTAAATAGACTATTTGTATCAGATTGTTGCGTGTGTGAGAAGACTTTTACACATTTAATTTTGTTGATAATTTGACAGCTTTGAATGTTGAGGCACAGTTCCGTGCCACAAACCCATCACAGACATTAGACCGCCTAATTTACAAACACGCTAAACTCATAATAACTCTCGTCATTTCACGACTGTAAGCTTTCACCCACATCTCAGTCACATGACCTATTAACTTCATTACCTTCCTTTAATTAAACATCTTTCTTTAATGTTGACAAAGCGGTAGAGTGCATGACTCGTTCCGCTCCAGCACAGCATGAGACAATCTGTTTATGATGTTCATCCGCCGGCACTATTTTATTGATACAATGAGCTCGTAGATTTCAATACCTGCACGGATTCGACACTGTTATTACGGTGGTTGGTGATTTTCACGAGTGGGATGGGTTGTGTGTATCTACGGGATAGGTTTCACATTTCGTTATCTTTTTTTATGATTTGTTGTGAAATTTTAGTTGAGTATAAGGATGTTCAGTTTTGGGAGTACAATTTACACTGTTAATTTCACAGGCATACGAATATGGAAAGTTATGTGATGGGTCATTTGCCTCCCGAGTCCAAAAGCTTGATTTTTTAATTTTTTTATTCTTTTTTTTTATTAATGCTTATATTTGTATATCCCTAATATTTAGTATAAAGGGATTGCATTGTTTATAAACGAACTATTTTTTGTTCGTTAGACAAAGAAATCCAAAGTTATATTTATATATCCCTAATTTTAAGTTTAAACATTCTTTGAATGTATTGTTGATAAACGAACTATTTTTTGTTCGTTAGACAAAGAAATCCAAAGTTATATTTATATATCCCTAATTTTAAGTATAAACATTCTTTGACTGTATTGTTGATAAACGAACTATTTTTTGTTCGTTAGACAAAGAAATTCAAAGTTATATTTGTAAACCCCTAATTTTAAATATAAACTTTCTTTGACTGTATTGTTGATAAACGAACTATTTTTTGTTCGTTAGACAAAGAAATACAAAGTTATATTTGTAAACCCCTAATTTTAAGTATAAACATTCTTTGACTGTATTGTTGATAAAGGAACTATTTTATGTTCGTTAGACAAAGAAATCCAAAGTTATATTTGTATAACCCTAATTTTAAGTATAAACATTCTTTGACTGTATTGTTGATAAAGGAACTATTTTATGTTCGTTAGACAAAGAAATCCAAAGTTATATTTGTATAACCCTAATTTTAAGTATAAACATTCTTTGACTGTATTGTTGATAAAGGAACTATTTTTTGTTCGTTAGACAAAGAAATCCAAAGTTATATTTGTATAACCCTAATTTTAAGTATAAACATTCTTTGACTGTATTGTTGATAAAGGAACTATTTTATGTTCGTTAGACAAAGAAATCCAAAGTTATATTTGTAAACCCCTAATTTTAAGTATAAACATTCTTTGACAGTATTGTTGATAAAGGAACTATTTTATGTTCGTTAGACAAAGAAATCCAAAGTTATATTTGTATAACCCTAATTTTAAGTATAAACATTCTTTGACTGTATTGTTGATAAAGGAACTATTTTTTGTTCGTTAGACAAAGAAATCCAAAGTTATATTTGTATAACCCTAATTTTAAGTATAAACATTCTTTGACTGTATTGTTGATAAACGAACTATTTTTTGTTCGTTAGACAAAGAAATCCAAAGTTATATTTATATATCCCTAATTTTAAGTATAAACTTTCTTTGACTGTATTGTTGATAAACGAACTATTTTTTGTTCGTTAGACAAAGAAATCCAAAGTTATATTTATATATCCCTAATTTTAAGTATAAACATTCTTTGACTGTATTGTTGATAAAGGAACTATTTTATGTTCGTTAGACAAAGAAATCCAAAGTTATATTTGTATAACCCTAATTTTAAGTATAAACATTCTTTGACTGTATTGTTGATAAAGGAACTATTTTTTGTTCGTTAGACAAAGAAATCCAAAGTTATATTTGTATAACCCTAATTTTAAGTATAAACATTCTTTGACTGTATTGTTGATAAAGGAACTATTTTTTGTTCGTTAGACAAAGAAATCCAAAGTTATATTTGTATAACCCTAATTTTAAGTATAAACATTCTTTGACTGTATTGTTGATAAAGGAACTATTTTTTGTTCGTTAGACAAAGAAATCCAAAGTTATATTTGTATAACCCTAATTTTAAGTATAAACTTTCTTTGACTGTATTGTTGATAAACGAACTATTTTTTGTTCGTTAGACAAAGAAATCCAAAGTTATATTTATATATCCCTAATTTTAAGTATAAACATTCTTTGACTGTATTGTTGATAAACGAACTATTTTTTGTTCGTTAGACAAAGAAATCCAAAGTTATATTTATATATCCCTAATTTTAAGTATAAACATTCTTTGACTGTATTGTTGATAAAGGAACTATTTTTTGTTCGTTAGACAAAGAAATACAAAGTTATATTTGTAAACCCCTAATTTTAAATATAAACTTTCTTTGACTGTATTGTTGATAAACGAACTATTTTTTGTTCGTTAGACAAAGAAATACAAAGTTATATTTGTAAACCCCTAATTTTAAGTATAAACATTCTTTGACTGTATTGTTGATAAAGGAACTATTTTATGTTCGTTAGACAAAGAAATCCAAAGTTATATTTGTATAACCCTAATTTTAAGTATAAACATTCTTTGACTGTATTGTTGATAAAGGAACTATTTTATGTTCGTTAGACAAAGAAATCCAAAGTTATATTTGTATAACCCTAATTTTAAGTATAAACATTCTTTGACTGTATTGTTGATAAAGGAACTATTTTATGTTCGTTAGACAAAGAAATCCAAAGTTATATTTGTAAACCCCTAATTTTAAGTATAAACATTCTTTGACTGTATTGTTGATAAAGGAACTATTTTATGTTCGTTAGACAAAGAAATCCAAAGTTATATTTGTATAACCCTAATTTTAAGTATAAACATTCTTTGACTGTATTGTTGATAAAGGAACTATTTTTTGTTCGTTAGACAAAGAAATCCAAAGTTATATTTGTATAACCCTAATTTTAAGTATAAACATTCTTTGACTGTATTGTTGATAAAGGAACTATTTTTTGTTCGTTAGACAAAGAAATCCAAAGTTATATTTGTATAACCCTAATTTTAAGTATAAACATTCTTTGACTGTATTGTTGATAAAGGAACTATTTTTTGTTCGTTAGACAAAGAAATCCAAAGTTATATTTGTATAACCCTAATTTAGAGTATAAACATTCTTTGACTGTATTGTTGATAAAGGAACTATTTTTTGTTCGTTAGACAAAGAAATCCAAAGTTATATTTGTATAACCCTAATTTTAAGTATAAACATTCTTTGACTGTATTGTTGATAAAGGAACTATTTTATGTTCGTTAGACAAAGAAATCCAAAGTTATATTTGTATAACCCTAATTTTAAGTATAAACATTCTTTGACTGTATTGTTGATAAAGGAACTATTTTATGTTCGTTAGACAAAGAAATCCAAAGTTATATTTGTATAACCCTAATTTTAAGTATAAACATTCTTTGACTGTATTGTTGATAAAGGAACTATTTTATGTTCGTTAGACAAAGAAATCCAAAGTTATATTTGTATAACCCTAATTTTAAGTATAAACATTCTTTGACTGTATTGTTGATAAAGGAACTATTTTATGTTCGTTAGACAAAGAAATCCAAAGTTATATTTGTAAACCCCTAATTTTAAGTATAAACATTCTTTGACTGTATTGTTGATAAAGGAACTATTTTATGTTCGTTAGACAAAGAAATCCAAAGTTATATTTGTATAACCCTAATTTTAAGTATAAACATTCTTTGACTGTATTGTTGATAAAGGAACTATTTTTTGTTCGTTAGACAAAGAAATCCAAAGTTATATTTGTATAACCCTAATTTTAAGTATAAACATTCTTTGACTGTATTGTTGATAAAGGAACTATTTTTTGTTCGTTAGACAAAGAAATCCAAAGTTATATTTGTATAACCCTAATTTTAAGTATAAACATTCTTTGACTGTATTGTTGATAAAGGAACTATTTTATGTTCGTTAGACAAAGAAATCCAAAGTTATATTTGTATAACCCTAATTTTAAGTATAAACATTCTTTGACTGTATTGTTGATAAAGGAACTATTTTTTGTTCGTTAGACAAAGAAATCCAAAGTTATATTTGTATAACCCTAATTTTAAGTATAAACATTCTTTGACTGTATTGTTGATAAAGGAACTATTTTTTGTTCGTTAGACAAAGAAATCCAAAGTTATATTTGTATAACCCTAATTTTAAGTATAAACATTCTTTGACTGTATTGTTGATAAAGGAACTATTTTTTGTTCGTTAGACAAAGAAATCCAAAGTTATATTTGTATAACCCTAATTTTAAGTATAAACTTTCTTTGACTGTATTGTTGATAAACGAACTATTTTTTGTTCGTTAGACAAAGAAATCCAAAGTTATATTTATATATCCCTAATTTTAAGTATAAACATTCTTTGACTGTATTGTTGATAAACGAACTATTTTTTGTTCGTTAGACAAAGAAATCCAAAGTTATATTTATATATCCCTAATTTTAAGTATAAACATTCTTTGACTGTATTGTTGATAAACGAACTATTTTTTGTTCGTTAGACAAAGAAATACAAAGTTATATTTGTAAACCCCTAATTTTAAATATAAACTTTCTTTGACTGTATTGTTGATAAACGAACTATTTTTTGTTCGTTAGACAAAGAAATACAAAGTTATATTTGTAAACCCCTAATTTTAAGTATAAACATTCTTTGACTGTATTGTTGATAAAGGAACTATTTTATGTTCGTTAGACAAAGAAATCCAAAGTTATATTTGTATAACCCTAATTTTAAGTATAAACATTCTTTGACTGTATTGTTGATAAAGGAACTATTTTATGTTCGTTAGACAAAGAAATCCAAAGTTATATTTGTATAACCCTAATTTTAAGTATAAACATTCTTTGACTGTATTGTTGATAAAGGAACTATTTTATGTTCGTTAGACAAAGAAATCCAAAGTTATATTTGTAAACCCCTAATTTTAAGTATAAACATTCTTTGACTGTATTGTTGATAAAGGAACTATTTTATGTTCGTTAGACAAAGAAATCCAAAGTTATATTTGTATAACCCTAATTTTAAGTATAAACATTCTTTGACTGTATTGTTGATAAAGGAACTATTTTTTGTTCGTTAGACAAAGAAATCCAAAGTTATATTTGTATAACCCTAATTTTAAGTATAAACATTCTTTGACTGTATTGTTGATAAAGGAACTATTTTTTGTTCGTTAGACAAAGAAATCCAAAGTTATATTTGTATAACCCTAATTTTAAGTATAAACATTCTTTGACTGTATTGTTGATAAAGGAACTATTTTTTGTTCGTTAGACAAAGAAATCCAAAGTTATATTTGTATAACCCTAATTTAGAGTATAAACATTCTTTGACTGTATTGTTGATAAAGGAACTATTTTTTGTTCGTTAGACAAAGAAATCCAAAGTTATATTTGTATAACCCTAATTTTAAGTATAAACATTCTTTGACTGTATTGTTGATAAAGGAACTATTTTATGTTCGTTAGACAAAGAAATCCAAAGTTATATTTGTATAACCCTAATTTTAAGTATAAACATTCTTTGACTGTATTGTTGATAAAGGAACTATTTTATGTTCGTTAGACAAAGAAATCCAAAGTTATATTTGTATAACCCTAATTTTAAGTATAAACATTCTTTGACTGTATTGTTGATAAAGGAACTATTTTTTGTTCGTTAGACAAAGAAATCCAAAGTTATATTTGTATAACCCTAATTTTAAGTATACAGATTCTTTGACTATTATTGTTTATTTATTGTTCGTTAGACAAAGAAGTCCAAAGTTTTTTTCTCGTTACATAGTTATATTTGTATATTCTTACATTTATTAATACCGCAGGGGCTCACTGTAGTGAGTACAGTCCTGGCAATCCAGAGGAAACCTACCTAAATCTACATTTTTTATGTAGTCTTGGGTTAGAATGCTCTTTTCCATCTTTCCTGTCAGGTCTCTTTAGACCAAGTCTTGTTCTTTTCGGATCCCGACGTTTTAGAGTATTGGAGGGCTAAGTTATATTAAAGGAGTCTTTAATTTATGTTATTTTTTTCTTTTAGTTAATAAGAGGATGACCGAAAAGGTTTTTCAACTTTAAACATCTAGGAAAATATATTTATTATTGGCAATGGTGTCCTTGGGTCCGGTTTTTTATATGATTGTTCTATATCCGGCTTCGTTAACAAAAACCATTGAAATGTCGACTTTAGTTAAATTACACCTAAAATGTAATTAAACACCTAATACCCCTCTTTTTAATAAAGAGAGAAACCGACCCTTCTCTGAACTGTTTAAAAAGGATTATTAATGATGAAATATAACTTACTGACACGCAGTAACAATCATTTACAAAGTACCTCATGGACGACAATTCTGGGCGGTTACAAAAAATTAATTCTTCTGAGAATTACCAACAAATATGTTGTCAACTGACACGTTTAAATAATTCGTATGACAGTTTAAGTTTTATGTTTTAACCCTTTTACTTTGCTATGAATTAGTTGTGATTTAATCAAATTACATAATATTTAACAATGGTGTTATATATTTATTTGGTTAATATAAGTAATATTATTATAAATAATGAAATAACCAATAAAGTTATTAAATAACAAAACCAACGTTACGTTAATTTTATTCATTAAAGTAATATTATTCAATTGATTAAAACAAAGTTAGAGATTTCTTTACTGGTTTAGTAGTTTTACGAAGAGAGGAGTCCCTCGTAGGATGTTTTATTACTTTTTCTTGTTGTTTATAGGCAAATAACTACTGTTGATTAGTAGTTTTAGTTTAGTTTTTAAGTTTCATACAGACAGGACACTCGGGTGAAATTATAAGGGTCCATGGTTTTACCTACTGAGCCTAAAAAGTACCACGGCTTATGTAAACTTAAATAAAACACTACTAACAAAAGGTAAATAATAAAAAAGTTTAAAGTTGTTTGGTGGCTGCTCCTTGCATTGTGTTTGTGATTCATTAGGATCACAGTAGGAGTAAATATATTATGGTTATCGATATGTACAAACCCTGGGAATGCTGTCCACCTTAACTGAAAAAAAGTAACAGCATTGGTGGGCTTCGGTGGCTGGTTCACCAGTTTTTTGTAATAGTAAATAGATGGGATTACTTTTCTTTTTATTTAACTCTAATACACCTTGTTGCATATAAAGAGTTGGAATAAAGTCCGCATTTGTTACAATATTTCTGTTTCTAGTTGGCGTAGGAATGTAGGAAGGTGATAAGACAACCTCAATGGTAGCTTTTGATTGAGGCTATCTACAGGATGTGGTGTATATTTTGTATTGTACACGAATAGAAGAATAACATTGTCTTTTTAAAATTATTTTTAGAACAGACTGTGCAGAAAAATAATATTTAGCTTCATCATTAGATAGGAAATGAAAATAACTTTCCAAAGAGTTGGTACGTAAATGTTTTTATTTGTGTTATAACAGAATTATAATGAAATAAGTCTGTGAAATTTGATTCCTCATAATTTAGTAACTAATTAAAATAAAAAGATTCTTTTATCATAAAAATAAAGGGAGATTTCAGGAGTAACTTGGAGGGGAGAGGCATTGATATGTTTACATTTAAAAAAGAGGGGAAAAGTACATTTTATATTACACCCGAGTTTTGGAATATTCTATAGATTGCCACAATCGAGAGTTTTCCATTTGCCGTGTCTGTCACTTTTCTACTCTAATTAGAAGCTGAGATATTGCAATATATGTGGGACTTTTGGCCAACTCCGTACCTATATTATTTACAAATTTTAGAGGAAATATCGGTGTAACTGTTATGTAAATAATAACTTATTTGATATTTTTGTAACTCTATGAAAACATTAAAAATGCATTTAGGGTCGAAAGAAAACAGTTAGAAATTAATGAAAACTTTATTTTTCATTAAAAGCTGTTTTATACTACAACATACTAGGAGCTTTCGTAATGTATCGTACACGTGTTTGGTAACTGCCAAACAAACATGAACGTACATAGAGACAAATGGTCGAATTAAAACAGGACATTGCTTTGGTGTTTCAATTAAACACTGGCTCTTTTCTTATACCCGGTTTTAGAGCTTTTGTATTTGGTAATCCTATTCATGAGGTCAAGCAGGATCGGTGCACGTTTAATGGTTCCGGCTCTGGGTTACATAGGTCAAACTTCTCTATTTCCAAAAAAGGAAATCTCACTTCCCAAACTTGAGATTTCTGGCTCAACGGTAAGGTCAAACTGTAAAGTAAGTGTTAACTTATGTTATAAAAAGTTTAAAAATACACTCTCAAAACTCTGGAAATAGGCTTGAAAATCTAGGCCAAATATCTGAATCCCAGACACAGACAGGTTTATTAAATGTGGCGTAGATAAGTTTGGCATAGGTACAGATAGTCTGGTTGATATGAAATTCTTTTATGTTAAATAATGTCTTTGTGACTACAGCGGAGTAAGCTGATGGGAACAGCTGATCGAATCATGTGTGCGTGGGATGTGTGACTGGAAAACTTATTATAGTCACGTACACTAATATTATCTAAGAATAAACACATTTCTAGAAAAGTAGTTTTTTTATAAGAGAATTTATTGACAATGGTCAAGGTCATTCGAAAATATCCTAACCTTCGTGAGACACGTTGTGTGGGACCTTGCCGTGAGCATTGATTTTACACACAATATAGATATAAATTCAATGTTGTTTATTTTGTGAATTATTATTATCAAATTCAGTTTTTAGATGCCTTGCATAGCAAAGGGATGGAACTTTATGTTCACGGGGTTTGAAGTTTATAAAAGAGGCCCTAACTCTTCTGGGCTCTAACTCGGAGACAACTCAATGCAATCTACAAAATTTGGATGACTAGTTCTAAAAGTGATAGAAAAATAAATATTAAACAATTTAAATTCAAAAAATAATGACTAATTATATTCCTGAATTAAATTGAAACGATAAGAACATGAATTCTTGCAAAATTTACCCACCAGTTATTGCCATTTTTAAATAGCGTTTTAAATCATAAATGTTTAAAATATAGTTTAAAGTTTTTAACCTAATTTCTCTTAATACAGGACACGGTCAAAAAATAAATAATGTCTTCCTCTTCCTTCCTATCACACAACGAGCACAATATTAAAATACCGGAATACGAATATTTGTTGAAATGAATTCACTCCGGACATTGTTTTATGAAATTAATTTTATCAATGTAAATTTTTGTCCACTATATATATAATCAATATTAAACCACAGTTCCTCGTGTAATACAATTCTCCTACTATTATTGTTTAACATTCCTTCAACTTAAATTCAAATTAGATTGAAAATCTGGTTCACATTATTTTTTTAAATATTAATTATCAGGAACATCATATAACGTACACAAATCCATCCTTCAACAGGAAGTAAATGCTGGAGGTCAATGACATTGACTGACCTTTAAAGTGGAGTACCTCATTGGCATTTTTCTTTTTCAATACATTTCGATAAATGCCCAATTTTTTTTTTTTTTTTTAATTCAATCACCCGTATGTAAAAATTTTCAAATAACAAAATCTCGATATGTACATACATCAAATGAAAGGTTTTTCAAACTGAACATTTTTGTGTGTTATATAATATCTCTTCTAGTTTCAAAATGGCGGTTAAATTTTACGGAATGTTTTTTAATTTCTTTGAGGTACAAAGTAAATAAAGGGATCTAACTCCTTAAGGAATTGATAAAGGCTATCGATTGATTATGCATTTTCTATGCATTTTAAAAACAGTTTCCTCAGTTTTTTACAAATTATTTATTTGTTTTGTACTACAAAGAAACTTTTGAAAACACTAATAAAATATAGTTTAACAAGACCTTTTATTTGATGTGCTACTCTGCCTATATTGTCATTTGAAAATGTTCAGATATGGGTACTATTCAAAAAACGAAGTTCAAATTTGGGGTATTTACGAAGTGGCACATCATTTCAAGGACCAATTAACGCCAATATTTGAGTTTTAATTTTTACACGAAAGTATAATCAAAATGCAGACGAATGTTATTCCCACATTAAAGATATTTTGAAATGGTGAGAGATAAGAAAAAAACGTAATGCCATAAAATTGATTTTGTAAAGAACTTTAAAATAATATGACTTGATATAAATTTACATTTGCAAATCTTAGAAATAGACTCTTCTTCTTAAATATATGCCTCTTTGAGGTAACAAATTTGTTAAAAAATATTTCCTAACTTTTTTTTTTTTAATATATAGTTTTATTTTTGTATGTTCAATAGAGACAGTTTACTAATATTTATGCTTGATTTACTTTTAAATTATTTTTTATACAAAAATGTAATAAAGATGCCGATTAACGTAAAATCAACATTTCATTTATTTTCGGTCATAATTTTAAAAGGTGAAATATAAGGAAAAAACCTTTAAAATGAAGCAGGAATAGACCCCAATATTCCCCCAAATTCTTTAAAAAAATATGTTTTCAAAAAATTTTCAAATGAAAATTAGTGGCCCAAAAATGTACGCCAAGTTTCTAGCCCATTTTACCAACAAAATGTTTGATACAATGGTCTGAAACACCACCCGGTATAAGGAACCATGAATAATATTTGTACGGCCACTATTTTGAAGGTCATGCTACACATTTTTTGGGACTCATGATAAAAAACCTTTTCTATGATTACTCGTAAGTGTTAACCTCTTTTGAAGAAGAGGAGAATAGAAGTTAAAACTTTTTTTAAATTCCTTCTTGCCGTAGATACTTTCTAAATTTCTCCTTTCCATAACGTTTATACATCTTAATAAATTGATTAAAATTGGTTAATTTTGTTTAGGCCTACTGTATCACAGTACATACACAGGGTTTTAAATTTTCCTTTAAATATCGTGTGCATTAAGCATTATAGATAAAACGTTGTTGGACTTATTTCTAATTCGTGGGAGTGGGATAAGTTTATTAAGGAAGCTACAGTACAGATGCAATAAACCATTATAACTGAGTAATAAACACCGACCTCACGATTTGAAAGTGAGAGTGACTGGAGGCTATTGACAAGTCACTCTATGTTGATAAATTAATGGCGCACGAACTCACACGTACACATGTTTATAAATCATATAGTAAACATTGAGGGGTTAATTCAAAAATTTCAGTTATCAAAAAGTCTAGTTAATAGTTTGTAGCTGCAAAAACGTTAGAAGTTTGTTTACATTAAATGTCCATTTCATGACTTCAAAAAGTGCAGTAAATATTTAGTTATGTTAGAGAATTAACTTTAATTATACCTCGTTTCAAACATCCAGGGAAATTTGATTGTCTTTCAAAGTTTTGAATTTGTTTAGTCAGTTTCACAAAGCCCAGATCGTAGTTCGAAACACGCAGCTTACGAGTACAGTTTGACATGAAACAGCGCTAATATCCTAGATGTTTTACGGTTTCTTAATAAACAGTGCAACGTTTGGTATGCACAAACTTCCTCGTATACCAATATCCAAAACCAAATATCAATCAAATTCAAAATTGAGAGAGTAAGACCAAAGTTTTTAATTCGACGATTTCAGCATCAGCTCAAATGATTTCGATCTAATTTTGCTAAAATGTACCCTCTAAGGACCCATACAAAACATATTGATTGTTGTCTCCCCAATTATGTCAGTTGTAAGTTTTCGATTTAAAAGGAGAAATTAATTCTGGACACTGTAAAATTTCGATTATATAAAAATTTATCGGAAGCAATTTCTATCAGATTGTGAAGAAATATGGTGTCTTAAAGTTTAAAACCAATATTCCAAACAGCTTGTAAAAGAAAATTATACCCCTTTTGGAAAATGCCGAAAAGAACCCTGTCTATCGTTTTCGTTTTGATTTGTAGGCTACTAAATTACTTACGAATGCAGTTGTCTTTTACTAGTCTCTTGGAGTTACAAGGATTCACATTTCATCAAAATTGTATAGAAAGCAGTCCGCGTTTGAGCTGAAGAATATTACAATACGACAGATACTCAGAAATCATTCGAAAAACATTTTTAGAGACTTCATAACAAGTTTCCACTAAAAATTCAATATCAATTTTTTGAACCACCACTTTAAGTTCCTCTAAAATAAGCATAAAACCGAAATTAAAGCGTATGTTTCTCATTACACAAGGAGAGCTATAAAATTGTTCATGGGTTCAAAACTTATTTATCTTGAAGAACTACATTTTATGTAATAAACATAATAATTTTCATTCAAAAAATTCCTTTTTTTATCTATTGAGGGGGGAGTCATTTGACAAATCTTTAATTTCTTGAATGTTATAACATTAATTCAAAATTTGAATGCTATCTGGACACAGTTTCGCTAAAATTCATGTGACATTGTTCTTTCAAAGGATATGCAGACAATAGTGTTCTGCAAAGAACACAAAATGTAAACACTCGAATACATCAATACTAGACACGATTAATCGATAAGTCATCAGCCGTTGTGCCTCTTGTAAGGACACCATTCAAGGTTAAGCAACAATTCATAACAGCAAGTCGTCAATATTAGATAGATAAGAGTTTTTATGTCTGTTCAACCAGAACATTAAAGTTTATTTCGTCTACTTCACAGTGTTTATTTTATTCTAGTTGAACAGTTGTGGATCCCGTTTCATATTTTTATAGTAAAATGACGAAATTCAGACATCTTAGCTTTTGCTCTATTTTATTTCGGCCAAGAAGATACAATATCTTTCTATATTAATTAGAAAGTTAACGAAAGCATCACATTTTGATAAATATAATTAATTGCGATTAATTTTTTTAATACTAACAATAGGATTATTGTCGTCCGTTACAGAATATCTTCATTATTGTAGGTCTTTTATGGTTAGACTCTATTACACTTTTATACAAATTTACCATCCATCACAAAGACAGACATATTTTCACAAGTTTTTCCATTATTTTCGTGTTGTTTTTCAAGCTGATTTTAAAATTTTTATTAGGTTCATTGGGTTCTTGGTTTTGGGGAAGTCGCCATTTTTTGACACTGAACTGTTAGTTTATCAAATATTTTGGTCCTAAATGTGAACTAACAAATTTGGTTGAATTCAAATTACCTGCTGTACCGGTAGTAAAAAGAAAACAAATTATAACTATCAAAAGTGAATTAACCAAAATTTAAAAAACAAAAACAAATTTGGTTGACCCAAAAGTGTACCACCTTATTAACAAAAGTGAAAAGAATTTCAATAAATTAACAAAAATGAATGAACTAAAAGTTAATTAAAAAAGTCAACAAACTAACGATAGTGAAGGAACTTAACAAAATAAAAGTAATAATAGGAAGGAACTGAATAAGAACTTGAACAATAAAACAAACAAAGTAAACAAACTAAAATGAAATAACTGGCATTGCATTGTCAAAAATGAGCAAACAAAGCAGTAAGTCTGTACATTTTTAATACTGCTAAGATTCTTCTATATCATTTTCAAAATAAATTGTGCAGAAACTGATAAAAATACAAACTTTGTCACGTTTTTTGCCTCCTCTATAATAATTGTTTGTATCCCACCCCCTCTAATTCTAGGATTAATTTGAAGATCGACAATCATAATTTCTCTTTATAATTTTAAAAAGACTAATAATTAATCTTGTTCTCCCATTCTCTCTAGTTAAGTTTAAAAATAGGAGGACCTTATAGTTCGTACATTTGTTTTACAGTAATCAAAGAATTTCTCTCTCTTTATCTGTAATCTATTTTTTCATCTATGAGGACTTAATGGTCCTAATTTTGTTCATAAAAAAAAGGTACTAAACAATAGTAAATTTTCCTCTTTGCTTTCACACACTCTCTTTCTCTCTAGAGAAGGTGGAGAAGACAACAAATGAACATAAAACTTGTTGATAAGAGTGGGGCGATAGAGAAAGGTTGTATTTCTTTGTCCTGCGCGGTGTGGCGGTGCCTAGCCTTGGCAGAGTACACTGTACACACCTGGAGATAATGACTTGGTCGCCCTTGTTTTGGTGAATCTCGCTTCTTGCTTGTAAACAAAGGAGAGGAATATATTACGGGACCTTGAGTACAGTTCAGTTCAATACAATATTTTGTTTTGTTTATTGTGTCACGTCAAGAACTCGCAACAGCGTAGACAACATACACTAAAATAGAATCTTTACCCCCTTTCTCTATTTGTAATAAACGACTTTTCATTTACAATAAACGTAATCTATGGTAAAGTGTATTTATATTTTTATATATTTATTTCGATTTCTATATTTAAAACATAAAGTCTCACTATCTGTGTGAGTTTATAACTCGAGAACTGTTGATCCGATTTTGATATGGTTTTCTTTCTTACTGTATGTAGACACAATATCAAGTCAGGTATTAGTCTCTGTTTAATTGACATTGATTCAATAGTTCTTCCAGTTATAATAATATTTACCTGGACAGGTATTACGAAAATCAAAATGTTCAGATATTTTACTCATTTTATTAAAATGGTCAACGGCAACATACATTATGTCAGTAACATTATTGGTATGTAATTTGAACGGTAATTGGAATTATTTTTGTTTTAAATCGGCGTATTAGTCCCTGAGATATCATAATTTTTGCTTCAGAAAAAAAAAGGAATTTTCGACGTAATTTGCTCATTTTCTTAAAATTATCAGCGACAACGTATATTTTGTCAGTGACAGAGTTGAAATATAATTTAAAGTTAATTGAAAATCTGTGCAGGTAGTTGCCAAGTTTAACAATTTCACGATGGCAGCTAATGGGAATTTCATATCCTCCAGTATATCTTTGACGTTTCAGCGACAACAAAGTTGCTCATATTATAACGGTTTATTAATGTTATTTTATTATTACAATGCGACGTATTTCATTAATAAAAAGTACACACGATGTTTTTATTTGTAGCAGTCGAATATAATTTGCCCGTCATGCCCCTTCGTAACCAGGCTCTTCCTCTCTCATCACACGAATTATAAACATCTCACATTCTATTGGGTTTCATCTCTTTGCTCTTTTACTTTACTGATTTAGCCTTAGTTTTACGAAGTTTGGTTTGAGTTTAAACATGTTGTTCGGAGATTTTAACACAAGAATTAGAAAAAATAAACTTTCCCAATTAGAACACTTCTGATTAGTGAAAACAGCATGAAATCGGTCCAGCTATAAAGAAGTCCGGATATCCTACATTTTTTTATTTAGTCTTAGATAGGCCTGAAACAAAAAGTTATCTAAATTGTTTATGGTTGTCGTTTTACTTGTTTAAAAAATGGAACATAGTTTCCTCTCATTTTGGATAACACAACATCTAAAATTTACGTCGGAATACTTCAAAAAAGCTGACCGATTCGGTGCAGCAAACGATATGTAGAAAGAAGATATTGTGACTAAAAAAAAACAATAGGGTGTGCTGCTATTTTACGATTAATAACGTTTTGAATTTACCTGACGATGTTGTTTCAATGTCTACTTAGTTCTCAAAGTGTAGGCGTAGTTATACTTCTGAAATCAATTTTGTTCAGTATTTGTGTCTGGGGTTGTCAAATACAAGTTTGATTAAATGTAATCCGACTGTCCTTACTGTGAACATATCTCAAAGAATTAGATTTTAAAAACACAAGATCTCACAAAATTACGTTTATTTGATCAAACGCGTTTCAACGACAAAGTCGCCATCCGCAGTGATATTGAGTTATAGTTTTGTTATTGTAGCTCATGTATCACTGAGGATGGCGACTTTGTTGTTGAAACGCGTTTGATTAAGTAAACGTAATTTTGTGAGATGTTGTGTTCGAGTTTTTTTATTTAATAATATCTCACAAGTCAAGCTCAATATTTATTCTAAAAGAATTAATAAACCAAACCAACGTAACAAATAGAAAATAATACAAATTGCGATTCTGGAGTAATTGTCAACATTGATCACCGACATTAAGTATCTATGTGGTTAAAAAACAGAATACTTTCTTTTCTTGTATATACGTAGTATAGACAAAGTTAAATTTTGGGTATGAAATTCATATTTAATTTGTTGATGAAATATCCCTTTTTGAGGTTCCATGAGTCAAAATATGTTTTTTGGAATTGGTCTGTTATCTGTGCAGTACTATCCCAATTAGTATTTTTATTGAATTTGGTATACGGGTATATTTTGGACGTATATTGAGGCGGCTGTATTCTTCATTTAGTGAAAACAAAAAATTAAGAGTAGCTGCTAAAACCCAAAGCCTAAAATTACTCAAATTTTGGCTGCAACGATTTTATGAACTTCACTAACCTAAACAGTTCGTAGCTCTATTGTTCTCTATCTTTGCAAAAATTATAGATCGAAATTTATTGGTAAAAAAACAATAATCCACGGATTTTTTTAATAAAAGATCTAATCTCTCAAAATTTGCTTTACTGTTGTCAGTGTAGTTTTTGTGAATGTGAAGAATAACCTAAAAGAGAAAGTCAATTCTTAAGAAAAATAGAATTACTAATCTGGAATAATTGGGAAAATCAAAAATAAACCACAGTAAATTAAATCAAATACGATTTACGCTAAAGCGAGTTTATGAGCATTTAACAGACAATAAGTATACAGACTGCAGATAGAGGTAATTAAAACAAAAAAAAATTGTGTTTGGGGATCTCAAAAAGATTATTTCCGCAAAAACTAGACCTCGGATTTTTGACCCATGACATAACTTTTTCTCTTTTATGTGTGAATACTAATACTAGTTTTTTAAGTCCACTCAGTTTAAATTACACATAAATAATTTATTCATTTTGATGGTCGTAGGAAAATTAAACAATTCATCGAAAGCGGTAAAAAATAATAACGTTGATAAAAATAAATTACTGGTCGATATTTTTATGTTTTTATTTAGGTTAAGCTTTACAAAAACTAGTTACAGTATCCTCAAGGTAGGAATGTGTCTGGGGTGGAGAAGAAAAGAGGGGCCCCCACTTTGTTGCGTTTACTTTCAGCGGTACAACCCCAATAAAAAAATATAGACCTCAAATGCTTCTGTGTAAACGCTTACCCTACTTTCGTTTCTTTTATCAGTGTAAATAAGAATAAAACGTTTACAAAAGTGTATCACGAAGTTGTAACTTTAGGAATTGAATGTAGCTAAGCAGTAATTTGTGTACCTAGTGATGGGTTGTAAAGTCAAGTCAGGGTAGGGAAGCAAGTAAAAGGGAGGACATGCCCCTTATACCAGACACAATCCTAGTCTGAGGCTACTGTAGTTAAAATATTCGCATTCAACGTCTTCAGAATACAAGATGATCCTCATTGACAAAACCCTAATCTCATTCATCATAAGTATCTTCCACTGTATAAGACAAAATATGACTTATATAGTGATTCCTACTCCAAAATCAATTTACTACATAGATTTTTTTTTGTTACAGTTAACTGGCCAGAAAATTCATCAATCATTACGCAATTAAAAAGTTGAAATTTATTATCGTCCTTTTAAAATTTAATTTTGACCAAGTTAAAAAAAATTAAAAAATAGAAATAATTTCATGTTTCCCAGCAATAAAAAAGAGGGGAAATTGAGTTACATCAAAATCTGTAAAAAAATAAAAGTTGAAACAACCATCATTTTGATATTTTAGATAGACAGAAAAGTAGTATGAAATTAGTGTTCAGAGACCCAAAAATCGTAGAAAACTGATTGTCATAAAAATCAGTAAAGAATTAAAATAGTTGAAATTTATATCGCTTTCTTAGAGAGATACAAAATTTAAATTGTGAATTTTAATAGCCAATTTATTGTGTTTAAATGAACCTAACCTAACCTAAACACTTAATTCCCATAAATCCATAACTGCTATGTAAAGTTTTAATTTGTTCAAAGTGAATAGAAAACAAATTAATGGGCGCCATCAAGGTATCATACAATGTAATAAAAACAGATCGTCTAAATGTAATGCCCAAAAGTTGGTTTCTTGTAGGAAATATTAAATTCTAAGGGATCTTACTCAGTAGGGTTAGTTTGTTGTTACACGGGTTTTCTGAATATCTTAGTTGTGAATATTACAACTTTCTTGACGTCTGCTAGGTCCTAACGAGACGATAACATATTAAATAGTCTCCACTCGCTACATATATGAAGGGGTCTTCACTGACAATGCTCATGTTAGTGTCTCGAACCAACAGGATATCGTAGCTATACAATATCTCATTTGCTTGGAAGGTCAGGGTTAGCATTTGCTTTTGTGGCTACCATCGTGTTTACGTATAGGCGACACCGACAACGACGATAGGCAGACTGATGTCTAAAATTACTTTTGTGGCTACCATCGTGTTTACGTATAGGCGACACCGACCATGACGATAGGCAGACTGATGTCTAAAATTACTTTTGTGGCTACCATCGTGTTTACGTACAGGCGACACCGACCACGACGATAGGCAGACTGATGTCTAAAATTACTTTTGTGGCTACCATCGTGTTTACGTACTGGCGACACCGACCACGACGATAGGCAGACTGATGTCTAAAATTACTTTTGTGGCTACCATCGTGTTTACGTACAGGCGACACCGACCACGACGATAGGCAGACTGATGTCTAAAATTACTTTTGTGGCTACCATCGTGTTTACGTACTGGCGACACCGACCACGACGATAGGCAGACAGATGTCTAAAATTACTTTTGTGGCTACCGTCGTGTTTACGTACTGGCGACACCGACCACGACGATAGGCAGAGAGATGTCTAAAATTACTTTTGTGGCTACCGTCGTGTTTACGTACTGGCGATTCCGACCACGACGATAGGCAGACAGATGTCTAAAATTACTTTTGTGGCTACCGTCGTGTTTACGTACTGGCGACACCGACCACGATGATAGGCAGACAGATGTCTAAAATTACTTTTGTGGCTACCAGTCGTGTTTACGTACTGGCGACACCGACCACGACGATAGGCAGACAGATGTCTAAAATTACTTTTGTGGCTACCGTCGTGTTTACGTACTGGCGACACCGACAACGACGATAGGCAGACAGCTGTCTAAAATTACTTTTGTGGCTACCGTCGTGTTTACGTACTGGCGACACCGACCACGATGATAGGCAGACAGATGTCTAAAATTACTTTTGTGGCTACCAGTCGTGTTTACGTACTGGCGACACCGACCACGATGATAGGCAGACAGATGTCTAAAATTACTTTTGTGGCTACCAGTCGTGTTTACGTACTGGCGACACCGACCACGACGATAGGCAGACAGATGTCTAAAATTACTTTAGCGATTTCATGAGACCATAAAACGTGAAGATCGATACAAAACACGGAGAAAATAAAAAAAAACAGTGTTTTCACTATTACCAAACTTACCCTATATGCTACGTCAAGTTTTGTGGTTAACCTCAACGAAAAAAGTTGAATAGCGAAAATCTGTTTAGAAGTTTATCGTGTGTATGTTATTAAACCACGAAAAGTGTTTTTAGAAAGGTCAAAAACAAAATATTTCATGTTTAGTTTCCCCAGCCCGAAATTGGGAAGATATAGAGCTCTTGCAATATCTCTAAGCTTCACTAAAAAATATTTGATTTCTAAAAAACGAAACAAAACAATCGTGGATGTATTACTTAAAGCAGAACCGTTACAAGATAATTACAACCTTATCAGGCAGTGACACAACAGCTGATTAGATGTAAACCATGAATGGGTTTCCTAGTTCTCAAGGTCATAATGATATGCTTTGCCAAACCTAGGCCTACTATCACTACAGGAAGTTGTGTTATCAACCACTTCCGGTTACGAGTATGCTTAATAAAGCTCGTAGTTGCTACGGGTGATTCTATGGTAGTTAAAATAAGCGTCATAATGGCCGAAACTACATTGAATGACCTTAACTTGTCAAATTAAAAAACACAGTGATACGATAGAAACGATCACAAAACAACCGAAAAACTGGACATAATTTTTAAATTTGTCTCTGAGAAACTTTGAATGAATGTGTTTGGATCCCTCTTCAGAGTTTACATTTTTTTCAAAACGTAATTCCTACTAACATGGTGTGAAAGCTCATTAAAGGACACTATTGTTGGACAGTCAGATTACATATTTCAAAATGATACAATTCAAAATTATGTCTAACTGTTTTTCTGTAATAACTAAAAAACAAACACGTTTATTAAATAGTCAATACTGTCTATTTACGTCAAAACTGCTGTCAAATTGAAACACAGCGCCTTAAAATGCATAATTATTACAAATTCATACAAATAGATAGGAAATACCTAAATGTTCAAAAAGATTAAATTATTTTGGATTTTTTGGATTCAAATCTGTTAAATTGAGCTCAACGTTTCAAATTTACATAAATATTATTTGTCTCATCAATAATGTACGATTAATGAAAATTTGGATATATTTTGGGCTCTTTAATATATATTTTGGGCTCTTTTTATAACCCAACTATATGAGTATTTTTTTATCGAGCGCAATTTCGGAGAATTTAAGGTTTTTATAAAAGTATGAATAAGTAGTTCATCTAACATTAAATCAATTCTTAAGAAATGAATAAAATATTATAGTGAACTTTGGGAGTAAGCTATAATTTTACTAAAACTTTAAATAGGTAAGAAAAGTATATCACTCTGCAATTAATTCAGCCACACATTTTCGGCTACGTTCTAGTATTTATAATCATATCCTTTTTTTTTCCAAATTCTTATAATATCTTTTCTTATTAAATGGAATCTCAAAAGACGATCCTTACTACAAACAAACATTACTCTATTGCATAGTTACTTGGATTAAAATTAAACCAACTAACGAAAGATTTGGCTTACGGCTACTAAAAGAAAACTTGTATAAAAACAACTTGGAGACAAATTTAGAGATATCAATTACATAGATGTAGAAGAAAATTAAAAGAATTTAAACCGATTACAGAGTCTTTTTTCGATAAGATAATGCTAGGGAAAATATCAAATTCTACAAATTGCATATAAAAAAGCAATTGTTAAAAGCAGAGATATGAGGTTCTTTTGACAGTTATTTGAGAGAATTTAAAAACAAAATTAATCTTGCTGGACATGGTGTAAAAGCAAAATCATTACAATCTTTGGAGAGTAAATCTATTAAGATAAAATTAGTAAAATTGTAAAACAGACATAAATATTATAAACCAAAAATATAAAAATCCAATTGCGGTTCCTTACACAAAAAAAAACTTGCTGATGCAAAGCTGAAACTACATTAAATGGATTACTAGATGTATTAAAACAATTGGCTATCGAGCATTATTACTTTGGACATTACACAATATTTTGTTGGAATTGTCAATAAATGGTTTTGATTTTATTAACCTTAGCACAAAAGAGTCATCGCTTTGGTTTACAATTTAGGAGAATTGCGCAGAATGGTACAAAAACCTGAAGTTTATAAATTCGACTTTACCAAAATAAGTTAAAATGTCGGTAAAATGTGAAATTAATGATCCAACCAGTGTGTAAAATTGCAAATAATAAGAAAATACCTATCTGAAATTCCTTCTGAAAAAAATATAATAAAATTAGGGACCGCTGCCATAAAATTGATTTGATTTTATAATATTTATGTTTAAGACTAGTTTATTACAAAAGTTAAGACCTTATTTAAATATATAAATGTTATTTATAATAATCTATAAATTGTAAGACGCATCCAAATTCATGGTAGATTTTCACTTTTTAACTGGTTCTACTGATTGAGACATTTTTAGTAACTAATAGTTTTGTTTGTTTAGTACGTCAATAATTGTGAATGAATGTGCGAGAAAGTTGGTGCAATGTTTTTCCACCAGTTATTGAGTAAATAAGTGAGTTAAATTCCAACATTACTAAAATAGTTGAATACAAGCGATAAGTGTAGAGTGCAATCGTAATGTTCACACCATTACAAGTCTTACTAATTGGAAAGTAAAGTGTCAGGTTATATATCTGTTGTCTTAAAGAGAGTGACAAAATGACACTTTGTGCCAATGATAGGGATAATGGATTAAGTATAGTCTATAGGCACACTTTTTTAAACTTGTTTCTGTATTTAATATATCATTGCAATTTTATTTTATTTTATTACTCTCTTACATTTTATTTATTAATTATTTTATTTCTATACAATAATCATAAAGGATGCATCCTTACTGTTTTAATATAGGGCACTCTCAGGGGCTCACTTTAGTGAGTACGAGCTTTGCAATCCTGATTGCTCCTAGCTGGATCTACACTTTTTTCATATAGAGTTGCGTTATATCACTTTGATTTATCTTTTCTATCAGGTCTCTTTTGACCAACTCTTGTTCTCTTTCGACCCTAACGCTATTAGTGTACTCGACGGCTAGGAGGTCTTAATTTTATATCTTTTCTTCCTTCTTTTATAGAGCTGTAATAGAGAGGTTTTTCGCCTAATAAGCAACACATAATATATTAGAAAGAAATCTAAAACATTATATGCAGCAAGAAGTCTACTTAAAAATGCCGATTTTGAGGTATTACGTCTTTTATGACGGATCCATAGCCGATTTTTCGTTTTAGCGATAACTATCAAATCGGCATTTATGGAGCGACCAATATGTTTTGTTCCATTACTTTGGAGCTACATTCTACAAAATGTGTATAAATTGTTAGTGCCGATTTTGAGAAAATTTGAATTTTCTTTTTTTGACTTATGGAAGGTATCCCAAAATTTAAAGTTATAGGCAAACATTTAAAAACAAAATCCTAAGATATGACCAAAATATGCCCACACACCAAATTTGATTAAAATTGGTCCATTCGTTGGACTGTAGACTCCTGCACAGCCGACAAAAATGTTGATATAGATTTTTTTAATCCATCACATAGCTTTCCTTATGAGAAAGTAATAACAACATAAAAATTGGCGGCAGTGTTTCAGCTGCATCCTCAGTTTATGTGTCATTAATGGGGATAACACATTATTGGGTTTAAACCAACTTTGTTACGAAGAAAGTTTGTATGGACCGTTTTGACTACCGGCCCCTAGAGCAACAAAATACAGATTAGATTCTATTAAACAGAGAGTAAATGAAATCTGGAACTCGCTTAATATTTAAAGAATGGCTTAAAACTAAAACTTCAAAATTTGTATTCATTTATTAAAGCACAGTAGCTATTACATTTTACGCTTTTGAAATTTTGATAGCCATCTTAAAATTAATTTTAAAATTTAAAACATGAAAACCTTCAGGTAAAACTGTTTTACACAGTCTTTTGATTGTAAAACTAATGCTGCAATTAGTTACTAATATATTTTTTATTTCTCAAGATATCGACTACTGATCGCGTATGATAAAATACTTGGAACAACTTTTAATATTTTCAGCTACGGTACCTGCATACATTTTGGGCGAAACTAACAAAGTTTTATTGTTTTTGTGTATGTTCTCATGTTATCAGTTGAGTGATAAAGTTTTTATTGAACTGAACCTGATGATGAATGCTATACATTTGAACAATTCATTTACTGAAATCAGTGATCCTGGAACTTTTATGTGTTTTCATAACCTTTCGTTACTCTTGGAGCTTTTTATCACTAGAAACTGAGCTGGATTTGTTCAGTAATATTTATCATATAATACTTTATTCAATTTTCGTGCTTTTGAATAATTAGATGGTGGTACAGTACGAGCTTCTAGTTTTACAACACTGAAGACTAAATAACGAGCGAAAACAGAAAAAAATCATTAATTTTACATTTATTTTCTAACCGCTCAAGTGTATGCCAAAGTAGTCAAAGCTGTCATTAGGAGATATGTTGATAACGAAATGAGATATTAAAAAATGGGTTGCAGCATTGGTTTTATAAATAAAGGCAACGAAAAAAAATGTGTCACATGATTCCTGTTCCATTTAAAAGTTTTAAGTTAGTTTAAAAATGGCCGCTTAAAATTCAAAGGTGCAAAACGTAAACTCTCCTTTGTTCTAACAACCGCATACCAATTTTAAACGTTGTGTAAATATTGGATAAGTCCTAGACTTAATTTACATTTACTAAGAAAATACCATAAAACAATTATTTTATTATATTATCAGTGTAGGCATTAAAAAAAAGATACAAAAATTACACAGGTACAATTCAAGTTGAAGACTACGAGAATTCCGAGTTACAAAAAAAATTGATTTCAAAATATCCCATAATAAACTATGCAGGAAATTTCTCAAACACCCGTACACCAAAAAGAATAAACTCGAAACTTTGGGATTGATGCATAAAATAAAAACTCAAAATTCCGTTTACTCAAATTTGGCTCTAACACTTTTGATAAAATGTTTCTAAAAGTAGTTCTCAAATATTCGTTGTCGGTATTGGTCAGATTTCGTTTTGGTGTTTTGTAATTTACTCACGATAAGTAATTTCTATTAAATGAAATCTTCCACACTGGGCTTGGTTTGTAAATCTACACATATACACAAAATGTGATCGAAATCTTTTTGACGACTTTCTAGGACTGCGGAGTAATTTTATTAAACAGTGCAAACCTATTATATTACATTTCTCATATACCCATTCACAAGGCTAAATAGGCCTACTATCAAAAAAAATAAACACTGTCGCCTTTTCTTGTAGTTTCAAAAGTCATCATTTTCAAAAGTAATTTTCATTATTAATGCGTGTTTCTCCTTACATTTTATGTAGGACATAAAGTGTTACAAAAAGTTTTGATTCGTTTATAGATTGCTTATGCATTATTGATTATGGTGACATTATCGTTGAAACGCGTTTGACTCAATACACATATTAATAGTTTGAAATTGTGTTCACGTTTTATTTTAATGTTATAAAAGTATGTATAAAAGTATAAAAGTTATATTAATGTTGTTTTACTCCTATTTTGTAAAAATTTTCGATAAAAATTTTGAAAGATATTTATAGATTTAAGTAGTGTAAAAATAATATTTGTATGAAATCGACGGTCAACAGGCGTTTTGTTTTTATCAACTATTACTAAACTATTATTATTACTATTTGGGTAATAAATCGTCGCATTTGGTTCAGATTACTGGAGCTAATTTTGATTTTGTTCTTGTGGCAATGTGTTATAATTAAAATATCCCTATAAACCGTACCAAATTTGATAAAATGGCTCCTCTTGTTTGAGCTGTAGAATACTGTACACGTCATTCCAAAAACAACTTTTTTGAGGTCAGAGTACGTTAAAATAATATTTTCAAGGGAATCTCACATCGAATTTTCGACTTATCCTTAACTTTGTGTATACCACGAAAGTAAAAATATTTTTAGATACGTTCTTGATACTTCCTTCTTTTTTAAATATGCATGCTTTTGTAGTAAGAACCCAATTTCGTCATTATTTTTTAAGCTCTCTCTTCGTTTAAACCATGTCAGCATGACTTGTGTATATTTTTATTACATCTTATTTTCATTTTAATCTTTATACTTTGATTAGCGATCGTGAAGTTAAAATATTCCGTACTTGGTCCCAATTAAAGAGCTCAATCAAAACTGTTTATCTTGAAAGAAATAAACTGATCCAAATTAAGGGGGATCGGGGTCATTATCCGGCCAGAACGTAGCGGATTCAGTATGAAGTTATCGGGAAGGCAGACAGACAAGACAGAACGACATTCCTCCAAGTCACGATCCTGTGCTCGCCAAATCATTCCATTCCTTAGTTCCTTTCCCGGTCCATTCATTGTTCCAACGGAAATTCCAATTGAGCCCCGACGTTTAGCGCCGGAGGCATAAACTTCTTAAATTGGCCCGTCTTTAACAGCGGAAACCTATTGAGTGTAGGTGTTATATGAGGGGCCACCTTGTTGTCTAACATACTCTTATCCGGAAATGTTATGTAGAGGTAAAACCGATTGTTTGGAAATAATTAAATACAGTACAGTAATTTATAACAATTAAGCATTAAAATATTCGCCATGCATACGCTGACATTACACCACGTGATTTTCCCGTTTTTTGTGTGTGCGTATACGCTGGATTATTGTTTTCGATCTTAATACTGTAGTATAGATTGTCATTTGTCCAAAATAACCTTTACCAGGTTCATGTAAGAGAGACTTACTCACTTTTTTATAGGCCGCCATTTTGAAATTTTGCTGGATTATCGGATCGTGTGTAGGAAGGTGTTTAGTGTTGGAAACCTATTGGGATGGTGAAATATGCAAATCTCTATTTAGGCGATCTGTAATTTTAAATTCTGAGGATGCAGCTGAAACACTGCCGCCAATTTTTATGTTGTTATTACTTTCTCATAAGGAAAGCTATGTGATGGATTAAAAAATCAATATCAACATATTTGTCGGCTGTGCAGGCTCTTCAGTCCAACGAATGTAATAATTTTAATCAAATTTGGTGTGTGGGCATATTTTGGTCGTATCTTAGGATTTTGTTTTTAAATGTTCGCCTATAACTTTAAATTTTGGGATACTTCCATAAGTCAAAAACAGAAAATTCAAATCTCAAAATCGGCTCTACCGATTTCTTTCAAATTTTAGTGAAATGTGACCAAACCAGTATGCAAAATTGATTTCATCTTATGATATTTATGCTTAAGACGAGTACATGACAAAAGTGAAACGAGTTCAGACTTTATTTAAATTTACAGAGTGGGTGAAAAAAAAACTACAACCCCCTTCTAATTTTGTTGTATTTGAGATATTAAAATTCTGTTTGCTGTAATCTCTTTAGGTGAGAGAGGCAACAAAGTACAAAGGTTTAGGGTATTTTAATTAAGGGGCTAATGGAGGGGTTGCTCAAAAGGCACGTTGATACCACATTTTAAACGTCTCTGAGACGAGAAAGTTAAATTCTGACTACCCAAAACAAAATGGCGGTCAAAAGTGTTATTTTATTTACGAAACTAGAAGCTAGTACGTAAGATCGACTCAGAAGGCAAGACAATCGATTTTTCTAAATGTTGGTTCATTGCTCCAAATACAAAATCTCCCTATTTTGTGGGGAATCTTTTAAATCACAATCTAAACCTGACCCAATCAAACTTTTGAAAACATGTTTGAACAAAGAATCCACATAACTTAAAGGAAGAACAATTTGAACATTTAATAAGAGATAATAACACATTAATGTCATACATAATGTACCGTACCAATCTAGGTTTGTAAATAAAATAACTATTTTACCCACCATTATGTTTTTGAGTGGTCATAATTTCATTTTCTTTGTGTCATTTTTCTTATCTCACAGAGAAGTTTAAAATCACAGTCAGAACGTATCACAAGCCTATACGTTCCATTTGAAATGTTTTAGCAACCCCAGATCCCTCAGCCCCCACAATAACCTAAACCTTTGATTTTTTAGATTGCCTGTCTCACCTAAACATGTCGACGCAAACAGTATTCAAATATCTCAAACATTAAAAAAATATGAGGGAGTGTTGGTTTATTTTCAGCCATCCTGTATAAATACTGATTAAAACAACAATTATTTTTGTACAAAACACATCTTTTTTTGAACCTTACCAAACCATGACTTGGTCTATAGTCTGTTAATATAGCCTTGACAATGTTGTAACTAGCAAAACCATCGTCGGTAAGCTTCAAATAAAAAAACATACTTTGTACAAAAATAATTGTGTTTTTAATCATTAACATGGAATTCCACCAAGCAACTTTAGCATAATTAGTTTATAAATATTGTTTAAAATAATCTACAAAATTTAAGATGTTATTTTTTCGTACGGTTGCCTATTCAAGTGCCGAATGTTTAGAGTTAATTCAAGCATGAGTGCAATAATGACTACCCTAAGGTGGGTGTGAAAAGCATTGAGATTCATGATTGTTATTCCTGGACCATAATGTTTGTTAACTTGTAATTTTACACACGTGTTGGAGTCATTAATCTTCACATTACACAAAAGTTTTAACGATATTGCAGATTTAAAAAAAAATACGTCTTTTAAAGCACCATGACCGATTATTGAGTAGTCACAGTATTTTTGGAAACATGGCGGTTTATTTGGGGTTAGATGTTACACTTTAAAAAATTTGAAACAAAATCATTAACTGATTTTGAGAAAACTCGAATGTTCAGTTTTTTTCCCTTCTTATGGCAACTACCCCAAAATTTATAGTTATCGAAAAATGAAGAAAGTTCCAAGATACGCCTACATACAAATTTCATTAAAATCGGTCTACAAGTTTGAGCGGCAGTTTTGCACTGCAAGGACGACAGACATAAACCAATCTTAAAACCACTCCTTTGGACTCATATAGTCGACATCATTTTTTTGACACATCACATAACTTTTCTACAGCCCACTTATGTACATGTAATAAAGTAAAAACAACTAAATGTCAAACCTTATGAGATACTTAAAGCATGGCATCATAACGGAACGTTAAATGAGAAACTTTGAAAGAATACACAGAACAAGCAGAGGTAATTTTTCATACATCTTTTAATTAATTAGGAATATAGAAGCGATGATAACAGCATGATTTTCGTCTCTAATACACAAAAAAGTTACCGACAATGTTTTATGGTTTCAGAGAACGTAAAACAACCGATAAAATAGAAGTTTTGTTGTTTAGAATTCTAATTTCCGACTATTACAAAAGATATAAATCCAAGATGGAACCAGTGTAATATTAGCACAGTCGATAGTGAGGTCGCAACAGTCTGGAAACTGGTTAGGGATGAAAGATCGATATTTACACCCACACACGAGTTCAATAACCTCGGTAACCTTCATATGGTAGGTAGGCTATGTGGTTCAACTTCTTGTTGATCTAGTTTTCTTGACACTTGGCGGTTACAGATCTGTATCACCTGATAATGGCAGTAGATCCATTTGTTCTGAAAAGTTCGACAGTGGTGTGATGTGATCCCGGATGTAAGCTGGGAAACGTGATATATTATGTAAAAACTGTTCTTGTTAGAAGAGAATAATGCGTATTAAAATTAATGTTGTCTGGAAGAAAACGTTATACCTATTAAATTAAAACTTATGACCTGTAGATTTGTGGTCAGTGATTACTATAACATAGTCTTAGAAAATATTTGGTTTTAAAGATAAAATTTTGCCCATAAGACCCTTTTTATGGAACCTAAAAAATAGAAGGTCTGTGCAGCTCAAATGGAAACAGACGCAAAAGAAGATTAGTAGGTGGGGGATTTTGAAAATTGTACCAACAATTAAAATAGGGCATTTTATTTATTTTTAGAATGTTCTCCCCGTGCTAAAAAATTAACCTAGATTATTGCTTAAAGAAGTACGGATTAAAGAACAGTCAAAACAATTCCTTAATACTGTACAAGGTTTAAGTCGAAATCTGACTACCAGCTATTACGTTGATATTACCTTGCCATTAGCATTAACATATTATGTAGATAGTATGTTTTACAAAATAAGGTTACTTATTCCCAAACGGTCATTTTGAAAATTTAGATATTTTTTCTAATCATTTTCGAATAATAAAATTTAAGTTTGCTTGTTAATTGCCTAAAATTTAACTAAAATTCCGATGAATAGATTATTATTGTTGAATTTTAAACAAAATTTAGGTGTATTTTTAACTAAATTATTTTATATAATGAAATATACGTTTGAGATTCATGGAATGCGTATAAAACTATACAAAATCTATTGTGAAACGTTGTACAACGTTTGAGTGAAACATTCTCCCAAATTTTTTGTAGTTTTATTTAAATTTATATTTTTGTGGAGATAAACCAATGGTACCAACCACAGTCTTCTACAATCAAAAAATTGGAGTTATCGTCAGATTAAATTTTTAGAACGTGAACTGGTTTCCAAATTTCCTCCTCAGTAAATAGTTTGTTCTGTTAAAGTAAAGCAAATATTTGCAAATAACAAATTTATTATAATAATTAGTACCTTGACATGAGGTGTTAAATGTGTTGTCCTTCATTTTCAATACATAGCTTTTACTCTTGTTTTTATATACATATCCCTAAGTCTTCCACGTTATGGACTAGGTGTATTTTATGATTATCTGTTTTAGCTCGTTATTTTTGGACGGTTTTTGTACACCAATCCTTCCCCACCTGACCAGAATAAGAAATCTAGTGCTGTCAAATCATTCGTTTCGATGGAATAAGTCCCTTTGAAATTAACTGCCCCCCCCCCAAGACCAGTTGGAATGAGCTACATGGAGATCCGAGAAGTGAGCTCTATAGCCCTATCTTGTTGAAACGGAAGATTTTTATTAAATATTATGAACTGATTTTGTTTGAAACCCCTAAAAACGAAATAATAAGATGGATTTTTCCACCAAGATTGGGAAAAAGTGAATGGAGTTAGAGTAGATAAAGTTAGAGTTAATAAACATAGTAGACTATCTATATACACATACTTACGATTTTTTCGTCGTCTTTTCAGGCTGTAAAAATAATATTTTTAAATGTGATAAAGATCGGATATTGTTTTTTAAAATTTTGAATGCTCGCCATTTTTAGGTTTTTAAATAATAGTTTCTAACGATTTTGAACATACTTCTAATGTAACCCTAACACAATGTATTCTTTACAATATACTCACAAATGTTGATCCAGTATTTTTAACGCATAAATTTTGAAATTTTTACTTCCTATTACTTTGATTGTGAATAAATCAATTTATAATTATCATAATAAATATACAATAACGTCCAGCTGAAAGACTGCCTATCAACCATTACTGAGTTTAAATAAAACAATTTGGTCAGTTTCATAAACCTTATTTTTACAATTGGGCTAGACAGATTTTAAGTCAATGTTTAGTGGAATATAAAATTTAGTAATGCGTATGCCAAATAGCAAGCAAACGTGATTAGCGTTCAGTAAATAATTGGCCTAAAATATAAATATGCAGTCTTCACAGTAATCGTTAAAATTTGATTTCATTTAATGACGAGCAACGTCTTTGTCCAGTTTCATACACGAGTAAAGAAAATGGAGGCGCTATTTAAATATGAACAACTTAATAGGACATATTTAAATATAACTAGAGAATGTATTGTGTTGGGAAACTTATCAATATTGAAATTTTTGTGGCACATAATTTTTTTATAGCAGATTCAAACTACATATTAAATGTTGAGCTTGACTTATGAGAAAAATTATACAGTATAACAAACAAACAGAACACAATTCTCACAAAAAATACGCCTAAGTATCAGACGCGTTTCAACGACAAGGTCGTCTTCTTCAGTGATACACGAGCTACACCAATCAAACTATAAGTCCAATCAATATAGTTATAGTTTGATTGGTGTAGATCGTGTATCACTGAAGAGGACGACCTTGTCGTTGAAACGCGTCTGATACTTAGGCGTATTTTTTGTGAGAATTGTGTTCTGTTTGTTTGTTATACTGTACAAACTCTATAGTTTTTATAGCAGATAACTCTTTATTCGACTTCTACTTTTCCAAGACCAAAACGAAAACATAACCCACTGAACTATCAAGATTTTCAACATATCATTTCAATATGAGTTAATTTATTTAAACGCGGATAAACCCGTCCAGTCGTTACCAAATTTAGGAATAAGGTCTTTTGCAACATGGGTGAAAGTTGTATGTAGAAGGTGTTTTTATTTTATTTTACATTTCAAAATGACAGCTACGAATAAACATTAGTAAACATGGATCCAAGGGATGGACAGGGTGCTCCGGATTATTAAATATATTAATGTGAATGAAGCAATCCGAGGAGTCTTTCAAATAAAACTTCTATTAAAAATTAAATTTCTAAAATTTTCGTGCAGGAACTTTTTAATTGACTAAAAAATTAAAAACTTTGACGGTACTACTTTTTTAAATGTTTTATAAAACCTTTACTAGTTTCAGAGTGTTATTATATATAAGAATAACATACATTTATACTAACTTGTTCCCTCTTTCAATATTAGTTCCATTTAATTACCACAACTAATATAGTATTTGATATCTGTTTAAATTGGATTTATTGAATGAATATATTAAAACATTCAAGGAGCGAAGTTTTACTGTTCACAGAACTATTTTGAAACACCATCTATTACATCTCGTTCATTTTTTTTTTTATTAGAAAAGTTGTGCTCCATCGACTATGAAAAAGGATGAATCCTCGACTGGAAGGATAGCCGAGCTATCTTAACATTAACAGCCAACGAGATAAGTTCCATCAACGAGCCCCGCGTGATCCATAACCTTACATAATTAACAATGAAATCAGGTTGGAAATGGGTTGAAAGTCTTCTAACTTGGAAGCCCTCCGATGACTTTCGTTATGTTCTTTACATATTTTATTAATACGGCTGAGTGAAGTCTCAAAGATACGTTGTAGATTACATTTATTATTTTAGTGGTTGCTTATTCCAACAAATTTGCCTATTAGAGAATTTCTAATATATCAGGACAGGAGTAATTGAAGAATTATTAAGTAGGTTATATTTTCTAGTAGCAATGTAAGAAAAAACAGATTGTTTTTGCTAAATATTTGTTTAGAGTTTCAATATTGATGAAAACAGCTAGTTTCATCAAGATACTAAATTATAAATGTAAAAGTTTTCCCACTGAATTATCTGGGGGGGGGGGGAGTAGCTATTGGAGGGTTCCTCTTAACAACTTCTGGAAAATGTTGTATGTTTGACTTTTTTCGGCTTTTAAAAACAATAATTTAATAAACAGCTTACGTGGTGTACAACTTGAAAATCTAGTGTACTAAATTTTGTTTAGTAAAAACGAAAAGGAAATAGGTTAAACAGTTTAAGCTATGGAAACGATATATCCGAACATCCTTTTATATTTCATGAAATTTGGTTTTTGATATTTATTACATTTCTTAAAAAAATATATATATATATATTTACATGAACTTTACAACCTAATTAAAAATGACTAAAGTAAGTCTACGTATATTATAGTAGGGTGACTTTTTTAGGAATGTTATAAATACGTGGAACCCTGTGTTAATTTCTTATAGTGTTGTAATTTATAATGTTTCATTTCCAAATTGTCGTGAAGTTGAAATCGTTTGTCGAGCTTCATTTCGATTCCGCTTCATCCTTCGTCGTCTTGAAACGGAAAGTAATCTAGACATTTTATTTTTATTTATCTTTTCGTCTACAATCGCTACATTTTATTGTCTCATCTATTGCTATCCCGCCCTTGGAAACACCGAGAATATGATTTTCATCATTCCTATCATCATGGGCGTCATCACCGGGGGGTGGGGACGCGCCCCCCCCCAATATTTGAGATGTAAAAATATTTTTGCTAAAAACGAATGATTTACTTAAAAACTTAAAAGGTAAACATTGGGCTTTGTCTTCACTAGGGTTTTTCACATTAAATTTCTATTACAAACGCAAATAGAATTAATTTTGAATAGTTGTATCCAATAAAGCCCAGTATGTTGGTAGTTAGTTTTCCGAAAAACTATCTCCGTTCTACTATGACTCTGCAGAGACTGAACCATGTAGCTGTTTCTTATGTCCACAAGTCCATTCTAGACAATTTAGACGTTAAGAAAATTGCTAAAATATTTATACATAAAAATGACTCAAGAAAAGTAACATTTGGTGACTTTAAAGTTATAATAATTAGATTTATAGTTTTAGTGTACTTCATTTGCTGACAAAATATTAAAATAAATGCATAAAAACGATGTTTTGAGAAGTTTAATTTAAAAATTTTCCATACCCCCAGACCCCCGGCATATGTCCCCCCCCCAATAATGAACTGGTGATGACGCCCATGCCTATCATACAAGTAATTTGATAACTTTTGAGTTATTGTATATTTGTGTGTGTATGTGTGCAAATGGCAACGCTTTAGAACAGTTTTTTTTTGTAATTCCTTTTTTATAAAAGCCTTACATGAGCCTGTAACATTTTGTGCAACTTGGTAATCTCATATACAGAAGAAAAAGAAGAAAAATCCACATTTTGGAAGTAAAGCTAATCAGAAAGTATGTAAAAGTTAAAGAAATTTGGTTTCTTCTATTTAAAAGTCTGATCACACTAAATATTAGTCATTAGTTAACTAATAGAAACACATTCTGCATATGTGTAATTCATGAACACATTGGAGTTGTTCTTTTGAAATTTACCGCTGTAATTCGATCTTAATTTCTTGAATATATCTTGGAGAACACACTTCACATGACCGTACAAGTATCAAACAGTGTAAAAATATTAATCAAACTTTCTCAGGCGCTCATTAAAAAAACAACCAAATACGAGTCTCCACAAATGCGACCTATTGGTTTGAAACGAAAAGTAATCGATTTGTAAACATTCGATTAATTTAGGTATCAGATGTATTTCGCTAGGTATTCGACTTTTGGTTTATAATGTATATTAATTCCAAGGTCGAGACATACACAGAAGAACGCAAAAAGACATTCGTGTCCTATCATACTGTATAAACACGTATGCTGAGTATTTGTGTGTGTGAGTGTGTGTGTGTGGGGTGTTTTTTAGGTTTTAAAATGTAAAAGGAAGATATGGAAAGATACGGACACTTTCCATTTTTAATCAGCACTTTTGTGTTATATCTTGAATTTATCGTTATAAAAAAAAAGAAAGAAAAAAATACCAAGGCCCCAAAACCATGTTCCTTATAAAAAGCGTATCCACTTATCCCCAAAGTTTAGTATTAAAAACAAATTATATGCACAAGAATCCCGACTTTTGTTAATTGAATATGTGCAGTAAATAAAAAGTGTAAATTTTGTGACGTTTATGTCAACTTGGAAAGCATTAATGTCGTAAACAACGTTCTCGTGAGGAAATTACAGAGTGTCGGCAATACTGACTTGCATCAAAACCGCTAATTTCGCATCGAATTGTCTGCTGATTTTAATCTTTATTACTGTCGGCAGACAATTACTGTATTCTGCTATTTTAATATTTGAGTAATGATCAATTTAGGATGCAGCATCCAAGGACGTTTCTACATCTGTGGTCTCTATGGTCGAGGTAGACAAGGCTTCACTCGGTCTTTAGAAAGTTATTTTAAATCCAAACTTTCTCACAGTTTGATTAAAAATACATTTAAATTCGTTTTCATTATTTTGTTTTAAAAATCATTATTTGCGCAGTAAAAGCTCTGAAAACTTAGAAAATCGTATACTTATTACAATTATTTTTATCGTTCAATTTGAATAGTAGAAGGTATAGAAGGAACTTTTCGTTCAAATGACTAGTTTCATAAGATCTTGGAACAGTATTTTTTTACATCAAAATTTGTAAAATTAGTAAGAAGCAAAACTACTTTATTTTGTTCTTAAGATTTAGTTTTGTATTATTATTATTTTAATGATCTTGTACTGTAAATGTCAACATGTGTGTTTTTTTAGACACAGACAAAAATTGAGACTTTTTAATTGGACTACCAATTTTAAAATTTTGTCGACGATCAAATGGATTTAAAAATTGTAAAAAACAATATATACTGAGTGTTCAGAAAATTGCTTGTCAAACTTTAAGTGGTGGTTATTATGGATCAAAATAAAGGGAAAAAAGTTTCTATAAACATATATTCGGTAACGCTTCGTTTTCCATCTGTCGGCCTATTTGTGTTTTTTTGAAAAATAATTATAGCTTTTGAAATTATTAAGATTTCTAGTCGAAATTTGGTACCTATGCATGGTTGTAACGTCAGGTGATGTAAAACTATGAAAAAGTAGTTCCATTTTACCATAAATTAATTTTTTTAAACACTGATAAATACAAAATATAAGTATTGTTTTTTTAAATAGAGTACAATGAATTAAAGTATACCTGGCGTGTTAGTACTATTAGACTACCTCATAAACAAAATAGTCAATATCGCTTAAAAATGGTTTAAATCTCGAGGATTGTAGAGACGAACGAGGATTGAAAAAAAAAGGAGCTGGACGTCTAAAATATTTAGTCTTAAAAAAACTATTAATAATCTATGGGTCTATAAATAAAAAGTTGTGGATTTTTTAAAACTTTTCTAGAATTTATTGTACCTATGAGAACCTTAAGATTTCAATTTTTATCAAAAATTAACCTCCACCCTTCCCCGCCAAATGTTTTTATGTGTGTATTTTTTTATAAATAATGTGTCTTTGAAATATACGTAAAAAATTTGGGACACTTAAAAAAGTAAATTTCTTACATAAAAATAATTTACAAAGAATTAATAAATCCATGTCAGGAAAAACATTATCTTCCTTACGTTTGTCTGTTTTTTTCTTCTAAATCTAATCTTCTGAAATGGACAATAAGTAGGCCTATATGGAATCTCCATTTGGTATTCGAATTTTTGTATGTAACCTTTACCACTAAAACAAAAACCAAGACTTATAACTGTATATTTTAAAATCTTGGAAACCATTAACTTTGCATACAATTTACACCATATCTGTATTTTTATTGTAGGTTAAAGGATAACCCACGCACCAATATCAAAAAAAGTCTATGGGCTTCATCATGGTACTTACCCAGCCCCATGATATTTTCATTAGGCCTACCAGACAGAAAGAAACCTGCGCAGAACCGTCATCTCGAGGGTGGCTCGCGCACGCATGTAGGGGCGATGGCGGTGAGGGGATTGGAGCGATGGTGGGGATAAATTGTTACATTTTGCCACAATATAAAGGAATTTAAAACCTATAATTTAATGCCTTTTTACGTCTTTTACTTTGTAAAGTATTTAAATTTACTAATTGTAGTTGTCAGGAACATAAACGATACATATTCACAGTTTTTTAGCGCTGTAGTAGGTTTGAAAAAAAGAAAATATTAAGCCCTACGCAATGAAGCAGTGGGCGGGTATGTCTGGCCTTCCTCGGGCTCTCCCTCTCCCACCACAGTTCTACTTGCGAGAGACACAATCGGCGACGGTTCTTTTCTAAGCGGTACGCCTATATATATTAAAAAGTCGCCACTCGCTTCGATCGTACCAGTGTCTCGGCCCTGCCAGATCTCGTTAACGTTAAGAATATCACATATTCTTGGTACAGTAGTTCAAAATTATAATTTTTATAAAAACTTCGCTATTTGTCATCGTAGAGGTTGGCACCTAATTGAAATCTGCAAATTTGTATCTAATTTAGTGTATTATAATTTAGTGTGTCCGGTTTGAATTATCTATATCGAATTGAATAAACACGAGATATGAACAAAAAACTGTTCAAAAAGTTTGCGAACATTTTAACATTTTCAATTAGTTTTTTATTAATATCAATAGGATTACCAAATTTCATGTTTTCATTTTTCTGGCCGCTAATTTGGTTACGTACAGACGACAACGACAACTTCAACGCGACAACAAGGATGGACAGACGGCATGTCGAAAATAACTTTTTAGGTTTCCCGAGGCGATGAAATGCGAAGTTCAGGCAGAAAACGAAGGTCAATATTTTAGGATTACCAAATTTACCCTGCACTTCGTATACTGGGCAAGTAAAATTAGTTTTCAATGTTTTGGTGATTGACTAAAACACCTAAATGTGTATAATAAATTTGAATCTCTTTTTACCTAGGAATAACTGATTTCATAAACTTCTAGTTATTGTTGTAAATTATTAAATAAAAATGAAGTTATCATCGGTTTTTGAGTTAGGCCTACATGAGAGAAATATTTTACCTTGATATTCAGAATTAAACATTTTAAACAGCTTCAGTTTGGAAATGTACTAAATAAAGGCTTGGTTTTTAGTATAGCCTACTGATAAAAAGTTACTATATTAGGCGTTAACATACCATCCTCAAAGTTATAAATTTATTTAGAAAAATCGAACAGACCAATAGACAAACAGAAAATGAACCGTTTTGGGATATATGTTTGTAGAAATATTTTGACTTACGTTAGTAAATATGTATTTTTATACAACTTCTATATGATTTTACAAAACTCCGATAAATTTTGTTTCAATCCATAAATTTTTCCATCAGTTAATACAAAAATCGTTCCATGTTTTGTTTATGAGAATTTTGAAAAATTCCGTCTCTCCCTAACACAAAATAAATGTTGCAGAAACATTGCACAAACTTTCTCACTCACCAATTCCCAAAACGAAATATAAACTCACCAAAACTATCCATATACATTAATTAAAAATGACTCTGAATTTATGAAAACCAAAAGTTTCATATGGGGTAAAAATATTTGGTGATGGTTTCGTAATCAGTAAAAATGGAAAGTAACACGCACAAACAATCTAAATAAAAGCGCAATAGAAAGACAGACAGACAGGGTAGACAGACAGATGGACTGCAACTTTGTCATTACGATGACATAAAATCTCGAGATGATTATGGTGGAATCCTTTATATCCTGTTCAATGGAACGTATAATTTCAGGGTCTACCCACTTCCGGTTCTTTACCCTTTCAAGTGTCAGGTGGCTCATGAGACAATAGCGTGCGAAACATTTATCTTAAGTGTTGGGTAATTCAATACTGTGCATCTAACGCGGAAACGAAATTGCAATATTATCTAAAACAATTTTATGAAATTTATTTCTTTATATTCCATTCTATGAACAGACATTATCGACATATACGATTCTATTGAGCTGGATTTTCCTTCAAATTTGGAGGCCACCATCATTAGTAGGTGAATAAAATAATTAATAACAAATACACTGGACAATAACTGTACTGTATTTACAAAAAATATTTAACTTTAATATATAAAATTAATGTTTTTCCTTGTTTATTTAAAGCCGAACAACCTCACGGTCATCATCGCCATATGGAAAAAAAAAAATCATAATAAAGACCAGTAGCACTCGAATATTGTAATAGCGTTAAGGTGGTCTTTGAGAGATAAGATGAAAGAGAGGGATATAAGCCGAGACTATTTGATCCAGAGGGCGGCCCCCTTGAGTATAAAATATAAAACTAGTGGTTCTGTAAACAATAGACCTAATGCTTCTTCATTAGGTCTTTAATACGCCAGCCACAAGGGCTAATTGTACTCCCAAATTGAAATAGAACCTAATTCCTAGTTGGGAGCGAAAATGCATATAGTTCCCTGCATATATCGGATGCCTCACCTGAAATGAACCAATAGCTAACTTTTTAACAATATATATATAACTGCTTACTAATGGGGGAGGGGGGGTGGACTCCTCTCACTTTTATCTGACTTTTTAGCGTGTATTCAAATTGTCAAAATATGTACACTTTCCAATAAGGCGCAAAATTTCTTATGGTGACCTATATATTTTATGATGATTTCAGATAGAAAATAATTTTTCTAAAATTTTTTTATACGTTGTGTTTTTCCATAAACTTAACCGTTTATCCACTACAGCCAATGTTTCAGTGCTGTAGTGGTTTGTTCACTCAATATTCTCTTAAAAATTGACCTTGTTTTGAAATCGTGCTTTGCACATCTTGTTAAAAATTAATGTATCCGGTTTAAAATAATAATTTTTACTAAACTAAGCAGAAAATATGTTTCTTTATCTCTTTTATCATTAATGACTTTTTAATGGAGTTCTCCAGAATTTACAAATACACAAATCGAGAAAATCAAAAATGGAAAACAAAACACTATATTCAAGTTTCTTTATTTTAACGATTTAGGGTTAAAACTCGTTTTCAAGACAAACTTATTTTTAAAAGGAATATTCAGTGAACGTAACAGAAAGTCAAAATGACGTAAAAGAGTGACTCTAGCGCCAAAACAGTTACGCTTATAAAAAATAAACACACACAAAGTATAAAAAGTCTTACAATTACATTATCTATCATAAACCTTCATAAATATATGCGTTTCCATAAGAAATTTTCAAGTTAGGCGCCATATTGGAAAATGGATCACAATTTTTGAACATTTGAATACACCCCCAAAGATGTTACCTAAAAGTAAGGAGAGTCTCTCATTAGAAATAAGCTGTCAGATATATTGTTAAAAAATTAGCTATTGGTTCACTTTAGGTGAGACAAGTATACATCCGGTATACAAGTTGTATAAATGTTTAGATGAGATGAGAAAGAACAAAACAACTTTTATGAAAATAGCAATTTACTTATTAAATTAACTTATTACTACTTATTATTAGTTTGTGTTATTTAAACACAGATATCTGTGAATTTTTTGAAGCCAAAATTGTAAATATAACCTCAGATAAAATCATTTTTTGACTATATAAAATCAGTTGTTCAAATAATATATTTTTTAAATCATCTCGTAAACTATGTATTTTAAATTTACAAATTAATATTTTTTTAAAAGAATTGTTATATAAATTCATGGAAAAATTGTTTTTGTTTTCAACGCAGGTTTAATGACGCAACTTTTAGCTCTTCTAGCACGCATAAAATTTTGAGAGGCGGATTAAGTTTATCTAATAGAGATATAGACTAGTTTTTTTTGTGTGTAACGATATGAAACTCAAAAAGATTTTAATTCATATAAATGAACACATTAACAAAAACAGTAAGCGAAAATGTTTTTTATCTTTTGATTAGTTTAAACTTCCTACAGAAAAATATAAAAGTAATTTTTTTTGCAGTTTTTTTGTTCTACTATTTGTTATGTCTCCTTCACAATTATATATAGATCGTATTGTCCGACTGACGGCGTGTGTCTATATCGATATATGGATGTGGTAATAGAATATGGTACCAAAATGGATGTGGTCAACCACAAACCCCAATGAACTGCTTCTCCTGATTCATGGCACACTTATGGGATATTGGAGTTGAACCTATTTATCACGATAAAGTCATTCGAAATCACAATTCCATACATTTGTAAAGTTATCTTTGACATTATGGTTTTCGAAAGTTTTATCAGAGAGCTTCGGTTAAACAAATTTGGTAGGCTTTCATGTTAATATTCGAAAGAACATTCTTAATAATATGTCTTAGCGTAAAAAAAAAAAAAGAATATCACAAACATTCATTTACACTTAAGAACAACAACTTTCGTCAAGCCTTTTTATTCTTAAAAAGTTGCCTCTCAACAGATATTTTCTCATCACGTCTAGTTTATAAACTTAAATTGATAGTCAGCTATCCCAAGCTGACTACGTAATGTAATAATTTTATAACCATTTATTGTTCTTTTTCTCCTACGCTTTATGTCCTGTTGAAATCCTTTCTTGTTTTTTTGTAATCCATATATGAATTACCCTTATTAGGTCTGTCAACAATCCTTTCTTTCCTTTTTATTATACAGCGTGTTAAATAAGTCCCGGGATGGATTAATATTTTTTCAACTATTACAGATAGAGCTACAAAGCTTTGCTTATTGTTAATGAACACCAAAACCTATTTTTGTATGTATTCGGTGGACTGCTACGTTTCCAGAGCACAAGGAGTAAGTAGGAAATCTTAAATGAGAGCATAGGTTGTACATCGAATTAAAGGCCTTTATGAGTACAACACAATGCCACAAACCCAAACTCAAAAGGTTCACCATAGCTAAAATAGCGTGGGTTTAAAGTTCATATTAGCTATAACGTCAGGTATGTTGAAAACAGCTTAATAAGTTTACTAGGTAGAGTTTATAAAATGAAAACTTTGCAAATTAATGTATAACTTAAAAAGCTATTTTTTAGACTGCTCACTGGCTCTTTACCAATGGGGGATGGCCCTCAAGAGGTCTAAAGGAAATCTTAATTGTAAGCGTAGGTTGTAATGTACATCAAATTAAAGGTCTTTATTAGTAGAACTTCACTCCATATGCAACCCTTTTTTTAATAGAATTATATTTGGATGTTTTCCTCAGAGTTCAAGATCTAGTATCACAATTTGTTCAACTTTTATACAAAATCGTAATTGTACTCAATGGTTAGGACAACCAAAATCATATAAACTGTACATCTGTTTCACGATTATATTGATGACATTGTATTATTTTAAAAGTTAAATTCTAAATTAAATAATACAAGAAGTATTGTTGAATGAACGGTTGCCTAGCAACAGATGATCTCCCACACAACTTCTCATACTTCACACAAAACACTTAAATTACATTATACTTTTTACAGACTTTGATACGATATGCAGTAAGACAAAGTCTTCTTTTACAAATACAACACTTCATCATACACGTAAGAATTTTTTGTTTTTTATATGTGTTAATTTTCTAATATAAGTGAGCAGAAAAACAAAACAAAACAATAACAGTTTTTTCATGTATTATATCAGTGTTTGGTTTTCCCCTTCTCATAGAATGTTTAATTTCCACTTGGTCAATTATAATTTTCTTAAAAACTGATTAACTTTAAGGTTTCAGTCTAAAAATGAGATAAGTCTCCTCATAAGATGTTAATAATTTGAGACCGTAATGAGTTATCTCATTGCACATAAATTGGCATATACTAGACTAACCACTTACAATTCCTTAACCAGAAAAATCAGTTTATAAATTTAAAAATGACTGCCGTTAAGAAAACTCTAAAGACGACGTTTCAATGTAAGTTTTCATGTCTTCATATTGTTAGGAATTGTGCAAAGTTTGTATACACATCGCAACTAAAGATTGAAACTAAGTTATTGATGAAATAGTTTTGGACTTGTACGTCCGGCTTCTTATGTTCTTTCTTGGTCCTACTGTAACTCGTCAAATCAAATAGGTTTGAAAATTATTGTCACGGTTTCCTATAATAAAATCGTTAACCTGCTATTATTCGTTATGGGTTTTTAAATGACACCTATTCAAATAACATAAAAAAACAGAAAGGATTTGATAGTAGATTACTTTTACAGCATACTGAAAGGTATAAATACAGGATGAAACAAATCGAGTCTCACGATTCTAATGAAACAGCTGGTCAAAAACACTTATACATGGCATCATTAAAATACTTTAAAAACCATTATATTCACAATAATTATCACGAATTAACATTACCGTTTTACCTAACCTACTAAGATGAGTGATACAGGGTTTCCAACCTCTAAGGATTCGCATTTTTCGGTTGATTATTTCCTGTTGAGCTCCATCGTTAGGTTATGAATTGGTCGGAAAATTGATAAGATACCCTTGATTTGAGGTATTCTCAAGTAAAAAAGTCACAGACAGAGAAATTTGATGAGCGTGCAGATCACCAGATCGTGATATGACATGAGAGATTCCAAACTGCTTGGAGTTATACTCTTTTAGTGTAGAACCAGTCAGCTCCGAGTAGAAATCCAAGTTGCTAACTTTTTGTTCCACAAAATTCCAACAAAACTAACAGAATTCAAAATTGCTAGATCCTCATTTCCTTTGAAAAACTTAAGACCAATTCAGACTGCCACATATAGAGCATATAGAGGTCGTTCGAGGATTTGTCAAGGAATTTTCTCTGTCCAATAACGAAAATTTTGTTTGTTTATATAACCTCTTAAATATGCTTCATCATATTTGAGCGTTGTTACAAATAACGTGTAGAAAACTCTCTCAGTTTTACTAAATCATGTATAACTTTTACACCTTTTTATGTGGATGAGATTTTACTTCTTGGTACAATATTCTTCCAGATTATAATCACTCATCCTTACAGATATAGTACATTTCCTATAGAGCGGTTGGGTAACACTCCTGGTCTCATAGCTACAATGTTTAACAGTTAAATTGAATAAAATAGCCATCAGGCCGAGCTCTACCAACGAAGAAAGCTAGTTTACACTTAAACTAAATTAGATGAAAAAAAAGGCTTAGGAGATTTTTTAATCTTCTTAACATGGTACAGTTTATTGTGTATTTGAGCTTCTAGAGCCTAGTTTAGCAGAAATGTCCCCTCAACGACTTAATAGTCTACTAACTAACTGTTCATACAAGAGGTCAGCAGTAGATTGATTTAGCCTCTTGCCAGTAAGAATCACACAGTCAAGATTACTTGACCACCATTTTCATTGCCTACTTCACCTAAAAATATCAGGTTAAAATAAAACAACAGTGAAAAGACCGAGTTTTGTAATGAACTCGACGAAATATGGATGCGAAACGTGCAATGATGTCTCTCCTACTCTTATATTTAAATAACATTATCAAATGACCGAGGTTCTTTCCATATATCCTACGTTAGTTTTCCAATGCAGTTTAAATTTGGCATCAAACAGTTAATTAAAATAAGGATATATTCCCACAAAAACAAACAGAAATGTGTAGCAAATTAAAGCAGTTTAACTTTCAAATGTGTTCTCTCAATCCCACAACAACCTCCTACTCACTTCCAAGCGTTGTACCTGGGAGACCTAATTAGTAGCAGTTCAGATTTAAGTCTTAATTATCTCTAAGTGTCCCAAGATACTGCACCAACACAGTGTTATCATTTTCCTCTTTTATTAAGGGTATAATGTTATTTAAAAAACTATAGTATATTTTAAGACTGAGACAAATTAGGTCTTATAAATAAAAAAAGATTAGTAAACTAATTCAGAAAGAAATATCTTTAAATGTATATTTTAAGAAGATCATTGCAATATAGGGTACAATAATGTACTAGTATCAGAAATACTTTAAATGATAATTTCTTAATATCCTATTCAATCCTAAATACTTTAAACCCATTTAGATAGGTATCAAATGAAAATACAGAAAAGTTATTGATAAAGAACTAGTTTTTAAATTTTATAATTCTAGTTTTAAATAAGAATAGAAATCATACTATAAACTTGAAAAGCATATACATCTGCATTTACTTAAAGTTAATTTGACAAATTATTTGTTGTTAATAATACATTAGCGCAACACTTTAAGAAGCGTTTGGGCCAAGACCTATTAGACAGCCACATCGAATTCCCGTCGCTTAAATTCTAGTTTTCACAATCAGAATTCGTTACCAACCGTAGTCGGCTTACAGTATACTCAAGGTAGGAATGTGTCTGGGGTGGAGAGGAAAAGAGGGGCCCCCACACTTTGTTGCGTTTACTTTCAGCGGTACAACCCCAATAAAAAAATATTAACCTCAAATGATTCTGTGTAAACGCGTACCCTACTTTCGTTTCTTTTATCGGTGTAAATAAGAATAAAACGTTTACAAAAATCTGTCACGAAGTTGTAACTTATAGGGAGCGTTGCAGATAGACAGACAGGCATATAACATAATTCCCAACATCACCTCTTCTACTCACAGTACCGTAAAACAGATATTTCTGCGTAAACTACACCGGTTTTTGACCCATCAAATAACTTTCTCTATACAACGTATATGTGAGAAAGTAAAATGGTGACGGACAGACGTTGTCTTCATATGTGGCATTGAAGTTGATGTCTCTAAACCTCACCATTACTTGACTTTGAGGATGACCATATCTAGCTGTAGAAATTAAATATCATTTCAAGCAAAATTTGTTATCGTAAAGGTAAACGTTATTTTAATTTACTAAATATATTCTTTTCTTATTACTTTTAGCCCAGTTCTTAACAAGAAATAAGAGCAACTCAGATCGCTTTTCCATCTGTGTGCTTATGTGACCATTTTAGATTATTATGTTTATGGGTAGATTTTTAAAAACTTCAAAACATTACATAAAAGTAATTATGGGATAATTTTTGATATATCTCTATAATCCGGCTAAGACTGAATATAAAGCTAACTTTACAAAGTTTTAGAAGTCTAAAAATAGTGGCAAAATTCATTATACATATTAGTTATATTAATAGATTTTGGTTAGGGGGAAATGTTTATCGATTATCAATTGAGATTGTCTAAACTTGCAACATGTTAATTCACGGGTGCAACATAATGTTTATTTTGGAAAGCATTTTTTGGACCATCGAGGGCTCATTTTGTTTTAAAACTTTTTAATGTTACTCGAAGCATATAATATGTACGTGTCATGTTAAAATTCTTGAATTTTACATAAACGAATATTCCATATCATTTAAAATTTAAAGGCCTATTTTTTACAGCACTTGCAAAATATTACAATTGAGTGGTTGAGGAATCGGCAGAAGCTAAGCTTTTGAAAATAAATTTCTACTTTAACACACATCTTTCTCCTCCCTCATGTTTAAAAAAATTATCTTCTTCTTTGTTTTTTCTTTCTTTTTTTCTTTTTTTTTTCTAATCCACCTTTCCATTTTCTAGGTATACAAAACATCCAATCTTTCATCCATACTAAAATCAACATTTACACCATGGAAAATACACTGGAAATGGAAAATGTTCAAAAATTGAAAGAGAAAAAAGAAGACGAAGACATATTACAGAAAATACTACCTCCTGTTCGTCCACCTTCAATAGTGATAGAACAGATAGAATCAAATTTAAGTCTTCAAACTGTAATAGGTAATGTCCAGGAGTCAGTGAAGAACTACATCATAACAGTCCAGGAAGCTGGTGACAGGATACCCATGACGAGATTATCTTCAACATCAATTCAGTCAGGATACTGCTCCGGAGGATCGTCATCATCTTTAGAACCGGATCAAGATTCGGCTTCTACACTTCCTATGGTTGACGTGCCTTTAACAGATGAAGGCATGAATACCTGTGAAACGTGCATGCTTGAGAATAATGTGGAACAACCTGGAATTGAAGAACCAGTTTGTCTGGAGCGTCAAAAGAAGGAAAAGAAGTTTAGATGTTTTACAGGTTGCTTCCGTAAGCAGAAATAAGTTGTACCGATGTTATATGGAGAATTATATAATAGATGCATTCAACTGAAATAAAAGATACGAACATATCTGCAACTGACAATTTGTAATGAGTAAAAAAATTGAATTAAATCGAGTTTTGTTCTTCTTCTCAAAAAGGAAGATTCGTAAAATTTGTATTTTAGGTTAGGATATGAATAATAAGAAAAATAAGTACCAAAACCAAAGCCAAGCATTGATAGATTGGCATCTTTGTGGTACTACGCGCATTTAGGGTTGTAAGTGTACGTCACTCTGAATTAAAAGTTTATCAGTCTTTGAAAGAAGACATCTGTGGGCACTAGAGAGACGGGTTCAAGTCGCCGTTTATTTTCTGGTATGTCCCACAAATAGCAGTTTTGCGCAGTCCAGGTTGAATTTATGCTAATTATAGATCCATTTTTGAGTTTGCCAACTGTAATCTAGTTATTTGACTTAAGTTTCCACGTTTTTAAAGGTTACTTAACTAAGCGTTACGGTGGCCTTTAGTAACTAGACTTGAGTTCGTGGCTAATTTTCCTGCTTAGTCTTATATGTATTTGGTTAATTTTTGGTCAGCAAGCCTTCGGGTGACAATTTACAGGGTAAGTACTGTGTCTATGGTCTCCATTTAGATAATCAGTGTAATATTATAGTTATTCCACTTAAATCTCGGCAAAACCAAGCTCTATTTACATGAAATAATGTATTATTTTGGTGAATTCATGTCATTCTTCGATTTCAATGCCATTTTTTATGTTCTCTGGTTCGCTCGTTCCGATACTGATACCAAAAATTGTGCGAATCGTAGAGGGCGCCACCGGCAAAACTATTACAAGGTGAAAATGGTGACAATTTAACATTATATGAAATGAGGCAATTTTTTTTCATAAATTGATGTAATTATCGTATGGTCTTTTGGTCGTTCGTTCCTATACTGACGTCAACACTGTGCCGTTCTGAGAGGGCGCCACAGGCAAAACCAGTACAAGGTGAAAATAATGAGGTACCTTAAAACAAAAAACAAAAATACTACTACCTATTTTATTGAACTACACAAATAACTTTTCCCACGATACCACGTCTGATTCCTTTCGACCTGTGATCATTGGATTTGAGTTTCCTGACTGTCACTTGTATTTATATTTAACCATATATAATGTGTTTCTTGTGACATTAGGTAGATACAGAATATAATAGAACGTAATATTTCTGTTAATAATTATGTATCTGCCTAATAGAGGAGAGATTACAGAACTACAAACCTGTAATTCATAAATTTCAATTTTGACTTTTTCATGTTTTTTCAATTACCTCTGAACTGTAATTTCTTTTAATTCCAACTTATATATTGACCGAGGGAAGCTGGATTTATTTGTCAACTATTTTGTCTACTGGTGTGTTTGTTATGCAGTTTCAGCCAAACGCGTCTAGCAAACGTTATAAAAATTAGGAATCAGATTCATTAAAGTTAGGCCGAACTATATGTAAACAAGATTTGTTTTCATATTGTATTTTAAGTTTTAAAATAGCGGCTCCTCAAAACAGTATTTGTTCTAAGGAAATTTTAAATATAACGGTGACATCAAAGCATAATAAGAATTGTTGGGGAAAATATTGAACTGTTTTCTAAAATTACCCCACAAAATTTGTATTTGACAAAAAATCCTCACTACTAATATTTTCAATTATTCGAATTAAAACTTTTTTTGATTTTCATAGAGTTACAAAAATATATAATAAATTATTGTTTATATAACAATTACAATTTTATTTTCCCCTTTCATTATCTCTAATAATTTACATAACTTATATATTTTTATTAGTTAGGGTAAACTATAAACATTATTATACTTCCAACGAGAAGTGAAGTATACTGTTCGCTGAAACACTTTTTAATCAGACTTTAATTAGACTTAGGATATTGATATTTAACTAAAATTTGATCATAATTTGGTCAAAAGCTCGATAGCATATGCCGTATTTTCTTTTTGCCGATAATTCCTGAACCGAAATATTTTTAGGGATAGTGAACTGATTACTGTGTTTACATGAGCTACATTTACCCAAAATTTGAACGTACAGTATAAGATAAAACTAGGAATATTTTAAGAAATTTAAAAAAAGTTAGCACAAGTATATTTTTTAGATTAATAGAAAAAATCTAATCCTCTGAGTTTTTAAAAGTATAAAAACTAATAAGTTTTATTAATGATATTAATTTAAATGATTAAAAAATTAATTATATTATATATTTAAGTTATTAATTTAAAATTTTTTAATTTTTTTTGAGTATAACTAGCCATAGAGCAGTTTATTTTTTAATAATAATAAATACACAGTATGTTAAGTTACCAATGGCAAAACCTATGATCACAGCACCGCACATCGCACTCAGAACACAACACTATGTTCACTGAACAACTCAAAAGGTTTCACTTTCCTGAGTTGTCGCACTAGCTCTGCGTTGTTAAACAGCTTCGTAATTTTAATGTTGATAGAGTCTTTTATCCTTTCATTTATCTTATTTCTTTGAAATTCATATTTCTTTGCTTGCTTTTGTATTTCGGCTCCCCCTGATTCTATCTTCAAGTCTCTGTGAATGAAATTGGTCGCTATGTTGGGTAGGATGAACTTAGAGACCTTTATTAGTTTGTTCTGGAATGTCTGTATAATTTTAATATTTGACGTTTTGGTATAGCCAAAGGTTTAAACCATAATTCCACACAGGGTTAGCACAGCAGTTTGTTATGTATTGACAAAGCGAAACCAATACATTTGCTTCCATTGGATACCCAATTGTTAGAGTTATTTCTTTAAGTGATATTTCCAGCAGAGCTTAGCATCTATTTGTAAACTACTTTTATAGATTTGGTTACTAAGCTTTATGACCCATTTTTAGTCTAAACAGTGACAAGTGCTGCTGCTTTCTTTTAACTTATTATTAGTATCTAGAGCATCTTCCTACACAGCCAGGATAGTGGGGTCATCCGGGAACATTGCATTTATGACGTTATTAACTTAAGGTAGATTATAAGTTTTGCATTCTTTAGTCCATTCTTTCACTGTAACTTGTCCTGTATTTGTTTTCTCATAATTGATCACGTTTACTATAGTTCTCGGCGCAATCTTCCTTTTAAGTGGCTGAACATTTCTCTCTTAATAAATAATCAAATAAATCCGTCTTTTCGTTCTTATCTCTTATGTCTTATCTTTTCGTTCTTATCTCTTATCTCTAGCCTCAGTTCCATCTTATTTTTTCAAGGGAGAGGCTTGAGTAATAAGATCTCGTACCTTTCCACAAAGAAAGACCACTGTCTTTATCATCCGACAAATTTCTTATGTAATAATACCTTTATTTCAGATATTATATTTTTATTCTCTGCATAACCTTTTTAATACAATTTTCGAATGTGGTGTTCACGATTCTTGCCACCCCCTTCTATTTTTCTATTTTCTTTAATTTTGTCACAACTTTTACATGATAATTATTGCCTCTAAACTTCAATTTGTTCTTTATTTTCCCAAACAAATTGTATATTAGCAATAAGATTCGTAGCTCAGTTTCTAATTGTTCTGTAATTTTTATAGTAGTTTAAATTAATTCTTTGTGTTATATCACTTCTATATCCATCCCAATCTCTTAAAAGTATATTCACTATTTCTGTGTTAACCCAATCCAATCTGTAATCGCTAATGTAGAGGGTATTTTGTTTCCTTATAACTTTTTGCCTGAATCAAAATAATAGATTGTATGGTCACAAGAAAGCTCAACATCTGTATAGTTACGAGTAATTCTTTTCAAAATGAAGAACTATATTAAATATGTATTCTTACCTGTTGACTGAAATTCACAATGTTGACTTATCGTATCAATATAGTTCCTTTCGTTTTGGTGAGATTAACTTAGAGAGTCCCAATATGTTTTTAGCTTTAAAATTTCCAACTACAACGAATGCTTCAAATTTACCTTATTTTATTATATATATCTAGATGTTCAATATATTGTTACTACTGTTATGTCCTTATATTTAGTTTTTGTCGTGACGAAGTGGGTTGAATCTCGTTTTTTACCACTAAACTAACGGTGAATTTTGTCTTTAAACCCCGATCCGGCTTTTTGAGAGATGACAACCAATTACGTTATGTCCTAGAGACTACATTTTAGTAAATTTGTATCAAAATTGTTTGATCCGATTTTTATAAAATCGAAATTTTGAGTTTTGATTTTACGACAGCTATCCCCAATGTTGGATTATCTAAAAAATCGATAAAATTTTTTCGAGGTATGATCGTATATAGCGCGCCCATAAAAATCCATGCACCTGTTTGGATCAATGAACATACGACAGAGAGACAGACATCATTAAAAAACAAAACACTTTTTTAACACATAGGAGGCCTCCAACAGGAAAAATTCGATATTAATTTTTGGACCCATCACATAACTATATGTATGTGAAAGTATTAAGAAAGAGTTCAGAAAACACACTGTTGTCAATTTAAATCTAAATAGAATACAGATCGTAAATTTAAAATTAGTTGCAAATTGAAATCACTAGTGCCAACATTTACAAGTTAATAAATTCCATTTTATCAGTTTCTATTACATTTAAACATACGTTCAAGTTCAAAAGTCCTGCGCGCACATCAATCATATCAGATGTAAACGAGCCGTCTGACCTAATAACCCAGTTTGTATAAACATCACTTCCGACAACCGCCCAAGGAAAGTCAAACACTTTTTTTACGACCCGCAAAAGTGCGAGAGAAATTTAAGTGCAATTTTACGAGCGGTACGTGTTGCCAAAAAGGTCAAAAACTGAGTGGGGGGTAATTATTTGAAGTTGTTTTATTGTTGAATTTTAACGATTCCCTTTTGTAACAGAAATTACTTTTCGCACGCGTTGTCAAATACTTTTTGAATTAGTTTTCAGTTAATTACGACTACAGAAGGGGGACTTGCGACCGTCCTATTTAGTTCACTCAAACAGTCAAAGTTTTAACTTATCGTTAAAATATTCCCTTCATATTTTACGGCTTTGGCAGAAATAGCCGACAAAACCTATGTGGCAGAATTTTATTGGCCGATATTTTACTTAACTTAGCAAACATTAGAGCGGTGTGTAGAAATGGTATGAACCATTTAACATAAATATATGTTCGGAAATACTATCTAAGTATGTTCATAAACTAATTCTCTATTTTTCAATAATTACAATAAAAATCCAAAAGTTTTGAAAACATAATTTCGAGCTAATTATTTATAATAAATCCCGAATAAATGCTGAGAGTGATAGGAATTATTATTAATTATTTGTAGATTTCCATCCGGTATATTACAGAATATTGAGAGACAAATTATATAAACATAATGTTTGTATTTATCGCCGTCACATTTGAACAGTTCATTGTACAGAACTAACTCATTTGTGAGGTAACTCGAAACAGGATGAGGAGTACTTTTCTATTTAACCTGGCTCTAGAATATCCAATAAGAATAATAATAATGTAGATAGCTCAGGAGTACTTTATAATAAGTCAGTGCAAATAGCTGCGTATTCCGATGATATATAAAATCCTCAATCCAACAGAACGTTGTGGGCCTACACCTAGTAGACAACTGCTTTTCATCGGGTGGTATGTGGTCAGCACACCGAGTTCCCAATGCTGTAATTCTAGCATTCGTGATCAGGATTTGTAATCGTAGCTCTCCATTTATCTACTCGATGAAGTATGTTTATGTTCCCATGAGGACCAAATCGGAAACCTCTTTCACACAAAACGAGAGCTGTAGGTACTAGACCCATCGGGGGCTCTAATGACATAACAATCATAACCCGATCGAATGCCGCTTCGAGGGAGATGTATACAAAGTTTAAAACAAGTATGAACGGGTATAACTTTCAATAAATGTAGACACAAACAAAATAATAAGTCTGCTGTAATGGAGAGGCGGAGCCCAATTTCAGACTGTAGCTCCATTGGAGAAGCTTGGGTATAAGTTCAACTGTAATAAATTTATGGACATTAAATTCAATATATTAAATAGTAACGGGAGTCGTTTATCTTTTTAAACGTCTTAATGAAAAACTAAGGAAAAGAATACAATATCCCTCCCTGACCAACATATCAACTTTCTCATTGTCCCGGCACAGAGTCTAGATCAGCTTGGCTTCTTTAACTTCTGGTAATTTGATCACAGAATCTTTGCACTTACCTATTGATAATATCTCAGTCCCTGACAATCTGATAAAATCTTAACCTTACTCTAACATGAGAAGATCACCTCCTCCACACTTGAGCATTGTAGAGTTGTATGTCTTGGTTCGGAATAGTGATACACACCTGCGGATATGATCTACAAAGATGCATTTCCTCAATCAATATTCTAAAGCAGTTATCACCCACCCGTATAGGCAGTCTTTTATAATTTATCAACATCAGTATTCCTTCTGCCCACTCATTCCTTAGGAAGAAAACAACTTTGTATCTTATGCCAAAATCAAATCTAGAAACACAACTCTCTACTCGCCAAGTATCGGTGTTGTCCCTTCAGTCATATTACATCTACTACCAGGCCATATGTTCTATCCTCACATATCCATTGCGTAGGCTTATACAATGTCTTTACTAAACTTATGTTTTAACCCAGTGAGTTATTGAACTGAATATTGTACAATGTTATCTTGAGATCTATATGACAACCATTAAACCCAAGAATTATTTCAGACTATATATGTCATCTGAAATTATAAATAATTCTAAAATTCTGTTCCGAGTAACCTTTAAGATGTTGGAAAACCAGATTCTAACTTTAGGTACCCGGCACGCGTCGCAAAGAATACGTAACACAAACAGGAATTTGAAGGTGAACTCATTCTCCCATTTTTGGTTAAAAAATTCTGGACGTCGGCCAAATGATCGAGACTACTTTAAAACACGTTGTTGAAAGTAAAGGTTGGCTAAGAGGTGGGGGAAGGTCTCCTAACTGAATCGTATCTCTTTGATTTGACGTCTCAATGCTAATGTAAGTTATTAATTATATATATCGTTTAGATGTGGAAATTTATCACACAAAACTACGCATAAACTCTCTGGAATAATGGAATAATATAGTGATATCAATAATTAAGTAAAACTATATATAGTTTGGGTCGGTAATCTTCACATTTCGAAAGATATTGATAGAGAGGATTTGAGAAATTAGATCTTTATTAGTACGATGGTTGGTTTTTATCCGACTGGTATTATGTTAAGATTAAGGTAATTAAGGAATACATTTAATCAAAACCGTTAAGCCAATTTTAATTAAATAAAAAATTTTAGTTTTGGACTTTTAGGTACCAACAAATTTTGATTTATTGAAAAGAAAATTAAAACTACTCCTCGATATATAGTCAAAAGATGCCCACATATCAAATGATCTCTCGTTTGACCTGTAGCACCACATAGACCTCATTCCAAAAATAATGTTTTAGGTTGCCTCAAAACGGTTATTTCTGTAAAACATTTAATGTATAAAATTTTACTCGTTTCTATACTACATATAATTGTATTTAGGGTAACATTGATTGTTGACTGACTGAGTCAAGACAACTAATCTCAAAAAATCACCGGCAATAAAAAAGAACTTGGTGACGACCATTCCCCAGAAAATGGTGTGGAGACTGCGTAAAAAAAAACATTAATAAATGTACCTCTAAAATAAACTCCATTAATCTCCTCTTGGTAATTCGACTTGACCTAACCAGTACGAACATAAGAAGTAGGTCTTACATTGAATGAAGTAAATAACACTATACCATGTGTCCAAAAAGTCCCACCCCCTCTTATTTTTTTTATTAATGGAAATAGACAGATTTGCTTTGGGGAAAGTTTAGATAACGAAAGGAGGAGTTTTTTGAAGTATCAAAATTTTCAACCCTTACCCCCAAAGTGGGGTAGTTTGGGGTAAGTCAAGAATTTTAAATAGCAACTCTTATTGAGTGATACCTCATTTTAAAGGCCTTTTAAAAATAAGAATAATGGCGCAAACTAGAGGTCTCTAAGTTCATCCTACCTAACATAGCGACCAATCAAATTGTGAATGTTAACCTACAAACTCCGGTTGTTTTTATTACATTACAAACTGCTCTATGTTGGTAAAATGATGGTAAGAGCCTTACCTTGTTTTTTTAGCAAGGATTAGTTCTTGAAATGGCTACCATTTACTTTTTGTCAGAAATAGATTCTGGACTCAAAAGCTTGTTGTACATTTCGTAACATTTCCTGTATAACTATTAACGTAAAATTCACAATTCAATTGGTCGCCTATGTTGAGTAGGATGAACTTGGAGATAGTTTGGGCCATTATTCTTATTTTTAAAAGGCCTTTAAAATGAGGTATCACTCAATAGGGGTTGCTATTTAAAATTCTTGACTTACCCCCAAACTACCACATTTTGGGGGTAAGGGTTGAAAATTTGGATACTTCAAAAACTCCTCCTTTGGTTATCTAAACTTTCCCCAAAGCAAATCTTTCTATATCCATTAATAAAAAAAAAAGAGGGGTGTGGGACTTTTTGGACACATGGTAGACCATAACATTCATGCTACAGTAATATTTTTACAAATTTTTTGTATAGATTTAATTTTAAGGATGGTTAACACGAAAATGTGTCAAGATGGTTATAATTAATTGAATTGTGCTATAAACTCTACAAAACGGAAATATAAGTATACGCAAAAGTCACAACCACGAAACGTAAAGATACATTTCTTGATTTTGGAATAATGAAAAAAAATTCCAAAAGGAGATTTACAAGTAGAGAAAAATGACGAGGAAATTATTATAAAAACAATAAAGTACTTCTTCAGAGACTTTTGGAAAGGAATAAATACACTATTTAAAAAAAAAAAAATTTTTTAATATCACCCACATTTTGAAAAACATTTTTAATAAAGTTAAAAGTGAAATTTGTTGGTGCCATTAGTTTCGCCTTAAAAAGATATGTTACATGATGTGGTCCCTTTCTGTATTTTGAGTGCCCCTATAAGTACCACGCTTTTGGAGGACAGGCAAAATTTAGTTCAACCTCGAATGCTTATCTCAGCATTAGTTTAGCGAATATTTTAACTGTTTAATGTTCTGATTTCACATATTTAGTGATTTTATAACTAAATATCTAAAATACATTTTGTGCCGCCATTTTGGTTATGATCATCCAATAAATATTTCGCGAGCGCCATTAATTTTGTATTTTTATGCTCTTTAATTTGAAATGTCACAAGTAGAGGGTTCCCATTTAAAACTGTTGAGTACAGCAAAAAAGGGGTAGGTGCAAAATTCCAAACTATCATAAAAGAAACTTCAGATTACCTAGTGAATAGTCGCAAAAATGTTTGATTCTATTTATTTTAAGTTCTACAAAGTTAAGATGGAGGGGAGGCATCACGCATAGCTCATTTTATGCAAATTTAAAATCAGGATTCAATGATACTTATAAGATATTTTTACAACAAAATTAAGAAAACTGTGATTTAAAAATAAAGGTAACATAATCTAAAAATCCAGGCAAAATAAAATGTTGTTTAGCTACGCGATCATTAGTTGCCTTAAGCAATATGAGGCCGACAGTAACATCTCTGGTAACGTAGGGAATTCGTGTCTTGTTGTCAGTGAAACAGCTGCTAACGGATAGTAAAGTAAACCAAGTTTGTTTGTTTTTTTACTTGAATTTGTAGTTATTAATAACTTAAATAATGGCATTGTTTAAAATGTCAATAGATATTGGATTGGCGATTGATCTTACCTAGTTGTAGTCTACAGATTGTCAGATTATACAAGAAGGTATAATAAGCCAACTTTGCTGTATACCGCACCGCTCAAGAATTAAATTAGATTGTTTCTATTTCAATTTTTCTCTTTTTTGAATATACAAAATAAAAGGAATATATTTAACCACACAAAAAGAATACTAGAATTGTCACTTCGCCTTGATTATACACAGCTGTGCTGTTTCTATATAAATTGTATACGATTAAACAATTAAGCAATTACGTTTTTTGTTAAGAAGAAGAATACACAGTAAATTATTTCAAATGTACTCGTAATTACACTGCTTGACATGGGAACTACAATGTTAGTTCTTTAGTAAGAACTCTAGCATTGCATGTTGTCAGATAATTTCCCTAAGTTGCAGTCGCAGACAATTGTCTAAGCGGAAATCAGATAGTCTAGATCTGTCTATGGACTTAATTTTACCATATTCTCATCGGTTTTGTGAACTTGTAGAACATTCTAATTATGAAAGTAAAGTAATACTAATTACATACTATTTTCTTTAACTTCCACTTGAATGTTTGAGATATATTTTAATCAATTAGAAAACATATTACCTCAGAGAATCTAAGATCTTATCTCTAAAGCCGCTATTGTCAAACATGTAGCACGAGACAAGTGACATCTTGTAGAATATTACACGCATCATCGAAAAAAATCCAGTCACATCCCACATTCTTAATACACCGAAATCTTTAATTTATCTTTCTCATAGTATATCCAACCATCGAGGGATCACTTCAGTTTAATATTATAATTTCTATTTTTGTCGTGAATATATCTTTAAATTCTATTCGGTATAGGAAATTTCGGAAAGGGGGTGAGCAAGATTTGTCGACCTTATATTTTGTATACTAATTATAATCTAATGAATTAAATTGTTTTGGATAGAAATTATTTAAAATGGTGGATAATATGTAATTATGTGCAAAGGCGAATGGATTTATCTAATGGTGTGTAACTGTAAATACAGAAAATGGCAACTACGTCTTGTAATTGGACAGTATAACAATCGATTGCAAAGTGATAAGATCTTGGCTCTCGATTTATAAAAAATAATAGGATCTAAAATATTATTTAGCAATAGAGTGCACGGTAGAATACAATTTTCATAGTGTTGAAACAATTGCGAAGGAAATATAAAAATAAATATAAGAACTGTAGATCATTGAAAAGAAAATTTTTAAAGAAATCTAAAAATTTCATAAAGCCGAACTGTAGATTGTACAGAGATTAAAGAGTTATGCGCAGCCACCAAGACTATTTATTAACCGTCATCTAATAACACAAATACGGATTTAGGCAGTAAAAGCATGGAAGTCCATGATTCTTTTACAAATATTTGGTTTTAATCGTAATTTAACACTCCAAGGAAATTGAATATTTTTTGTTAATTCCAAATCTGATCTTATCTTTATAATATGGTTTTCATGTTTTGCAACTTTTTTTGTAAGACTTCAGCTGAACACAATTTGGACAATAACTTTCACAGAAAAGCATAAAATCTATTTTGAAAACTATTTCCTATAAGATAATAAAATCTTGCCTTAAATAAATACTTCTTTAAACGCCTGATTTTAACAACAATTTTACTACACTATTATTACTCAAATACTTTTAAACGAGAATGCAATCTAACAAAGAGCTACTCTAACTAGGCTACATAACTAATTAATTAGTTATAATTCAGGATGGAGAAAATGTATTTAACTCTCTCTCTGCTGCCTTTGACGGGATTTTTAATTCTTATATTTTGTAATTTATTTATTTTTTTACTTGTGCAGTATACAAAGTATAGTACTTCGTATAGTCTAGTACAGTTTTCGTATTTAAACGTCCCAAATTTTGATCTCCGTTTTTTGAATAATTTTCACGTTTCATGGCTTCAGACGCCCGAAAAAGTCATTTTTTATATGCCACTCGTTTTTACACAATTTTATTTCTTGTGTTATTCAGCTTAAATTAGACGTCAATTCTACATGTAATGGTAGCTACAGTGTAATCTCTACGAGATAAGTTATTGTCGAAAATATAATTTAGAACTCTGATCTCCTAAGGAGTGAACCTAGACTGAATCACCGACACGAGTGTAGAGAGGTCTTCTAACTTACGTACAACTTCAAGTCCTGCAGAGGTAGAAACAGTGACATTTGACCTACCAATATCATTTAACATTTCCTTCAAGGATCTAGAAACTAACTTTAGAGGATCTGCTCTTATTACATTGTATGATGGGACGCAGCTATCTAAAATATGTAAAGATTATGAGTTGCAACAAAATCTGCCCATAATTAACCATCTTAATAATTTATAAAACCAATCCGTGTGTTTGATAAATGTATTCTTATTTGGAAAACATAATTAAGGCGTAGAATAGGCAATCTGATTACCGTCACAAATGTTGTTAAAAGTGTGACCATTTCTAAAAAGGGGGCCAATTATCCGAATTATGAGTAGTTTGGATCAAACAAAACAAAATCAAATTGATGGGCGTTATTATGGAACTTACGGAGCCCCTTGATCCTCTAAATGTAATGCCCAAAGGTTGGTTTCTTGACCCTTGTAGGTAATGTAAAATTGCATTGGTAGATCAAGGGGTCTTATCTAGTAGGGTAAGTATGTTTAAAACAGTTGTTATACAGGTTTTCTGAACTTCGTAATTGCGTATATCACTACTTTCTTGTTGTCGGTTGGGCTCTAATAGACATCGTAGATCTGTAAATACAGGGTTATTAATAATAAAAGAATGGTAGGGTTTCATTAATTCGTATGAAGACAGTAGAGAATTTTTGTGGTGTTGTATTGGTATTGCTGATAGCCTATAACGCAAAAGTTTGTTTAACAGCTGTTGTAACCTAAAAATTAGTTCTTGCATTGTTGTGGTAGTGTGTTTTGAGTTTTCTGTAGTGTTCTGTTTGGCTGGTGTCAGTGTCTTCCCTTAAGCTAAGGTTTCCAAGATCACGCCAGCGTGAGCTGTTTGGCATGATGTCCGTTGGCGGTAATTCCGTTCAGCGGATGTCCGTTCAAGCTCGGCGTGAGAGTGGTTTGCAAGAAAATGGCTTTCCCTGTTATTTTAGTTGGGAAATGATCTAGTTTTCAGTTTGTACCAGCATGAACGTCGTTACTGTTGCTCTGCTACTGGAAGAAGAAGAGGAGGAAGAATGTATGTTACTGAAAGGTTTTGTTAGAGAGGATCCCCACATGATGTTTAAAAAAGGCAAGATGAGGGTTGCTTCAGGATTTTAATTTCACGATACTTGATGGACAACGAGAGAAAATTTCGTGAATATTTTAGAATCAGTATAGAACTGTTTCAAACCATTCTTACGTTTATTGATGACGATACTTCTAAAGAGGCTTGCAATCGTGTCAATACTCCTATTTCATCAACAGAAAAGCTGTGTATCACTCCAAGGCAGAGGTGTCAAACTCAATTTTGCAGAGGGCCATATATTAAATTTAGAATGTGTAGGCGGGCCAGATTCAAATCAAAAAAAATTGTACTGAATTATTATAACATTATATTTATTTCATTTTATAGTATAATATATGGTTGTTAAAAATCATATCAAAGTTATAATTATCATCGCAGAGATGTGGATGAGTTGATACCATTACATGAAGAATTGGCATATGCATTTATCTAATTTAATTTAAGATGTTACAAGTTGAATAACACACGAGATGTTAACAAAAAACTGTTTAAAACTTATAGTTAAATTTATTCTTGATTTCCATGGAGTGCTATATGAGAACGGTGTACCAGATTGCATGTTCCTATCTTATATTTTTGTGACTGCTATCGTGCTTACGTACAGACGACAGCGACAACGACAACGGTTTTTTGAAGCCACGAAGATCAGTCAAAAAACGGATTTCAAACTTACTCTATATTTTATATACTGGTTAAGTAACAACAACACGAATATTAATGTACACTAATTTCATTTTTTTTTTGCGTGAATTTATATTACAGTAGAACAAAACACATTTTTACACATTAAGATCCAGGAATCCGAATATAAAAGTTAACAAAACAAGGTGAAATGAGGAATTAAAAATATAAAACAATGTAATGTATTTATTGCATTATACGTTTTTCGTTTTATCTAATAGTGTTAGCCGAAATACTGTTACAGTGGTTAAATTCCATGCTGTGAGTAACGAAATTACTTTCGAAAGTGTTTTTTTATTCAGTTTTTAACCGTTGAATGGATTTTAATAGTTGGCATGTTACTGTCAATATTTTTTAATTACTGTAGTTTGAATTTTAATCAATGATTTTTCGTAATAAATATCAAACATAGTTATTATTAAAAGCCATTCAAACATTTAAACTGGAATGCAAGTATCGATTTTTCCACTTGAAATTTTTTCAAAGGATGTGTTTGGATAATAGACATTTTGATTAATTGACGTTCGGATAATCAGGGCGTTACAGTATTTGAGTAACCATGTGTTCATTCCACGCTTCTTTAACCATGAGTGACGCTAAAGTTGTGGGCTGGAATCCTACCTGGAACTTGTAGAAAGGGGGTTTTTGAAAATAAACGGTGTTTTGTATTAGCATTAACTAAAATATATTAAATATACTTGACCATATCTAACGCATCCTGGACTCAGATCTAAAGGCTTAATATTTCTTAAATGCTTCAAATATTTATCCGCCCAATAAATGTAAGTCAAGATTTATTGACAAAATATAGAAAAGTTGTTCTGAAGCCTAATAATTAAATATCTTGTTTAAAGTGTTGTGTTTAAGAATTGAGACAATTGAAAACTAACTTACAAAATCAAAATTAAATTACAGATATTGGAGTAATCAGCATAAACAAGTATCCAATTTTAGAAAACAGAGTGCATGTTTTGTGAAGTCGTTATGATGTATTATGTGTCCTTTACACAGAAGTTCATCGGTCCGTACACTACGTACACATCGGTCATATGCCTTATCTACTACTTGGGTGATTTTGACAACATTTAAGAAAGAGTACTTTTTTATACCTGTTATATCAAAATATTGAAATTTTTTACCAGAATAAGGATTATATAAGTTTTTTTTTTTAAATCGTCTCCGAATAAATGTTATTCATACCTATTTTACAAAAAAATCCTATTCAGGAGTTACCGGTACAATACACACAAAAAAGAACATATCTCTTCATTTTAAAAGGACGATCGTTTTCGAAATAGGTTCTTCCGATTTCGATGAAATTTTTATGAATATGAACATTAATACCCAAACCATTGTGTCAAATCAAAATTAAATTAATTATCTTTTATGGATTAATTGTATAAACCGAAAATGAACTTTCATCAACGCCTCTAAGGCAAATTTAAACCCACACTTACACAGCTTATAGATATATTCCCTTACAATTCTCTTATTGTTGTCCGCTAGACTAGAATAGTTTCATATTTACATTTCAAACTACTAACGGATATTTAATTCCTTTCATTGATAACCATATAAGAAGTTAGATAAAGAGTTTTATAAGATCCTACTCCCTTAGCAAACTACCCTGTCTGTTTAACGGCTCAAAGGGTGAAAATAGACAGGGGTAATACTAGTTCATCCGTACTTAATCTTAAACTGTTCCTGGCTTTGATTATAAGGTGCACGCTTTTGTAGAGGTGTAATTTTAATTGTTAAAATGTTAATTTGTAAATAAAGATATTGCCTAACGCGCGGTGTGCGAAATACAGTTTTGAAATGATGACTGTAGGTTTCCACAGTTTCCCATCAAAAAACACATTCTATTTAATATTGTAGGGACAATATTATGTGACCACATAAAATGGTCACATATCAAATTAGATTAAAATTGGTCCACGTGTTTGGTCTGTAGGGCGACGACAGAAGACAGACAGATATAATTGCAAAAACCACTTTTGAACGTCAAAACGTATATATCTACAAAAAGATTGACATAGATTTCTTGGTACATCACACACCTTTCTCTCAACTACTTGAGATTTCTTGGTTAACAAACTTGTTAAGGTGATTTTTAAATTATTGCTCATACTAGTTTAAGATTCATTTTTCCTATATAGTATAGTATCCAAGTTACTGCATGTAATATAAAAATAATAAAATAATTTTATTAAAAAATTATGCGACGCGACGCGTACACGATGCGTATACGCACAGTATGACTGTCCAAGTAAAATATGTGTTAAGTATATGTGTTTTGTGTTTTAATGTATATTGAAGACCTCAGTAGAAGGAGGACTCTGAACATGGATGAGATACTCCGAAACGCGACAGAAGCGTAAACGAAGTCACGTGACGGATAAGGGTAGAGCGAGAAGTCTATATGAAAATCCAACATTTAATGTTTATTGAAGACCTCAGTAGAGCGAGGACTCTGAAGATGGATGAGATACTCCGAAACGCGTCAGAAGCGTAAACGAAGTCACGTGACGGATAAGGGTAGAGCGAGAAGTCTATATGAAAATCCAACATTTAATGTATATTGAAGACTCAGTAGAGCGAGGACTCTAAAGATGGATGAGATACTCCGAAACGCGTCAGAAGCGTAAACGAAGTCACGTGACGGATAAGGGTAGAGCGAGAAGTCTATATGAAAATCCAACATTTAATGTATATTGAAGACTCAGTAGAGCGAGGACTCTAAAGATGGATGAGATACTCCGAAACGCGTCAGAAGCGTAAACGAAGTCACGTGACGGATAAGGGTAGAGCGAGAAGTCTATATGAAAATCCAACATTTAATGTATATTGAAGACTCAGTAGAGCGAGGACTCTAAAGATGGATGAGATACTCCGAAACGCGTCAGAAGCGTAAACGAAGTCACGTGACGGATAAGGGTAGAGCGAGAAGTCTATATGAAAATCCAACATTTAATGTATATTGAAGACTCAGTAGAGCGAGGACTCTAAAGATGGATGAGATACTCCGAAACGCGTCAGAAGCGTAAACGAAGTCACGTGACGGATAAGGGTAGAGCGAGAAGTCTATATGAAAATCCAACATTTAATGTATATTGAAGACTCAGTAGAGCGAGGACTCTAAAGATGGATGAGATACTCCGAAACGCGTCAGAAGCGTAAACGAAGTCACGTGACGGATAAGGGTAGAGCGAGAAGTCTATATGAAAATCCAACATTTAATGTATATTGAAGACTCAGTAGAGCGAGGACTCTAAAGATGGATGAGATACTCCGAAACGCGTCAGAAGCGTAAACGAAGTCACGTGACGGATAAGGGTAGAGCGAGAAGTCTATATGAAAATCCAACATTTAATGTATATTGAAGACTCAGTAGAGCGAGGACTCTGAAGATGGATGAGATACTCCGAAACGCGTCAGAAGCGTAAACGAAGTCACGTGACGGATAAGGGTAGAGCGAGAAGTCTATATGAAAATCCAACATTTAATGTATATTGAAGACTCAGTAGAGCGAGGACTCTAAAGATGGATGAGATACTCCGAAACGCGTCAGAAGCGTAAACGAAGTCACGTGACGGATAAGGGTAGAGCGAGAAGTCTATATGAAAATCCAACATTTAATGTATATTGAAGACTCAGTAGAGCGAGGACTCTAAAGATGGATGAGATACTCCGAAACGCGTCAGAAGCGTAAACGAAGTCACGTGACGGATAAGGGTAGAGCGAGAAGTCTATATGAAAATCCAACATTTAATGTATATTGAAGACTCAGTAGAGCGAGGACTCTAAAGATGGATGAGATACTCCGAAACGCGTCAGAAGCGTAAACGAAGTCACGTGACGGATAAGGGTAGAGCGAGAAGTCTATATGAAAATCCAACATTTAATGTATATTGAAGACTCAGTAGAGCGAGGACTCTAAAGATGGATGAGATACTCCGAAACGCGTCAGAAGCGTAAACGAAGTCACGTGACGGATAAGGGTAGAGCGAGAAGTCTATATGAAAATCCAACATTTAATGTATATTGAAGACTCAGTAGAGCGAGGACTCTAAAGATGGATGAGATACTCCGAAACGCGTCAGAAGCGTAAACGAAGTCACGTGACGGATAAGGGTAGAGCGAGAAGTCTATATGAAAATCCAACATTTAATGTATATTGAAGACTCAGTAGAGCGAGGACTCTAAAGATGGATGAGATACTCCGAAACGCGTCAGAAGCGTAAACGAAGTCACGTGACGGATAAGGGTAGAGCGAGAAGTCTATATGAAAATCCAACATTTAATGTATATTGAAGACTCAGTAGAGCGAGGACTCTAAAGATGGATGAGATACTCCGAAACGCGTCAGAAGCGTAAACGAAGTCACGTGACGGATAAGGGTAGAGCGAGAAGTCTATATGAAAATCCAACATTTAATGTATATTGAAGACTCAGTAGAGCGAGGACTCTAAAGATGGATGAGATACTCCGAAACGCGTCAGAAGCGTAAACGAAGTCACGTGACGGATAAGGGTAGAGCGAGAAGTCTATATGAAAATCCAACATTTAATGTATATTGAAGACTCAGTAGAGCGAGGACTCTAAAGATGGATGAGATACTCCGAAACGCGTCAGAAGCGTAAACGAAGTCACGTGACGGATAAGGGTAGAGCGAGAAGTCTATATGAAAATCCAACATTTAATGTATATTGAAGACTCAGTAGAGCGAGGACTCTAAAGATGGATGAGATACTCCGAAACGCGTCAGAAGCGTAAACGAAGTCACGTGACGGATAAGGGTAGAGCGAGAAGTCTATATGAAAATCCAACATTTAATGTATATTGAAGACTCAGTAGAGCGAGGACTCTAAAGATGGATGAGATACTCCGAAACGCGTCAGAAGCGTAAACGAAGTCACGTGACGGATAAGGGTAGAGCGAGAAGTCTATATGAAAATCCAACATTTAATGTATATTGAAGACTCAGTAGAGCGAGGACTCTGAAGATGGATGAGATACTCCGAAACGCGTCAGAAGCGTAAACGAAGTCACGTGACGGATAAGGGTAGAGCGAGAAGTCTATATGAAAATCCAACATTTAATGTATATTGAAGACTCAGTAGAGCGAGGACTCTAAAGATGGATGAGATACTCCGAAACGCGTCAGAAGCGTAAACGAAGTCACGTGACGGATAAGGGTAGAGCGAGAAGTCTATATGAAAATCCAACATTTAATGTATATTGAAGACTCAGTAGAGCGAGGACTCTAAAGATGGATGAGATACTCCGAAACGCGTCAGAAGCGTAAACGAAGTCACGTGACGGATAAGGGTAGAGCGAGAAGTCTATATGAAAATCCAACATTTAATGTATATTGAAGACTCAGTAGAGCGAGGACTCTAAAGATGGATGAGATACTCCGAAACGCGTCAGAAGCGTAAACGAAGTCACGTGACGGATAAGGGTAGAGCGAGAAGTCTATATGAAAATCCAACATTTAATGTATATTGAAGACTCAGTAGAGCGAGGACTCTAAAGATGGATGAGATACTCCGAAACGCGTCAGAAGCGTAAACGAAGTCACGTGACGGATAAGGGTAGAGCGAGAAGTCTATATGAAAATCCAACATTTAATGTATATTGAAGACTCAGTAGAGCGAGGACTCTAAAGATGGATGAGATACTCCGAAACGCGTCAGAAGCGTAAACGAAGTCACGTGACGGATAAGGGTAGAGCGAGAAGTCTATATGAAAATCCAACATTTAATGTATATTGAAGACTCAGTAGAGCGAGGACTCTAAAGATGGATGAGATACTCCGAAACGCGTCAGAAGCGTAAACGAAGTCACGTGACGGATAAGGGTAGAGCGAGAAGTCTATATGAAAATCCAACATTTAATGTATATTGAAGACTCAGTAGAGCGAGGACTCTAAAGATGGATGAGATACTCCGAAACGCGTCAGAAGCGTAAACGAAGTCACGTGACGGATAAGGGTAGAGCGAGAAGTCTATATGAAAATCCAACATTTAATGTATATTGAAGACTCAGTAGAGCGAGGACTCTAAAGATGGATGAGATACTCCGAAACGCGTCAGAAGCGTAAACGAAGTCACGTGACGGATAAGGGTAGAGCGAGAAGTCTATATGAAAATCCAACATTTAATGTATATTGAAGACTCAGTAGAGCGAGGACTCTAAAGATGGATGAGATACTCCGAAACGCGTCAGAAGCGTAAACGAAGTCACGTGACGGATAAGGGTAGAGCGAGAAGTCTATATGAAAATCCAACATTTAATGTATATTGAAGACTCAGTAGAGCGAGGACTCTAAAGATGGATGAGATACTCCGAAACGCGTCAGAAGCGTAAACGAAGTCACGTGACGGATAAGGGTAGAGCGAGAAGTCTATATGAAAATCCAACATTTAATGTATATTGAAGACTCAGTAGAGCGAGGACTCTGAAGATGGATGAGATACTCCGAAACGCGTCAGAAGCGTAAACGAAGTCACGTGACGGATAAGGGTAGAGCGAGAAGTCTATATGAAAATCCAACATTTAATGTATATTGAAGACTCAGTAGAGCGAGGACTCTAAAGATGGATGAGATACTCCGAAACGCGTCAGAAGCGTAAACGAAGTCACGTGACGGATAAGGGTAGAGCGAGAAGTCTATATGAAAATCCAACATTTAATGTATATTGAAGACTCAGTAGAGCGAGGACTCTAAAGATGGATGAGATACTCCGAAACGCGTCAGAAGCGTAAACGAAGTCACGTGACGGATAAGGGTAGAGCGAGAAGTCTATATGAAAATCCAACATTTAATGTATATTGAAGACTCAGTAGAGCGAGGACTCTGAAGATGGATGAGATACTCCGAAACGCGTCAGAAGCGTAAACGAAGTCACGTGACGGATAAGGGTAGAGCGAGAAGTCTATATGAAAATCCAACATTTAATGTATATTGAAGACTCAGTAGAGCGAGGACTCTAAAGATGGATGAGATACTCCGAAACGCGTCAGAAGCGTAAACGAAGTCACGTGACGGATAAGGGTAGAGCGAGAAGTCTATATGAAAATCCAACATTTAATGTATATTGAAGACTCAGTAGAGCGAGGACTCTAAAGATGGATGAGATACTCCGAAACGCGTCAGAAGCGTAAACGAAGTCACGTGACGGATAAGGGTAGAGCGAGAAGTCTATATGAAAATCCAACATTTAATGTATATTGAAGACTCAGTAGAGCGAGGACTCTAAAGATGGATGAGATACTCCGAAACGCGTCAGAAGCGTAAACGAAGTCACGTGACGGATAAGGGTAGAGCGAGAAGTCTATATGAAAATCCAACATTTAATGTATATTGAAGACTCAGTAGAGCGAGGACTCTAAAGATGGATGAGATACTCCGAAACGCGTCAGAAGCGTAAACGAAGTCACGTGACGGATAAGGGTAGAGCGAGAAGTCTATATGAAAATCCAATATTTAATGTTTATTGAAGACTCAGTAGAGCGAGGACTCTAAAGATGGATGAGATACTCCGAAACGCGTCAGAAGCGTAAACGAAGTCACGTGGCGGATAGGGGTAGAGCGAGAAGTCTATATGAAAATCCAATATTTAATGTTTATTGAAGACCTCAGTAGAGCGAGGACTCTGAAGATGGATGAGATACTCCGAAACGCGTCAGAAGCGTAAACGAAGTCACGTGGCGGATAGGGGTAGAGAGAAAAATCTATATGAAAATCCAATATTTAATGTTTCGTCTGAGGAACATATCCAAGGTATTTAAAAACTACTAGTTGTGTTAAAAATTAGATAAAAACAATTAAGAAAATGGATTTTTTAAAAGATACCAGTATATACTGAAATATTTTATGAGATAGTGTTAATTTATGCGGTAACAAATGCAGTGTACACATTTTCAAATTTACCAAGTAAACGAAATAGTATATTGGTGGACTTTGAAATCTTAGATACAATTTGATATACATGTTACGACAAGGGTTAAACTGCACACTCTGTGTATACGGGCGTTTTGTGTGTTTGTGTATACCAGCGCGCGTTCCGAACTATGAAATATAGTGACGTGAACTAGGCATAACAATAGTTGTAAAAAAACTACAAATTAAAATTTGAAATTTTAGGTGACTGAAAACTTTCCCGCATACCTGACCAAAAAATATAAAATCTCCACGCTTGCTATTTTTTGGATTTTTCAATTATATGAATTTAAACGTTTTCGACTAGGTTATAAAAATATAAATCAATAAAACAGGTTAAACTGTTTTATTCCTTGTGATTTTACTAGAACTTTAGACATCATTTATATATATATATATATATATATATATATATGTCAATGAACTAAAGAAAATATTAATAATAGTCGGTTTCTTTACACTTCCAAGCACCAAGGAGCAAGTTAATGTTATTTACAAAAGCACTATTTAAAAAAGTGCTAAAACCTAAAATTGGGCTTCTAAAATTGAAACCCGACAATATTTTCCCTCAATTATTTAATATACCTCAATAGCTGGGAGGAAGCGAACAGAGAGTAGGAATTAGTCTATATCTATGTCGGAAACACATACAATCTACTGTAAACGAAATGTCAACCACCTGGTTCAAGTCCAACCAGACAATTAGCAATAAATAAGACGGTATTCAAAACCTTTGTTTATCGTACATTTTTACGACTCCCAGATAGCATTCCGTATTTTATTGACAAGTGCTATTATTCAGGGACAGCTATTTACATTCAATTAAAGAATTATATTTTTTTAAATGTTACAGGCACTCCCGCCCTTAATTTTTTACCCCTGGATAGCTCTATTTTACTTTCTCTGCTAAGGAATTTATTCTATAGAAACATCTTAGTCATCGTTAATCTTCTGTGAGGTACTGTGATGAAGTTCACAATAACAGGTGAAATTCACAGTTTAGGAGTGTCTATCCTCTGATAATGATAACTTTGTTATTAAAATGTACATCAGGAAATTAAGCGAATAAACAAATTATCCATTGTGTTTGGTGGTTTGTTATTTGCGTTTTTCCTTAGTTTGTGGTTATGGAAATTTTTAACTAAATTATTTCATCATTAAAACATTTATTCGCATAGTATCATCAGGGGGGCACTTGATGTGAGTGTCAGAACAGATGAAGCCTACCCTAGTTTCATGTAGTTTTGTCTTGATCAACACTTGTTCTCTTCTGACCCTGACGCTATTAGTGTATTCGAGGGATCTTTACTTTACGTTCTTTTCTCCTTTATTTTATAAGGCGATGACGACTCAGATGTTTTTCGCCTTTAAACAACAAAGGGAAACAAATGGTATATTTGCATAACTTACGTCTTTTTCATTTCAGTCATAAACTAATAACAATTCTAGACTCAAGGACTATAGTAATAAATATGCTCGTATCTCAATTGTATGTTTTCTTGATCAATCACTATAGTAATTTTTTCAACTATTATTAACACATTCGGTCAGATGTAAACCACAAAAATTAAGACATAAATAAGCTTTTCGATCGAAAAATGTTTCTACTTGATATTTCGAGATGGTGCCAAATTACTTTTGGTAGAAAAATTAATTGAAAAATAATTGATTTGTTTGGACTATTTCAATGAAACTTGAGTTTACAAACCAACAAAATAAAATTACATGAAAATTGAAACATTCAACTCGCATCAAATTTCAACATTTTGTGACAATAGAACCTTTTGGTGAGGATGAATCGTCAGGAGCTCAAAACGTGATAAACCATCAGAAACACAAAATCAAACTATTTTTCTAACTAAGAAATTTGAAGTAGGACTACAAACATAATATTTCTTAATATTGTTCTGCAAAATGTAAGTAATTTGGAAAGGCTGCTTATACGGATTAACATTCATCGGAGATGGAATTTAATGACACTTGTACGTAGATGCCACACTTTCAGCAAATGTCTACGCCCGAGTATTTAAAAAAGTAAATAACCTAATTTTCCCACTACTCATTAATCTAATTTTACAGTTTATGAGCCTTGTTAAAAATTTAAAACTATTTTAAAGGACAATTATAGAAGATCTAGTTGATTAAAGGGAGGGAAGGTTAAGAGGATTACCTCAAGAAAAACATGGCTACAAATTTGTTTTTGCTGTAGGAGGTAAAACCACAAGAAAAACATGTTAAACAATTGACACAAAAAA